>JACEFO010001719.1:1200000-2400000 GCA_015342445.1 Digitaria exilis
AGTCCTTGTTTCTAGTCGAGTGCACTGCACAAACCAGTTCAATCCGAACATTAATCACATAGCCAACCTCTTTTCCTACCGAACTGAACTGAATTTTTACATCATACAACATCCTTCAAGATTCGAATTGATCGAAGATGCAGAGAAGGTACATCCAATCAGCAAAATGGTATGATTGCACATACTGATTCATAGAGGCATGCTGATCAAATTTCCCATGCCCACTCTCTCTTTCTCAGGCCTGCCAAACTGCACGTTCCACCGCAATGGTTCGTGTCTTTGCACGTCTACACCTCCATTGTCAGGCGCACGTACGCCATTGCCCACCAGATGCAGCTGAGCAGAAACGTAGAACCAGTCAGCAACTCATGATGCTGGCTGGTCCCTCATAGGCTCTTACCCGAGTTTTTTTTTAAGCGGTGTACAAGGATTTGACCGTGGATTTTGACCACGGTTCCAGGTTCCTCCATGCCTAACTTAGGAGTATACTAGACGACCAGCTGAAGTTTCTAACAACTGACCGTGTGTCCGAAAACAAACGGTCAGGCTCCCTCTGAAACAAGGCCATGCAAGTCAGCCACATTTGGGCCACGGGCGGTGAATCAGCAGCGGGGAGTGAGGTCAAAAAAAAAAAAAAATCTGTTCAACACACACTGACACGTAGAGTACTGAGTACGTGCCCACACGGCTCCCTCACGTATCTCTTGCTCCTCGGGTTTGCGCGTTCCTGCCCGGGGTGACCGGTCACGTTCGTGGAGCGCTCGCGCGGCGCTGCCCAGCAGCCGCGGACAGAGCCACCGCCGCAGTTGGCGGAGGCAGCCTCCAGTTTAGCTTGGACGGGGGCGCGGCGCGGCGTGGCGTCTGGCGTGCCGCAAGTTAGGAAGGGATCAGACAGAGAAGCGGTCGCGGCGCGGCTTACCCTTTCCGACGACGTTGATGCGGTCAGGGTTTCGATCGCCGGAGCGCGCGGTCGAGGGATCACTCGATGCTGCCGTGCTGCGGCCTGCGGGAGTGCTCTGCTGGGTCGCCGATGCCCTGCACGTCGCGGTCGCATTTGACACGGCCCGGGGTGGGGGGCATACCGGACCACACGATTGAGCTGCGGCTGCGCAGGATCGGATCACGTAAGTACGTGTCACGCGACGCTGTCGCCTGTTGGGACGGAAGTGGCGTCTGCGCGAGGCCGTTGGGGTTCTCCTACCCCTGAAAACGACTGAGAGCAGTGAGATATGATGGAGCCATCGAGGAACCAGCAACAGGCCCCTGAGATTGCCCTGGATGGAGTACCTAGCTTAGCTAGAGGTAAATGAGTAATGTGCCGAAAGCGTTGGAGAAATACCAGCTCGAGGTGGTCGAGAAGGGTGATCGATGCTAGCGTGGGAGTAGCATCTCCAAGGACCAGAAGATTTTTCTTTTTGACTTGCCTAAAGTAGCGCTAAACTTTAAGTTTGAATTTGCTTTAAGTGTTGTTGATGTTTTCAGGTCAACTGGCCCGATCACAAATTTCAAATGTCTCCTTCACGGGCTAAACCATCCTTTTCGTAACGGCCCGGCCCAACAATGGCTTTAGGGCCCAAAACACAGACCTTCCGCTTTTGCAAGCTTTCAGTTCTTTCCCCTCCGTTGTTTTTTTTTTAAACCTCATTCCGCTCCGTTATTTCTAGATAAAGTTTCTGCTCCGTGTTTGCATTGGCAATCCTCTAAAGGGAATCTAGCACACCAACGTCAGAAGAACTCATCGAATCTTTGTGTAAACTATCATGCGAGTGCATGTGCTGTTGAGTTGGGCACACCGAATGGCTTGTGGGAACACAAGGGGCGCCCCCATGTTACGTTGGCTTCGTCAAGGCTACGCAAGACGTGCCATCCCAAATTCACAAGGTGGCCAAAACAGATGGATCAGGTCCTTACCTGTAGATTCTTAAGAGCTGAGGTTTGCATAGTACAAGAGACGTACACGCTCATCTCCATGTTCTGGTCTTGGATCTGCCTTTGGTTATTTAAGCTATGTTGCACATACGCCAAAGGAGTTTTTTATTTGAAGCAACTGAATACGTGCATATGATTGTTGGCAATGTAGTAATTTGCTTGCTTCTAGATTTGTCAGTGTAACTTCTGCATTAAAGCACCGATCGAACGCCTCCATCATGTCATTTTTTCTCTTGGGAGTACGTGGGAAGAAATTAAATAGAGACAAGTTAACACGGGACAAATTTGTTTGAAATTTCGGATGAACTCAACCAAATCTCTGTACAGTTGGGGGCTCTTACAGTTATTTTGTCACAATTTTCCCCCTCATCTCCCGAGCTAAAAGACCGCTCAACCCTTGGACATCGCAATACAGAGTCGTCAGGGGATCGAGATCGTGGTATTCACATCGGCAGATCAGAAAGAAAACCAAAAGAATAAGCGAGACCAAAGAAGACAGACAATATCAGAGAGAGCTCTTCGAGCTCCTCTAATCCGACGCCTCCTCCACGATGCTCTCCAGCTGCGGCCGCCACACGCCGACGCGGGCGCCGCTGCTCCGCCGTCTCCGGTGTCCGCCGCCGCTCGACGCGGCCGTCTTCTCCGAGAGCAGCTCCCTCAGGTAGTTGTCCTGCTCCGCCGTGTCGCCGCTCTTCTTGGCGTGGTGGTGGTGGTTGTGGCGGCGGCTCGGCCGCTGCTTGCTGCTGCTCTTCGTCTTGGAGCTGCCCTGCTTCTTGCTGCCTCTCCGGTCAGCCGGCAAGGTGGCCGACGGGATGAGGAAGTAGATGCGGCCGCGCTTGAGCTCCGAGTCCGGCGACACGATGACGAGCTTCTTGGAGGCGCACCCGGGCGCGCCGGAGGGCGACCACGCCGTGGTGAGCGTGTGGTTGGGGTTCGCGGCGAGCACGGAGGCGGCGGCCACCGGGCAGCTGAACTCGTCGACGTGGCCGCTGAGGTGCACGATGCGGACGACGTCGAGGGCGCCGCAGGGGACCATGCAGGCCAGGCAGCACCGTAAGCTGTTGCCCATGGCGCTTTCGTCGTCTGCGGCGGCGGCGACGGTGGTGGGTGGTGCTCGACCGATGGGCGTGGGGGCACACAGCTGGCAGCTGGGCTTCTTCTTGATTGGAACTTTGGAAGTCCTTGATGGATGGAGGGATGGGTGTGGGGGAGGCTAGCGTCGCCTATATATATAGTGCGCCAAGTGGAAGTGGATCTGGGGGTTGGGAGTTCCATGCTGCCATCTCAAAGTCATAGCTATCTCGCTGGCTCTGTGATTGAATAATCAAAATCCTTAAAAAAAAACGGAGAATTGAATAGTGAGGCTACTGGTACAAATAAGTACGTACTGTTTCTGCTAAGGTACACAGTACACAATTCTGCATACAACTTTCAAATTTGTGTGGTGCGCAGAGCGCAAGTCCCCCAATTTAAAACACGACACTTGCATCGGTTTAAGTAAATTCTTGTGGTACTTTTAGATTCCAAACACAGCACATATAGTAAAATGATAAATTCTTAGACTTCCCTATACAGTTGAACACTACTTGTTGGCAATAATGGACGAGATGTAGTGTGCTAGTGTTACCTGAAACCATAATAGTCTAGATGATTTTTGGTTCAGTTCTTTCTAGAAATTCTAGACAGACGCGATAAACATTCTAAAGCATCTGTAGAACTATAGCATCCTAATTTGCAAAATAAAAGTAATAGATTCTTCTAAAAAAGCATATGTAGAACTACAAGCATGAAGAGGATTATCATTCTCTGCTCAGTCACATCTCGTGGTTCTAGCATTATTGATGGAGTGAGTATATGCCCATCTATCCTTTTCCCCCTCAAATACATCTACTAGTACTTAGGGTGTGTTTAGATTGTAGGAAAAAACACTGTAGCATAAGAAAAACACTGTAGCATTCGCTGGGAAACGTGTTTTGTGAGAGAGGAATAGTGAAAAGTTGGAATGAATAGTGAAAAGTTGAAATGAATAGTGAATAGTTGGAAATCTGAACATGGCCTTATTGGCAAAAGAAAAACCAAGTTGTGCTGCACGACAACGAACGGCACCGTGCATCATGTTCCCCGGGGCCCGCTTGGTTCGTGCGATTTTTTTCTTCTTCTCTCATTAGTATTCTGCCTCACTGGATATGTGTTTGTTTGGTTTCCAATAGATTCCTTTGGACGTATCTCAGAGATAGTTTTCGGCAGCGATCCAAAATCCAAGATGGCAGAGCGTTAGATTATTAGGCCCATAATTTGAACTGGCTAGGATATTAGCGTGGCTAATCTTGCTGAGGAAGCTGCCACGAAGGAGCCTCTCCTGCAATGATTAGGAATAATCCTCCGTGTGGTTACCTGTTTCAGCTGATTCCCGTGGAGAAACATTCCTGCTCCTGATATGGAGTTAGGGCAGCGAGAGCCGAAAGAGGGGAGATCAGAAGATTGGACTCTCCAAAGTGAATTCAACACGGTGGTCTTGTGATAAGCATGCGGATTTCACATCCCCTGCTAGTGCTAGTGCCCGTTTCTTCTGCAGGTAGGAAGAAAGTGTGCAGTGGGGAAGGAATTCCGACGATGCAAAGAAAAGAAAACCACCGTGACATTCCCGGTGCCGATCTACGCGGCGGCAGGATTCGAGGCACGTCAAAAACGTTGGGAAGTTGGAAGCTGCTGGGTGGAAGCAGCATGCATTGGGTTTGGGGGTTTGGCACGCCGACCCACCCGGCTCCGGGTCACGTACCGTACGTACATGCCCTCGCGGAGCCGCCCAAATCCGCAGCCACTCGAAAGCCGTGGGCGCCCCGGCCCGGCGCGACAAGTCGGCGGGCATGCTTCGCCTGGCTCGGCACGCTTGCCGGCAGGTCTCCCCCACGCGACAGGCCGAGAGGATTTCGGGCGATCTTGGGAGTGGGAGGACGTAGCCGGAGGAGTGGGAGATTTCCGGTGGGTGCAGAGGGGGAGCAGCCGGATCTCCGGGGAGCTGGAGGTTTCGGTGGGTTTGGACGCAGGCCGCGCTGGACTGCACGTCCCCGGCCCGGCATACCCATACCCGTGTCGCGTACGAAAGAGCTAGCTAGCTCTGGTGCGTGCAGCCGTGCAGTGGGTGGGGTATAGAGAACTACTAGAGATACGGGGAAGGCTCCACTGTCCGATCTTGGCGAACCGTGCGTGTGCTCCGATACATCGGCTTGATTTGGTTTCAAGATATATATGTGGTGATGAGATTCGGCTACCAGCCTACTCAACCGTGGTGGCACCGTACAGGCTGGTTTGGAACCAGGGTACGGCAGGGGCGGGCCTAGGATTTTGTGGCCGGGTATTCAACATTTTAGATAGGCTAATTTTTTTTAACAGCCTCAAGTATGGATTCAGTGGCAGCACTACTCCCTTCTTTCTCTAATGTTTCAGACCTATAAATTGAAATCATTCAATTTGACTGCTCACTACGGCAAATAGAAATATGGGATGGGAATTTGATAAATTTACCTACCTCGCTGGCTTACTGCCTTCAAAGACCTTCCTCACTGCCTCTGCCTGCAGGACCGCTGCCTGCTGCGTGCTGCAGCTGCAGCTGCATGCTATGCGTGCTAGTAGCTGCCTGCCGTCGCTGTCCTGCACTTCCGCACGACCGCACCGCTAGCCGCTGCTGCATGCGTGCGTGTGCCGAGGCCGTGCGGTGCTGTCGCGGTGCGCCGGTGCCGCCGGCGGCGGACGGAGAGTCGGGGATGGTAGGGCTCGATGAATCGATGGGACAGGACAGGTGAATCGATGAATTGATTGATTGGGGGTTGCTGGGTTCGTGAACAAAGCAGGCCAGGCCGAGTGGGTGAGGGGTGGGGGAGGCTGGCCAGTGGGCTGTTTTTTTGGGCTGTTTGGCCCATTTCGAGAGGAGTGGTAGGCTGAATGTCAATTTCTTATCTCTTGAATATATATATATATATATACACATGACAATATATACTTGTAGAAAATAATAGGTATTCAATGAATACCCTTGAATACAAGGTGGGCCCGCCCCTGGGGTACGGGAGTGCTGGTTTGGCGGAATCATGGAGTTTGGTTCATGTTGATGATAGCTGAATTAATGCTCACGTAGATTTGTTTTGTTCCTGAAGAGATGCTTGCAACTTACTAAAGGAAAGAAATGCGAAGGTACGTGTGCCTAGCTGTTGAAGCTAAACCCGTTGTACGTTGTCTACCCATTCGAGATTTTTTCGTCCTTCCGTATTTCATGCAGCCACAATTAGATGATTTAATAAGAAATCAAATAATCAGAAGCTGCTGGTGGGTCTAGCTAGGATCAATGAGTCAGCAGATCAGGGTGTGAGTAACATCATCGTCGTCTTGGAAACAGATTTTATGATGCTCAAGCTAGCGCTCGACTCCCAACACATCACGCATCGATCTTGTGTTGCTCCGAACCGGGAAACAATACGAATGAAAATAACAGTTTGATCGTTGTAATTTCACCTTTATCTATATACCGTACGGATTTGCATGGTCTCCTCTTGCGTCCGCCTGTCCTCGTACGGATCTGACATGGATCGCCATCGATCGCGTGCGGTGCCGTGTGCACCGCTGCCGCGCCACTATGCAACATCCCCCACTCCGTTTGCCTGCCCCCTTCCTCCGCGTGCGGTGCCGACGCGAGCACCGTCGCGCACGCGCTCGCCTTGCCCGCCACCGCTCAACTCGCTACCACTCGCTCGTCCGGTCCGTCCCCTCCCTACGGAAACACGGCATCCGTGCCGCGCCGTGTTTCGCTCGTCCCCGTCTCCCTGGATCGCCGCCGGTCAAGGATTCTCAGTCCAGGCCGTCCCGCGAGATGCTGCTGGTAACAACGTGCGGCGCAGTTGGCATGCAGCCGGGGGGAATCCAGCAGATCAGCGATCGATCGCCGTGTGAAAACCTTAAACCCCCGGTGACCAGTTCCTGATCTCCCTCACCCCGTCACCCGCGCCTCGCTACCTGTCAGCCAGTCAGGCCGGCGCAGGCGAGAGGCCGTGAGTAACAGGTGGACCCGCCGGCGCTGCACGTGCGCGGGGCAGCTCCAAATAGCTGGAGATGCCCGAAACGGGGAGGGAACGAAGCCGCGACGAAGCTTCCGCATGGGCTCGGACTCGGAGGTGCATGACCCAACTGCCACCGTACCTGCACCGAGTCACCGACCGGCTCCTCGTCGTCGTCGCCCGTCAGGATAATCAGACGACGCAGCGTCCAGATCACAAATCCACCCGTCGTCTCCGGCTCTCCGCCTCCGCCACAAAAATACTCGCAGTCCCAACGAACCCGTCATCTGCGCCAGGGAGGCAGGCACTATTCTATCCGCGATCCGCCCCGCGTCGCGCGGAGGAGACTGCTCGATCGGGGGCGTTGGCCTCGGTGCCCGGGCCGCCACGAGCTGCCGCGGCTTACATGTGGCAGCGCAGGGCGACCACCCTGGCGAGGTGTGAGGCGTCAGTGGATTGGCTGTACGCCTCTACAACTCACACACCGTACTTTACTGTACGTGCAGTAGCGGCTGTGGGTATGTCATGTGACAGATTCGGCCATTCGGGGTATCTCGCCCTATAAAAATTCTGGCTCGTAGTCTCGCACCGTGCCTGCGGCTGCGGCAGTACTCTCTCCGAGTCCTCCCCGTCCCGCTATATAAGCATTTCTTCCCCGTTCCGCTATATAAGCATTTCTAGGGTTCAAATTTTATGTATTTTTTTGAGATAGGACAAAACTAAATGGGTTGGTGGGTGTAGTGTAAAATGAGAGGTAAAATTGTCCTTTTGCAGTTGGGATAATTTTTTTCATTAAAATGCTTCAAATGCTTACATTGCGGACAGAGGGAGTATCTATTAACGAGTCAGAAGCAGAGCAGATGAGACGAGATGCATGGCTCTTTCCCATTTTTCTTCTGTGCTAGTGCTAGACTGCTAGTGAGGCTGATGTCTGGCTGTTACAGTTGGGACGCCACTCCCTGGACCTGGAGTCTTTTTGATACGCTTCGCGGTGCACGGACGCCCTGGAGCCTGGATCTCTGGCTCTGTCACGCTATATCTGGCTGTTACTGTTGGGCTTTAGATATGTTTTATTCAGTGGTCCAAAGACGGGTTCAGAACTTCAGTGAGAGTGAGACAGCAGGCATATTTAGGTTCTTGATAAAGAAAAGGGAGCAGTGCTGCGTTCTGCATTTGATGGCTGATGAGACTTGGGAACTGGATTCGTGCGGCGACGGCACCAGGCCACTGCACGGGTGCCTCGGTTTGGTTGCACGAGCGTGACGGTCCGATGGATTCCTGTGCGCTGCATCTCAAGGAACAGGTAGAACCAACGCACGAGGTGGTAGACGCCCCCAATTGATAGGAGCATTGTTCTTGTTGTTTGGGACTTCGAGTATAGGGGGGTGATCTGATTCTCGACGCACCATCGCCTCAACTCTTCCCGTACGCAGTGCACGCTTTTTCTGCCCATGCCCTATTTGGCTATTTGCAAAGGAGAGGGGCGCGCCCATCATAGGTGCGTATTGCTCCACACAACTAGGAGGAGATGCCCATAATTTGACAAGAAAAACTCTTCTAATCTGGTCATGTGTAGTTTCTTTTTCAGTTAGTGCATCGGGAATGAGAGCAATTAAACCATAAGCAATACCACAGGATACATCAGGCCATGGCAAAATCGATTCAGCCTATAAAATTTCATATGTACTCTGGATTCAAGTGCTTACAAGGTTTTGTCACAGGTGACAATCCTGATCCTTGCCTACCAACCTCCCAGAACGTTTTGGACTGAATTTCATGTGTAAAATGCTGTACAGGTTCAAAATTCTTCGATTGTCTTCTGTGCGAATGTACCAACAGAATCCACCCCTTAAGGGTGTAAAAATGGCTTTCTGATCACAACCGTGCGGGTCTGCAAAGAATTGCTGTTCAGAATTTCAAATTGTTCCTCCATCTAAAGCGATGGCTAAGCTTCAATCTTGCTCCAAGAATATTTCACGTTTATATGCCTGTATGGTTGGATGTATTATGGAAGGAAGCTGCTCTGTGCACTGTTTGGCTACAAGAAATTAGGCCACTTTGTGGCGACTACGTCAAGTCATTTGATTGGTTATTACTGCTGTCATCCACATTCTGTACATCTGTCGTGCCACATTCTAGCAGTGGCATTTCAGTTGAATTTGAAACCTCGGGAGAAGGCAACTCTTTTTTAGTACTTTGCACCCCTGTAGCTCGTGCAAGATCAATCCATTGCTGCAAGAAATATGGCGTCAGTAAAACAAAACATAACATAAGCGCTACATGCAGTATGTTTATGAAGTTACAGACTAGAGAAAATGAAATCCTCTTTTTTTTTTCTCCAACTACATAGGAGAGTTGTGTATCATTTCATTAAGATAGAAAGAAAGTACAAAAGATTTGGGTACCACACCACACCGACACATACTAACACCACACTAGAGTACTAGACTAGCGCGCCACTTATACAGGGAATGAAACACTACCCCTGAGGCCCTGACCAGGGTCACCACGCCTAGGACTAGGAGACAGGTGAAACCGTGAAAGCAACCTAATGGGGAGCTCAGCTAACTTTGAGGCTCCCTCCATGCCCCAGAGAGTACATTCATTAGTTGAAGGAGGACCTGAATGCTTGGTTGCAAACCATCAAAAAGAAAAATGAAATCCTCTTATCCCTAACATTTTGGTTTCCTTACCTGAAGATATTCAATAGAATTATCAAGGAAATAAACTACTTAGTGGTAATGGATATTGATGGTTCCTTTCATCTCGATTAAACCAGGACCGCCCTAAGAATCTAAGATCAGGAATGCTGAAAGTACATGCAACACAGTTGAACAGGCCTAACAAAAATGCCATAATGAAAAAAAAATATAGTGATCTCTTCCATAGTCCAGAACGGGAATGCTTAGCAGACTGAGTTGCCTCCCACTAAACCATCTTAGGTAAGAACACTTTTACTAGTAACTATGCCTACAAAATTGATCTGCTAATTAAGTTGGGAATCAAGTATCAATAAGTTTGTGCTGTCAAGCCAGCTTGGGAATGCAAATCAAATAACCAAGCACTATCGGCTCAATGTAAAGTGCAGAAGCGGCTAACCTGTGTTCCCCAGTATGAATTAATTATCCTTGAAACAAAGGACAACAGGTTAGCAAGAAGTGGCAGGTTATAGTAGGCAATCAGATGCTCTCCTAGACGATGCTCAATCAGACCAGCTATCACCTGAATCATGTTTATTGGAAAAGGTCAGCACTCTTGTGAAAAATGGAAGAAATGATAAGGTGCATGTACTTGGAAATAATAGCTTTTTTGGCAATCTAATACGTTAGTGAGTTAATGATTGCTTATGGCTACAGTTGCAAGGCCTCATTTTGATGTTAACAACTTCCCATTCTCAGTGTGTTATATTAGTACAACACATTTTAACCATTGCTACCATGTGCCCTGCAACCATTGACAAAATAACTCTTCATAGGTAGCCATCGGCCCATCACTGAAGTAAACAGAGCGATGCTCTTGGAAAATTACCTGATATCGCAGGTTTGCTGACGTTCCAAGGAAGCAACTATAAACAGTTGCTGCTTTCCAGATCGGTGTTCTTTTGCGTCCCACTTCCATACTTGCAGAAGGTTTCAGAATCCGACGGGCACCATATAAGACATCTGAAGCAACTCCAGCTCCAATACTCGAAATGAATCCAACACCGGCAAGTTTAATACCACCCATAAGCACTGATGCAAATCTCTGGTTAATGCTCCAATTCTGCCCTACAATCCCCTTTTGAAATGCATTATCTGGCAATGTCCCTAAAAGTCCTTTTAGAAGCTCCACGCTCTCACCAGAACCATCATCGGCAAAAGATAAGAGTGAAATAGTAGGTGCAGGAAGCCAAACCGTAAAGAAGTCAACAACAGAACCTCTAATTGTATCAGTGAGAACATAGTCAATCTCTTCAAAAAAACGTCCTTTGCGTTTTTCATATTGCGCTAGAAGAGTTGTAGTTATTGATATGCCCTCTTCAATAGCCAATCTATGCAGAAACTTGGGATCTGCTAGCAACCTTTCACGGAAACCCTGCAGAAAATGGACAGATTTAAGTTTCAACAATTTAACCATGCTTATCAACATGCCAGCATCCCAATTGGCATTCCTAAAAAGGGAAAAGAGTGAGAGATAAATAATACAGAGCCTCTTACTTGGAACCGGTGAATCAATTCAGCCATAACAGGGTATTGCTCAAGGTCAAAAAAGTTCTGCAATATCTCAGGAGAAACTACACCAAGATCTATTCCTTTCTGAAGATCCTGTCATAGAAATACATAAAGTTTGTCAGCTATAACACAAGAAAATATGACTACTTAACATAGCAAGACAGCCTTAGAAAGAATTATCATACCGAATCATTTTCTGATTCTATAGTTCATGTACAAAAACTTCAGCACTGTTTACATTTGCCTTTAGATAATAACTGGCCCCAATATATTACACTAAACAAGAAGCACATAGAACAAAGAACACTCAGAATATACTAAGAGCAAGTGATAACCTGAGGTAAAGCTTCGCGCCTCCTACCAGCAGCATTCATGACTCTAGCAATTTCAGCACGATCGAAGCAATTTCGACTGCATGGCTTTGCAGCAGAGTACCATAAGAAATCAGCCACAGGGATTTCACCTTCTCTCCTTATACTTTGTCTCTCAGGATCAAGAAGTATCACAACTTGTTTTTTCTTTTGCATCTTTTTAGATATCCTAGCAGGAACACCGATTCCTCGTGGCCCATACATAACATGACTCGCACCAGTTACAACAACGAGCATCCCTGAAGGATCGCCGATAGTAATTTCTTTCATTATTGTCTGGGACATGGTATAATCATCAACAACTCTTGCCTGTGCTGATAAATATGAGCTTGGGCCAAAAGGGGAACCACGAGTTGATGAAATCTTGTCTATCAATGATCGGCCTGAGATGGAAGTAAAGCCAGAAATGAATCCCGAGCCAGCTGGAGGAGCATACAGCTTTCTTTGAGCTTTTGAAAGGCCTCTAATTCCTTCAGCTTGGACAGTTCTTACCACCTAGTCAACAAAAGCACTTAAGATAATTTTCACCAATTAATGTAGAAACTAGAAAATACTAAATATATGCATCAGATCAGAGATTTAAGAAAAAGCTTGCCCAATGGGACAATGCAAATAAATTTCAAATTATTACAGTTTTATGTCAACACTCCACAATTCAGAATAAACGAACAAAATCAACGATGATTCAAATATGCCTGAATCATATACAATTTCGCTACGGACCATGTGAATCAATTATAAATTACCTCAAGTGGAGTTCCACAGGCAACAAGCTTTATTCCATTATCACGGCAGTAATTCAAAAGAGGTTCGTACTCCTGCCATCGCTCTGGTGCCCAGTGAGATGTATAAAGCTTTAAAGTGTTGCCATCAATTCTGCATAAGATAAATAATAGTCAGAAGATCATTCACAATAAGTATTGATAGGCTTACAAATTTCAATTTTCCTACCAAAAAAGATAAAATAAATATAGGAAAAAGAGAACACACATAGGACTTTTGTTGAGTTTATCTTATCTGGAAACCTATATAGTCAAAATACTAGTAGTCCAGTAGAAACATATAATTCTAGCAAACCCTTGATGACTGAATTAAGAGCAGCGATTTATAGGGCAGGGTCAAACTACCAGTTACTCCTTGTCTCAGAAAACAAATCATTCTACTCATTCTAGTTTCGTCCTAAGTCAAACTTTCTTAATTCTAATCAAATTCATATAGAGAGGAGTATCACCATTTATGACACCAAATAGGTATAGTATGAATACATTTCATGATGAATCTACATAAAATTTATAGCACATCACGGCAAGGAAATGAGCCTCTAAATAACATTGCTCAGCTATATAATTCTCAGTTGTCACGACTAGCAAATAGGTAAATTTCGTTTTATAGTAACGAAAAGAAAAGAAGGTTTCTGCAACAACCTCCCATCCATGAACCGGTTGAGTTGCTCCTGGAGGTCGCAGGGGAAGGCCTCGAACGCGAGCGAGATGCTCCTCCCGGCCTCGGCGCATCCGGCGGCGAGCTTCCTGACGATCTCGAGCTCGAGCACCCTGTCGTCGCGGTCGGGCACGAGCTCGGCCTCGCCGAGGTACACCACCCGGGCCGCCATCAGCTTCTCCCACACCCGCCGCCGCGCGTCCTTCCCCACGGCCTGCGGCTCCCCGATGACCGTGGCGTCGTAGACCCTCGACAGCGCCGGCTCGTCCGCGGGAGGCGGAGGTGGGGCCGGAGTGGGGGGTGCCGGCGCCGGCGGCGGTGGGGCTGGCTTGTCATCGCCCTCCGCGGCGGAGGAAGCGAGCGGGAGAGACTGGAGGACGGTGGACGCCGCGACCAGCGAGGGTACGAGGACGAGGAGGCCACGGCGGGTGGCGTCGGCTGTCACGCAGAGGCTGCCCCGCGAGCAGGCGGAGGCGGGGGTGGAGGTGAGGAGCGGCGGCTTGACGGGGAGGTGGGGCTTGAACCTGAAGGTCGCCGGGGCTCGAGAAGGCGCGTGCTGCAGCATTCTCACCAACTGACACGACGCCGGAGGCGCGTAACGCGCCCGCGCCCGCGCCCGCGCCGCCGGTGCCCGGTGAGGCGGTGATGGAGGATGGGGATGAAATGGAGGGCCTCGGAGAGACGCAGCAGTTTGTAGTGGTTGGTGATAGAAGACTCTTCGATGTCTACTATTGTTTGCCTTCAATCAAATTTGTCAGGGCATAGGAATCATATTTCTATCAAATTTGTCATCGAATCCAAATTCATCAACCTGAACAGTGAACAAGCCCTATGGCGTGCATGCCGCCCAAATTGTCACTGGACGACAAAGAGTAATGTGATACTATCCCCGTTCGATTGGACAGTAAAGTTTTCACCGGCAACGATCAACTCGTTGCATTTTGGCATTTGCTCAGCGACAGCACTGCCAAGCTCCAGGCCAGCCGTCAGCACAGCCGCACAGTGCTAGATTTTCTTGTGGTGCAAATCGTGGCGACTGTTCACGGCAGAGCTTGAACGGTATGAAAATGAGCCTTCGGTCGCTGTTTTTGTTTCCATTTGTGGTGGGTTTTGCAGCCTGTGCGCTCGGGAGAGCTCGAAGCGAAGCGAGAAAGAAATCTTCGGAAGTCAGGCTCTCCGGACGGGACAAAAAGATAAATACGTGGAGAGGATAAGCAGGCGATGTTGAAGCCGGTGGCCTCAAAAGGGGCAACAAGGTGCGAGCCCGACCACTAGCTCACACGGGCGTGTCCAGTCAGCATGCTGCAAGACGAGTGGCTTGCAACTGCAACAAGTGGCTCGCCTCTCTCGCACAGAGGCCAATTGTATTAAGCCTTGCACGTAAAAAAAACCTTTCAGGCCGATTTGGAAGACAGTCATTTTACAGAACATAGTTCAATCTCCTCCAGAATAAATGCAAAAGAAAACAGTTAGCTGTTCCACCTTTTTTAATCCAATGGTAAAAAGAACACCAAATGAGGGCGTTGTACTGTTGTACAGAAGAAAAAAGAAAAAGAGAATGCAAGTACAAGTGTGCAACATTTCATGAAGACAAAATCTCATGTATCTGGTTATCCCGGGTGCCGTGTAAATGTACAGAAAGAAAATGGTTGTGCTATGTTTCCTGAGAATTTTCAGGTACACAACTGGAGATACATATGCTTAGAAAAATCTTTAGAAATACGTCCCTTCGGGAATGGAAAGAGTGATCCTGTCCGCGTACAAGCCTAAACGGTAGCCACATGATTCTCAATCGTGTTGTCTATGTTCATGCTGCAGATTGCAGAACAACACAGCTCAGTTTCACCTGTATATGTACATCCAACTTCAACTGCTTCTGTTCACATATCCTTTTGTATCTTCTGCTACCTTTGTCCATACACTAGCAATATGATCCGAGTATGCAGCCTGAGCATAACAACAGAAAGAGAAAAAAATCAGCAAACCAAACTTCAATACCTTACGTGGTCAGATTGACTTAACTTCACATGCATTGTTGATGCCATGCCATGCCATGCCACCTGTTTAGGCGGGTATTTTGAAGGAAAAAGTGAGATACACATATGATGGTACTTGTCCCCATATGGTAAACTGTGCACACCTATTACTGAAAAGTTTTGATGTGAACTTTCAGATTTTTTTTTCTTCTCAACCAAGAGTGTTGCAAAACTAAAATGGTCATGATGCACATAAAATTGAATCAAAAGGGCAGTGATTTGATTTGGTGATGACTGTCTACAGAAAATCATTAGAACTCAGATGTTGTTTATGGTCTACGACGTAAAAAATAGACACTAAAT
This sequence comes from Digitaria exilis, assembly GCA_015342445.1. Lineage (NCBI taxonomy): Eukaryota > Viridiplantae > Streptophyta > Magnoliopsida > Poales > Poaceae > Digitaria > Digitaria exilis. Next base: position 1,215,339 of record JACEFO010001719.1, read on the forward strand.
CTACATAAATTCAAATGGTCTCCCATGTCCTGGCTGCAAGGTTTTCCTGTATATATGCCAGTGAATTACACAGACAAGGATATTACTATCTTCCTCTACTTTTTTATTATTTGTTTATTTTCCTGAAAAATCATCGTCTACTTTAATAACAGGTAACTACTGCTAAAAATTTTGGAGGTACAAAGATAGATCCACATTAAGAACTAAAGTAGACAGCTGTTTAAATTGATTTGCTTTTTCTTTTTTGTTACGAATTAAATTGAAAGGTTAGTGCCACCTGCAAACAACCACCCCAAAAAATAAACCATGCAATGAAGTTGAAAATTTTACCTGATCTGATACAAAACCTTTCATCATCTCCACCAAATCATGGCGTCTTTCCTTGTTAAATCTTTTAATTTCATTCATGTTGTTTTCCTGTATTATCAGAAACAAAAATAAGAAATGTCGCAAATACTCCATGCCTAATTGCAATGCAAACAATTTGGGATTTCAAATTTAATGGTGGAGCCATATCCCAAACACTTCTGGGAATTGTGTCTATGATTCAATAACTCTGAAAAGGGACAAAAAGGTTCTTGACTGTGAGTTGAAATATAAACATTGATGCGGCCGTGCATCCCAGTTTTGTTTTTTTTTTTTTTTTTTTTTGCATTAACCAGAAATGGATGCAACCTTATTCTCAGGGTTGAATAGAAATCTCTACCCTGTCTAATGCTTTAACGAAAGCACAAATTCCCCAGAAAAGACAACAGCCACATGGTTATTGTTGATGAAATCTTGTTGACAGGTTCAATACCTAAGTCACACTTAGCCTTGCAATCATTGAATTGCAGCAGGCTGTCTTAAAATGCTGAGATCAATATATACCCAGAAACTTCACTTAATAAAACATGTAATCTCAAATTCTCTGTACTTCCACCACAGCTAGAAACAGGGATTCTTGACTCTTGGTTGTTTAGCTGCCATTCCCAAGCTTCAGTAACACAGCTCCAAATTCATTCTGACTTTTATGAAGTTAACTCTGAATGATGTTAACTAGAGTTAGTCAAAAGAAGTGCCCACTAATGAGAATTTCCTTAGAACAAACAATTATGACAAATACCCCCATCATCTTCTATGAAACGTCATATACTAAAACACAGAGGGAGTAACTCTAATCACACTGATTGAAAGGATGATCCAGATATAGAATATTAGCTAGCGTTAGGTAATGTGTTATGATAAAAGGATTTAAATCTCTAATGTACTTCAAAAAGTGTCTGATCATATTTGGTATCCAGATTATTGCTCCTTCCAAATTATAGAATAATGCTTGTTGGCCTGTCTGAGTAATCACCATGTTACAGTTGAACCAGAACTTGCAACAATGTCTTATGCAACCAACAAATGAACAATTAGGAATAGTAACTAAAACATTCATGAGGTTGTTATCATAAGAACAAAACTCCAAATATACACTTTATTTATTTAATAAGTTTGGATGAGCTACCTTGATAACTTCCAACTCTTTAAGTGCATGTGCTTTTGCATCTTCCGTCACTCTTATTGTTTCTTTCAGTTCTTCTATCTTTTGATATCTTGGTCCCTCCTGATCCATTCCTCTCGATGATACAGATTCAAGTTTTCCAGCCCGGGTATGCAGGAAATATAGATCTGCTGACAAATTTTGCACACGAAGCAAAGCATTGGAACGATCAGTAAATGCATTATGAACAGCAGCCATTGTCTCCATGTATTCGTGGATAATGCCCTGCAAAAACATAAAATATGTCAAAATCAAAAGAAAAAAATGATCCTAAAAACATATGTCTAAGCAAATGTTCCTTTACTCAAATCCTAGACTTACCAGATGTTTTACAATTTCAGCATTAAGTTTTGTCTGTGATCTGCTGACTCTGATGACGGCATTTGCAAAATTATTCATATCAGCAGCTCGCCTTTTCTGAGAACTACACATAGCCTGCTCCTTTTCAAACTTGGCCAGTCTGATGAATGACATTCCCAAAAGACCTGTTGTTGCTCTAAGATCATCATAAGATTTGACAAGCGCATCTGCCTACAAATGATGTGCTGGTAGCTGATTAGCTAGTTTACTTTGCACTAGTACACAGTACTGAAAACATGTCACACACGAGATGTATTACCATGCAAGTAGCAAAGTGTATGCTTCTCCAAACAAGCAATCATAGTTTAATCGCAGTGACAATGACATCAATTATGCAGAACAATAAGAGTGTCACAGTATAAAAATTAACCATTACAGAAATGCTCAGTTACCTGCTGAGATGCTGTCACCAGATGCTGCTCCAAGTCCTCAAGCTTGGCTTTGTGCGCAAGGTACTTTCTGTCGATCTCCTCCTCCACTGGAGGAGGTCTCACCGCCACCCATCCGTTCGTCACTGTCTGCTTCAGGTCCTTGAACACCCCAAAGAAGTCCCTCCCGCTCTTCGCAGGCGTTGCTGGAGCGGTAGCAGCCACGGATGTGGCAGCAGCACTCGTGGCGGGACTCCACCTGGGCGACTCACCGTCGGAAGTGGGGATGCCGCTAGGCTCGGCGAGGAAGGCGTGGAGGTCGGGGCTGCGGCCGACGACGGGGTGCGCGGCGAGGCGGCGGAGGTAGCGCTGGATCGTGACGCACCGCTGGCTCACGAAGTCGTGCCGCTGCATGACCTGCCCCTCGACGATGCTCTTGTCGGGCCGCGCGGGGACGAAGAGGCCGCGGTGGGCCTCCCCGAGGCGGTCGGCGAGCGCCACGACGTCGCGGAAGCGCCGCCGCACGCGGAACTCGCCGCCGTCGGACGCCCGGGTGGCGACGAGGTAGGAGACGTAGCTGGAAGAGCCGGAGATGACGCCCACGGTGCCGGTGGCGGGCTCCGCGTGCTTCCTGGGATCGGAGACGGTGATCTCGGCGAACACCGGGGACGCCTCGCGGGACGTCGCAGCCGCCGCGGCGCGGGGGGCGGGCTCTGGCGTGAATTCATCCGCCTCTCCCTCCTCCTCGTCTACGAACGGGCTGTGGCTGGCGCCGGCGGTGGGGGAGGAGGAGGCGGACGAGGGGGAAGGGGGCGGGCGGAGCAAGGGATCGGTCGTAGCCGCGACACTGGTGGATGAGGAGTCGAGGGGTAGGGTTTCGAGGTCCTCGTCGGCGGGGGACTTCCCCCGGGACAAGGGCTCGGTGGCCATCATGGCCACCGCCGGTGGGATTGGGGAGGATGAGATCTGGAGGGGAATCCGCGGCGGAGTCCAGTCAGGAGGAGGAGGAAGGTGAGCGCCGTGATTCGCCGCGCGTCCGTGTAAGCGAGAGCAAAGGCAAAACCGTTTCGTGCCGTTTACTCAATGGCAGGTGGGCCAGGTCATCACTTTCATTTGACTCCGTCCACTGGGCACTGGCCACTGCCCACTGGCATACTACTATTCCTACTACCGAGTTGCGCACTGCTGCAGCTAAACAACACATGAACTTCTGAACAGACTGGAGAAGGATGATCTACACTTTTTACAGAGAGATCATACAAGAATTTGATTGATTTGCCTTCAACTCATTAACAAAATTGGATCTAAAAGTTACCCATGACAAAAGTTTGATTGATTTGCCTTAAAAAAAAAGTTTGTTGCAGTTGCAGCATACTTTGAGCAAAAGGATCATCTCAATCCCAAAGTCTGTAGTAGATATCCTAAAGCGCATTTGCACATGCAGAGACGAAAAGCATAGGCTCATCCAACCTTGACTGAACTCAAGTGGATGTATATCTTGGCCATGGATGGACACGGTCTTGGGCTCTTTGTCTTTGGTACATCTCTCTCATTTCTCCAACCTCCAACGCAGCTCTGCCGGAGAATTAAAAACACACACACATGTAGCATGGGTCATATAGCTGACAGTGACATCAATCGCCTCCTGAAATGAAAATGATCGATCGGATGCCCAACCACCTGCTTGCAAATTCCGATCAGTTCAGAGCGATAGGAACTTCGCAAGGGCATGGAGACCCCTGCCAATTTTGTTGTTCCCACCTGCCGTTCCTAACCCCGGGAAGAACCTCGCCGGACAGGTATCCTGACGCACACCGCATGGTGATGGGGGGGCCGTGGCCGCCGGAAAAGGCCCGGATTCGCCAGGTCGCCAGCCTACCTCATGGTTGGGTGGGTCAAGGTCGGCGAAATGCAGGCTCTGCAGGGCCGGAGAACACTGCTTTCCGATGTTAGTTCAGGGTTCAGTGTGTTCGTGTCCAATTGTCAACTGCTGAGGCAAAGGCAGCACTGTTTCTTCTTCTCGATCTTCTTACAACGTAAAATGGTTTCCCTTTTTGTTTATGGGTGGTCGAAGTAACGATCTGTTTCGTCACGAATGAGGTGGTGCAACTGTAAGCGTAAGATCAGTCAGAATGAGCAATAATAGGATGTGTTCTATGCAAGTTCATCAAAGAAAAATCAAAACCAGAAACGTGGCAGCTAGGATCAGTCAGACTGAGCAATCGTATCGGGTGCCATTTGTTTCTATGATAAAAGATCGTTTCTGAAGATCTGTTGGAACAAATATTGACACTTGGTGCGGTATTGGCTACCAAATCCACCTCCTCGCTTCTAAAGTCATTACAAAATGACTTTATAAACATATACCAGCAAAGGTCTACGCATCAGACATTCAGATTCATGCTAGCTAACGATTCACAGGACAGAAAATATAACACGCAGTACTAGAAAAACGTCATGGTTGACACTTGACTCCTAATCATTGTGCGTGTCTGTCTCGAACCCCCAAGTTCCTTTGCCCACAAGTTTTAGCAAAAACATGTTACGGAAACGGCCATGCTTTTCTCGCAGTAGCCCGCATATGATAGCGGCAGAATAACTAATCGATCGGGAGATGGTCAACAAACACTCCTCCTGGCCTCTATCGTTTGAAACTGAAGATGCGTAACAGGATGCACAAAAAGAGCAAATCATATCCCAATTAGAACACTGAACACAGTAGATCGCAGCCGAAAATAAACCACCCCACCTAATTTGCGTGAAACGGTTTGCTTCTTGGTGCATTTCTCATGCACCTACTGTTCCACGGAGATGCAAATGCTGATGCTTTTTACAGACGTCGAATGCTGCGAAAGATCAACAAAGAAGGAAGGAGCTTCTGAAGTCGACGCAGGTGAAGTAACAGAAACGAGATGACAGCAGAGAGCACGTAGGTGTACACACTGCACTGGTGCTGTGGCAGAAGCGTGTGGGAGAAGAACAGTCTGGTGTTCTGTGGAATCGCCGCGCCGTAGGGGGCAGACCAGTGGGTGCACCAAACTATCTGCACAACCGAGTGATCACACGGCGATGCCACGAGACGGGAGATCAGCCTGGAGATGCAGGCACTTGCAACAACGCAATGGCTGCATGCAGGCAGCAACGCTTTCCTCCATGCTAGAAATTTCAAAAGTTCAAAACCTAATCGACCAACCGCGCAAAGCGGGAAAAAGGAACGGGAACAAGCGCATGGAGCCAATCCTGCACGGGGTCTCGAACGCTATATAAGCTGTGCGTGCTCGGTGTCGAAGCATCTCACTGCCAACTCCGAAGCCTTCAGCCGAAAGCCACCGGCTACTGCTAGCTAGAATCCCCAGGCTCCTTCATCGGTGTGCCGACGACGACGACGCCTCGACGCGGCGGCCGGCAACATTCGCTCGCCATGGCAACACCGCCGCCGTCCCGGCTGCTCTTCCTGCTCTCGTGCCTCGCGCTTGCGCTGATCGCCGGTGCCGAAGAGCACCACCACGAGTTCATTGTACGTGGTCACGTTGCCTGCCTAGCTAGTACACCTGCGTGTTTATTATTGTTGTGCATTTGGAACACTTGGTCTGATGTGTGTTTTGCTTGGGTTGTGGGCATCAAGATCCAAGAGACGCCGGTGAAGAGGCTGTGCAAGACGCACAACATCGTGACGGTGAACGGGCAGTTCCCGGGGCCGACGCTGGAGGTGAGGGAGGGCGACACGCTCGTCATCAACGTCGTCAACAAGGCGCAGTACGACATCACCATCCACTGGTACGTACTCGTTCGCTTTTCCCATCCACCGGAGAGTACATGTTCGATCGAGCAATGATGCGAGTATGCTTGTGGTTTGGGCAGGCATGGCATCCGGCAGCTGAGGACGGGTTGGGCGGACGGGCCGGAGTTCGTGACGCAGTGCCCCATCAAGCCCGGCGGCAGCTACAAGTACCGGTTCACCATCGAGGGGCAGGAGGGCACGCTGTGGTGGCACGCGCACAGCTCCTGGCTCAGGGCCACCGTCTACGGCGCGCTCATCATCCGCCCCAGGGAGGGCAAGGAGTACCCCTTCGCCAAACCCTCGCGTGAAGTCCCCCTTATCCTCGGTCTGCACCCTCCTCTTCTTCCGACCCTTCTCTAGTTCTTTCTTGTTGTGTTGTTTCACGCCTAATCTGCTGACTAATGAAAACGCAACGGATATATATGTAAGTGATGGTATATGGTAGTGGTAGCTACTGAATTTTTTGACTGACGGATGCATGGGCAGGTGAATGGTGGAACGCGAACCCCGTCGACGTCATCCGGGAGGCGCAGAGGACGGGCGGCGCACCCAACGTCTCCGACGCGCTCACCATCAACGGCCAGCCCGGCGACTTCTTCAAGTGCTCCGAGAAAGGTACTGTACCCGATGACGATCTCGATCACCACCTGCTCTAATGTGTCGGGGTGCATGGCACGCAAACCTTTCGTAAATTAAATCGTAGCGCGTCTTTAATTAATTTGCTGGCCGGCGCCGTACGTGCGTGCAGAGACCACAGCCGTTCCGGTGAAGCCCGGCGAGACGGCGCTGCTGCGGTTCATCAACGGCGCGCTGAACCACGAGCTGTTCGTCACGATCGCGCAGCACAAGATGACGGTGGTGGGCGTCGACGCGTCCTACACCAAGCCCTTCACCACCGAGGTGCTCATGATCGCTCCCGGGCAGACCACGGACGTCCTCGTGACCATGGACCAGGCGCCCACGCGGTACTACATCGCCGCGCGCGCCTACGTCTCCGGCCAGAACGTCGGCTTCGACAACACCACCACCACGGCCGTCATCGAGTACGACTGCGGCTGCGCCTCCGACTTCGGCCCCAAGATCCAGCCGGCGTTCCCTGCCCTCCCGGCTTTCAACGACACGGCCACCGCCACCGCCTTCTCCGCCGGGATCAAGAGCCCCGACAAGGTCAAGGTCCACGAGAACGTCGACGAGTACCTCTTCTTCACCGTCGGCCTCGGCCTGTTCAACTGCAAGCCCGGCGAGCTCTGCGCCGGGCCCAACAACAACACCCGGTTCACGGCCAGCATGAACAATGTCTCCTTCGTCTTCCCCAAGACCGACTCCCTCCTCCACGCGCACTACTACAAGATCCCCGGCGTGTTCACCACCGACTTCCCGGCGCGCCCGCCGGTGCAGTTCGACTACACGGCCAAGAACGTCAGCCAGGCGCTGTGGCAGCCGGTGCCGGCGACCAAGCTGTACCCGCTCAGGTTCGGATCAGTGGTGCAGCTCGTCCTGCAGGACACCAGCATCGTCACGCCGGAGAACCACCCCATCCACCTCCACGGCTACGATTTCCTCATCCTCGCCCAGGGGTTCGGCAACTTCGACCCCAAGAAGGACGTCGAGAAGTTCAACTACGTCGACCCGCCGCAGCGGAACACTGTGGCGGTGCCGGTGAACGGATGGGCGGTCATCCAGTTCGTCGCCGACAACCCTGGGGTGTGGCTCATGCATTGCCATCTGGACGTGCACATCACCTGGGGCCTGGCAATGGCGTTCCTCGTGGAGGATGGGTATGGCGAGCTGCAGTCCTTGGAGGCGCCCCCAGTGGATCTCCCGATGTGCTCATAATGATCGACAGAAGATACTGAGGTTCTGGAGGAATTGGAAGCCTGTTTGAGATGCGTGTTAATTGTTACCTTTTGGGATTATTTGTGATCTTAAATTCTACTAGGGGATTCGATTTTCCAGCTTGTTTTTGAGGTTTCCCCCCTGTAAATCTATGTAAGTTTCAATGACATTCTGCATATTATTTGGGAATAATTTTTTTCTTTGTACAAATACGAAACAGCCAGTGGAGGTGAGCAACATCAAATTTAAATACTAATACCAAGAACAAGAAGTATGACGTACAAGAAAATTGAGCCCCATTATTATGTACCTCTGAAGGACACTTTTAGATGGACAGATGACAACTAATATACCCCATCACGTTGTTAGCAAAGGATGCACTTTGCCTCCAGGTTTCAGCTCAGATAAAATAGAAGCATAGTCCTGCTAACAACTCAAAAGCCATCACCCATCAGGTAGAGCAGAGAGCTCCAGCCTCCAGGTGTTGCTCAAACTCCTAGCATAGAGGCCTCGTTTGCAAATTGTGGCCATTGTGAGTGAGCAGTGAGCACCAGATGTTCTTGCAAATTCACTACCTGTACTGTGCTGGTTCAGTAGTACTGACTTCCCAGTTCCCGGCTGAAAGCGATATTCAGAGTCAAACCGCCCAGCCACCAACTTTCTTTACCCATGAAATAGGTATCACACCTGATACAATCAGACAACACAGTCCATACAAATAACTACTTCCAAACTACAAATTCCTTGAAAATGCAAGAAACAAGACCAAAATGCTACCACCTCCCTGAACTATAGGTAGTCAAGATAGCCAAGTAATCACCACTGAAATCCTACCACACTTTATTCAGCATCAATACCCAATTGTGTATAACAAGCAATCTTAAGCATCCAGTAACTGCCTAGTGTGCATACCATGACCTTATGGCCATGGGTGGTATAAACGGATAAGAATAACGGAACTACCTTCATAGGTTGAATTATAGTTACTGGACTGTTTGGTGTGATTTATGTAACACCAATATAGTATATTTGTTATGCAGCACTCTGCACTCAGGATTCATCCTTAGCCAGAAGTATGCTCAAAACAATTTCAACAACATATGGCAGTAAGTTTAAGGACATCACACCACTTTAGTACAAAGATAGAATAGACATATTTGAAAACAAAGAAATTTTTAACAAACATAACAAATGCTAAATGTGGTGTATCAATAGATTGAACAATTTCATTATGACGATAATGATAACTGCAGCTAAGCAGACTTTTGCAATGCTGATTTTCCATATTTATATACAAGCAGCACTATTTAAGTTCCGATCAGCATACATGTACCTCGATAGCTTTAGGTTACAGGTACACAACTCACTTAACACTTTATGCAAACTTAAGATTTAGCTGGATGACTACCTTTGCCACAATTGTGTCTCACCCAGTTCTCTTAGCGTCATGGCTCACATTCTTATCCTACTATTCCCGCAAGTCCACAACTTGGCAGAGTTGTAGAGAGTAACAAGCTTAATAAACAAAGATGATGTGATTTATCTGAGCTCCCAGCTGATGTTAAACCTAGCAATACCATATGATCAATCATACTACAATAATGGCTCATTACACCCTATTTCAAATACCCACCACAGCCCCAAACACAGAACATTCAGAGTTGACAGTGGAATTTGCACAAGAGAATCAAACATTGCAAGGAGAGCAGAAAATAACTGGAGATAAAAAAAATTGTCATGACGTCCAAATGAATCAAAGGGCACAAGAGATACATGTTAGCAATTTGATAATGCTCTGTCACCAAATATGGTGAAATGTAAGAGAAGTACAGGTCTTGCAGATCTTTGCATAATTTGAAACACAATTATAACCAAAATCAGATCTGCATATACATAGCTACTCACATCTAGGTACCATAAGGAACGAGAAGCTCTTCGCTGCAGCTCCGGGGCCAGATCTCTACCGTTTTCAGATTTGGACTTCAACTGAATTCGTCAAGCACAAGAACCCTACTGGATTTCACCAGTCATGGGCGCGTCAAACCCCAGATCCGGGCGACGCGAGGAAGGATAGCAGCCTGCTGGTGGTGTTGCCATTGGATCCAGCGCTCGGATCATCGAGGAAGAGGTCCTCTGGCATGCGGCAGGCGCCGTGCGCGGCGACGATGGCGCCCCCGACGAGCAGCCCGGAGATGATGAGCGAAGCCACGGAGGTGAGGAAGAAGGCCAGCACGGACGCGACGACGAGGCCGAGCAGCGTCTCGCGGTCAGTGAAGGTGCGTCCGAAGAGCACGACGGGCTGGTCGGAGGCGCGGAAGACGTAGAGGAAGCACCAGGCGCCGAGGATGCCGAGGAGGACGAGGAGCGAGAACGGGTGCGCCAGGAGCGAGGCCGCGAGGGAGAAGGCGACCACGGCGGCGTAGTTGACGCGGAAGTAGCCGAGGTTGCGGCGCAGGCGCGAGGTGGCCTCGGAGAGGGAGTCCGGGCGCGAGAAGGCCGACCGGTCCAGCAGCTCCGTCCAGGGGCGCCGGTCCGCGAGCGAGCGCCGCGCCGTGTCGGCCAGCCGGCCCACGAAGAGGCGGAAGGCCGGCGTGGCGAGCGCCGCGTCGGAGAGGACCGCGCCGGAGGACGGCGCGGAGCCGCCGCCGCCGCCGCCGGGCGCCGGGTTGGTCACGGGGAGCAAAGGCGCAGCCGTCGCCGCGGAGGCCATGGCGCCTGTCTCGCGGAATCGATTTGGGATGGGATTGGAGCTTGGCGGTTGGCTCGATCTCGATTACGAGGGTGGGCGGTTTCCTTTAAGCTTCAGCAGATTGGTGGTTCCATGCCCGTCGCCACTATAGAGTGGGTGCCGGACTAACTCGGGCCCCACATGTCATGCTGACATGCTGCGCGTTCGTCTCATGATTGGAACATGGTTTTGCCACGAACGCACGATAAACAATCTGTCTAACTTCCTCCTCTCCTCTCTGGCTCTCTCTCTGCTATGAGTGTGTTTCAATCCGCAAAAATCACTGTTAAAAAAAAATCCGCAAAAATCATCCGTGGGCCTTGACCTAACTTCACACCCCCGTGGACCTTATTTGGTGGACCAGTCGGTGGGCCTCCTTCACGGCCCGTATTGCTGCCTGACTGGGCCACAACCCCACCCTGTGTGCGGGCCTGAATAAAGTCGGAAATAGTACTAGGCTACTTTCGCGTTAATCACGGATCACGCGCCGCCATCGTCACCCGCTGCCATCGCCGCGACGAGGAAACCATAAACCCCATGCTGTTGGCCCACCTGTCAGCGAGCATTTAAAGTCTCTCATCTGCTCCACATCCGAAAGAGCGCCGTTGCGCTGCATTTATGCTTTCCCCACCCACCCGATCCGCCGCCGACGGTCCGGTCCGGTGTGCCTTTTTCCTCTCCCTAGGTCACCCGGCTCACCGTAGTTTTACTGTGCTTTCTAGTTTACTGTACCACTTTACCTCCGTCCCCATGGCTTCATCTGACCGTCCAAGCCACCAGTCTGGCCTCGCATCCACCGCTCGCAGCGAGTTACCGCCCAGACCTCTGTCACGGGGGTACGGTAAATTCACTCATCGGCGTGACAATTACTCCAGCGGCGCCACCACTCCGGCTCAAGCTCATGGGAACCCGTGAGCGATAAACCCACCTCGGCACACCACCGCACCCCGCCCCCTCTCCGCCGTACCGCAGATTCTCAAACCCTAGCCGGAGCCTCACGCGGATCGACGGCAGCGGAGAGGCGTCCGGCGGCCGTTTCCTCGCTCGGTGGCCGATGGCGGAGGACGGCGAGGAGAAGCTGCTCGCCACGGTGCAGCACATCGTCCAGACCCTGGGCCGCACCGACACCATGACGGAGGATATTCTCAAGGTCTTCTCCAACTACGACGGCCGCCTCTCGCTCGACAAGCTCTACGCCACGCGCACCGCCGCGGCGGCGGCGGCGGCCGCGGTCGGAGTGGGCGGGGAGCGCTCCGTGCCGGCCTCGCCGCCCCCGCCGCTGGCGCCGTCGGCCGCGGCGGCGGTGCCGCCGGTGACGTCGCTGGAGCGGACCGTGCGCACGCTGGACCGGCAGATCTCCCAGTTCGTCACGATGGATAGGCTCATTTGGGCGGACTCGGGGGACGCCGACGCGTTCCTGGAGGCGGTGGACGACCTCATCGGCACAGTGCAGGAGCTCGACGCGGCCGGGACCAACCGCGGGCTGCTCGACCGCGCCGACGAGCTGCTGAGCCGGTCCATGGCCCGGCTGGAGGACGAGTTTCGGGCGCTCATCGAGCGCCCCGACGACGCGGCGCCTCAGGTGCCCGGTGGGTTCGGGTCCGATGAGAGCGAGGAGGAGGACTACGACGCGGATGACGGCTTTGGCGACGAGCCAATCCCAATCGCCAAGCCGGTCACGGACTTCGACGTGGTCATCGATGCTCTCCCGCCGGGCTCGGTCTCCGACGTTCACCAGATTGCCCGGCGGATGGTGGACGCCGGCTTCGGCCGCGAATGTGCCGAGGCCTACGCGACCGCACGCCGCGGTTTCATCGAGGAGAGCGTCGCTCGACTCGGCATCCGTTCCCGTACAACCGAGGAGGTCCACTCCTTACCATGGGAGGAGCTCGAGTTCGACATTGCTCGCTGGATCCCGGCCTTCAAGATGGTGTTCCGCATCCTCATCCCCAGCGAGCGCCGCCTCTGCGACCGTGTCTTTGACGGCCTTGTGCCGTGCGGCGACCTTGCCTTTGTGGCCGCAGTGCGCACACAGGCTCTTCAGCTTATTTCATTCGGAGATGCAGTCGCTGCTGCCAGCCGAGCGCCAGAACGGCTCTTCCGTGTTATTGACATGTATGAAGCTGTTCGAGACCTCCTTCCTGACCTCGACCCTGTCTTCTCCGATCCCTACTCTGCAGCTCTTCGTGCTGAGGTGTCAACTGTATGCAGCACCCTTGGCTCCTCAATCAAAGGTATATTCATGGAGCTGGAAAATCTTATCCGCCGTGATCCTGCTCGTATTGCTGTGCCTGGTGGTGGCATACACCCAATCACTCGGTATGTTATGAACTATCTCCGAGCTGCATGTGGTTCACGGCAAACACTGGAAGAGGTGATGGAAGGTGACTTGGATGCTCTTGGCGCAACCGCTATTACTGTCGATCCTGATCGCCCTACTTCATCGCTAGCTGTGCACATAGCTTGGATTATGGATGTGCTTCACAAGAATTTAGAGATCAAATCAAAGATATATAGGGATCCACCACTTGCTTCCATATTCTTGATGAATAATGGGAAGTATATTATTCACAAGGTGAATGACAGTGAGCTTGGGATTTTGCTTGGTGATGAGTGGATGAAGCAGATGATGAGTAGGGTGCGCCGGTGGAGTATGGAATACCAGCGTGGGGCTTGGGCAAAGGTCATGTCAGTGCTGCAGACTGGAGGTCCTGGTGTTGGCAGTATCACTGCAAAGGCCATGCTTCAGAAAATGCAGATGTTTAACAGCTACTTGGAGGAGATTTGGGCGGTGCAGTCGGATTGGGTGATCGCAGATGAGCAGCTGAGAGCAGATGTTAAGTCAGCAATAGTAGAATCTGTTATGCCTGCATATAGAGGCTTAATTGGGAGGCTGAGATCATCTCCTGAGGCTGCACGGGACTTGTTCATCAAGTACACCCCAGAGGATGTTCAGGCACGCATCCAACAACTATTTGAAGGAGTGGCAAAGTGATTAGCTAATTATGTTATGCTGTGCTACTATACCATTGATATTGTGGCCATATCTATTTTAGCTGATATCATAATCTTAGTTAAGGTGACATTCTGGGCTTGGTGATGCCATGCCATAAGGCTGGGTTATGTCTTAGTTGAGGAAGTATTGTCTTCTCCAGCTGTGTAAATTTGTGGGCGTTTCTGTATCAATTGGTAATGGTTATCAAATTGTTATATTATCAGTTCTTTCTCGGCTTAAATTTCTCCTTTGGCCTTGCAAATTCTGGTGTGCTGTGTGTATTTCAGATTATTTTATTTCATAATATGTAAGTCAGCATATTTTAATATTAGTTCCAATGGGCTCTAGGTATAACACAGAAACGATCTCTAGCTAATCTGCCCTCTCCTCTCTTCTGAATCCTTGGACCAAGAGATCATCCAACCATTAGCACTCCAGTTTCATTCATCCCATTTGTGAAATAGATTCCCATCATAAAATTGTAAAAGAAAGGTGTTATCTGTTATGAGATAGAACTGCAGTAAGGAATTCCATTACTTAGGTCAACTATTAAAAATTGTTTTTGTTGGTACATACGAAAGAAGACTAGGAAAGGTTACTGGAATACATCAGGCCTTATACACAGCTATCTGTACACCAGTACGTACCTGCAAGAATTTAACAATTCAATGAAAGTTGACATAACTGAAGGATGGGTACAGTGCACATAATTTATTAGTATGTTTGTGTATAGTATATGCACCACTTGTGTTTTTTTGGTCAATCTAATTATGGATGAGTTTGGTCTTGGATTTTTCACATAGACGGCACATGGCACATTCACAACCTTGGATTTTGTCATAGGTTTGTACCGTGCATTATTTAATAAGTTGGCTCTTTTTTTCATATCTTTTGCATTATTTTTCAAAGTTTGCCTTTCAGTTTTCAACTTCTGGATGTATTGGTGGAAAGAAAAGTCAAAAAGTGGATCTTCCACGAAATGATGCTTCATGGTTGTGTGGTTGGATGTTGCTGTCCTGAGGTAAGTTGTGACTCGTGACCCTTCAACAACATGAATAGAAGCAATGTATAGTTTTGTCCACATGCACAACCCATCACACCTCATACTTAAACGGTGTTACATTGTGACTTTGCATCATTTGAAACATCATTAACTCATTTTCATGGAATCAAAAGATGAACCAAGGTTTACTAGGAAGACAGTTTTGCATCCTCAGTTTCAGAGCTTTTCTTCTGTTAGGTATCTTTCTCTCTCTCAGTTTTTTCATGATTTTTGTCTGAATTATGCATTGTTTGAACTGGTCCCTTTTGCCAGCTTCAGATGATTGGACTGGGTCATAAGATCCTCTTCTAGTGTACTGATGACTCGGGAGATTTTACAATTGAAATTATAGATCTGTAGTAACTTGAGTGACTGCTTTGTAGCAGTGGCGAATGACATGGCGGACACTCTGCGAGCACTTGATGACCTTATTTCCCAGTTCCTGAGCTTAAATCGGTCCCTCTGGTCCAATTCTGATGATGCTGATGCCTTCTTAGAAGCTGTGGATGAGCTAACTTCCACCATCCATGGCCTTGAGCACACCTCACAGGATGATGTGCTCCTTGAGAGCTTTGACCACCTTCTAGAGCGTTGTTCTGTGAGGCTTAAAGATGAGTTCCAGCGCCTGATTGTTACAACTGGCTTCGATGACAACTATGATGACCCCAATATCAAGAGAAGCCAGGATAAAGATGACAGCCACACTTTTGTAGCACTACCAATTAGAGACTTTGATATCATTGTTGATGCCTTACCAGAGGGTGTAGCCACCGAGGCAAATCGAGTTGCAAGAAGGATGATTGCTGCTGGTTTTGGTGACACATGCGCGGAGACCTATGCTTCTGCACGCCTCAGCTTCATTAATGAGAGCATTGCTCGCCTTGGCGTTCATCCTAACTTGGCAGAAAGGTTCAATTCAGCATCATGGGACGAGCTTGAGACTCAGATCATGCGCTGGATCCCTGCAATCCGTGTTGTGTTCCACATCTTAATCCCAAGCGAGCGTCATATGTGCAATTGCATTTTTGATGGATTTACATCTCACAGTGACCTGGCCTTTGCCACTGCATGCAAGCCATTTCTTCAACTCTTGTCCTTTGCGAACTTTATTGCTGCCGCCGGACAGAACCCAGAGAGTCTCTTCCGCATTGTTGACATGTATGATGCTGTAACTCATATCCTTCCTGTCCTTGATGAAGCCTTTGATCGTGAGGTAGCTTCTATTCATGAATGCCTTGGACTGACAATTAAGGGCATATTTGTGGCTCTAGAAAAACTTATACGCTGTGATTCAAGTGAGTCTGCACCACCTGATGGTCGAGTCCATCCAATAACAAGGTATGTAATGAACTACCTTATGGCAGCATGTGCATCTCGCCATACTTTGGAAGAAGTGATGCATTTGGAGTTTGGTTCTGCTGAAGCATGTGTGATCAACCCTGACCATCCAACATCATCGCTGGCAGTCGGCCTTGCTTGGATTGTGGATGTGCTCTTAGGGAATCTTGAGTCAAAATCCAGGATTTATGGTCATGTTCCTCTCAGATGTGTCTTCCTGATTAACAATGGGATCTATATAATGAAGAAAGTGAACGATTGTGAGCTTAAGATCTTGCTCGGTGAGGATTGGACAAGGGTAATATCGGCCAAGGTTCACCAATGGGTGTTGGAATACCGCCGGGCTACCTGGGGGAGGGCCATCGTGATACTTGAGAGGGATCGAAGGTCTGGCGGCAGTTCCAGTATTGTGGTAGAGAAGCTGAACCATTTCCATAGCTTTTTGCAAGCGATTTACCAGGTGCAGTCACGGTGGGTGCTGGTGGATAAGAAGCAAGCAATGGATTTGAGCACTATGGTCGAGGAGCTGGTTATTCCAGTCTACAGGGATACGATTGAGATGTTAAAGGCAACGGAGGCTCTAGGGGCCTCATATGTGCCACCTGAGGATGTGAAGTCACAGATTCAGCAGTTGTTCGAAGCAATGACCAAGTTATAGAGTGACTCTTCTGGTTTCCGCTTGCTGATTTCTGTTTAAGTTCTCAGGATAGTGATGTAAGTTGTGTTATCATGTCTCAGACCGCCTATTTTATTTTTTCATTCATATGTTACAGATACTGATGTTTTGCAAACTAAATACTGTAGCTTCAGAAAAACACTGTATCTAAGTCATTGCCTCCTGGGAAGTGTGTTTTGTGAGTGAGAGGAATTGTATGAATAGGGAAAAGTTGGAATGAATAGTGTTTTGTTTGAAATCTGAACAGGAGAATCAAGTAAAATCCTGTAGCAACTGGGTTTTCAATTCTAGCGCTGTGCTATTGCCAGTTACTCAGTTATGTAGTATAAGTCTATAACTGTAGAGTAGTTCAGTTTTCTACTAAACTTGCACTAATGTCTATGATGATCAATATGCGCATGCTGTAGCCTGTATATTATTCTTCACTGCTTGTATTATAACCTTTTCATGCTGAGCTTACATAGGGTTACTTTTAAGTTGTCAATGAATGATATCTTGGCCGTGCCTTTCAAGGAACTCGTAGCTGATTTACAATGTTTCCGTTTAGCCATGAAAATTTGTCACTTCAAATTTCCTGTCCTTATCAAATAGACCAAGGGCAATTCTATCTTGCTTTAACTTCTCTCGTGAACTGAGTGCTTGACTGCCAGAAGGAGACTGACTCATTTACCTAGTGTTCTTAAATCTACTGCCGAAGTCAAGTAATCTGATATTATGCGTGACCATAGGTGGTATTGAAGAATGTCTTATATAAGGACTTATAGTGTGAAGCCAAAATAATGAGCAGGGTGCATTAATACAAGGAAAAAACCTTATTTGTACATTTTATTAATTAAAACTGTGGAATAACATATTTTACTATGTAATCATTTACTAACATGTAAACCCTCTCTGTTGGGTGCACAGCATCGTAAAATACATAGGATGATACATTTTTGCATATAGGAGTGAATGTGTTGCAAAGCAGAGCGACCTCTCTGAGTCCAGTCCCGCAACATCCTCGCGTTGTTTCTGTAAATCCTGTTATAATGGCAGAGCTTTGTCAGAGTAGCAGCAAGGCAACCTGGGTGATGTGAAGAAAGGACTAATACATATGCATTTTACAGTTGACTTCTCAAAATATTTGGTTTTCTGTGAGTCTCTACTTTTTAGTGGCTGAGTTTGGCACCGTGGGCCAGCAATTTCGGCCTGCAGCTTCAGCGGTGCCTTGGGTCCAATCCCTCCGCCGACGTCCATGAAGCCTGCTAAACTATCCTCCGTGCCGCCGTTCCAGTCAACTTCGGCCCACTGCGATGGGTTGTCAAGACTTGTATTGTATCGAGCCGGCTTTGTATCTGGCCTTTGCGCCAAGCCTGCTAGATTGCCCTCTGCCGTTGACCCGCAACAATTTAATCTAAGTTGTCGGTTTGTTTTTCATGTCGCAAAAACAATGTAATATTCTTTGCTGGAATGTGCGTGGCTTAAACGCAGCAGCTAGAAGAGCGAGTGTTCGAAATGCAGTCGCTGCATCGGGCGCAACAATTGTATGTCTCCAAGAAACAAAAATAGAACACTGGACTCCCAGGTTAGTGGGTGACACATTGGGGGCAAATTTTATGAAAAACTTCACCACGCTGCCAGCAACTGGAGTTCGTGGGGGAATACTTATTGCTGCAAATGAACTCTTTTTTTCCCTACAAAATTTCCACACCACGACTTATACTGTATCGGAAGACGTGGTGATGCGAGCTGACAACAATACCTGGACCATCACTGGGGTATACGGGCCTCAGGACAACATTGAAAAAGAAGCCTTTCTGGAGGAAATAAAAACCCTTAAATCAAGAGGAAAAGATGAGTGGCTAATTCTGGGGGACTTTAATCTAATCTATAGAGCACAAGATAAGAGCAATTCCCGCCTTAACAGACGCATGATGACCCTCTTCAAGGACACACTTGATGCAGCACAACTCATGGAGGTGGACCTACATGGCAGAGCATACACTTGGAGTAATGAGCAAAATGATCCAATTTTCACCCGTATTGATCGTGTATTTGGTACACCGGAATGGCACCTTCTTTTTCCAAACACCGACCTACAAGCACTTGCCACTCTAGGATCTGATCATGCACCCTTGCTACTCACTGGAGATGTAGCAAGACAAAATTACTCAGGTTTTCGTTTTGAGTCGTACTGGGTCAACATGCCAGGCTTCAAAGAGACGGTAGAAACAACTTGGGCACAACAAGATGCCATTCTACGCATGCATGTGAAATTACTGCGCACGGCCAAGGCGCTTAAACTTTGGAGGAGACAGAACTTGGGAAATCTACCACTACGCCTGGAGATTGCTAAACAACTGCTACTAATAATGGACACAGAACAAGAAAAGAGAACCCCACGCCAGATGAACTCGTCTTCCACCGATATCTCAAAGCCAAAACAGTGGGTCTTGCTGCCATCAGCCGTTCACGGGCGAGACAACACTCGAGACTCACCTGGATTAGAGAGGGAGATGCCTGCACTAAATTGTTTATGCTCCATGCTAGCAGCAGACGAAGGAAGCTCTTCATCCCATCCTTAAAAGTTGCCAACGGACATGTGACTAACCATCAACGCAAAGAAGAAGTCGTTTTTGATCACTTTGTAAATCTAATCGGTCAAACGCAAGATCATCGGCCAGTCTTAACTGGACACATCTCGGATATCAACAACATGATTTAAGTGACTTAGAGGAGCCTTTCGAGGAGACTGAGATTAAGAAAGTCATCATGCATCTGCCCAATGAAAAATCACCTGGCCCTGATGGATTCATAGGGATGTCTATAAGAAATGTTGGCCAATCATACGAGCTGATCTTGTAGCTGCACTTTAGGCTTTCCACTCTCTACGTACACGTCGACTGGATTTGATTAATGACGCGAACGTGGTCCTGCTTCCAAAAACTAGTGATGCGACACACATTACGGATTTCAGGCCCATCAGTCTCATAAACAGCTTCGCTAAAATCATAACCAAAGTCCTCGCTGATAGACTGGCACCGAAGCTAAAAGACTTGGTATCCCCCTGTCAGAATGCGTTCATAAAAAAGAGGTGCATCCATGATAATTTGGTCTATGTTCAGAATGTGATCAAGGCTCTCCATAAAGCGAAACGCCCGTCGCTCTTCATAAAGCTAGATATATCCAAGGCGTTTGACTCGGTCTGTTGGGTGTACCTCTTGGAAACTCTGCAAGCGTTGGGTTTTGGTCAGCGGTGGAGGGATTGGATCGCTACCCTTCTGGCAACTTCATCATCCCGAATTCTCCTAAATGGTTGCCCGGGGAAAAAATTTAAGCATGCTCGGGGGCTACGACAGGGCGACGCTCTCTCCCCAATGTTGTTTATCCTTGCCATTGACCCACTTCATCGGCTTATTGAGGTGGCGTCCAGGGGTGGTCTGCTGAACCCAATCTTGCCTAGGGCAGCTTCGTTGCGGTGTTCTTTGTATGCGGATGATGAAGCCTTCTTTGCCAACCCCGACCGGATAGAATTACACAACATCAACCGAATTCTCAATCTCTTCGGAAAGTGCTCAGGCCTAAAAGTGAATCTGAATAAAACTGAGATCTTTCCGATAAGGTGTGATGATGCAACAGTTAGCGAGTCTTTAGTGGACTTTCCAAGGAAAGTTGGAAAATTTCCTGGAAAATACCTAGGCCTACCCTTACACATACGCAAGCTGAGACGAGTAGATGTCCAACCCCTGATTGATAAAATTGGAGGTCGCCTCCCTGGGTGGAAAGGCAAGCTTCTATCCATGGCTGGTAGAGAGACATTAGTAAAAAGTGTGTTGACCGCTCAACCAATCTATCATCTAACTGTCTTCCCAATGCAAAAATGGTTACTCAAGCAAATAGACAAGAGGCGGAGAAGCTTTCTTTGGAAAGGGGAAGAACCTGAGAAGATTAGTGGCGGCCACTGCCTTGTCAACTGGCCGACAGTATGTACACCGAAAGAACTTGGCGGCCTAGGTGTCCTAGATTTGGAACGATTTGCGCGTGCATTAAGACTGCGGTGGCTTTGGTTCCGATGGAAATATGCAGAAAGGCCTTGGACCGGGCTAGATATTCCTTGCGACAAAATTGATAGAGACCTCTTCAATGCTTCCACAACTGTAGCGGTTGGAAAGGGTAACAAAGCCAACTTTTGGCACTCGAGTTGGATCCACGGGCTTGCTCCGAAAAACATAGCCCCGTTGTTGTTCCACAAATCAAAAAGGAAGAATATCTCGGTGTCCAAGGCTACCGAGGATAACAATTGGATACGTCACATTTCTCCCATCCACACAATGGCAGAATTACATGAGTATATTGAATTATGGAGTAAGATAAGGCTTGTCCCTCGTGATATGGACAGGAGTGATGAGATTACGTGGAAATGGACACACGATGGCCAATATACTACGCAAAGTGCTTACCGGATTCAATTCCAGCGACGACAGAGTAAACGAACTTGCACGCTAATCTAGAAAGCAAAAGCAGAACCTAAATGTAGAATTTTTGTATGGATCCTCCTTCAACATAAAATCCTCACGGCCAATAACCTGGCAAAAAGAGGATGGCCGCATAACCCATTATGTTACCTATGCAACTTCCGACCAGAAACACCAACACACCTATGCTTGGAGTGCACGTACACCAAGGATGTTTGGAATCAGTTGACTACTAGCCTTGGCAGACATGATCTTCAAATTCCCTCAACTCGCTCCTTAAACCTATGGTGGAAGAAACTACGTCGTAAGTTTCACAGAGAACAGAAATCCTCCTTTGATGGCCTAGTCATCTATTTTTGGTGGAACATTTGGAAGGAGAGAAATAGAAGAATTTTCCAGCAGTCTTCAAAACCAGTGGTAGAAGTGGCTTCACTGATCAAAGCGGACGTGGAATTATACCAAACGGCAAAATCAAGAGAGTCGGTTTAATTTCCTTAGTTGCTAATATGAGCTAAAAGGAGTTGTAAAGTTGTAATAAAAAAAAACCTGGCTTGCTTTGCTTTGTTTTTATATCCTAGTCGCAAGTTGTAATGGGCCAGGTGTTGCTTTTTTTTGTTTTGTGTGTTTTTTTCTCCTTCTAATAAAAATTACGGCAAATCTTTTGCCGTTCCGTTCAAAAAAAAGTTTGGCACCGTGGTGTTTAATATTTCTGTATTAGCTAGGATTGTTCTCTTTGTATTTTTTTGCAGAAGTCTAAGTGATTAAATTACGAGATAGCTCTAGCCCCTATTAGATAAATTAATGAGTCATGGCATTAATAGAAAACATTACCATATTTCGCAGGGTCCTCAAGGATCTCTGTGAGAGCCCTGTATGCATCTAAGTACACAATTTTGCTTCCATGCAGTGAGCCTTGCAATGTTCGAAGTAATTCTTGAAGTTTAGAGTTGTAGATCTGAGCATCCCAGTTTTGCTCATCCACGCATGCCCTATCAGGGTCTCTGCTCAATGTGATTTGGATAGGTGTGCAGCCAAACGGGGGAAGGCCTGCCAAGGAGAATTGCCTGCCTCCAAGGTCATATAGTTCCTGCATTCGAAGTTAGGGAATTGAAAGTGGAGTTGTGCATAGTTTTCAACTGGAATAGAAGAATTCAGTAGAAACAACCCAAAAAGAGGAAATGCCAATTTTTACCTTGACATAAGCTTGTGCCATCTGGAGAACAGTATCTTGGTATTCACCAATGTCCATCTTCTTCTTCTTTGACGAACGATAGTAATGTGAGAAATCATTGGTTCCTGAGCTGATAAAAATCAGGGAGTTGGCGACGATCCTGGAAGCATCCTTATCTCCAATAATGTCCTTGAGCCGGAGAAGATAGTCCTTGAAGAGGTTCACCTGCTTTGACATTGGCAAAGTATTGGCCAGCTGCGATGTCTGGTCATCGAACCCTGAACCCGCAGATGCAAAGTTGACCCCTGTCATGAGGTCGTTGTTCGACAGCTTTGAATCCAGGTATGGTGGAGAGTATTCCTTGAGTTGCAGCCTCTGGTTGAGGAGGTCTGGAACGAGCCGACCATTGGAGAACCTCCCTGTCGGCTTCTTCCCTGGGAAGTCTCTTCCATAAGGCACATGGTTTGCCAAAGCCAATGTGGGGAGACGATTGTTGTTGCCTGTATCGAGAATGGAGTCACCAAAGTAAAAGATGGCGGAGAACTTCGGCTGAATTCTCTTGGAGAAAGAAATGGTAGGGGAAGCGAGGAGGAGAACTAGGAGAAGAGCAGTGTGCGCCATAATAACTCTCTGCGTGGCTTTGTTAATCGGCACCTATAGGCCCTTACTATACTCTAGAGGGCCCTGGTGTGCCTAACAATTTTGTGAGTCATTTAGATGACTTTCTGTAGCCAAGAATAGCTTCTGATATCAGTATTCGTAAATGCCTTTTAATTTATATTCAGATGATTTTCTGCAGATAAGCATATCTTCTGATACAGTTTTCATTAATGGCTTTTTTATTTATTTTTGTTGCTCATGGTTTTGATTGTCTTTTGCAGAGCTGAAGCCTTTGTAGTGTAATGTTGGTGGATGGCGTACAAAGCATTTGCTGGTTATTGTGCAGAGTGCAAGATTTGGCGCAGAGCAAACATTCGGAGCATTGTATGGTAGCACCCTTTTTTTTTATGAGTACGGCAGCTAGCACTTTGACATCGGACATCGGAGTAACACCACCGGAGTCTACATGATGCCTGTTTTCAAATCTGTGCTTCGTCATCGTTCAGATTCTATACTGAACGTCCCAATATGGTTTCCATTCCAGTCAAGTGACATCAATTTTGTTTCTCATCCCTGATTGTTTTGTATGTATACAGTCGTTCTGGTGATATGTATGATACTACAAAAACTGAGTTCCTGTTCTCTCCGGAAGACCGAGAAAATGTTGTTCTCAAGCAATCTGTATTTTTTCTTATTCGTTGGAGGAAACACAAGAAAACAATGTACAGATCAGTATTTGCTGAGAGACAAAGTGTATCCACACATACACACAACAATGTATGGTTGATTGGTTGTTGTATTGGAGGGTTTCCCAGTTGGTGATTGTTGTCTGTCGGGAGTCGGGACAAGCTGCATGCTCACGGGATTTTGGAACGTCCTCCGTAGAGAGGCAGCGTTTACGCGCCGGCCCCTAGTAGTACTAGTACTTGCTTGCTACAGCATCGTTTGCTTGGCTATTATTACTTTGGATTTTTTTTTTTCGTTTAGATTTTGTGACTTTGGGAAACAAAAAAAAAATCACAAGATGATTTTCTTCGCAGCGTAGCGTGAGAGTGATACAGGACAACTTTTGTGCATTGCCGTGTTTTTTTATTAGTCCATTCGTCATCAAATTTTTTAAACGAACACAACTTTTTTTTTCTTTGAATGAACAAACAAGACAGCTTTTGTGTCTTAGCTCCGGAAAGCAAGGCTGCAGTGTTTCCTGTGCCATTTCCCTCAATGTGATGGTACTTTATAGTTCCCAATTCCTACTACATGTCAAAGTGTCAAGTACTAGGTTTCATTAACTTCCAAATGGTCGAGCGAACACTCGAGCGGGGATAGCTCAGTTGGGAGAGCGTCAGACTGAAGATCTGAAGGTCGCGTGTTCGATCCACGCTCACCGCATGTCATTTAGTGTTTAATTTTTAATTGTATTCCACTCTGAAAGTCAGCTGCTGGTATCTCTCCACTTCTGCTCGCCATGCTGACTACACTTTTTAAATGTTTACTTGGAAGAAAATGTTTATCGAATGTATGCTCAACCGGAGACTTTGTTCATTTACATGTTGTCATCATTTGATTTCTAAGGAAGTCATCAATGTGTCTGAACTTTGAGCTTTGCTTATTGGGTTTCGACTCTAACCTACTTCAACTTATTTGGGGCTAAAGCCTATATTGTTGTTACTAAAAAAAATAGAAAACTTGTTCAAGTGAAATCATAGGGAAAAAAAAATTAGCTCTGTTACATTCGAAATGTACAAGCCCATTCGATCCAACCACTGTAATTTTACGAGATACAGTATACTGACTAAACTAGCATTTTAAATCCCAAAACGAACTGTGATATCGATTTCATCCGTTTTTTATCTTACACCACTGCACACAACAATAAAGACGTACCGCCACCAAGAGCTAGGCCTACTTCAATGCCAGGTTCTACGCCTCTACTACTTGAGTAGAGAGTTTCGTTTTTCACCGACTCTAGCAATAGTCTCTTAATAGTAATCCAGCACTTACTCTTTAGCGTTAGCACTTACTCTTTAGCGTTAATTAGATACACGCTATTACAATTTTAACGTTTTAATGGAATACCCGCATGCGTGGCCCAAAAACATGGATACCTACAGGCATGGCTAAAACACGAAGTTTTAATTGGATACTTGCAGATGTGACAAAAAAAACATGAAAGTTGTAATAGACATGTGGGACTTTAATTGGATACGTGTCGGCGTGGTAAAAAAACACAAAAATTGTAATATACATGTGGGACGTGTATATCAGTGTCTTCTTTTTTCTCTCTCTCTCCCCCGCCTGTTTTCTTGATCTCGCTCTCTTTTTTTCTCTCCCTCCCGTCTGCGCATCCGCAAGCCGCCGCTCGTGTTCCTGCCCGAGACTCCTCCCACCTCCCTCTTTCTTCTTCCCTGCTCCGTTCCTTGCCCCGCCGCCGCGACGGACGCCGCCTTCTGATCCGTTGCGTGTCATCACCCGCTGCCGCCCTGCTCGTTCGCGTCGCTTCCCTAGTTCCCTTTCTCCGCCGCCGCTCGCGTATCGTAGCGTCCCCTCGCCTGCCATCGCTTGCGTCCCCTCGGCCCCTACTTTTTGAGTAGGGGCTTTGCTCTAATAATCGAATCAAATCGTCCCCAAAGCAATTCAATTCCCCATCTGGCCATCTTCCTCCTCACCCCACCTCACTCGCTGCGCCGCCGCCGGAGATGTCGCGGACGCTGGTTCAGCCGGTGGGACAAAAGCGCCTCACCAACGTCGCGGTGGTGCGCCTGCGCAAGCATGGCCAGCGCTTCGAGATCGCCTGCTTCCCCAACAAGGTGCTCTCTTGGCGCGCCCGCGTCGAGAAGGACCTCGACGAGGTGCTCCAGTCGCACACCGTCTACTCCAACGTCTCCAAGGGCGTGCTCGCCAAGTCCAAGGACCTCATCAAGGCATTCGGTACAGACGACAAGACCAAAATCTGCATCGAGGTACCTAATTGATCGCCGCTTTCGCTGTCACTGCATCCGTCCCCTGTCACTGTGAAGCTGCTAAGCCTCTGATTGATTTGCTGCTCTGCTGCTATTGTCCCAGATTCTCGAGAAAGGGGAGCTCCAGGTCTCCGGCAAGGAGAGGGAGGCGCAGCTCTCCACCCAGTTCCGCGACATTGCCACCATCGTCATGGAGAAGACCATCAACCCGGACACCCGCCGCCCCTACACCATCACCATGATCGAGCGCCTGATGCACGAGATACACTTCGCTGTCGACCCCAACCTCACCTCTAAGGAACAGGTACTGCTTCTGCTTGACATGCCGACTTTCTTCACACACAGATTTTATACATACCACGCTTGCCTATTGGACAGAGTAGAATGTGCTGCCTGTTCGTTTGTACTAGATGATGCCTATCTTCAGGACTACTATTGGAAGATAATATATTTAACATGAGCTATAATCTGTATTCAACATCTGTAGGCTCTGGGATACTCTTTTGGGGTTCATGTAAGGTCTACAGTCAGTGATTGCCTCCTAGTTCCAGTACAATCACTGTCATTTTCTATCCTATTGCACATAGTTACATTGTCTGAATCTCATTTCAAATGGACAATTACCTCTCTCTGGGCCTAGGCAGAATGCTTTTAGATTTATTTACTTTGTTATATGTATCATTTGTGTCCATAATGTTCAGAACTAGAGCTCTAAAGATGGTGATGTCACTGTTGTCCATGTCTATAGTTGTGTACCACATACCTCACTCTGTTTCTCTTATATTTGTATTTTTTAATAGTTAGTCAGTTTTTTCTGGCAATAATCTGCTGATCTAAAATTCTAAAAAGCTCTACTAAAGATGGTAATGACACCGTTGTCCATGTCTATTAGTTGTGTACCAGATACCTTAGTCTGTAACGGTTGTTTTGTATTTTTTTTTCAGTAGGTGGTCATTTTTTTTTTCTGTTTTACAGTAAACCAAGGAAAATGTTGCTGTGTATTTATCTTGTTACTCTTTCTGCGAAGTTGCAACCGCCTTGATTTGTCCTAATTTCTGATTATAATGCTTGCTTGAGATACTTTTTTTTTGTGATAACAGCAATAATGGTTTGTGTAGCACAATTATATGGAGGCTTTCCTGTTTACAACACTGAATTCACCATCAAATATAGCATAATATAAGATTGCAAAGCGATGATTTGTTTGACCATTAGTTATGTTTATGTATCAGATATATCTGTGGTCTGAATTTGTATGTGCATTCAGGACATGATTATATTCACCATTGCAGCTACTTGGCCGTGTGAAATTCCTTTATCTACCTTCCTGTTCCATTTTTAGCTTTTTTTCCCCTCATATGTTCTCTATGGTCTTGCAGGCTCTAAAAGTTATCAAGAAGCTCATGGAGAACTTCCCCATAAAGCGTGCACCACTGAGGGTGCGATTCACTGCTCCAAAGCCCAGTTTTGCAGGTCTTATGGAGAAAGTTGCTGAATGGAATGCTACTGTCATTTCAAAGGATGAATCTGGCACTCAGCCTTCTATTGTAAGTCTATTAATTCTTCTGTTTCCTGGCTATTTCTGTGCTAAACAATTGTGACTCCGTATGGAATTGCCACCGCTGTTCCTTTTTTCTAGCATGAGCCATTTCTAAAATAAATAAAGGAACACATAGTTTTTATGTCTTGAACCCCATCACTGCATACACATACTATTGTAGAGCTGGTAAGCTGTATCACGTAGCTTAGAAACTTGGCCAGTCCATGATACCTGGTGAAATGTTATTAAAAACACCAGGCTCCGGATCAGCTGTGGAGGTGGCTACTGCTTGACCGACAATTAGGAAGTATATGTAGATATTAGGCACTAGGCACCACCCTCCTGCCTGGGGCCTCCTAATTGGGATAGACAGTAAGCTAGTTCCAGTAATGTACTGTCTTTCTATGATGAATATGACATTAAACTATTAAAGCGTACTTAGCCTATGTTAATGTTGCTTTAGTATTTTCGTTTGTGGTGGTAGCGTGGTGCTGATGTGACCGTTAGCTGAACCCACACGTCACATACCTCTCTGTCATTCTGAACCCTATCAATCACTGGTCAAGATTACATGTGACTATGTATAATGTTTGCAGGTATGTGAGATTGAACCGTCTATTTTGCGCTTGTGTGAGGAGCGGTTGAAGGATGTGCAAGGGAGGGTGGAAGTGTTATCTGTCTCGACTCATGCAGAAGGTGGCCAGTCTCTGGAGCAACATGACAATGTTGAAGTACCACAAGCAATGCCTGCAAAGGAGTCGGATGCTGTTGCTGAGATAAGCGAGACAATGCAGAAGCAGGGCATATCAAGCGAAAGCCAGGGCAATGCGCAAGGCGAGCAGCAGAGAAGATGCAAGGAATGTGACGTGCTAGTGGAGGACAAGCTGTACAGAGAGCACTGCAAGAGTGCGTGGCACAAGCACAACTACACGCGCCACAAGAACGGGCTCCCGCCTCACAACCAGGAGGAGTGCATGGTGGAGATGGAATTGGCGGACTCCAAGAAGGACCTGAAAGATTACGATTTCTGATGAGGTGGGTCAGGTGTTCCGCAGAGACCTTGTGTTTGGGAGTCATTGGACACTAATGCAGTCATTCTAACACTTATTCTGACCCATGTTCTGTCTAGGCTGAGTAACAAGGAGTGTACAGGGCATGAAGTTGTTGCCGCAGTCTTGTTTGCTTGTGAAGGTCACGAATGGTAGTTTGCTGGTGCTGTATAGTAGAGCGGCGGGTAACCAAGTTTTGTGATATGCTAGTAAGTTGTTAAAATGAATGGTTTATTCAGATGGTTTAGCTGCAATAGAGTTCAATCAGTTAGTAACCAACTATGTATGCTTTCTGGACGAGCAACATAGAGTTTGGGAGATGTCGAAAACTGATGGCTTTCTGTAGGGGTGCCTGCCTCTGCCTGTTTGGAGTCTGATGGATTGCTTTGAAGGGTGGTGATATGTGAATATACGGATACATATAGTGTGCCGTAAGTCATTGGTGCACATTTGCAGCATCACAGAAAAGGATGTGTTTATAATTAGCATAGGCGTCTTGCTGTCGACAAGGACATCGTCTACCACCGATTTTTTGTAATAAATCCAGAAAAATACGAGCACCGGTGCCAAATCGAGAATTTAAACCATGCTGAGTTCCTTCTATTGCCAATAATCGAGAAGTTAGCGAATTAATAAACTTGTCTAATTTCTTTCTATTTTTTTACCACCTCAAGCCAATCATGCATTACCTTAAGGAATTGCTCAAAGCCTCAAAGCAACTGCTGCCTTTTTTTTAGGCACATACTCCATTTCATACCATCCACTAGAAACAACAAAGTCAAAACTCTCCCAAAAATAGCACCTACTATTTCCAACCCAGCTCTCTCTCTGGAGTGAGCCTAAACTATCGCATGCATTTACTGTGTCTAACCCAAACCACACCGTAACAATAGAGTGATTGACTTCGTAAGGATAAAAAAGAATGTAACAACCACACAGAGTATGTTTACCATGCAACCATCCATTTTACTTTCTAACATACATATATAGCACCATCATATGCCTATGGGTTCTGTGTTCATCCCTCCTAGCCCAATCCCCATATCCTTCCCGTGGAGCAAAGTCGATCGACCAAGATGCCGTGCGCAGCCACACGGGCGTCGCCACAGCCACATAGCCACATCACCACCACCAATGTCAAGGCTACGTCGGCATGCCCAGGCCACACATGGGTGCCGAGCGAGGTGGCGCGGCACCACGAGCACACCGTGTCCACAGGGCAGTGCTGCTCGGCCATGGCGCAGACGATCGCGGCGCCGGCAGACGCGGTGTGGTCGCTGGTGCGGCGTTTCGACAACCCGCAAGGGTACAAGAGGTTCATAAGGGGCTGTCGCCTCCTCGACGGCGATGGCGCCACGGTGGGGTCGGTGAGGGAGGTGACTGTCATCTCTGGGCTACCCGCTTGCAGCAGCCGCGAGCGGCTCGAGATCCTCGACGACGAGCGCCGGGTGTTCAGCTTCCGGATTCTTGGCGGCGAGCACCGCCTCTCGAACTACTGCTCGGTGACGACCGTGCACGAGGCGGCGTCGCCGGACGGGCCGGTCTCGATGGTGGTTGAGTCCTACGTCGTGGATGTGCCGGCAGGGAACACGGCCGAGGAGACGTGCATTTTCACGGACACCATTGTTCGGACCAACCTCCTGAACTTGGGACACACGGTTAGGCGGCAGATCGCGAATGCAGCGTGAAATCAGAACCATAATTGATTCCGATCCTGGACGGGCCACCACCATTAGTTGGGGTGCTGGATTCGCTTTTGGGGACCTCATAGATTAAGTTGGTAGTGTGTCATACACTTTAGGGGAATGATTAGTATTGTCATAATGTTTTGATTTTTAAGTTTTTTTCTTCCCTTTGCTATATTAAATTGTTAATGCTAAGATTGATAGTGTTGTTTTTTTGAACTTAGATTGGTAGTGTTGCTATATGCAGATAGCGGATGTTTGTATTTTCTCTTCTTCTTTTTTACTTCTAGAATAATGGGACTAGTTTGATGATCCGCGTGTTCTTGAGGTTTTCTTCTTTTAATCGATAACCACGCATGTACATACAATACGCTCTGATGTGGGAGTATGTCTTATTATTTATGTGTGAGTTTTTTCTGTCTAGAATTATTTGATGAGGCGCTACTTGTCGTTGATTGTTGGGTTCCGGTACTGTACACACGACACACGAGGCTGAGACAGCAGACAATGAAGCTCTCGTACTTTCTTTTTTTTTAATAAACCAAGCTCTCGTACTATGCCAAAGGCCAAAGAGCACACAAGATTCGCGTGGCAGGCCCCGGCTTGACATGCTAGTGGTTTGGCTTGGCTACTGCTTGTGATCGCGCCACGCCGCTCACGTCTCTCTCCACGCGCGGCAAACGTGCCCTCGTCTGTGCCTCCGGCCCGCGCACGTCGGTTGGTGTGCCGTCAGCGTCATCTCCTGCTGTTTGTTTGTTCGTTCGTTCCTGCGTAGCGTAGAGCACTAGCTAGAGCGGTCGATGACAGAGCACACCCAAGCTCCCGACGAGAGATCGATCGCGATGGCATCGGACGGAGACGGCGGTGGCGGTGGCGGTGGTCTCGTCTGCGTGACGGGCGGCAGCGGCTTCATCGGCTCCTGGCTCGTCCGCCTCCTCCTCGACCGCGGCTACACCGTCAACGCCACCGTCAAGAACCTCGGTAACATGCTCATCACATCACTTGTCTCTCTCTGTTCTGTGTGCCAAATGAAATGGAGTTCTTGACGGATCTTCCTTTTCCCTTTCAGAGGATGAGGGCGAGACGAAGCACTTGCAGGCCCTGGATGGCGCCGACGCGCGTCTCCGGCTGTTCCAGATGGACCTCCTCGACCCGGACACCGTGCGGCCGGCGGTCGAGGGCGCCCGCGGCGTCTTCCACCTGGCCTCCCCCGTCATACTGCACCCTACACAAGACCCCGAGGCAACCCCCTTCTGATCCATACAATCAATCCATTGACGAATAGAAATCTGGCATCTTTGTAGTATTTATTACACGCTCATGAGTTGGAGCCTCTGCTTATTGCTTTTCAGAAAGCACTGGTGGAGCCTGCGGTGAAGGGCACGCTCGGCGTCCTCCGCGCCGCCAAAGACTACCGCGTCGGCCGTGTTGTCATGGTGTCGTCGCAGACGGCCATGGTGCCAAACCCCAAGTGGCCTGCAGACAAGGTCATCGATGAGGACTCCTGGGCCGACGTTGAGCTGCTCAAGAAGCTTGAGGTACATAGTCGATGGCTTGTTTTAGGTCCATAGTCTATGGCTGAATTGCTGACAGATTTATCCTCAAATTACATTCTATATACTCGGATCGCATGGTCCGATTCAGATAGAGTGATACGGTTCAGGATTGTTCTAATTCCTTTTTTTTTAAAAAAAAATCTAGCTTTGGTATAGCGTATCTAAAACACTGGCAGAGAAGGCTGCATGGGACTTCGCTGAGAAGCAGGGGTTGCAGCTCGCTGTGCTCAATCCAGCACTGGTGTTGGGCCCTACATTGACACCCTCCATTACTGGTAGTCTCCAAGTATTTCTGCAGATTATGAGAGGTCAGTCATTTACGACTGTCACAGCTCACAGGCTTTGCAGCCCATCCATCTTCATCTTTATTGCCATGAGCTAGTAGTCTTTTGCTAAAAGAACAATCTGCATCAGGCCAGAGGTTTGACATGGACCACTACTTCCTTGGCTGTGTTGATGTCCGGGACGTGGCGCAGTCCCTCGTAGCGCTGTATGAGAACTCGTCAGCACAGGGACGCCATTTGTGCCTCGAGTCCGCTGAGCGGATGGTTGATTTCACCAACAAACTTGCTGACCTTTACCCTGAACTCACGGTTCAAAGGTGTTGTTACCTTTCTGAAAACAGCTCCTTTTGAATAAGATTCACGTTGTTCGTCACTTGATCTTGAATTGCTAATAAATTGT
This sequence comes from Digitaria exilis, assembly GCA_015342445.1. Lineage (NCBI taxonomy): Eukaryota > Viridiplantae > Streptophyta > Magnoliopsida > Poales > Poaceae > Digitaria > Digitaria exilis. Next base: position 1,247,690 of record JACEFO010001719.1, read on the forward strand.
TTTCACAACAGAATTCAAGAGGACAAACAAGAGTGGGTGGTGAGGGGAAAGGAGCCCTCCAAGAAATTGATCAAATTGGGTGTCCGTTTCATTCCATTCGACAACATCATCATGGACACTATGGATTGCTTTAGGAGCAAAGGACTCATCTAGTTTGTCACGTACTCAGGCGTGGATCTCATCAGGAGAAAATATCTCAGCAAGGGAGGAAAATGTGATGATGGAGCAGAAATTGCTGCTGTATGTAAGTTTCTAATTGGAAATAAACTACCAGATTACAAGTTGACAAGGTTAATGATGTTTGTAATAGCAGATCTGCAGAAGCTAAGAAGTTGGGTTGCCACTACAGTGTGTTAATAGATTCAGACGATTGACGACTGAAATGATACGATGTTATCGGAAATGAGTACAACATAGGTATTCTGGTAATTTTGGAAATGAAATTATGTGAACGAAACTTATCGAAGCGATTCTAAAGAAAGGAATACACATCAGATTGTAGAGTATAACAGAGACATACATAAACTTGACTCATCTAATTTACCTATGACTACACCTCTTAAATATTAGTAGTTAGCATGTGTGCGTGAACAAAACTTCGGCCATATCCAATCATAATAAGCATACACCCTAATAAAATTAGGGAAAAGTCTATTTTTCACCCTTCAACTATTACAAAAGTCTGATTTTCAACCCACAACTACAAAACCAGACACTAAACACCCTCCAACTATCCAAACCGTGTAAAATTAGCCCTTTGGGTGGTTTTGAAGGTGGTTTTGTATTTTCCAAAAACATTAAAAAATAATTTTGTATTAAAAAATTCATAACTAATTTATTTTGAACTAGAAAAATTAGAATATGGTGCAAATGTTTTTCTAAAAATGTGACCTACATGTTGGTGCGCCATCAGAAGTTATTTGCATATTATTTATTTTTATTCTAATTATTTTTTAAAAAACCATAAGACACTAGTAATATAAATATATAATACCCAAATAACATTAAATGGTGTGCCAATAGTTTGGTTACATTTTAAGAGAATTTTTCGCACTGATTTCATATTTTTTGGGTCCAAAATGAATTAGTTATGATTTTTAAAGTTTAAATAATATTTCTGTTTTTTAGAAAATCCAAAACCACCCTCAAAACCACCCAAAGGGCCAATTTTGCATGGTTTGGATAGTTGGAGGGCCTTTAGTATCCGATTTTGTAGTTTGAGGTTGAAAATCAGACTTTTGTAACAGTTGAAGGGTGAAAAATAGACTTTTTCCATAAAATTATTGGTTAAAGATTTATTTCTTGTACTAAGAAATGGACCCTCTGTCATCCTTTGTTCACCACCACCCATCCGGTCGTCCTTATCTAGTTATCATTTCTTTGTATGAGATTGTCGAACACTTTAGGGACGAAGACGGACGGAAAAGAAATCCATTTTTTATCCATCCATTTTTATATATTTCTTCAAAATTTTCATCTATATGGAAATGGAATGGGTGTAATTGGCAGTGAGATGGGAAATAGGTGAAGGTATATCAAATTCGCAGCATTTCTTTTATCTCATATAAACCCATATTTGTTCTTTTAAAATCCGAAAAAGCCCAACATCGAGGCATACAACCCAGCCATAGGAAAACCAACAGAATACCTACCTAGCTGCTGGTATTTTTTTAACGTAAATGACAGGAGCTCTGCCTTTTAATTAATAAGGGGAGAGTTGAGACATAATGAACAAGTGGCACTCATGCCGGGTGTACTCCACAAGAATGCACCAAACAAACTCGCACTAAAAAACAATACTCCGAAGGTATTTATCTAAATGATAAATTGAAGCGTCCGTTTATATTGCTCTATGCATTCTTTCGTTCTATCTGTCACTTGGTGTGCTGTTAGCTGCTGGTATTCTGCTCACCCACGGCCCACACTACGTGGCCATGTCAACTGTTTACACGTTGTCGTGTTTTGCTGAGCTACTGTACTGCATAGGTACATGCTGCAGCCCTCAACGGTACAGCCACAGGAGAGTGTCCTGACTGTGCAGGTTTGGGAAGGTCTCCCTGGCTCATTGCATACATACTCATTGCAGCAATTTGATGGAGTACAATTCCCATTGTTGCAACATTCGCACACGTAGCAACGATGAAATATGTTTGTTTCAGGTAAATAAGCCAACTGGAATAATGACTTTATGGACTCCACATGGATGTGTTCCTCAATTTTGCCTGTTTCCATTGCACCTATTGCCATGTACATAACAGATATATTTACAATCACAAGCATATACCACACCCACAATAAGTCTTGCTAGCATATGTTCTTTTTCTTTCAGAAAAAGTGACTATTTTTTACAAGCGGCCTCCTATGCTTGCGTGTAACAAAGATTTATTTTTTACAAACTATAAATATATTCTAGCCTTTGAAAAAATAAAGAAATGAAAACAACAATAGTATAGTTAATTTTATTTTGCACATGTTCTTAAATACACAGTTGCATGCATGCTATATATGTCGAGATTTGCATCTACAGACGATATATTGTTTTAAAAAAAACACAGTACAAACACTCTTTTGAAACCATATTATATCTTAAAGTAATATGGTTCAGATATAATTTCTACTGCTAAGTGTTCACGTATAAATGCATTGCAGAAAAAATAGCAAAGGATGGGTACCTTCAGCTTTCTGGTTGGTGTAAAGAAGGCAAAGGATCATGATTGCAAGAACTATCTGCAATGTTTTCACCATGGACAATCTGTTGGTATTTTCTATGCTGTGAATTTGTAGAAAAATGGATTAGATGGTGTGAGCAATTTATAGGAAAAGATAGCATGTGCTATCCATAGAAGGTATTTATTGTCTAAAATAATTCAAGATATATACTATTCAACGGCATTGAATCCATGCTTAATTAAAAACTCTTATTCGTATGGAGAACATTGATTTAGAATTGAAGGCAGATGTATCTAACACTTGTTGTTTAGATAATCTTTATTATCCTTATTGAATACTCCTTCCTTTCCCATCGAAATGTTTACTTGATGCTTTGGAAACCTTTTTTTTTTTCCTCAAATGCTATTTAATTTCCTCATATTTCACTGTATTTGGCTGGTTTTCTTGCTTCATCGAGGGTGGCGCATCACATAGATTTTGGGTGTATGTAGCCACCTGCTGATGAGTGACGGTGTTAGCTAGAATGGACGGAAGTGGCATACATGTAAAATATTTTGAACAAGGGTATAAAGGATCTTTTAAAAATTTTGATGGCACATAGGTAAATGAATCTTTTGTGATGGTACACATGTAACTGACTCATATGTTTGTACACCAGTCCTGGTTCGGAACCGTTCTGCCTGGTTCGAAAATAACATGTTAACATAACTATACATAGGTAAAGAGTTTTCCGATCTGTTTTCGTCTGTCTACCATCTTTTTTTTTTTTCGTCCGTTTTCATCTATACGAACACTAGCCCCTCTGCCTGACTGCCTCTGAATTTTATTGCACCTGCGCTCAAGCTCCATTAATCCCGAGGTCAACGGCCGTGCAAGGGCCGTCCACGGAGGAGCCGGCGAGGTCGCCCCCGCCCAGTGTGCTGCCACGCGCTCGTCATCACAGCCATCGATCTGGCTGATTGGTGGCGCGGTGAGCTGTGGCCTGTGGGCGCAGAGGGCAGGTTCAAAGCAGCGCCAGCTCCGTTGGTTTTGGTTTGCTTGATGCCGTTCGTCGAGATCGAGTCCTTGTCGCCGGGCGCAACGACCAGGTTAATAGATAAGAGTGAGCTCAGTGTTAGACCAAGGACAAGGTCGCCTGTGCCTGTGCGTAGCGCTTCGATCAGCTCGCTGGGCTCGGAGTATATTGTTAATATGTGTGCAATAAGAGAAATCGAAGAAGGTAGGGGTAATAGGCACTATATGACTGGACCCAGCTGCAACACCCGGACTAGATCAAGATCTGGCTATAGTGCTATTTTGACTTTTCTTCAAGATGCAACTTTGACTATTTCATCAGTACTTCATTCGTTTCCTTTTGCCATTCTTTTCCTTAGGTCAGTTTGACTCTCTAAATTTATATTAATGGTAATTATATCTACAATATTTATTAAAAAAAATTAATATATAAAACATACTTCATTAGGACCTTTTCTCTTTTAAAAACAAGTCAAACTATATCAAAAATTTTTTTTTTTACAAAGTTCACATGGTATCGTACTATTACTTATTAGTGGCCTCATTTACAATTTTGATGATAATACCTACAAGAGACATGGTAACACACGATTAAGCCTAAGTTTTCAAGGAATAGAAATACCCAAATATCATAAATCTAACAATTCTAAAAAATATGGACTTGCAACTCAAGCTAAAGTTTCAATTAAACAAAATCAAGAGTTATGAGGGGTGGAAAATCATTTAAAGTAATTGGTGAGTAAAGTATATTGCAATTGGGCAAGCACAAGAAAAACATTGGCATGAGTATTGTGTTAGAATATGAATAAATGAAAAGGAAGGTAAAATATAGATTGGTTACAGTCCCTCGCTCTATCACGTGAGTAAGCACACGGGTTAAAAGAATAAATTAATTGTTCACAAAGCATGATTATATGGGCTTATCGTGAGTATGTGAGTGTCTGCCTCTGTACTGTTCGTAAGGGGAAAAAGGCTTGTTAGGAGTTTTGTTTTCACATGAGTTAGTTTTCCCATCTATCATCTTACCTGTTTAGCATGCAAGAATTGGTTAGTACTAAATGGCTAATAACATAGGCAAATAAGGTCATCTTCTAAAATTCTTAGACATACTTGTTTTCTAGGACGGGGGAGTAATAACTTGTGGACTGCTTTTTTTTAATATAATTTAGAGTTATTTTACAATGATTGACAAGTACCAACTGATACTACCAGGTACTTTAAGTATTTTTCCTGGTACTTACCGGTACTTCTAACTAGAATTTTGAAATAAATAAATAAATAATTGGGCCCATTTTTCTGTTATTGCTCCACAATTTTGGTATTTTTGGATGGATATTTTTAGGTACTAGACATATTTTTCCCGTTGAATTCTATATCCTGGTACTACTATGGTATTTGTCAATCATTGTAAAAGAGCTTTTGGTATTTACCAATCATTGTAAAAGAGCTCTATGATTTAATGTAAGCATGGAACTTGAACTCTTTCCATTAGAAAAAAAATAAGTTAAAATAATAAGAGCCTGAGGCTCAGATAGTATTAAGGCGAGCAGAAAGAGCGTCGACCAGACATCTATGTGTGCAGGTGCGCAGCTGGGCTCTTCCTTGCGTCTGCAGCTGCGCCACGCACTTGTCTCTCCGGTGTTGCCGTTACTGTGCTGATTTGCTGAGTCGTGAGCTTGCTTGTTGCTTCAAATCTGCAACGACTTGGTGCGCTGAGCAGCCGGCAGGCAGCCCACTGAGTCACCGACGACATGGTGGAGGCCGACGGCAGCGGCGGTGGCCTCGTCTGCGTCACCGGTGGCAGCGGCTTCATCGGGTCCTGGCTCGTCCGCCGCCTCCTCGACCGCGGCTACACCGTCCACGCCACCGTCAAGAACTTCAGTGCGTAACATACACAGAGTCACAGATATCTCTCCCCGGATCATGAAACTCTTCTGCACACAGCCACTAGACACTTCAAGAAATAACCTTCTCGTTTGATCTGTTTCGTTGCAGAGGACGAGGGCGAGACGAAGCACTTGCAGGCTCTGGATGGCGCGGACACGCGGCTCCGGCTGTTCCAGATGGACCTCCTCAACCCTGCTTCAATTCGGCCAGCAGTCAAGGGCGCCCATGGCGTCTTCCACCTTGCGTCCCCTGTGACGCTGGATCCAGTACAAGATCCTGAGGCAATTTTTTGTTCGCACGATCCACATCTCACCGTTCTTCTGATAGTGATTGATCGTGCAAAGCTCGTGTACGATGAATTGGTGACTCTGTTGCTAGCTGCTTGCAGAAGGAGATGCTGGAACCTGCGGTGAAGGGCACGCTCAACGTCCTCCGCGCCGCGAAAGACTCCGAAGTGGGTCGTGTTGTTCTTGTGTCCTCACAGGCAGCCATGTTGCCGAATCCCAGTTGGCCGGCAGGAAAGGTCATCGACGAGGACTGCTGGGCCGACGTTGAGCTGCTCAAGGAACTTCAGGTACGTAGCCGACACCATTTAGGATCGTTTCCTTTCTTGAAAAGATTTTTTTCCCTTTTTTGAAAAGATTTTTTTTTCTATTTGAGCTGCAGCTCTGGTACCACGTCTCTAAAACTCTAGCAGAAAAGGCGGCATGGAACTTCGCCAAAGAGGAAGGGTTGCAGCTGGTTGTACTCAATCCAGGGATGGTGTGGGGCCCAACTCTGACACAATCAGCTGGTTGTAGTCTCCAACTGCTGCTGCTTCTTTTGAGAGGTTAGCCTTCACTGCATTTTGCACATCTTGAGTTGCAAATTTGCAACAAAAACATGGAAGACTATAACTGCCAGTAACTGCCACAACCTATCCTAAGAGTGCACAATGTCTACTAGGCGGGAGACTTGACATGGACGGCTACCAAGTTGGGTGTGTTGACGTCAGAGATGTGGCATGTTCTCTCATAGCGTTGTATGAGAACCCATCAGCACAAGGACGCCACTTATGCCTTGAATCCATCGAACGGATGGTTGATCTCACCGATAGACTTGCTGAGCTTTACCCAGAGCTCCCCGTTAACCGGTGATGCAACTATCAGATATGCTAGTATTTTCCATCAAGTGCAGTTATCAATTCTTGATAAGTTCTTGTTTTACATCAGAATCTCTAAGGACGGACAAGGATGGGTGGTGAGGGCAAAGGACCCCTCCAAGAAATTGATCAATTTGGGTGTTCGCTTCACTCCGCTCGACAAAACTATTAGGGATGCTGTGGATTGTCTCATGACCAAAGGGCTTATCTAGCCTATGAACGTATGTTGGATAAAACAAAGCATGGAGTTGTATGACAATTTTACTAGATTAAAATAAGTTTAAAATTATATATACATCTTTATAATGGAAGTCTCCTTTTCACTCGTATGGCGGAGTCTCTTCAACCACTCCAGGAGACAGGTGTGTAGTTGCAAGTAGCATTGCATTCTGTGAGGAAATGTTTGATCAGCTCCTAGATGTGTATGCAAAGGTTCAAATAAATATAAATTTACTCAAATGGCAATTTTAAAATAGATGTTTAATAGATTTATTACTAGTTCCTTACTTGTTACCTTATGTAGCCAACATAAATACAATTCTTTTCTAAAACGAATCAGACAGAGAACTGCTGATTATATTAAAAATAAATAAAGACTAGGTAATACAATGAATAGGAAATAACAACCCAACTTCATACATCTCAATAAACAAACGCTGCACAACTCATAACACCAGAAAACAACGTCACTCGTGTGAGCCAAAGTGACCAGCTCTAATCAGTAAAAATATCCTATAATTTTCCCACTTTTGTGCTGAACCACTGATTGAATAGATCCTGAACATTTGGGAGAGGGGTAATACCAAACACAATATGTATAGCAAACCAATAAATTTAGCATATTGACACACTAACAAAAGAGCTGGATGGTCTTTGACTTGAGTTTTATTCACATTCCAAGTTCTCCTAGAGAGATTATCCTTCGTAAGGATTTCCCCCTATTGGTAGAAACATAGAAAAGAATAATTTTCAATGGAATTTCCAAATGCCAAATTCTTTGTGTTAGCCTAACTCCTTTACTGACAAGCCATTTTTACATTTATGTAACCACTAATGACTTTTCATGTAATTAAGGAATGAGATAAAGTATCCCCACCTACATGTAAATTTTGGATTCGCAGTTCTCGTCATCAAACTATTCAATTCCAATAATTTATTCGCAACTCATTCCCTTCTGAAAGAATCATTGAGAGATTTGAGCATTAATCGGAGTCTCTTTTTTTCCTACTAACTCTATATAGAATAGGATACTGATATTTCATTGACTTGCAGCCCCCAACAAAATATGTCCCTAAAACCTGACTTTCCTAAGACCGTATTTAAATCTACACCAACTAAAATTTAGCTAGCTAAAGAAAACTTTAGGGTACTTGGAGGTTTGGATCCACAAGTTAATTGAATTATTTAGACTAATGTACTCTTCATTAATTGGGAAGATATAGTATTATATTGTGACACTGAAAATTAATAGGTAGAAATATTTTTTTTTAGCTAGTTTAGTTGGGTTCAACCACCTAGAGAGATACTCCTAGTGCACTCTTTTGTCTCCTGCTGAAGTATAGCTAGATTTTAGTTGCCTTGCTTGGTGTTTAGCAGATAAAGTTATTATATCAGATAAAGTTACTATAGCAGATAAAGTTTAACTGATGGATCCAAACATGCCTTTTTTTTACTAATAGTAGTATTAAAAAAGGTTTCCAGTTATCTTTGAGAGACACGTATTAACACCGAAAACCATATTTGCCCTTTTAACGCTCCCAGTGTTTAGATTGACCATCCCAATTAACATCATCAGCAAATAGAATTTTCTACTTCTACAATTTTCATTACTATGGGCATGTTTGGATAGGGGGTGCTAATTTTTAGCACCCCTATTTAGCCTCTAAAGTAGCCTATGACATCCAAACATGGGGTGCTAAATGTGGGCTAAAATGAATTAGCATCCCACACTTTTGTGGGCAGCCCAAGGTGTGCTAATTGGGGGCCAAATCTGTGTGGGGCCCGCGTGGAAGTTTTTTTTTAAACTGTACGAGTCCCCATGGCCCACCCCGTCCGCCTTCCTCCCTCTCAGCCTGTCAGCCATCAGGTGGTCAGTCCGCATGCCATGATTGAGACAAATAAATTAAATACAGTTTAGCTCTCGATCAAAACATAGGGGGCGCTACAATATTTGGCTTGGTTCCTGTAGCAGAGCTACAGTTCTCAAGATGCTCTGGACTAAAAGTTCCAAACATGCCCTATGTATACAACAAAACTCGTCGATCAAACTCTCTCGGTCTTATCCAAGTGGATCTTGAAAAAAAATCATTTGAGTGATCCGGTGGTGGGGCCAGCATGGCACGTGATAGCAGCTATTGGCCACTACTAGTCAGTCGCAAGTCGCTGCTCGTCAGTCGTCACAACACGCCAACGGCCAAAAACGTGCCTCCGATCTGTTTCTCACTTTGGTGTCTCCTAGCTCCTGTCCTTCAGCTTTGCGTTTGTTCTGGGAGCGGCAGGCCGACAAGCCAAGCTAGCCGCCGCTGATACGATGGCGTCGGCCGGGGACAGCGGTGGTGCGGCGCGTCGTCGTGACGACCTCGTCTGCGTGACGGGCGGCAGCGGCTTCATCGGCTCATGGCTCGTCCGTATCCTCCTCGACCGGGGCTACACAGTCAACGCCACCGTCAAGAACCTCGGTAACATGCTCATCACATCACTTACCTCTCTCTCTGTTCTGTGTGCCAAATGAACTGGAACATGATTATTTTGAGCTCTTGACGGATAATCTTTTTCTCTTGCAGAGGATGAGGGTGAGACGAAGCATTTGCAGGCCCTGGATGGCGGGGACACGCGGCTCCGGCTGTTCCAGATGGACCTTCTGGATCCTGCCTCTGTTCGGCCAGCGATCGAGGGCGTCCGCGGTGTCTTCCACCTGGCTTCCCCATTTATACTGCAAGCAAAAGATCCGGAGGCAAGTATCCTGTTGCTTGAGCTAAATCCTTGCAGTGACGGAACTAGTAGGGGGGCTGGCAGGGGCCATGGCACCATCATGATCTAGTGTTTTTTTTCCATTGAAAGTTTGAAACTCTTTGTATCAAGTGAAGGTTAACTCCATGTTCTAGTGTTTGGTCCATGTATTAACCATCTTCCTACTGAATCCTTGTATTGTTGATTCTGGTGTTCCAGAATGATCTCCTGGAACCTGCGGTGAAGGGCACGCTCAACGTCCTGCGTGCCGCCAAAGACTGCGGAGTCGGCCGCGTTGTGCTGATGTCGTCACAGGCGGCCATGGTGCCCAACCCCAACTGGCCCTTGGACAAGGTCATAGACGAGGACTGCTGGGCCGACCTTGAGATCCTCAAGAAAGTTCAGGTACAGATCAAATCAGGACACTGCAGCTTCTGTATCCTGATTTGTGCTATGTTTTTGGTTCAGTTCAGACCCGTGCTAATTTTATTTTCTGAACTGCAGTATTGGTACTGTGTATCTAAGACACTGGCAGAGAAGGCCGCATGGGACTTTGCTGCAAAGGAGGGGTTGCAGATGGCTGTGCTCAATCCAGGGATGGTACTGGGCCCAATGCTAACACCATCAGTTAACGCCAGTCTCGAACTGCTGCTTCAACTTCTGGGAGGTCAGTCACAGCATTAGACGCTAGGAGCCATGTGGCTCTTACATTTGATGAGTTACAATTGCATACAAAAGCATAGCTGCTAACACTGCAGCAAACTGCCCAGGCGAGAGGCTTAATTTGGATAACATCTACGTGGGCTGCGTCGATGTGAGAGACGTCGCACAATCTCTGGTTGTGTTGTACGAGAACCCATCAGCACAGGGACGCCACTTATGCTTGGAATCCGTTGAACGCCTGGTTGATTTCACTAACAACATTGCTGATCTTTACCCTGAATATCCGGTTCAAAGGTGATACCTGATACGTCTCTGAGAACATTTACCCTACCGGATACTGTACAAATTTGTCCTCCATTTGCTAACGTTTTCTTTTGATTGACATCAGAGTGACGGAGGACAAACAAGACTGGGTAGTGAGAGCGAAGGACCCTTCCAAGAAATTGATCGATCTGGGTGTTCGTTTCACTCCTTTCGACAAAACCATCAGGGACACTGTGGATTGCTTGAGGAGCAAAGGGCTCATCTGATCTAGCCTACAGAAAACTAATTTTTTTTAAGGAAGCCTACAGAAAAACTATTGTACAACAGTCCCGTAGCAGAAATAAACTGTCACGATGCATGCATGGACACACAGTGGCGATGCTTTTGCTGTTTTCATATGCCATTTTTCTAGTTAAACTTGTTCTTCATTTTTTTTCTATTTTACAACGGGGCAACCGGCCGGGCAACAACGGCAGGCTCGATCGACTTCCAACCCTTTATGTGCAGGCCACATCGTTCCCGCCAAAGACTAGACGTACCCCCGGTCCATTTTAACACGTCGGACCTGCCAATCAGAGTATCAGACCATCACTACCGCGCCGGCCTGTGCATTTTCTAACAAGAAATCGCCAGCTGTTGTCCTCTACTATACATAGTGTGAGGACTTGGGGAACGATCGAGAGGAGGTAGCTAGCTAGGGGCTTGTGCGTTTCTCGTGGCGAAGATGGAGGTCACCGGCGGAGGCCGCCTCGTGTGCGTCACCGGCGGCAGCGGCTTCATCGGCTCCTGGCTCGTCCGCCTCCTCCTCGACCGCGGCTACACCGTCCATGCCACCGTCAAGAACCTCCGTGCGTAACACACGATCGAGCAAGTGCAACTCAATCACGATCGTTCATGGCTCCATACGAGCTTATCATGCTGCTACTGTTGTTGTATATATGATCGTTGTTGCAGAGGACGAGGGCGAGACGAAGCACCTGCAGGCCCTGGACGGCGCCGCGACGCGGCTCCGGCTGTTCCAGATGGACCTTCTCGACGCAGCCTCCTCCATGCGGCCGGCGATCGAGGGCGCACAAGGCGTCTTCCACCTGGCGTCCCCGCTGACACTGCAGACACGAGATCCAGAGGCAACCATACTTCTTTCGATCCTCTGCATGATCGCCATCCCGTGCCGTCACATAACCATACCACACCTTATTGTGACTCTACTGCTCGCAGAAAGAGCTGCTGGAGCCTGCGCTGAAGGGCACTCTCAGCGTCCTCCGCGCCGCCAAGGATTGTGGCGTTGAGCGTGTTGTGCTCATGTCGTCAAAGTCGGCCATGGTGCCGAATCCTTCCTGGCCTGCAGATAAGGCGATAGCAGAGGATGACTGCTGGGCAGACGTGGAGCTCCTCAAGAAACGTCAGGTGCAGAGACGTAGTACAATGTTGCTAGAAGCAGATTTTTTTTGTATAGTAGTAAAGATGTAAAATAAAACACCAAATTAGGGCTTCAATTTGTTTAAGTGGACATCATGGTTATCGATCAGAGTTGCACACAGCAATTTATGGTAGATTTGTTCAAAGCTGCTAGTAATTTTCATGATTGTATACATAGAGCATGGTTTTAGGACCTGCTGATTCATTTTCTTTGAGGAGCAGATTTGGTACAACGTCTCTAAAACATTAGCGGAGAAGGCCGCGTGGGAATTCGCCGAAAAGGAAGGCTTGCAGTTGGTTGTGCTCAATCCAGGGACGACGTTGGGCCCATTTTTTACACCGTCGGTCAACGCCAGCCTCAACATTCTGCTGCAACTCCTGAGAGGTTAGTCATTAAAATTTCCAGCATCAAGCAAGCTCTGCTGTGAATTTGCGATGAACATATTACCAGGCCAGGAGCTTGAGTTGGACGCCGTCTACACGGGGTTGGTCAATGTCAGAGATGTGGCGCAATCTGCGATTGTGCTGTATGAGAACCCATCTGCGCAGGGACGACACCTGTGCTTGGCGTCCATGGAGCGCTTCGTTGACTTCACCGAAAAGCTTGCCGATATGTACCCTGAATTCCCAGTTCACAGGTGAGCGATCCATTTCTGATAACATCAAGCTTGCATACGGTCAACAAAGTTATCTTTTTTTAACGAACCGCACAAGATTATGCGTGTTTCATTGTGTTGGGTACCAATAGTAGGGGTACCCTAACTTGGACCCTAAACTACTTGGCAATAAGGCCCACAACGACGTCGGCCTGGCTCTGCAGCGCAGCAAAGGCCCACCACAACAACTCCTCCTCAGCGTCCGTCCCGCTCGAGGTGGACGACCACCCTTGAGCGGGAATGACCGTGACGTTCGAGGCTCGGCAGCCAGGCTCGAGGGGGACATTCACCCTCGAGCCAGCGTTTCCGTCACGTTCGAGGCTCGGCAAGCTCGAGCTTGCGGGCCAAGCTCGAGCCTGCCACGCCGGGAGCAACGCCCGAGACTCTGCGACCATCACCACCGATCATAATGACTCTCCTCTGCGGTAAAAAAGCTCTGCGGTCAAAAAGAAGGATTCACTGTGCCACGCCACCGCCCATACTGCGGAGAAGACATCGGTCAAATCCACCTGGCACGGTGGATTCTGATCTCACACTGCACAGGTCGGTCCTAGCAGTGATACTGTGCCAACTACTCCTTTGACTTTGCTTTCCTCGAATGCACTATCATCCTCGATGGCAGCCCTCGAAGGAAACTACGGAGCTTCGATCCGGGCGCCGTACTCAAGTTGCCACCCTCGAAGTCCTGATCTGTCGCAAGAAGAACATCACGTCAACCACTGCCATGTCGTCAGCCGGAGTTGGAAGGCGCAATTCCCGCTCGCATCGTGCGCGGCATGGGTGGCACAGTGCACTCAGCAGCGTCAGCACCACGAACGCATGTACTCTCACGCCCTCCCCCTTATGTCTATAAAAGGGGAAGGGAAGCCCATGCAAGTGACGGCAAGTGACAGCAGGAACACACAACAGAACACACAAAAACGCACTTAGCCACCAAAAAACTCGGGGATTTAGGAGTTCGTCTCCTCCCACCTTGCCTGTAACCCCCTACTACGAGCAACACGAAACCGGTGCTCCGCACCACTGCTGGACGTACGGCCCCGTGGCCGGAACCAGGATAAAAACTCCCGTCGCTCCACCCGCCATCGGGGCAACGAGTGGATTAGCACCGCAATCACTTGTTTGTGCCGGTGCGACCAAATCAGGCACCGACACATTGATAGAGCAGGAAAAAATACAAGACTATGATCCTGGGAGATCATAGGCAGGAAAAAGAAAAGAAGAGAAAATAAACTCGCCCAGTTGGATTGGGACTTCAACACGGGTTACCGCACAATTGTACGCACTGGCCGGTTGGATCGGGTGATCAACACGGCCAAACTCTGTACACAACGACGACAGGAGAGACAAAACCAAGCCGCAACTCCACCCTCACACAAGTATCGAAGACCACTGAAGTGAAGACCGCCGTAGATAGAGGGGCCGGGGGGGGGCAAGCACCACCGCACCGAAGGGGCCACCGCCGTGCAGGACCCATCGCCGCAGTGCTGTTGCACCCAACCTGACCACCGAATGGCACGAAGAACACCGAGTCTGAAGCAACTCTCGCGTGCGCGGGGACCACCAACCCGCCACTCATCACGCCTCTCTCTCGTACGCGGGGACCTCCAAACCAGCCGCACGGCACCACGCTCCGGACTCGTCTCAAAGATTGCCGTCGGAGTAGTACGAAGAGGTGCCCTGCCCTTGGGAACCATATCAAGCCGCAGACCACCACAATGGTTCGAATCAACTCGTTGCTTCCCCCTCGCGCAAGTCGCCGCCATCGAGCTAGAAGATCGAAGATGTCGCCTACGCCGTCTTCCGACGTTGTACCGCACCGGGAGGTTTCAGCCGTGCTAAAGAGCCCCGCCGCGGTCCGCTGCAGGCCAAGTCACCTCTGGATGTCGTTGCCGCAAGCGCCGTCCTTCGACGCTGTCTCGTACCGCACTGGGAGTGCCAAGCAACCCCAAGCGCCGTGGAACGCTGCGAACGGTCGAAGTCGACAGCCGAGAGGAGACCCTTGGCCACCAGCAGGAGAGCAGACGTCGTTGCTTGAGGTAGGCAACCCCCATGACGCATGTCGTACGACGGATTCATCGCCACCGGCCGAAGCGATCGCGAAAAGCAGGCCGACCATGTCGACGAACGGTGTCTCTATAGACGACGCCTCCAAGGAGGTTACAACGTCCGCAGCGCCGTCGTCGCCGTCGTCGTAGCAGGATTATCGCTCCAATATGGCACCCTCAACAGGGAGAGAGACGCCCGAAGACGCCGCTGCCAACACCAGAACGAGTCTGGCACTCGTTCTGGCAAGGGCTTTCGCCCAGAGCAATGGACCCATTACCACTGTTCGCCGCAGTCAGGCCAGCACTACCCTTGCAACCACATCCGCCGAGGAGACGTCCCCGGCGCAGCAAACCACCATCTGTCGCAGAAGCTTCGTCTCACTGCCGCCGTCCACCTCCTGACGACGCGCCAGGCCAAAAAGCACACCAGTCACCGCAACGCAGCCGTCGCACGCGGCCCCGACACGCTGCCTTGGCCGGCCACCGCCGCCCGCGACCCGGACATCCAACATGCGTGTGAGCACCACACGGCCGTCGACAGGCACACTAACCGGAGTCGCAGCCCCGAGGTGCAGGAACCGAAGCGCCGAAAAGCCCCTCGGCTGCACATCCCCGCCACCGCCGTTGCCCCAACCGGCGCACACCACCACGGTGCCGCACCGCTCACGGCCCGCCGGCGGCCGCCGAACCACCAAGGTGCCGCGCCGGGGCCGGGGCCGCACCTCCACGGCGCCGCTCCGCCCACCGGGGGCTCGGAGGCCGCACGCCCCGCCGAAAAGCCGCCGCCCAACCGCCGAAAAAATACCGCCGCAAGCCGGAGCCGTCGCCGCCGCATGCCGGCGCCCCCTCGCCGCCCGACGCAGATCCGGTCGAGGGGTGACCGGATCCGGCCTAGGAGGCGCCGGATCTACCACTCTGCGCCGCCGCCGTCGCCGGAGCCGGCAACCGTGCCACGCCGCTTCTCCGCCCCCGAAGCCAGCGCGAAAACATTGGAAGAAGGCCCCGCCGCCGCCGTCCTGGGCCCGCGCGGGTTCCTGGCTTGCCCCTCCGGCGGCGGCAGGGAGGGGAGGAGGGGCAGAGAGGCGCTGGCGCGGCAGAGCTCGGTCGCCGCCCGAGTCACCCGAGGCGGGGGCGACCCGAGCGTTTCGTGGTTAGGAAGTACCGGTGCTGTTTCGTACAAAGTTATTCAATTATCTACATTTTTTTTTAACTTCAATTCAGAATCAAGGAGGACAAGCAAGGATGGCTGATGAGGGCAAAGGACCCCTCCAAGAAGCTAATGGATTTGGGCGTTCGTTTCATCCCCTTCGACCAGACCGTCAGGGAGACTGTGGATTGCTTCAGAAACAAAGGGCTCATCTAGCCTGCAAACATGTCCCCTTTGCATGCTTGGTTCAGTAGAGCGTTGTTGTGAGCTATACTAGTAGTTAAAAATAATTAGTATATAAACATCAGATGGTTACACTGTACAAATGATTCTAGTGATATGAGTAGTATAGTGGTATAGGGGTAATTAAAAAAATAATAACACTTGTGTAATATATATAACCATTTAAATAATGGAAACCTCATTTACATTATTATTAAAAATTAAGTGAAGTGCAAATTACTAATCTATCCTTGGCCAATACTATACTAATGGATAGTAGTATTATATGTTGTAAAAGAGCTCATTGTCTGATAGTCTCCCACCAGGCACCCAGCTAAAATAAAATAATGGACATCTTTTACAGCACACAGTATGCCACAGAACATGAACACATCCTCCTGATCATCATACTGGATATGTGGTTTCCATTGTCTCTTCTCAATACAAAGTTCTCTACTAGGGCCGAAAAGCGAATGAACAAGGAGCCAGACATTAAAAAAACACCAGGTAGAAAAGCTATAAAATGGAGTGGATAAAAAGAAGCAAAAGCATTCATAGTCGAGTAAAGAAAGCGTGATGTACAGATCTCAGATCTCCCTCGACCAGGCTCCATGCCTTTGCCATTCATCTTTTCTATTATTTTTCTCCATGCAATGCAAGAGTAGATAATATTACCCCAGAACTAGGTGCCTCACCCTACAGCTGACAGTAAATTTGTGAAAGCTGGAACCTCCATAGACCTATTTATTTCGCAGTTTCAGACTTTCAGTAGCGAAAAGGAGTCATTTTTGTCATCCAGCGTATAGCTATCTCTGTGCCATAGTTTCTCCTTCAAAAAGGAAAGTTTGTTTTGGGATTGGGACTTGGAGATGCAGAGCCTACGTCCTGCGGTGGCAAAGAATCAAAGCTGGGTCTCCTGATCCGAAGCAAACACCCCCCCCCCCCCCCCCCCCCCCTCAAAAACCTCCGTCCCGCGTAACCTGGGAAAAGAGATCATCCAACAAAATCTGCCTTGTTCCAGTGGATCAAACGCAACGGCATCTCCTCGTCCCGCTCCTTTCCCCTCCGAAGGAAAAGCATCTCTGGCGCATAGGTGCCATCATATTCCTAGCCTTCAACCGAAACTAAAAGGCAGTGCCGCCTTTTCTTCCATCGCCATGGCTTCGCCGACACTTCCTCCTCTTCTTCTCCGCCTCGTCCCCCTCGTTCTGTTCTGCCTCTCACCGGCATGCGCCGCCGGGAGAGTCACGGTGTCGGTCTACTACGAGACGCTGTGCCCGTTCTGCTCCGCGTTCGTCGTGAACGACCTCGCCAGGATCTTCCACAATGGGGTCTCCTCCATTGCTGACCTCAGGCTTGTCCCGTTCGGCAATGGGCGCGTCTCTGCCGACGGATCCATCACCTGCCAGGTCAGTGTCTGCCATGGTAGCTCTCATTGGAACGTATCTCAAGGAGTTCATGCGAATTTTCATTTTTGAGAGAATTGAAATCCATCTAGAGTAGTTTTCTGATTTCAGTCTGCCGCTTAGCTAGCTACTCGCATTGAGTTTGCCCATTGTTGAATGCAATGTGGAATATAATGTTTTCTGTGCTAGTATGGTTTCAGATTATAGAATATGCATCTGAACATTCTATTTGCAAATTATGGTATTAGTACGGCAAGTGATGAACTATTTACTATTTTATCTACATTTCATGAACAGATTTCAGTTTGCTTACTCCACTAGTCTACTTGCTTTGTTTTGCAGCATGGAGAGGGCGAGTGCCAACTCAATGCTATAGAAGCTTGTGTTATCAAGCTATGGCCTAATGCGGTATGGCCTATATCCATATGTATCATTCTAAAATACAGAGAGAGATGA
Source organism: Digitaria exilis (assembly GCA_015342445.1). Taxonomy (NCBI): domain Eukaryota; kingdom Viridiplantae; phylum Streptophyta; class Magnoliopsida; order Poales; family Poaceae; genus Digitaria; species Digitaria exilis. The sequence goes on from JACEFO010001719.1 coordinate 1,265,632, forward strand.
AAATGGTTCTGAAATTTATATGGGATACAAGCATCTGTTAACACCTCAGTGTATACTGACCCTTACCACATCCAGACATTCTGGTAGTTCAATATCCTATTTTTATTTGTTTCGGATTTTAATTATTCAGTTGAGAGGCATTGAATTTTCTGATACTTATACAATGTGTCAGCCCTGATCTATTCCCCAGAAAAAAATGACTTAAAAATAATGCACTAACCTTTCTAATATATATTTCCCTGAATGCAGGAGCAGCATTTCCCTTTCATTCATTGCGTTGAGCATTTAGCACTGACACGGAAATGGGACGCCTGGCAGTCTTGCTTTCAGGAAACTGGCCTGGCCTCTCAGCCTGTTATTGACTGTTACAACTCAGGATATGGCCGGCAGGTCGGGTGAATAGTTGCTGACCTTCCTGTTAGTACAAACTTTCGTTGAGTTTTTCACAATCTGATGAGCAATAAACCTGGAATTGCACAGCTTGAGCTGCAATATGCTGCTGAGACAAATGCTCTTCAGCCTCCTCATCAGTTTGTGCCATGGGTGGTTGTTAACGGGAAACCTCTTGCTGAGGTAAGCTGGGACGCATTCTTATATTAAGATAAGATGTACTATCAATAGTTCGCTTTTAGAAACCCAGTCTAATTTAGCGTCTGCAGGATTACATGAACTTTGAGGCCTACATCTGTAGTGTTTACGATGGCGAACTTCCACAGGCGTGCAAGGGGAAGCACCTAGCAATTGCTCAACACACGAAAGCAAGCGGTGGAGACAAGGTGTGCCTAGTTAGCAAAATTATCAGCTAATTTGCGTATGACAGGGGGAAAAAAACTGAGAGCACAATCTTGTTTCAAGAGGTTCTGCGTATCTACTGGCCTGCTGGATCTCTTCTTGTATTTTGGAGTTAGTTTTTTTTCCCAGAAAATATCTAGTTTCTGTTTAAACACTTTTCATGCTTGATGCTTCCAGCATTTCAGAACAAACGTGGTATCAGTGCTATGCCACTCATATGCTGAGAATGCACTAGTCTACTTTTACTAGCATTTTGCTTCTGAATTTCGCACATCTCGTTTGATATTTGTCTATGCCGCTTAAGACGAACATCCCTGATTGGTTGGCACTTTGCTTTTTCATGCTCATGTGATCCAGAGGAATCCGCATGAGGTGACCATTGCACTTGCCATTGGTATCGCCCTATGGTTCGGATTATGAAGCGCCGTCCCCTCAAGATCAATTAGTTCAAATTTTTCAGAAGCAGACAGATCACGGAGCTAGTCCAGTAGACTAACATATAACAACATACTACAACAGGGAACCTGAAAATTTCTTCGTCGACAACAGAGGCAGGCAAGCAATTGAGCGCCTTTGTTCGATCAGCTGTAAAGATCAAACTCAGAGTGATTCATTAACCCAGATTATTAGGCGGTTGGACTCCCAGATTATTAGGCGGTTGGACTCCTTTTGTACATACTAGTATATCAAACTGAAACTGTAGGCTGTACGCCAAACCTGAAGAGTTACTTTTTACAGTGTTCGAGTTCGAGAAGAGCTCTCGGTTCAAGGACTGCTTGTAGCTTGCTTCTACGCAAAATACGCCAGCGTAATGCAGATTTCGGGATTCCCTTCGTGGCAGAGTAGAGAGCGTATTCCATGGAAAGTACAGTAGCAACTAGCAAGTGCCGATTTCTTGGATCTGGTTATTCCATGGAAATCAGCCTCGGCCCTCTGGAACTGAAATAAACAAATCTAGCTTCACTGGTCACCGATTCGCTGATGAAACGAACCTCCCCAGCGCCAGACCTTCACCGCGCAGAGCCCACACGGCCGCGCGCTTCCTTCCTTTCTTCCTTCCCCGGCCGCGGCGCTTCAGAGCCGCCGCCTTCGAGTTCTGTACTTCTCTCCCTTTCCCCTCCCCGCTTCCCTCCACTCCGCAACTCTTGTTCACCACTCCCAAAACCACACGAGGAATGGCGATCTCCTCCGCCCTCTCCTTCCTCTCCGATCGCAAGCGCCCAATCGCCGTCGCGGTCACCGTCTTCATCGTACTATCCTCCCTATTCATCCTCTTCAACCCCGCGCCTTCCCCGCTGCAGTTCTTCTCCTCCCCTTCCTCCCACATCTCCTCCTCGGAGACCTCAATTCCGCTCTCCTCTAACGCATCTCCGCCTGAAGCCCCGACCGCTGTTGCCTCCAACGGGCTCAGCAGCAGTACTCCTGCTGATCCCGTTCCCGTCTCTGGTGACGCATCTCCACCAGTGACCGCAACCGGCATCGCGTCCGACGGTGTCGGCAGCAGCACCGCCGACCCACCTCGGCCAGACCTCGCCGCCGCTGACAGGGATGCTGAGGCCGACGCGCCCCAACCAGATCACGGCACGCCCTCTGCTTCGGCTGATGAGAGTGGATCGGCAGGCGACAGTGATACCACCCCGGGAGTCTCAGGCGAGCGAGATGGGGAGGGGCCAGGCGGCGGCGGCGGCAGCGGCAGCGGCAGCGGCGCTGAGGCGGAGCCGGTGCGGCTGCCGTCGTGGGAGCTATGCGAAGTGGGGAAGGGAGTGGCGGCCGCGGACTACATCCCCTGCCTCGACAACGTGAAGGCGATCAAGTCGCTCAAGTCGACGCGGCACATGGAGCACCGGGAGAGGCACTGCCCGGAGCCGAGGCCGAGGTGCCTCGTGCCTCTGCCCGATAGGTACCGGCGTCCGGTGCCGTGGCCGCTCAGCCGTGACATGGTGAGGATGCCCGCTATTCTTCGGTAAGCGAGGAAGCGGATTCTACTGCTGTTTGTTTATTCCCCAATGCTTGGCTAATGAGTGCTGGTAGCAGTAATTTAATATGCTAATTTGTGCTCTTATGCTCTCATTAGAACGCACTTTTGTAGTATGTGGTCCACCAGTGCCTCGATTGTAAGATCCAAATCCAATCGAGCCCATGTTTTAACACTGTCGATACTGAATAACAGATAGGAACAGATGGAAAGGGTAGTAGAGGGCTCTCAACTCTGTCAGAGACATCTAGATCTTGGATACAGCCTTAGAAATTAGTGTTTGATCTGTACACAAAGCATGTTGCCAGGCTGGCCATCTTTTGCATCCATATGGTTAGTGGTAACATATACTGATACAAACTTTCTTTATACATTTTGGCCAAGGATCCTTGAGAACATGTCTATGTTGTATGAATACTGTCTATCATATGAAAATTTAAGGAAAAAGTCCAAATTACTCCCCTCAAGTATAGCTTAAGGCCGCATAACCCCTTAAACTATTTTTTTGGTTCAGTTTATCCCTAAAACTATGCCATTTGGTTCAATTCTTCCCTTAATGCAATTTGTAGTTTTGGTTCTTCACACAAGTTGAATTTTAATTTGGTTCTCCTCGTAAACTATCATTGTTTTTCATCATTATCTAGAGTAATGACATTGCTGTAAATGCAGTTTTCGTCACACGTCTTTAATGCTCAACTTTGGAATGTAAGGCCTTGTTTAGATGAGAAAGTTGGTGGAAAGTTGGAGGTGTGAATAGTGCATTGGTAAGCGTGTCTTTGAGAGAAGATGTGACTCATGTGACTGGAAAGTTGGCGAACTAAACAAGGCCTTAGTTTATGTTTTATGTACATTAGTTGAACAATCAATAAAGTACACCATTGTTGACCACATCGCAATATCACATTTCACTTGCTAATTTCAGATTTGGTATAACAATGTCCCTCACCCAAAGCTAGTACAATACAAGAAGGACCAGAACTGGGTCAGGAAGTCTGGTAACTATTTTGTTTTCCCCGGAGGTGGGACTCAATTTAAAAATGGCGTGACTGCATACATTCGATTCATTGAACAGGTACATATTACTTCTACTCCTTGACTCCTTCTGTAATTCTGAGCTATTCCTGTCATATATTCATGCATTTGGTTCTGCTTTTCTGATGTATAGAAGTTCAGTATACTATTGGTATGTTTGGAATATCAGCAACAAAGACCCAGCTAATCAAAAGAAAAAGGCATACCTGCATCATCACAGAATATAATTATTTTTTTCAACCAAATATGACCATTACACAGTTCTCCCTTGTATTTATCCATCATAACTCATGACTTGCAGTTATTGCTTTTATAGATTTTGCCAAACATTCAATGGGGAGTCCATACAAGAACTGTCTTGGATGTTGGATGCGGTGTTGCCAGCTTTGGTGGATACTTACTTGACAGGAATGTCATTACCATGTCTTTTGCACCCAAAGATGAGCATGAAGCTCAGATACAGTTTGCACTGGAGCGTGGGATTCCTGCTTTTTTAGCAGTCATTGGAACACAAAAGCTTCCCTTCCCTGATAATTCATTTGATGTGATCCATTGTGCAAGGTGTAGGGTCCACTGGTATGCTGATGGCAAGTACTTTGGAACACTGTTACTTTTGTAGTTCTGAACACTGTTCTGTTCAATACAAAAAAAGTTTGCTTATTTTCTGCTCCATTTTGTGTAATGTGTGTGATATTTATGCATTTTTTAACGCTATTTTACTTGGGCTGTACAGGTGGGAAACCATTGTTGGAGCTAAATAGAGTACTTAGGCCTGGAGGATATTACATTTGGTCTGCAACTCCTGTCTACAGAAAAGACCAAAGAGATGTAGATGACTGGAATGGTTTGTGACAGCGATCTTTAGCTTCGTATTTTTCTACCAACACAAACTTTCAGCATAGAGTTAATCTGTCAAACAAATGCACTTTTGCAAAATAAAAACTGATGTCCCACATATTAGCACCATAACAGAGTGGACTTCTAGTTTCATTTCACATCTAATCATGTCAGTATTACTGAATCACGACATGAATTTAACAAAAAAATATGAGAAATGCAGTGGCTATGTCAGTTATTGGAAATCATCAGTTAGTCCATTAGGAAATTATAGCCATTGTTCTTAATGAGTCTGTGATCATATATGACTTGTGCTAGGTGATCATACATAAAAGATGAAATTGTTTCCCACTACGGTTAATAACATACATTTGCATTGGTACCTTGTTTGTTTCTCCTTCAGTCTGCAAATTCCTGTTTGTTTTACGAACCTATATCATATAATTAGGAAGAAAATCTATTGTTATTGATTGGACTTGTGTTGCATTATGGCAGCAATGGTTGCTCTGACCAAATCGATCTGCTGGAGGACAGTGGTTAAATCTCGGGATGTCAATAAGATTGGAGTTGTCATATACCAAAAACCGACATCAAATTCATGCTATCTTAAGAGAAAAACTAATGAACCACCTCTGTGCTCTGAGAGTGATGGACCACGTTCTCCTTGGTACACTTTCTTTCTGGCCTTTTCTTTCTTTTGCTGTGCATTTTATTTACTGGTGATTTATGCCAATTTATAGGATCACTTTACCTGAGCAATGGTTGCATCATGGCCAAGACAGAAACGATTTGTGACATCTTGGGTCTTGGCTACTGATGCATAAGCTTCAGAGGGATCTATGCTATGATCTTTATTTATGACATATATATGTTATTTTGTACCTTTTTCACCCTTTCAGGTACACACCTCTGGATAGTTGCCTCTTTACTGCTGTTTCAAGTTCAGGTGGAGGAAATAACTGGCCCATTTCATGGCCTGAAAGACTTAACATGAAGCATTCAACTGCATCTAACAACTCTTCCATTCAGTTTTCTCAAGAAAAAATTGATTCTGATACAAACCATTGGAGGGATCTTGTTTCAGAAGTATATCTCAATGAATTTGCAGTTAATTGGTCTAGTGTTCGCAATGTTATGGACATGAATGCTGGTTTTGGAGGGTAAGAAAAAACTGATATGAGCTATTTATGCAATTTAAGGTAGACTAATTGACTGTGTCAACTGTCAGGATAATGTCACTTGGCATTTCTAACTTTCATTTGTGCTTGATTATTATGAATCTATGTCCCTTTAATTTACTGGACTTTTTTCACTATTAGCTCAAATGTGTCTGACAATCAGAATTGTGTATTTGTTACACTACTGAAACTATGGCTTTCCACCTTTTTAGCTGGCATAGGCTTTTGTTCTTGTTGAAAGCAGTAATATGCTGTATTTTCAGCAATCAGCATTGGAATACAGTGCACAGTTGCTCTTAGGAATATTTCAACCTGTCAGCGTTTTTCTAATTCTGCATTGAGAGTTGGAATGATTTGCTTGCATGATTCTAATGGTTTATATATTTGTTATTACATTTCCGTTCAATTTTTATTTTCATATAATCTTCTTTTCTTAAAGGTAGTGATAAACATTGATCAAGATTGTTTCCTCAACAGATTTGCAGCATCACTTGTTCGTCAACCGTTATGGGTTATGAATGTTGTACCAGTTGATCAGCCAGATACATTGCCCATCATTTTTAATAGAGGTTTGATTGGGGTATATCATGACTGGTGTGAATCTTTTAATACATACCCGCGGACTTATGATCTTCTTCACATGAGTTATCTCCTAGGTCCTCTTACGAAAAGGTAAACTAGGTTGCTTTTGATTGTTGAAGAGCTCTTGCTGTTAATCTTCTTTCATTCTCTTGTATCACTACTTTACAGCAAACAAGCTTTATATCTGTTTTTATACTTCAGGTGCCATATCTCTGAAGTAGCAGCAGAAATTGACAGAATACTTAGACCTGGTAGATGGTTTGTGCTGCAAGACACTACAGAAGTGATAGGAAAGATGGATCCTGTTCTTCGTTCTTTGCATTACAAGACCGCTGTTATCAAACAGCACTTCCTTGTTGCCACCAAGGGTTTCTGGCGCCCTGGCAGTACAGGTTCTCAATCATGATTATTCCTCTTCCATGCCAATGCTGCCATTCACTCATGAGTAAAACCAAAGCCGTGTTGATTCTTTTGATTCTTATTACATTGATCTTCTCATAGCATAGATGATCAGAGGACAGACTGGAGCCGCATATCATTGTGAGTTTCGAAGTTCCCCTTTCCCCCTTACTATTTTTGAAATGTGTTAATTTCTGTTTGGTACTGCAAACCGGTTAAATCAGTCGGTTAGTCCTAACAGTTCTGCTAGGTGGATCTAGAAGTTTTTTCCCCCTTTTTGTATATTTGTAGCTATGAACATCAACATGCCAACAGTATTTTGTATATTAGGTACAAAATTCTCGCCTTGTTGCGAAAGAAATAGGAGCATTAAATTTTCGTGGCATATTGTCTCTGAATTGCATGGCATATGAGTATATGGGCTTGTTTGGTATCTTTCCTTTTTTTTAAATAAAAAAAAGTTGCCAAGTGCACTAGCCTGTCGTTTGAGGAGGTGAGGCACCCACGCTGGCCGCACGCTCGAATGCGGACGCCGCCCTTCCAGGCCTACCTAGAAAGTGAATCAACCGAGCTCGTGCTTGGTCCTAAGGCCTTGTCCAACTGTCCACGTCACCTGCTGACTCTTGCAGAGGAGGGAGAGGGGCGGCTAGCGGTTCGGGAGGCTCTGCATGGGAGAGCGGCCGCGACCAGCTCTTGCAGGTGCGCTAACATGAAAAATTTGTCATTGTTTATCGATTAAAATACTCTGTAAGACGGCTCCACGACCACCTAGGCAAGTTTGGTATCACTTCGGATTCGCTTTTTCCTAGCAGGGAACCGGTGAAAAAGAAAATTAGCTTCACGAGCCCCACTGCCTCCTGTTTCATCTCTTTCCATTTTGCTAAAGCCGCTCGTGTGCGAACAGTGTGCCTACACTATTTTGGCAGCTGAAGCCAGAGCCGCTGTGAGGCCGTGCCAAACGGCATCTATGACTGATTACAGTTGACATTCGAGGTTAACTCATCTAGTTGGGATTCAGCACCTATGGGGATATATTCTACTAAAAATGGGTCTGAAATGGTATGGACACAATGTTACTTTGACGCTGAACCTTTAGGAAAAGAAAAATTGGATGGCAGTTGCGTGGACCGAAAAGAGACCCCCATGACGATGAACCAGAATTGCTCAGCAGCAGCATAATTTGTCCTTGCATGTACCTAGTTCATCCTCTAATCCCAAGCCATGCTGCGTCCCTCTTCCGCTTGTGTATTTGGGTTCAATGCTTCCACCCTGGCATCAGTCGTGAGCAGCTGCATCTCCGTTCGATCGTTCACGAATCACGAGGTGCCGGTGTGATCAATCGTCTCTCCGGCGTTTGAGACTGACGGGGCCGTGTCACAGACAGAGCACCAACCAACCCGCCACTCTGCTTGCTGTCGCCAACTTCTGTTCCGTGACGGACTACCCTACCCAATACCCATTCAGCTTCCACAACCAGTGGAGGATCCAGTGGACATTTTTCGACACCGTTCCTATTTCTTGCCCTGCTGAATCCGCCCCTGCGCGACAGCCCAACGTCCAGACTCATAGTCCAGAGTGTTGGATTTTGACCTCGGTCAACAACAGAGAATGAGAAGGAAACGGGGATAAGCCCCCCGAATCCCCTCTAATCTCAGTTTTCCAACTATAAATTCTTGTCTTGATCGGGAGGCAATCTTTTTCCATCTATAGGACACGGCCCCAAGCCTACAGCGCTATATAAACTAAGGGAAACCTCCAACGAGGCATCCAATCACGCATCCCTAGGTTCACCGTAACCTAGCCACCCTTTACCGATCACTAAGGGCGCTGGAAGGCTCGGAAGCTCGTGTTCCTCGCCAGGGCCAGGGCCGTTGGCGTCCAGAAGGCCGACGCTACCCCGCCAAGAGCCTCAAGGAGCGTCTGCGCTACATCAACGACGCCGTCCACGCCATCGACTTCGTTTCCTCTGCACCGACATCCGTCGACGACATGGACACCACAAGCGTTGGTATAAGCTCACTGGCGAACCCTTTTCCGCATTATCTTCATGTTCTAGGCGAGATCTACTCTAGACTAGAGATCCTGGTTATGTTCATGCTTATGTATTGTTAGATTGATCTAACAATTGGTATCAGACGCCTAACACTAGTTAGATTAGATCCCCTAGCCTCAAACCTAAGCCGCAGAGGAGATAAGGGTAGCATAAGATGAGATTAGAAGCACTCAGTGAAGAAAAGATGAGAAAAAGTTATGTTTTAGTCTCTGTTAGCGCACATTCATGCTTAGATTCAAGTTTTTGTTCATTCATGCCTAGATCTACTAGCTCAGTCACGAATCAAGTATGCTTTATCATGTTTTAGGGTTAGATCTAAGCTTTAGGGTTTCGGATTCAACTTTTATTCATGCCATGTCACACAAAGAGATTAGAAGGAGGGGATTTGCCAAAACACCGAATCAATCAAGCACTCACACACACACAAAACCCCAGATCTGAAACCCTAACCCTAACCCTAACCCTAGCCTCAGTCAGATGACCTACCTCGGTCATGGCGGCCGTGCGCGTGCAGCTTTGGCCGCGCGCGCCACCGCCTTCACCTCGGCGACGCCTTGGCAGCCAGCTCGCTCCACGCCATCAGTTGGCCGAGCTGAGCCGGCTACCTTGGCCGCGCACGTGCCTTTGGGTGCGCGCCTCCGCCCTCCTTGCGCCATCGGCCTTGGAGAACCGGCACCGCCGCCGTTGAGCACCGGCGAGGCCCCTCGACGAACCGCACGCGTCATGCACGCGGCGCGCCGAGGAGTCTCGCGGAGCTCCGGCGAGGCGGCACCGGAAGCGCGGACGAGGTCTCACGGCTCTCTCTCTCGCCGGATCTGGGGGAGAAGAGGGAGGAGGAGCAGCGGTGACGGCGGTGGAGCGCGGTGGCGTGCGCATCGCCGGCCGCCGCCGCGGCTGCGCTCGAAGGGGGGGAGGAAATGTTCTAGGGTTTCCTACCCTCCCCGTCGTTTCCGCGCTTTAAGGCGCGCCCCACTGACGCTCGTCCGTCCGATCTGGATGGACGGCTTGGATGGAGGCGGGCGCGGACGGGGGGGAGGAGGGGGGCGAGCTGGGCCAGATTGGTGGCCCGCTCGTCTGCCCTTGGGCTCAAGGCCCACTAAGAGTTGGCGGGCCGCGCGCCCGCTGCTGGGCTGGTTCTGCCTCAGCCGAGCCAAGCCGAGCCGACTAAGCCGAGCTAAGCCGCGCGCTGCGGAGCCGTGAGCCACGAGCTGCTTAGCCGTGCTGCGCACTGGGCCGCACGATGCTGCTGGGCCGCGCCGCGCGTGCAGCTGCGCGCTACTGGGCCGAGATGGGCTGCACGCACAATAAGGGTACTGTGCGCGATTTTATGGGCTTCTTGGGCCGTTTCAGTTATGGGTCGAATTTTCTCTATAAATTCGCATTTTATTCTCAGTTTTTAGTAATTGATTAAATTAATTACTGTTTTAAGTTTTAATTAAAGAGTTTTTATGCATAAGTTGATGAATTTCAGTGGTTGATGTTATTATTTAAGTTTAATCCACCACTATGCTTTGAGATGCCTCTAAATAAATGGAACCAACGGGAAATTTATTTAGAGTAAACTTGTGATTAATTCTAACCAACGTTGTTTAATCATGAGTGTTAAGATGAATTTCAATTGTTTTCCCCAACGGTGATGCAACTTGATTTTTAATACATGCTTTTAATCTAACCAACGTTGGGTTATTATCATGCTCTTTATGTGCTTTCATTGTATATGATAATAATGATTATGATACTAAGTCCACTTTATGTTTGTTTTGCAGTTAACAACGTCAACCAAGTGGCCTCTCACCTCAACAACGTTCAGCCGCACAATGGAGCAAACTTCCATGAGTGGAAGGGCAAGATCATCACATGCTTGGCGTGGAATGATCTTGACGTCGCGCTGAGGGAGGACAAGCCTTCTGCTCCTGCTGCTGGCCAGACTTCCCCTGCTTTGGAGAAGTGGGAGAGGTCTGACCGCATGGCTCTCATGGTGATGACTGAGACTATTAGTCCTGGCATCAAGGCTGCCATTCCGACTAAGAATGATGCTGGTGTTGACTACAACGCTAAGGAGTTCTTGGCTAAGATTGAGGAGAACTTTAAGGGCTCCTCCAAGACTTATGCTAGCACCCTCCTCTCAGTATAATGGACAAGCTGGCATAAGGGAGCACATCCTCAATATGTGTGATATGGCAAATAAGCTGAAGGAAATGAAGATGGAGATCTCTGAAGGTTTCCTCATTCACTTCATCCTGACCTCACTGCCCTCACCACAGTACGCTGCCTTCAAGATAAGCTACAACACCAACAAGACCATATGGTCTCTCAGTGACTTGATTGGCTACTGTGTTGAAGAAGAGGAAAGGCTCAAGACTGAGAAGCTTAAAGATGTGGTCAACATGGTCAGCAACCTTAGTCTTAATGGTACTGCTAGAAACCAGCATGAGTCAGGCAGCAGCCAGCAGGGCCACAAGAAGAATAAGAGGAATGGGAACAAGAACATTGGTCCCAAGAACAACAAGAAGTTCAAGCGTGGATGTGCACCCCAGTCTCAGGGAGAAAAGCCGCAGTTGTGCCATTTCTGCAGGTCTCCTCTGCATCTCCAAAAAGAATGTGTAGGCTTCAAGGACTGGTTGAAGCAGCAAGGTAATGATAAGCTTGATGTTGTTTCTTTTATTGATGAGTTATTCTTAGCAGAATTTTCCCCTAATACTTGGTGGATTGACTCAGGTGCCACTTTGCACATCTCTAATTCATTACAGGCATTCCGTTCGATCCGAACTATAAGAAGGGGGGAGCGAAGCCTAAGAGTGGCTGACGGGAACGTCGTCGAAGTTGAAGGCGTTGGGAGCTTCCACTTAGAGTTGCCGGGCGGCTTCCAGCTTCATTTAGATGATGTCCTTTACGTTCCTAGTTTAAAGAGAAACCTTATTTCTGTTTTTACATTAGATGATTCGGGACATATTTGTGAGTTTGGCAACAAACAGTGTGTGATAAAGTTTAATTCAATAAGTGTGGGCCTTGCTATCAGGCAAGGTAAACTTTATATGCTCTCTCTTAATGATTCTGTGATGAATGTTTCTAATGTTTCATGTAAGCGTAAGCGTTTTAATGAGAACTCTTTGAAATTGTGGCATTGTCACCTTGGTCACATTTCGAGGGGGAGAATCGAGCGTCTCATTAAGGACGAGATACTTGATCACTTAGACTTTTCAGATTCAGAGCAGTGCATTGACTGCATTAAGGGAAAATATGCTAAGACTATTAAGAAAGGAGCTACTAGGAGTACGCGCGTGTTAGAAATAATACACACAGATATGTGTGGCCCGCTCTCAGTAACATCGGTAGATGGTTATGATTCCTTTATAACATTTACTGATGACTATTTTCGCTATGGGTACATCTATCCCATTCGTAAGCGATCAGATGCGCTAGAAACGTTTAAGATTTATAAGTTAAAAGTTGAGAAACAACATAACACCTCCATTAAGATAGTAAGATCAGACAGAGGAGGTGAGTACTACGGCAAACATGCTCAATACAGTCAAATTAAAGGACCATTTGCTAAGTACTTAGAAGAAAATGGCATAAAAGCGCAATACTCCATGCCTGGAGAACCACAACAAAATGGAGTTGCTGAGCGGCGCAACCGTACGCTAATGGATATGGTACGGAGCATGCTTAGTCATTCTAGCTTGCCTGTGGAGCTGTGGATGGAAGCATTAAAGACAGCTGCTCACATACTCAACAGGGTTCCATCTAAGTCAGTTCCTAAGACACCTTATGAATTGTGGACTGGGAAGAAACCTACACTAAATTACTTTAAAGTGTGGGGTTGTCCTGCTGAGGCTAAAATATTTGATCCACAACATAAGAAATTAGACTTTAAAACAGTGAGTTGTCACTTTATCGGCTACCCAGATAAGTCTAAGGGGTATCAATTCTACTGTCATGGACGTTCTACTAAGTTCATAGAAACAAGACAGGCAGTATTCTTGGAAGACTCAGAGATTAGTGGTAGTTTTCCAATGAGGGATATTAGTCTTGAAGAACTAAGGGTTGAGCTTCCTGACCCAGAGTTTGTAGAGCCTACGGAGGTATATCAGTTTGTACCACCAATTGTTCCTCGGGGCGTCACGGTAACTCCTATCGTTCAGCAGGGGAATGTGGCGCCACCTAATGGGGTTCAGGCGCCAGTGGCAGAGGCTCCTCTGCTGCAGGCGCCACCACCAGCAGAGCCGGCACCATTAGTTGAGCCCCAACCAATTCCTGAGCCAGTTGTGAATGAACCAGTAAGACGTTCACAGTGAGAAAGGAAGTCGCCCATTCCTGACTGTTATGAAACATACTTAAGTGTAGATATGTATGATGTTGGGAAAGTTAATGACCCTGCCACCTTTAAAGAGGCAGTGCAAAGTGAGAATTCCACTAAATGGATAGAAGCCATGGAAGATGAGTTAAGGTCTATGTGCTCTAATAAAGTTTGGGATTCAGTAGAAATTCCTGATGGGATCAAACCAGTAGGCTGTAAATGGGTCTACAAAACTAAATGTGATTCCAGAGGGAAGGTCGAATGATTCAAGGCAAGACTCGTAGCAAAAGGTTATACACAGAAGGAAGGGATCGATTACAAAGAAACCTTTTCTCCTGTGTCTACCAAAGATTCCTTGAGAATCGTCATGGCACTTGTAGCTCATTTTGATATGGAGTTACATCAGATGGATGTTAAGACTACATTCCTTAATGGAGACATAGATGAGGATATTTATATGGCTCAACCGGAAGGTTTTGCCATTAAGGATAAGGAACATATGGGATGCAGATTAAGAAAGTCTATTTATGGACTTAAGCAAGCATCCAGGCAGTGGAACCTTAAATTCGATGAAGTCATTAAGAGATTCGGATTTAGGGAGACTCCAGTCGATAAGTGTATCTATGTCAAAGAAAAGGGTGGAAGATTAATGATCCTAGTGCTATATGTCGATGACATACTATTAGCCTGTAATGATAAGAATATGCTATATGAGACTAAGAGCTTTCTTACATCTCATTTTGATATGAAGGATCTTGGTGACGCCACGTATGTACTAGGATTATCTCAGAAAGCATATATTGAGAAAATGCTTAAGAGATATAAGATGGATAAGAGTAATACATCACCTGTCCCAATTCAGAAGGGCGATAAGTTCAATCAAGCTCAGTGCCCTAAGAATAGGTTAGAAAGAGAAAGAATGGAGAACGTTCCCTACGCATCAGCCGTCGAAAGCTTGATGTATGCGCTAGTCTGTACGCGTCCAGACTTAGCATTTGCTGTCAGCGTCTTTTGTAGATATCAAGATAATCTAGGTTGGGCTCACTGGTTTGGTGTCAAGAAGGCAATGAGATACTGCCAAGGCACTAAAGATTACATGCTTATGTATAAGAGATCAGATAATCTTCAGGTAGTATGTTACACTGATGCCGATCTTGCTGGCGATGAAGATGATAGAAAATCCACTTCAGGATATGTCTATATGCTAGCAGGGGGAGCAATTTCATGGAGTAGTAGTAAACAAGGTGTAACAGCTGCATCTACTATGCAAGCTGAATTTGTGGCATGTTATGATGCTATTGGGCAGGCTTCATGGCTTAAGAATTTTATTCCGGCATTAAGAGTTGTTGATAGTATCTCGAGACCTATCACAATGTACTGCGATAATAAAGCCACAGTTTTCTTTTCCACAAACGATAAGTTATCTAAAGCATCTAGGTTTATTGACCTCAAATATCGTATTGTGAAAGAAAGAAATCAGGACCAAACATATAAGATTGAGCATATAAGTTCTAAGGCAAATATTGCGGATCTGCTCACAAAAGGTCTATCACCATCCCAATTTCAGACTCATGTCCTAGGCATGGGACTGGTGAGTAGCCTTGATCAGGTTCTGATTCAGGGCCATTAGTTTCCCCAAATAAGAGTAAGGAGTTCTAACAAGGTTTCTCAGTGAGACTATGGGTAATGCCATCCCAGTATGTCGTAGTGCTACTGACGACGCATTGGTCTGGTACTTGCTGATTTACTGAGGAAGAACTTTAGTTTAAGTATAAGACATTGACCGAATTAAGTTTAAACTAGTTTTAAGTTTAAGTAGTTGACGTTCGGTCAAGGGGAAGAATGTTGGATTTTGACCTCGGTCAACAACCGAGAATGAGAAGGAAACGGGGATAAGCCCGAATCCCCTCTAATCTCAGTTTTCCAACTATAAGTCCTTGCCTTGATCGGGAGGCAATCTTTTTTCATCTATAGGACACGGCCCCAAGCCTACAGCGCTATATAAACTAAAGGAAACCTCCAACGAGGCATCCAATCACGCATCCCTAGGTTCACCGTAACCTAGCCACCCTTTACTGATCACTAAGGGCGCTGGAAGGCTCGGAAGCTCGTGTTCCTCGCCAGGGCCAGTGCCGTTGGCGTCCAGAAGGCCGACGCTACCCCGCCAAGAGCCTCAAAGAGCGTCTGCGCTACATCAACGACGCCGTCCACGCCATCGACTTCGTATCCTCTGCACCGACCTCCGTCGACGACATGGACACCACAAACGCTGGTACAAGCTCACTGGCGAACCTTTTCCGCATTAGCTTCATGTTCTAGACGAGATCTACTCTAGACTAGATATCCTGGATATGTTCAGGCTTATGTACTGTTAGTTTGATCTAACACAGAGTTCGGACTCCCGTTGGTGCTGGTCATCGATGGTTGCACCTGAAGTGAGAATGCCCCTGGTTTCACCAATCACGACGACTCCCGCATCCTGTCGGTGCATGCCGGCCTGCCCATTCCCTGCCCGTTCACGAGCTGATTCCTGCCGCCTGGTGAAAGCAGAAAAGGCCACAAATACAAACACGGCTGGGGGCCCTTGGCAATGATCTCGACCGGGCCCAACATGCCGCCGGGCTAATCACCTGCACTAGTGATCAACGGCCAGGTTTGCGCGGCCGACGGTCGTGCACTGCGTTCGAACGAGTGGTGCGGACGTATTCCATATAGCTTAGAGCTTACCAGCAGATACCCGGCCACGGAGGATATTATATTACTATGTACATTCCAGATAGCTTAGAGCTCACCAGCAGATACCCGTCCCCCACCTATTTCTTTCTAGGGCTAGCTGAAGCTCGTACATCTACTGTGCATGCATGTGTGTGATGCCAATACGTCATGTCGATCGGGCGTGACAAAGCTCTCTTGCCTCACAGAGTACTCCCGGTCTCCTCCTGCGGCGCACTATCATGCATGGAGCTCTGCTTTGTTGCTACCAGTCGGCACTCCTATTGTAGCACAGTACATGCTGAGATATGTCGCATGCGTTGTTCCAGCTGTAGCATGGTAGTACGACGACGACCCTGACCAAAGAAGCCATATGGCTCGAAGTTGAACCCTCAATACAATGCATCGTTCTATATGTATCGTGCATTCGAGCGTGAAGCTATAGGCAATACATAAATGGGATGAAATCTGAAAGGGCTTTGAGTTCGAGTAAACATCCTGCGCAAGAGCTCTATCAACTATAGCTTTGTATTCAGTATAAAATGGTTCTATTTGAAGAACAATAGCTTTGTATCAAGATTTACCTTAATCGCACCTTCATGATTTTATAGTTATATGTAGACTGGTCATTAAAGTTTATAAGTAGCTTGTTGACTATAATAGTACAGTGGTTAGTACTTGAGCATATCGAACAACTGCACTGGCATATTATAAGAAATAAAAGCACTTCAAATTTGGGTTCTCATTGAGTGTTAAAATCAACACTTGATAACTACGTATTGAAATACGGAGTAGCATATAAAAAAGCCTATTCATATAGTACCTCAGAAATTATTTCAAGCTGGCATGCGTGTAACGCGCGGAAAGAGATGGATATGATGAAGCATGCTTCTAGAAAATTATTCTAGACACTTTTCTGAGGAGTGAAATATCCATACGCACTTATGCTCTTTTTCGCTGATGCTTACAACTTTTCTACTAACAATTTGTCTGTTAACACTGATATATATTCCTCTAGCTCAGTAGGCTTAAAGTGATCCGTACATATATGCTTGCTGTGAAACACCACAGAATGTGACTAAAGTAATGAGAAATCGAACATATCTCAACCTGTCCCACTTTTATTCTTCTGATATTGAGTGCCGACGGTGTGGTGCACTAAGGTAGCATCATGCTACCTAATTACGAAGCTCGGCCACACTTTGTACTAATTGTTCTTATAATAGATATAGATACCTCTAGTATTGTGGTAGGAAAAATGTTTCAACTTTCTTGCATCAAGTGCAGAAGCATGTTTAATTTCAAACGTTCTTGCAGGCATGACTTTCCGATGCTACCTTAGCTTACCATGGTTCTGAAGGAGAGTGACCAACAGCAGACACTATGTAGACCGCATCAATGGAGGACTAGGGTTTGGAGAGTACAAACACGATGCAAGCTTCTATTTTAGTACACATTCATATTTACCTCAATAGCCATTGCACACCAATTGCATCTAGAACACCGGATTATCAGATACAGTTGGTGATAGGATCGCATGTTATCAAGGAATATTTTTTGCTGGCCATGAAGAAGAAGAAATATATGCTTTTGACTTAAAAAGTCTTCGAAGAAATATATGTTGTTCCTACACTATAGTTAGGGACAAATTGTTGGTCAAGCTAGCATTTGTCAAATAGGTTTGTCCCGTGCATTAAACTGATCGATGGAGGAATATGGAGAAAGACATGAACATCTGTCAAACCGATTTCCATGCACAATTAAATGCAAGTCTTTCAAGTGAAAAGAGGATATTTATTCTGGAACATTAAGGACGCATACTATGTGCCATGTTTATCTCCCATATGAACCTGAATCTTTTGACCAACAAGAACGATGTGGGTGTTGATTAGGGGCAAAAAAAACTATCATAAAATGAGGTTTCTTGCAAAATCAGCAGACGCACACCTAATTTGTGATCTTACAAATATTATATAGGAGTATTTATTTGTGTGCTACTGCTGGCACGAATTTCTGACTCTGATCGGTTGAAGCTGTCATTATAATTCTAGTAAAGTCTAAATGTAGTCGCCTCATTTTCTTCTAGCTGAAGAATTTCCATAGAAAAAATATCAACATTAACTGGGTATATATTGAGTACGATTCAATAAGTATTATAAATTATCCATCTAATAAAAGTCTAGCAAGGTATAGACATACCACAGTATCACACTGGCTCACTGACCGCTATATATGTCTACGGAAACTTTAGCCAGCTCTAAAAAATGTTGGGATTCCCATACTAAACTTTAGCTCACATCACATCAAATATTTGGATACTAATTAGGAGTATTAAATATAGAATAACTATAAAATCAGTTACACAGATGGAGGGTAGCTAATTCGCGAGACGAATATGTTAAGCCAATTAGTTCATGATTTGACAATGTGGTGCTACTGTAACCATTTGCTAATGATTGATGAATTAGGTTTAATAGATTTGCCTCGCGAATTAACTCAAGATTCTGTAATTAGTTGTATAATGAATCCATATTTAGTTCACCTAATTAGCATTTGGACATTTGATGTAACATGAGCTAAACTTCAGCTCATATTTTGTCCACCTAATTAGTATCCAAATATTCGATGTAACATGAGATAACTTTAGCCTCTACCTTTCATGTGTACGCGTCTAACAAGATATCCATACTAAATTTATAGGTTGAGGAAGGAACGTCATGATAGATGTAGGGTTAGATTGTCTTCCTCAACTTTAAGAACAGGGAAAATGTCTTGTGCTTTTTCCTGTCCGATTGACCATACACATCAGTATAATTATTGTTCTTTTGTAAAAGCTGCAAGCTTCTTTGCAACTATAAATCACATCACTACCATCTCTCATATATAATTATATTTATGCTCTTCTTTCAAAAAAATTATATTTATGCTCATAGTACAAATGATTGTGAAACATTTCAAACTAAATTATTAGTATGCTACTATTGATTCATGCACCAGTGACGAGGTCGCAAAATAGAGAAGAATACACAACAAATGGAATGTGTGGAAAGCAAGCAGTACAGTAGCCGTACCTATTTATAAGCTACCACATTATTGCACCACCAAATTATAGAGCGCGCACTAGATTATGCAGTTTGGAACAAGCAAGAGCATCCAACGTAGGTGACCCATATATAAAAATCAAGGTTTTAAATAGGGGGACATATCTGGTGGAAACCAACTTTCCGTGGAAACTATGGAAACTTCAATCTCGACCACAAAATATTGATCCAAGGGCTCACCCAGATCAGGTGGAAGGAGTGAATTGCAAAACTCAGGGGAGGTGGGAGGGGTGATTTGCAAGACGTTTTTGCAAATCACCCCTCCCACCTGATTTGGTCGCGCCCTTGGATCAACATCGTGTGGCCCAAATTTTAGTTTTCATAGTTTCCACGGAGAGGTTGGTTTCCATAGGATATGTTGCCTTTAAATAGCCGGCTATAGCTGCCACTATCTTCCGCTACAACCTTTTTCGAGAGCTACCAATACTAGAAATAGCACATTATATCCAGCTATATAGCCTGCTATAGCTTCCGCTATCAGCATTTTGGGATCGCTACGTCTAAATGTCATAGTCTGTGATTTAAAACATTGATAAAAATATATATGACTTAACAATAAATAGGAGAAAGAGTAATATGATACTTTCCTGATAAATTAAACAGAACCAGAGAACTGTATAGAAAATGTTTGTTATAAATTCAGTTTATTGGCGGTTATTTTCCACTTTCCAGTACCCACTAGGCCAGTTTATAAAGAATAAGGGTGCGTTTAGATTCACCAACACTCTCCCAAAAAAATACTATTCATTCAACTTTTCCCTATTCATCCCACCACTCCTACTCACAGAACACTATTCATCTACAGTGTATTTTTGGTCTACAGTATGTTTTCGGGGAATCTTTCCCAATCTAAACACCCCCTAAGGCTGGTGACGGCGAGGAGGTGGAGATAATGTGGCTCGTACGATCTTTATATAACCACAGGTCTATGTAGTACACATTGGACCCTGGTGCCTATATATGCATGTAACAATGGAAACACTGTCATCATTGATGAAGAATCCAATAATAATGATATATGCCTTGCGTCCCTGAGAGATCTTCTCCCGTACTGAAGAAAACATTTAAGTAATAGAACATATAATGAAGCACACCCAATCCTCATTTCTTTAGATTAGAGTACTAGCTAGCTAGAAGATCGCCGTTTGATGATATCAGACATGGACGAGCTGGATATCATTGGAACCTGCCGCATGATTGCATGCGGTACTGTAGACTTTCTAGACCGCCACAGAAAATCGCAAGAAATTCGAGATTCCAACAGTACAAGCAGTAGTTAATTAAGCCTTTGTCTTGCCCACCAATATGGTGCAAGCCAGGGGAGGCTATATATATGCAGGTATTGTATTCGTCTATATTGCAGTGCACAATAATTTCAGACAAGACCTGAGAGACGCAGCAATTCCGGCAAGAACACGGGTCGCCTGTGATCGATCATCAGGACCCATGAGTAGGAGGAGAGGTCGCTGGTGGCTTGCTACAGTGAAATTCCACGGTGGGGTCGGACGCGCGCGGCTGAGAAACAGCGGCGACGCAGGGCACCGACGCTAAAAATCTTAAAAAAAAAGAAAAAAAGGAAAAGACGGTGATGGCAAGCAGCAGGCTGCTGGCTGCAGGCAGGCAGCCAATGTAAGTGGCGGCCGGGCGCGTGCATGCCCTGCACATATTAGGATACAGTGGCGTCGCGGGCGCGGAGAGGCCCGCGCACCGCGTGATGCTGTGGGTATTATGGACAAGATCACAGGAGACGACGAAGGGGAGCAGCTAGCGGCTCGTCGGCTTTTCCTGATTTTCCTTCCAGGCCAAGTGTGGACATAGAGCAAGGGTTTGCTGCTTGACCCACATATATAGCCCTTTGTTGACAAAGCGAGGGAGATAGAAAGGCTAACCGAAGAATAGTGGTGACCACTAAGGGTGAGTTTAGATTCACCAACTTTTCCAAAAAAACACTATTTATCTAACTTTTTCCTATTCATCCATCTCACAGAACACGTTTCCCAGCGTGACCTACAGTGTATTTTTGGGTGCTACAGTGCATTTTCCCCCTATCTAAACGGGGCCTAAGGCACTAATCACTGTTCATCTTCGTCCTCGCTCGATTTCTGACATGTATCTGAAAGCAATGCAAGCACTCGGTCAGGGAGGTCACATGCATGGAGAACAAGAATGCTCATGAGATAATTATGTGCACAACAAGAGGCTGGTAACTGGATGACTAGAGAGATTCAGGTATGTGTCCTCATTTGGAAATACCATGTACCATTGGTGTAGTATGTACATTAGGGTTCAAATACTAATGTTCTATTTAGAATATGCTTACTAATCCCTTTGTTCTAAATTATTAGTCATTCCAACTTTCTTATAGAGTTGAACCATTTTGTGTTTGGCCAAAATTATAAAGAGAATTATCACAAAGGTTTAAGGCACTGAATAGATGTATTATAAAATATACTTAATGAAGAAACTAATGATATGTTAGTATTTTATTGTCTAAGTTTGGTCAAATTTGCATTTTTATTTGGATGTTTTTTTACCTTAATGGTTGTGTGCATCTCTAACTGGTGGTGCAAAAGCTAGAAGTCAAAGACTTCCCTAGCTCGCTCATCTAAAATTTCTGAGATGTAAACTGGTTTGTGATAAATATTTAGAAACACAGAAGACAAAGGGCACGGCGTGCATGTTTGCTTCCTAGGCACTGCCATCCACGCGCTCATGTGTGATGCTAAAATTGGACGCCACAGCCGTGTCAAGAAATATTAAGGAAAAATCTACGGCGGCCTAACCCTTGTCTCCAACCATATAGGAACCTAAAACTAGTGTGGTGTGCCGAATTATGGTTGTGAATTGTGGCAAGTAACCAAACAATTTCTAAGGGCTCGTTAGGCAAGGAGGGGATGGAGCGGAATCAAGTGGATTGAGTCTAAAATGAACTAAATTCCACTCCAATCCCCCTCATTTCACTCCATTCCACTGGTTCCCGGACAAGCCCTAAGGGTTGTTCAGTTAATCATCCGATCCATTCCCCCAAGGGGATTTTGACTTGTTGGGAAGTTATTCTCTTCCAACTCCAATCCCCTTCTAACCCAACAAGGCTAGGTGAGAAATGAAGAGATCCAACATTTATAGCATTACAAAAATTAAAAGAATGTCCCGTAAAAAAAATAAAGAGAGTGAATGTGTGTGTCAGACCAATTGGCATGCGCCCTGCCCTGGCAACGGGCAGATGCACGGCGGATCAAGCGGCCCGTGAGAAAGTGCTGGCGGCAGTGTGACATTGAGCTCGCGCGAGTGCACGTGTGGTCAGAGATTCAGTGCGCACCTGCACGCCGTGCCATGGGTCTTCTCTGATTGATGATCTCCCTCCGTGCTGCTGCTTCCGTAGTCTACAGTAGTCCCATCCGGCCAGTCCGCCGGCCGGCCGGGGACCATCACCGCGCAGGCGCAGGGATCAGATCCCCTCCGCCTCTCCCCCGCGCCCGGCCCTTTTCTATTTAAGGCCAAACCCTTCGCGCGTGCATGCCTACCCGGCTATCCCTCGCTCCTTTCTCTCTCTCTCTCGCTCTCATCCCTTCTCACAATCGACGCCATTACGATCCACGAGATCGAGGTAGCTAGCTGATCCATGGCGCACGCACGCATGCACCTCTGGCCTCTCTGCTGCCGTTGCTCCGCCAAATTTGTGCTCGAGGATGCGACGCACGTACATGGTAAATGGGAGGTGGTCAGGTCAGATAGAGGACTACAGGGTCAGTGGTCACTGCTTGGGGGAGATAGGGCAGCCGGGAACTGTAGCGCCCGTCAGGGGCGTGCGCCATGCGTGCCCGGGAGGGAGGGGGCACCGCCATCAATGCCGGCTTCGTGTGACTGTATGCCTCCACATTTGAACAGCTCCGTTCATCCGGCGAGAAATGAAATGCGGCACTCAACCCGTTTGGAAGATTCAGAAGAGAAAACACACAGGCGAGAAATGCTTGCAAAAAAAGAAAAAAGAAGTGCTTTGGTCATTTGGTGTGTGTGTGTGTGTGTGTGTCGATCGAAAATGCAAATTGTGCAGTTATTAACTAGCTCAACCAAGAAAGTGTGATGAACGACCAAAGATGTTATTTGCAAGCTAGGAAGCCATTAACATGGCCTCCAAATCTTCATTGATTGCTTTACCAAGGATACATATATGTATACGTATCGGATCAAGAACACACAGGATTAATCAGCCCAATTCCCCTTTAGCTACTTTACTCCGATATATATCTAGCCATATACTGACCTAGTAAACCAGGAAAAATGGGGAATCCAAAAACAAGCTACGCAAATAGACAAAGAAAAGAAGCAACGAAACACATATATAGGCAAGAGAGGTAGAAAGCTCAAATCTTGCGATGCGGAGACGATAATAATAATTAAACAAGATCTGTAAGGTCTACTGTACTCTCAAGTGTTGCTCGGTGCAGCGCCGCTGCTCCCTCCAGCAACCTGTGCGGCGGCCGCCCTGCTGCTCCCGCTCCCGCCGGCGGCGGCAGCAGACGCCGGCGACGAGCTCGACGCCTGTTCCCCGGCGGCCGCCCGCTTGCGCTTCTTCTTCTCGTAGGGGATGCCACGCGCCTTGGCCTGCGAGTCGCGGACCTCGCGGAGGTAGATCCGCACGGCGCGCGCCGCGAAGGGGTTGGACTCGGGCGTCCCGCCGCTCTCCTCGTAGGCGGCGCGGAGGCGTCCGATGAGCGCGTCGAGGGAGCCCCACGCCTGGCGGAGCGGGCACGGGCAGGGACCCGGCGGCGAGGGCTGGCCGTAGTAGGCGCACCCCGCGGCGTGCACCTTGGTCTTGCCGAACTGGTCCAGGTACCTCAGGAACTCGATCACGTGCGCGCCGCTGCACCGCGCCAGCGTCAGCGGGGGACGGTGGTTGCGCAGGTACTGCAGGAACGTGTTCCAGTCACGGCGCTTCTGCGACTCGTACCTGCTCAGCTGCTGCTGCGCCGCCGCCGGTCGCGGCGGAGGTGGCGCCATGGCCGCCGCCGGCGCGTCGCCGACGCCCACGGCGGAAGATGGGCCAGGCCCGGATGGATCCATGCAAGTAGGGAGAGAGGTATAGCTGGCAAGGGAGCCAGCGACTGAGGGAGTAAGCAAACTGAGGAAGCAAGAAGGATCAGAAGAAGCTCGAGCTAGAGCAGCTGGTTTTTGCAGCGATGAGGGAGCGATGGAACGGGCGATCGCGCTGAGTGGACGCGCACCGGGGGCGGAGGGGGTAAAGCAAGCGGAGGAGATCTGCGGGTCGCGACGGGGTGGATCGAGATGGGACGTTGGAAAGGGAAGGGAGCGGGGAGCGGAGCCGGAGAGCGACCGGGGAGCCAGCAAGGGGAGATGAATGTCACTCGCTGGACTACGGGAGAGCGGAGGGGCGTGAGGCTGATGGGAGCTACGCGGGCCATTCACCAGGGTGGCCCCCATCCATACCGAAAGAATCCGCATGTGTACGTACGGCACGTACGTGTCGCGTGTATTATACGTATGTACTACTCGTATAGTGCATGCGGGCAACGGGGTAGTCAGGTAGATACTGTAGAGACAACTAGACATAGGATTCTAGAAGCAAGCACCATATATATCCCTAGTGCAAGGTCAAGGTCAACCGTACCAGCTATGGATTGCTGTGTCTCGCTTTATGCCTTAGCGTTGTCGGTAGGAATTTGTTGTTTCTGCTTTTACGTGTTTCATTCACTGGTTTGTAAGCACATGATGTACATCATCAGTACATGTCACCTGAACGACATCAAGAAAAAAATCATGGTGTTTCTAGCTAGACCCTACGCATGAATTTCTCTTCCAGTAGGTTATGCCTGCCTATTAATTGCATTATGTATTTTATTTGGATATTTCCTACACCAGTTTTTTTTAGCGCCCTCACCCTCCCATCTCTCCTTTTCAGTGTGAATATATATGATATTTCGCTGTTTTTTATGTTGCGAACATTGGAAAGTATATTTCTTTTCAGTTCATAAAAGAAGATTGTGTGACAGGATACATGCAAACAACCGCATTTATACAAAACATCTTTTTCTTAATTTTAGATAGCTCCATCCACGGGTGTAAGTATTTCTATATATTTTAGAACAGACTAAGGATAAAGAAAATTGGCTGTGAGCATTTATGATCTATCTATCAGTATCAAAATTGTAACCAGCATCTCATTTGCAAAAAGAAAAAGGGAAAACTTGTAAAGATTGTTCCATTCACTGGTTTGTGAAATTATTAACCCTTTTAAAGATTTTTATCAAATATAGTGGGAAATAAGTTGACAAAACTTAAATGTAGTGATAAAAAATAACGACAATTCTCAAATATTTAGAATTTCTTCCTTTTTTCGCTTCCATATATTATTTTATGCCATGCTAATGTGTGAGTTTTGCACAATAATATGTTTTATAAGAATCTTCATTTCACATTAGAGACCTTGAAATGTGAACCATCTATAAAATTAGTGAAAACTGCAAATTCCTCTCTACAACATAGGAGGTTTCAGATAAACACTCACTTTCCCTATATTAATAAAAAAGCAAAGCTCTTCGTGCTTTTTAAAGCAAAATCCTACCTTCTGCTGCAACTTTGAGGTTTTCAAATATCCACATATATCTCAATTTCTTACAATCTCACACCTTAAAGTGTTATGTGTTTTTATATTCCTGTTGTACCCTTTGATAGCTCGATGTAATTATAGTTTAGCCTCTCTAGCATCACTAAGATCATTCCATATCCCAAATGTGGTCCTAAGATGCTCCATATGCAAATAATTATGTCAAAACTCACTTGGTGAGTGGAAAAACACACACAAATAGGTTACCTTCGACCCTCAAACTTGCGTAAATTAAAGTAGGATTGAACAAAACAAATAATAAACGTGCCCAGCTCTAAAATCTTTTTTCAAGCTTATATAGAGGTACGGCCTCCTCCAATGGTTAGCTTTTAGCTCATAAAATATTTTTTTATATATATTTTAGTAGAAAAGAGAAGAGCTATCTCTTGATTAAAAGCGGAGAGGAGAGCAAAGCGAGGCTGATTTTAACCATTGCGATGACATATGTGCTAAGAGCTAGATCATTTGGAAGAGTTATCTCAGTGTTTAGAGCTAGGTACTAACTCTTACCATGGTAGGAGGCCTAAGGCCTCATCTAACGGGAAGATCTAGCTTCTAGCTTGTAGCTTCATTTATTTCTGAGAGCACATAAAAAAGACATGGGAAAGCATACGTGACCAGCTCTTGCAGGTGCGCTGTAACACTCTGGCCCAGGGCTTAGTAGGATTGATAAAAATACTCATACCAACAAGTTGTAACTTTTTTTCCGGGAGCTCATTCTAAAAGAACTCTGAGGTTAAGCGTGCTTAGCCCGGAGCAATTTCAGGATAAGTGACCGATCGAGAAGTCTTTCCCGGGTGCGCATGAGTAAGGATAAAGTGCACACGAAAGACATGTGTTGGTATATGGGGATAGTCTTGAAGTCGTAGAGAGCTTCCATGCGTGCGGGCCCGGTCCACAGTGGCGGGATGGGGATAATCTTGAAGTCTTAGAGAGCTTCCATACGTGCGGGCCCGGTCCAGAGTGGCGGGACGTTACACACGTTAGCACGGAGATTCTATCATTATTTGTCTATTAAAATATTCTATGAGCTAACTTTTCGACAACCGTTGGAGGAGGCATAAGGTGTTTGCTTTCTTTGGTTGGGATTTGGGCCGGTTAGTCAATGTTATTGTAGAGGTATTTAAAAACG
Organism: Digitaria exilis; assembly: GCA_015342445.1. Lineage (NCBI taxonomy): Eukaryota > Viridiplantae > Streptophyta > Magnoliopsida > Poales > Poaceae > Digitaria > Digitaria exilis. Next base: position 1,292,350 of record JACEFO010001719.1, read on the forward strand.
TTTCCAGCTTTGTAGGTGTTTGTTTGTAATTTTCTCACAATATCTTGGATTCGGTTCTTCTCAACCTAGTATTTTACTAGGATATATTGAAAAAAAAATGCACACTGTAAATACGACTGTTTTATGCAAACGTTCCTGTTTTAAAGCGTAAGTACTCCTACCTTCACTCTGGCTTGAGCCATGGCCTACTGTCCTGATGAGCACACGAGCATTGTTGACAAATGGCAGGTCCCTCGACCCTTGTCGAGTGTACGCACTTCGTAGCTCCTTTGATTGGGGGGGGGGGGGTGCAGACTGAGACAGGCGCTCAGCGGTGGGCACGCCGCGCATCAGAGTTTTGACCCCGTGCCGGACGACGATCGATGACGTGTTTAGTTTGACCAAAGTATTTTTTTCACTATTCATCATTCTCGTAAAACACGTTTCTCAACACACTATATTCATCTAGAAAAAGTCCTTATCTCCCGACTAAACACCCTCCGAGTTGCCGGCCTCTGCCTGAGACCGAAGTTCCTGTCGCCGGCTGACCCTGACCTCTGATGGGCGCCCCGGCGAGCCCAAGTGCGTCGCTCTGACACCCCGCGCATGTTCATCGACATGGCCTTCGACACCTCAAGCGAATGATTGGAAGTGGACGGCATCACCGCAGACTGCAGAGGATTAGGCTTAGTAGCAGGCAGATGTAACCATTATCCTGTCTCTCTTTTTTTTTTCGTTTCCCTTTGACAGAAGAGATTATTATCCTGCTTTGGAGTTGTTTAGATCGTAGAGATTCACTATTCCTCCCATCACATCCATCATATTATTTCCCATCCTTTCCTCACTATTCATTGCTACGGTATATATATATATATATATATATATATGCTACAGTAAATCTCTACCAACTAAACACCACCATCCATTCTGTTTTGGAGGAAAAGAAAGTTTGGGCCACTTGGAAAATCGACCGGGTTTGAGCCCACCCATAAACAGAAGGCCCATATATGGCCCATCCTGGACGTACACAGGCTTCCTCTAAGATTTACACACCCAGCCCAGCCCAGATCATCATCAGTTCATCACTCGCGGGGGTGTCCCTCAAAAAAAAAAAAAAATCACTCGCGGGGTAAACTTTCTTCGTCCAGATAGCACGGGCGCTGCGCTGTGCTGCTTTGCCGGCCGGCGAAACCCAGCCGCTCGCTCACTCTGGTGCGCCATTCTCCCCCACACGCGATGCTTCGTCTCCCCACGCTCACCGCCCTTAAACCCTCGACACCCGCCATCCGCTTGAACCCCATCGGCGTCAGCCATGGCCGACGCCGCAGACCCCTCTTCGCCTCCTCCGCTCCTCCTCCTCCACCACCGCCGCCGCCTTCTTCGGCTTCACGGCCTCCAAAGCCGACCCCGAGCCCGGAACCGCCGAAGCCCACAAACGAGGCCCGCGGCCAGAACCCGGATGACCCGACCGCCGCAGCGTTCCCCACGACCAAGCCCCGGAAGCCGCGCCGCGGGCGCCGCGGCGAGGCGGCGGCCGTGGAGGACTTCGTACGCGGCCGCCTGGAGCAGGTCTTCGCCTCCATCCGGCAGCGCGACCCCGAGGTCCTCGAGGGCAAGGGCGACATCCTGAAGAGGAAGGAAGAGGAGCCGGCCCCGGATGAGGAGGAGGGCGAGGGGGTGGGAGAGGAGGAGCAGAAGCCTGTGGTGGAGGAGGAGGACCCGAGCTGGCCGCTGGACGCCGACATCGGGTGGGGGATCCGGGCGTCGGAGTATTTCGACAAGCACTCCATCAGGAACGTGACGGTGGACGGGGTGGAGATCGATTGGGAAAAGGAGGTCGACGAGGGATGGGTCAAGGAAATCAACTGCTTGGAGTGGGAGAGCTTCGCTTTCCACCCCAGCCCCCTGGTCGTCCTAGTCTTTGAGCGCTACAACAGGTTAAAAATCATTAGTCCCTGCCTAATTTGGATTCATAAATCGCCATCACTTTGCAATTCACGCATCATTTCAGATTTGCACTTTGTAATTGCAATGTCTGTGAACTGTGAATCCTACGAGGCCGTGAAAATTAGAAACTGTCCTGGGAGGCTGGAACTGCCATATATACAGGCTGCACTATCTGAAATTCGTCAGAATGCTTTAATATGACTCATGAAAAATAAAATTTTATTAGTTTCTTTGCAGGACGATTTGATGAGTTTGTATCAACCCCGTGCGTAATGTTGTGTTTTGCAGGGCTGCTGACAATTGGAGGTTTCTTCAAGAATTGGAAAAGGCTGCTAAGGTATACTGGAATGCTAAAGATCGATTACCTCCTCGGGTGAGTATGAATGGTACTTTCATTATTTGGAAAAGTTACTCTTGTGTTTGTGCAGGTGCTAAGTTTTATTATGTTTTCAGACTGTGAAAGTTGATATAAATATTGAGACGGATTTGGCATATGCACTTCAAGTTAGAGAATGTCCACAATTACTGTTCCTTAGGGGAAACAAGATCTTATACAGAGAAAAAGGTAATTCCAAAGCCCATTATGTGTCTTGAACTGTCCTTGTCAAATCAGTAAAATTTACAATTTTTGGATTTCCTGCTCATGGCAAATTAATGGTGAGATAAAATAGATAAGTAGATATGGACCTCCTTACCATTATGTCATAAAAGAGGAAGAGATAGCTCTGGTTACATTTTTGATGAGAAACGGAGATATATGACTTGAATATATGATCCTCTACACAATGGAGCAAAGGTTCATAAAGATTGAGCTCCCCAAATGGAGGTTTTCATTAGAGTTCCTCCATTTTTTGTCTTTATCGCTTAAGGTTTCTTCTCCACACTCCTTCCAGTTATGTTCCATCTACGGCAGCACTGCACCAGCAGCGTCTCTCCACGCAGGTTGGGCAAGCACCTCTCAACGTCTTCGCTCTCTAGGTGTATACTACTTTGCAGCAGAACAGCAGTGATCAGTAAAATGGCTGGACATTAGCCTCACACTCAGTCACAAGATGTTGAAGCATGATAATCGCCGTCACGCATGACAATGACACCCTCTTGTTGCCAGCTTTCTACAGGACCCACCCCAGTGTTTGCTCTTGGACATATAGCACCTCTGTTCCACTTCTTCCACCACCCGTGGCAACCCGCCCAGCTAGCTTGAGACCTAGTAAATGTGGGTCAGGAAGATGATGGATGGGCATACACAGGCTGGCTATACCTTACGAGGAGCACTGATAATATTTTTTTTTTTAAAAAAAAAAAAGACTCCAAATGGGTCTGAACCAATACACACAGGACCGATCCAACCCAATTTGAATCCACCAAACATCAATGCTTGACATTCAACAGATGCTGGCCAATTGCTGTGCACAGGCCACGCCACCTGTACGTGGAAGTTACGCTGTTCTAACCTGTTCTGCTGGTCAGCGACGCAGCGCCTGATCAGGATGAGACTTTTTTGGAATGGGCACCGTGAGATACAGAGAAGAATTCAGACACTCAGATGGGTATGGTTATGCTTCTGTACTCAACAGGCAAAGGAGCTCCCTACTTAACGCACCGCCTCACTGGCGTGGATGCCAGACAGTAACCATGCCCCTTCACTTTGATCGTGAAGAGGATTAAGCCATCAGTCCGAGCTTCTCTCCACAGTATCGACACAGCTATACCCTTCATCTTCTATGTCGAATTCATGAGGACCCACTATTTATTTCTCTACCCTATTTCCCAAGTAATTTTCCTTGAAATGGAAGTTTTCATGAACTTATATTAAGTCCCTTCACAAGGAAAATTTCAACATATTTGGTATTATATCGTGCTCAATGTGAATTTTATTGTTCAAAAAAGATGGTGATCTTGTAATATGAGTTGCTACCCTTTTTCACCCACGTCCACTTTTTGGCACTGATTAATGATGCCTGGAGTTTCCAATACCAAGAGTTCTACTTGATCAGTTCACCACGATGTGATTGATGGCTGTCTTTCACATGTTTTACTTTACAGAGATAAGGACTGCAGATGAGCTGGTTCAAATGATTGCCCATTTCTACTACAATGCAAAGAGGCCACCCTGCGTAAATCCTGAAGCCGTTGCTTCTCTTTAGCTCCTGTATACTGACATGGTGTCCTATTCTCGATGTGGTAGCTTGGTGCTGGTGCCTAGTGCTTTCTGGTAAGTATTTCAGCATTTGCCACATTGCTGATTCAGAACAATGATGCTGGTTATTGTTCTATTCGACGGATTCTCTGTATTTATCCTATGCAGGAAGAAGAGGCTCCTAATGCTACCATTTTCCAGGACATGGTTCTCGGAGAGTGGAATTAATGTAACCAGCAAAAAACCATCCAATGCTGGCTGTGCCAAGTAGGGAAGTTTTGAATTAAATCGTGTATTGTCTAAGTGCTGGTATAGTCTAACAAAACATAGCTTTGAGTTGTAGCTATGATAGTCTAGATAGTACGTGAAGAGTGCTTAGTTCACTCCCTCCCTTAGCCATATTATTTAGAAGGTTACAAAGTCGATTGCAAAGTTGCACATGGAGCAAAATTTACCTCAGTTCCCTCTTCTAGTGAACAAAATCTTGGCATAATCCAAACACTTATTCTTGTGGTGTATAAACTCGTCTCCGTCTGTGCTAGAATTAATTTAAATCAGATCGAATTGGTTAGTCCGCACAAACTACAGCAGTATTCTGGAACTTTTGAATGGTTAATTTTTCTGTTAATTGATTTCAAATAGAAAAGTTGGGTGTTAGAATAGATGATTTCGCGATGCATCTGTTAACATCGTATTTAGTATTTGTAATTGTTGGAAATCGAAGTGGCCCTAATACCCACTCAATGAGGACCTACACCTAAAACACACACCAACTCTACCTAGAGTCGGTCAGCTCTTTTAATTTCTAATACTTAGTGCACCAGGTCCTTTGGACGGCAGAACCGTCTTTTCACTTCCGGGAGGCAGAGCCTACCAACAGATAAAGCTGGCTTCCGGGTGGCAGAGCCAACCTACGATAAAGCCCAGACCTGTTGTGATCCCGGGTGGCAGAGCCAACCTTCGATAGATCACTTTTATACACTAAGCACTTAGAAACTATGAAGCTTAACCGGGAGACTAACACTTTACAAAGACACACTCTTTATTATTCAAACACCAATATTACAAAGGAGCACTCACACCTTTAGGTGGCTAGCCTAACACACTCACCCTCTCACTTCTACCTAGCACCACTCTTCTACCATGCTCATGGGTTGGTGTATGGCATGGCAAGGGAGGGGGGTTCTACTTATAGGGCAAGGGGGACCATGGGGTTGTGACAAGTGTCCCCCTTCTAGATAATTCCTAAATATTACAATATTTTCTAATTTATTTAATTTACCTAATCTAGACTTCTCCATGGTAAAAATCTTGTGTTCTTGCATGGTGGAGAAGGTTCTAGAAGCTTTGCCTTGCTTCTTCAACACTCCCCCTCAAGGCAAACTTCTTTTCAATGTTGTCCTGCAGACCATGCCGAGCGCCTCTCGAAACTTCTCGAACTTTGTTTTGTTGAGACCTTTGGTGAGTATGTCGGCAGCCTGCTCATCTGTCTTAGTAGGCACCATTATGATCTCACCCTCAAGGACCTTTTCTCTTATGTAGTGATAGTGAACTTCTATGTGTTTGGTCCTTGCATGAAAGACTGGATTTTCTGCCAAACGAATGGAAGATAGATTGTCACAGAAAATCCTTACTTGGTACTCTGTTGGCTGGTGAAGATCCTCCATCAACTGCTTGAGCCAGGTGTTTTCTTGTGCTGCCATTGCTGCTGATCGATACTCTGCTTCAGTACTAGAGAGTGCCACAGTTGGTTGTCTCTTACTACACCATGATATGGCTCCTGATCCAAGACTGAAGAAGTATCCCGTAGTTGATCGCCGTGTGTCATAATCTCCGGCATAGTCAGCATCACAGTATCCTATCACCTGGCACCCATTTGTCTTCTTGTATATAATACCAAAATTGATGGTGCCTTTGACATACCTGAGGATACGCTTGACTGCATCAAGGTGAGGCTTCTTGGGACTGCTCATGTATCTACTAACCACTCCCACCGGATATGAAATATCAGGCCGAGTTAATGTAAGATAGATGAGACTCCCAACCAGTTGTCGATACATAGTGACATCTTCTAGATCCTTCCCCTTGTCTCCTTGTAGTCTCACATTAGGATCCATAGGAGTAGAAATAGGTTTGCAGTCAAGCATCCCATATCTTTGCAAAAGGTCCTTGGCATATTTCTGTTGACCCAGAAATAGCCCTTCATTTGAGCGCTCCACCTCAAGTCCAAGGAAATGTTTTAACTCCCCAAGTTCCTTCATTTGAAATCGCACCGAGAGATTTTCTCTTGTCCTTTGTACTTCCTCGGACCAATCTCCAGTTATTATCAAGTCATCAACGTAGACTAGGACTATTACTAGTCTACCTTCATTTGCCTTAACAAATAGGCTAGAATCTGATGGAGCGACATTGAAACCACTTTGTACGAGGAACTCACTGATCTTCCCGTACCATGCTCGTGGAGCTTGCTTTAATCCATAGAGTGCCTTCTTCAATTTGCAAACATACTCAGGGTGAATCTTGCTCTCAAATCCCCTTGGTTGCTCCATGTAGATCTCCTTGTCAAGCTCGCCATGTAGAAAAGCGTTCTTGACATCCATCTGGCATAACTTCCAAGACTTGCAAGCGGCCAATGCTAGCAAGACTCGGACAGTTGTAATCTTTGCCGCAGGACTGAACGTTTCTTCATAATCCATCCCATATTGTTGAGAGAAACCCCGAGCAACGAGTCGAGCCTTATACCTCTCAATTGAGCCATCAGGACGAGTCTTCACTTTATAAACCCATTTACAAGATATAGGCTTCACCTCCTTTGGTCTTGGCACTAAATCCCACGTTTGATTCTCATTTAGTGCCTTAATTTCTTCCTCCATCGCCTTACGCCACTCAGGGCCTTTTTCTGCTTCTTCATATGAGGATGGCTCAATAGGTATAGACTCATCAACAAGGGCAGTATTAGCATACCTTGGATTAGGCTTCCTTTGCCTTGCTGTCCTCCTTGGTTCTTGAATAGACTTCTCAGGCTCATTTTGCGGCGAGTGAGATTCCTCCGAGGTCGCATGTACACCAGTCTTCCAAGGGCTCTTGGTTTTGCTTGGCGAACCCTCTTTATCTTCATGAGGAATTGGTGCTTGCTCCTCTCCTTCTTGAACTTCTTCTGGAATCTCCTCAAAATTATGTGAGTCCGGCAGCTCGACCTTCTCGGGGGACCACCAAGCCAAAGCTTCATCAAATACCACATTTCTTGAGGTGTGGCACCTTCCCGTGGTTGGATCGCAGCACCTCCAACCCTTTCGTGCATCATCATAGCCAACGAAGATGCATCGAATTGCCTTCTTATCAAACTTACTCCTTAGATGATCCGGCACGAACACATAACAAACACAGCCAAATACTTTGAGATGGCTGACCACTGGCTTCACCTTCCATAGAAGCTCATGAGGCGACTTGAATCCCAGTTTGGGTTGAGGTAGCCTATTTATCACATAGGCTGATGTCCTCATACACTCGGCCCAGAACCTTCCAGGTACGTTCTTGGCATGGAGCATACTTCGGCAAGTTTCTGCAAGATGGCGATTCTTGCGCTCCGCCACTCCATTTTGTTGTGGAGTATTGGGGCAAGTCAATTGCCTTTTTATCTTGTGCTCCTTAAGATAAATAGTGAACTCATTTGATAAATACTCTCTCCCATTATCAGTACGGAGGCATTGAATTTTTATATTAAGTTCACCTTCAACTTTCTCCTTAAACTCTTTGAATTTTGTGAAAGCCTCTGATTTTTCCTTCATAAAGTAAACCCAAACGTACCTGGAGAAGTCATCAATAAAAGTAACCATGTATCTCATCCCTCCAATAGATATTTGCTTAACTGGGCCGAACACATCCGAGTGTATGAGCTCCAATGGCGTCTTGGACCGATGCTCCGACTCCTTGTATGGCAATTGATGAGCCTTGCCATATTGACAACCGGCACAAACCGTGTCTGTCCGGATGTCCACTTGAGGAAGCCCCTTCAATGCTTGCCTTTGCATCATCTCCTTTAATTTAGTGTAGTTAACATGCCCAAGACGTGCATGCCAAAGATCACCGGTCTCATTCCTCCGTGTCTTGTCCACATAAGCGGACTCAGCGGAGAGGACATAGACCGATTGTCTCCTCCTTCCTTCCATGATAGGTGTGCCGATCACCTTCAATTTTCTAAAAATTGCCACACCATCTGGCCCAAAGAGAACATATTTCCCCTCTGCTGTCAATTGTGGGACTGACAGCAGATTTTTCTTCAAACCAGGGACATGATAAACCTTCTCGAGTTGGAGTTGTTGAGGACCATACCTTGGGACGACCGCCTTCCCGACATGAGAGATGGATAATCTCGAGTTGTCTGCCATTAGCACCACTCTCTTTCCTTTATAGTCGGCCATATCATTCAATTTCTTGTCGTCACTAGTCATATGGTTGGAGCACCCTGAGTCAATGATCCAATCCTCCTTGTAATTAAGTGTTGGATCTGATGTTGCTGCAAAAGCATGTGCCTCCATGTCCTCCTCCAACTCATTTTCTTCAATTTCTTGAGAAAACCCAGCTTCAACATCCCACTCTTCTTCATTAGGATATGCTTCCTCCTTCTTTTTCTCTTGTGTGATGGTGGCCATGTTTCCTTCAAAGCGTCTTGTATTCCCTTCAAAACGCCTCCTTGGAAATCGACATTCTCGAGCAAAGTGGCCCTCCTTACCACAGTTGAAGCATCCATCCTTCCTTGGTGGTTGTTGCTGGTTTTCTCGTTTATGGGCTCCCCCTGCAAAGTTACTCTTGTTCTTGGGGTGTTGCTTGCCACCTTCCATCCATTTTGGCTTCGGCCTTTCTTGTCCCCGTGGTAGAGTCTTCTTCTTACTTGTGAAAAGTGCCTCCTCTTCTTCCTTTATAGTCACGCCTCCCATCTTCTTGGCTAACTCCTCCTGATTAGCCAGTAAATTTTCTAGCTCCACTAATGAAGGTTGAGTAGGCCATCCACTCACTGCGGCTATAAAGCCTTGAAATTCGGGTCTGAGACCATTGATGATGATCCTCCTCATACGGGCCTCACCAACCTTCTCATCTGGTGCGAGCTCAGATATCTCTCGACAGATAGATTTCACTCTTGTGAAATATTGCCCAATAGTGAGAGTGCCTTGAGAGATACCTGATAACTCCTTTTCCAAGAGCTGGAGGCGTGCTTCATTCTTCTTGGAGAATAATTTCCCCAGAGTCTCCCAAGCTTCCTTCGGGGTCTCTACATCTCGAATGTGCTCTAGTAGGTCCTCCTCAATGGTTGTCTTCAACACGAACATAGCCTTGCCGGCCTTGATGCGCCATTTCCGTAAGGACTCGGCGCTCTCCTTCTTCGAAGCACCTTCACCACTCTCCTTTGGTGGAGGCACTGTTTCGGCGCCTGCAACAACCTCCCATAAGTCTTGGCCTTGTAGGTAGGACTCCATGCAGGTCTTCCAATAGCCATAATTATGGCTATTGAGCTTCTTAATCCCACAGCTTGCGCTAGAAAGATCCGCCATGGTAACTGACGCCCAGCGTCAAGTTAGCTTTCTTGGTCCCGGACCAATGAGCTTCACAGTCCCAGACTGTGCACCGGCAGAGTCTCCCCTTAGCGCCTTGATATTGCACCGAACAGTAAGCACCCTGTGCTCACCGAGTGACCTCCTCCAGACGGTCCCTGACCGCCCGGCTCTGATACCAATTGTTGGAAATCGAAGTGGCCCTAATACCCACTCAATGAGGACCTACACCTAAAACACACACCAACTCTACCTAGAGTCGGTCAGCTCTTTTAATTTCTAATACTTAGTGCACCAGGTCCTTTGGACGGCAGAACCGTCTTTTCACTTCCGGGAGGCAGAGCCTACCAACAGATAAAGCTGGCTTCCGGGTGGCAGAGCCAACCTACGATAAAGCCCAGACCTGTTGTGATCCCGGGTGGCAGAGCCAACCTTCGATAGATCACTTTTATACACTAAGCACTTAGAAACTATGAAGCTTAACCGGGAGACTAACACTTTACAAAGACACACTCTTTATTATTCAAACACCAATATTACAAAGGAGCACTCACACCTTTAGGTGGCTAGCCTAACACACTCACCCTCTCACTTCTACCTAGCACCACTCTTCTACCATGCTCATGGGTTGGTGTATGGCATGGCAAGGGAGGGGGGTTCTACTTATAGGGCAAGGGGGACCATGGGGTTGTGACAAGTGTCCCCCTTCTAGATAATTCCTAAATATTACAATATTTTCTAATTTATTTAATTTACCTAATCTAGACTTCTCCATGGTAAAAATCTTGTGTTCTTGCATGGTGGAGAAGGTTCTAGAAGCTTTGCCTTGCTTCTTCAACAGTAATCAAAGTTGAAATTGTTTAACTGAGGACAAATCTAAACGTAGAGCAGAGTATTATTTTTGAACACTTTTGAAGTGCAATAATATGATTGATGATTCAGGACAGTAAATGTTTCCCTACATAAAAAAACATAATGTGAACATGTAAGCATTGCGATTGCATGCTGAAGAAGTGCATGATATATAATGTCCGAAAAAAACAGAACAAACACATCTGTAGACTATACAGTGCCGTATCGTGCCCTTGGAACATTTGTGAACTGAACCCAGCAAAATCATCAGGCGCACGATATGGACGACGAAGACGACGACGCGACGCACAAGGCCGGCGCGGGGGCCACCTCGGCGCCCCTACCGCACAGGAGCTGAGCGATGGCCTCGTACCCCATGGCCTCCGCCATCTGGAGCGGCGTGGCGCCGCGCCTGGTCCTTGCGTTGACGTCGGCGCCCATGTCGAGCAGCAGCTCCACGGCGTCGGCGTGGCCGCCCTCCACGGCGAGGTGCAGCGGCCTGTGCCCTTCCACGTCCTCGCACTCGATGTCCATGCACCCGGAACCCGCCAGCATGGCGACCACGTCGCAGTGGCCCTTGATCGCCGCCACGTGGAGCGCCGTCAGGCCGTACTGGTCGCGGCCACGGACGCCGGCGCGCTTGCCGAGCAGGGACTCGAGGCTCTGGATGTCGCCGCGCCTCGCCGCCGTCATGACCAGCTCCCACCGTTCCAGCACGTCCACCACTTCTTGCTGCACCCCAGCAAAACAACACACCGACGTTACAATATTGCTGGACAATGTACAATGGCCTTGCACTAGCTAGCTATACGACATTTCCTATATCATTCGTCGTCGTCCTACTCCTATCATGGTGGCTGTGGCTCACGAGCTAGCACAACGACGGCGCGGCTCGCATAAGCCAAGCGGCGTGCAGCCCCCATCTGGTCCATGGATTCCTTGTGTCTCTTCTCGTGTTGTGTTCGTTAGTGACAGATTAGTATATGCGGTTTACCAAAGTGTTTGTATGGCGAATCCATCCGTCCCGGTTAATCAAAGAAGCGACTACATCTGAATTCTCTGCACGAGTGTGTGGGGAGAGGACAGTAAGAAGGACAAGCAGGTAGATTCGAGCGAGCCACTTACGTATCCCTTCTCGCGCGCCACGTCCATTGGCGTCCGGCCGCGCGCGTCGGCCGCCGACGTGTCGGCGCCCATGTCCACCAGCACCGCCACCGCCTCGACCTCGCCGGCCGCCGCCGCCGCGTGAAGCACCGTCCTCCCCTCCCGGTCACGCGCCGCCAGCGCCTCGGGCCCCAGCCGCCTCACCTCGCCGCAGTCCCCTCTCGCCGCCGCCGCGTGCAGCGTCGCCCACCGCTCGGCGTCGCCGGGCGCCGCGGCGAGCTGTGGCTGGTGCTCGAGGAACGGCAGCAGGTGCGGCTGCCGGCGAAGGATGAGGCGCACGGCCGCGGAGTCCCCGGCGTCGGCGGCGAGGCGGAGCAGGTACGGCCCGCCGAAGAACACGCGGAGGCGGACGGCGCAGACGCCCCCTCCTCCTCCGGCTCCGGCGTCGTCGCCGGCGGAGGAGGAGTCGAGGTGGGCGGCGGAGAGGGAGGAGAGGACGAGGAAGCGGTCGGCGCGGGAGCGCGGGAACGACGGGGGCGGGTGGGGCTGGGGGCGGAGGACGACGCGGAGGGACGCGGAGGAGAGCGGCTGCACGGCGCCGCGGGGAGGGCTGACGAGGAACTTGAGCGGGGAGGAGGTCTGGACCTTGAAGGCGACGGGGAAGGATGGGTGGAGGGAGCGGAGGCGGAGGTCGGCGCGGCACTTGGAGTCGGGCTTGAAGTCGATCACCACCTCCTCCTCCGACACCTCCAGCAGCCGCTCTGGCTCAGCAGCAGCTGCCGAGGAGGCAGCTGGTTCCGCCGCGGCCATTTCTTGGGAGCTAGGAGAGCTGGACGAAATGAGTGAGCGCGGAATGGGGCAGCATGGAATGGTGGCTGCCTGGATAGCCGACCTAGGACGACGCTTTTGATGTCACGCTGAATGGGCGAGGAGGGAATGTTGATCTTCTGCGCCGGACAGCCTGCGTCGGCATGAGCGGGGCTCACTGTCGCTTCTCACCGTCTCCTGTTACCAACGCGTTATAGGTCAGTGCCTCAGTGAGAATGTGAGGCCACCACTGTTTACCATTCATGTGTTGGCAGTTCTCCCTGTGGAAAAAACTACAGTAGTCGCTCATTGCTTTCTGCACTATTTCATGCCACGCCCATAGCTCCATACCGGTTGATTCCCATGAACACAGGCACACAGCTGTGCCAATTTGTCCGGTGCGGACTCCATGGATCCAGTGCGGACCTCGATTGCGTGATAAGCAAGGGGACCATTAGGGAATGATGGGGCAGTGATTGCTGCTGCTAGCCTGCTAGTACGATCGATCGAGCGGGTCCGGCCGGCCGGAACGAGCGAGCAGACGTCCCATTCAGAACGGGTCACTGGCGAGTCACGCCGGGGGAGCAAGCAGCCAGCGCGCCCTCTGATACAGTGGCCTCGTGACCAAGCCCCAGCCAGGCCGCTAGCTACCTCGCGCGATCTCGGCCGGCCGGCGTCGTCCCCCGCCGCGAGTAGCAGGCAGGCAGGCAGGCAGGCAGAGGCAGCCATGTGCCGACGCTCCTCCCCTCAAATTGCCATTTGGCCCGGACGAATCGGCACAAAACTGGGGCTTTGGCCGCGTCCGCGGCCTCTGCGTGCTCTCCGGCATCGCACATATACGTGCGGTTTGGCGATACGCGCCTGCCCGCAGGTACGGTCGGGGGTGGTGGGGAAAATACTCTGTTTTACTGCCGCTCCGCAACAACTCTCACCCTCGTTTTTATGCAACGTACGTCATGTTGTAGAACTTGCCTCCATGGAATGCTTGGGCTCACCCAACGACGTACTCCACTGTCGATCCAGATTCCGGACTGGCATATTCCGTAGTGTACAAAGTTACGGGATATAAATCCGAGCGTCTCATGAAATGATCTGCGTGTTCGGAGTTTAGACCCCACCCATATACCCTGATACCCACAGGGATACACGCTTTTAGAACCAATGTATAGTACTAAAATTTTAGCGAGACAATTTGAACATCGACGCGTTTGTAGTCCAACGGTTAGGATAATTGCCTTCCAAGCAATAGACCCGGGTTCGACTCCCGGCAAACGCATTTTTATCATAGCTCATTCCTGAATAACCCCAAAATGTCTTTATTTTTTAGGGAACCCCCAAATGTCTTTTTAATAATAGTGTGATACTAATGTGCTATCCAGGTGCGGTCTGTTTTTCATTTGATACAAGCAGATAAGTTCCTGTCATTCCAATCTGATACATACACAAATCCAAAATTTTTGTATTGGCTGATTCCTAATTGACCCCTAAATATGTTTTTAATAGTGATACTGATGTGCGATCCAAAAATGACAGGTGCGATCAGTTTTTCATTTGATACCAGCAGATAAGTCCCTGTCATTCCAATTTGATGCACACACAAATCCAAACGAAAAAGTGTAACTAAGTATGCCCTATTCAATCAAAACTCCAAAGCCAGCTAGATACAGGAATCCAATAGAAATTCCAATTAAAATTCCAATCCAAACTCTCACGAAGTCTGCAAAAAACACTCATTTCCTAAACCACCAATCAATTTTTGGCTATTTAGCTATCGCCAAAGTTCGATTTTAGACATTCAACTCTAAAACTGAATATTTGTTTACCACTCAATTGACAAAATGGTTCATACTTAGTCACATGCTCATATGGTTGGTTTTTTTATTGTGGCTGCCCCGATGTGGACGAACGTTAAAGTGGTTTGGACATATAGCTGTTTTGGATTTGGGTGAGGGAAGAAGAAAAGAATATGGCCCTCACACGTGGCATCCACATCAGCAAATCCACTCATCAAAGTAGCTAGGTGGCGAAACGTGGACGATTTTAATAATTCGATGTTGAAGAATACCTAGTTTTAAAGTTCACTTGCCAAAAATAATCTTTGACAGTAGTAGGATGGTAAAAAAAAAATCACTATTTTGGTTCGATGGTGCGATAGACGAAACAGATTTTTTTCAAGCTTTTTTTAAAAAAAAACAGGAGAGTAAAATAGATTTTTTTTCACAGTGGGCTGAATGTTCCATCCATCGCATTAGTTGTGGACTATGATTCGGAAAAAAATTGGCTGCAGGAGTCCTGCAAACCAGACTCCGTGCAGGACCTCGCCAGATGACCGACGCGTGTACAACTCAGCTATCCAACGGCAAGCGGCAGGCACGGCTCTAGCGCCAACGTGATGCCACCGGCTCGGCGCGGCTTCCGCATCTTCGCTTTTCTAATCGAGCTGATAGACGTGGTCAGCTTGGGACCTGGGCCTCCCTCGTTTTCCTCTCTCGCCGCTTCTCAACCGATGGTGCGAGCCGCCACCAATCCCACGGCAGCCTCCGGCGGAGGTGGTGACGCTCTGGTGCGCAGGCTTGGTGAGCCGCCGCGGCCGTGCAGTGAGAAACGACAGCTATGCCGGTTCTAAAGCTCGATGGAGGGCGTCGGCAGCACGTAGGCGGCATCGACGGGAACTGGCGGTGGCAGAGGTGGTACTGGTGGGAGCGGCAGCAGCAGTGAGCAGGAGGCAGTACCGTGGGACAAGACTAGTGTCTCGTGGAACAGCTTCCCACACTACGTCGATTAAGGATGCGTTTAGTTAGGAAAAGATTCCTCGAAAAAACACTATTCATCTAACTTTCCTCTATTCATCACACCTCTTCCACTCACAAAATACTATTCATGTACAGTATTTTTTCGGGTCTACTGTGTTGTTTCAGGGAATCTTTTCCAATCTAAACACACCCTAAGCTAAGCATGTCAATTAGCAAATACCCGCGCACCCACAACACCTGTTTGTTGTTTTGTCCACGAATGATGTCAACTCAGTTGTCACTAAGGAATTCTCCATGGTGGATGTTTTAAAGGATAGTTGATAGGGTAGCGATCAAATTGTTTTTGTTGCATGAGATGTACAACACACTCAGTATCCTGACTTACCGTGTATAGTGCACAACCAGTAGTTCATTCTCAAAGGGACAGTGCCCATGCTCAATTCCATCACCCATAGTTCTGAGATTTACCACACGAAACATCTATGTGATTTATAAGCATGCGTAGGTAATCAATGGTCATGGCTCTGGCCACGGCAAGAGCTAGACGTGATCTGATGTTGATGCAGGTACTCTGGCGGCACCTGCGTTCAGCTTCCACTGCAGCAGGCTTCCTATGAATCTACGTTTTGTTGTGTTTCTTTGCTGTCTACTCCAAGGCCAAGAGGCCGCACAGTTTTTGATCCGGCCAGACAGGAGGGCCGGCGGCTGGCGGGGCGTTTGCCTCACGGCGGGGAAGGACGACGGAGGTGGGGCGGCGGCGGCGGCGGGATGGCTCGATGTATTTTCTCTTAACGCAGCCGGCTTCTGTGAAACAAGAGGGCAGCACAGCAGGCTGAGCCGAGCGAGGGAGCCAAGCAGATTAAAACAACGCTTTCCGAGCCGAGCGGGATGCCTCTCCCGGTCCTCCGTCCGATCCCGCGCGAAACCCATCGGAGGAGGTCCTGTACGGAGTCTCGGCTGCAGGACTCCTGCAGGGAATTTTTTTCCCCTATGATTCGCAGGCCGAATTCAGCCTGGGCCGATCGTTCCCTCTCGCTCACGAAAATGGTCCTCCGGCCTGTAGTCGGAACTTCACTTCTTCGGACTGCAAAGGTCAGTGGTTGAGAACAGTCTATTGTTCCTACCAAAAGGCATTATTGCTTGAGAAATGATCGAACACTGGCATTGCTGCATCAACAACAAGGTGAGTAATCCTGCAACTGCAAGAACAGAGGCACTCGGAGTATCCGACAGTATACGCTCTGAAATCTGAATGAATCAAAAGCATCGCCAGTCAGCATAGATTGGTTAGACCGACAACTTGGGAGCAAAGTGACGCGTCAGGACTCCGCATCTTCCGTAATACACTCATCCTAAGCCCAGACGCTAATCAAGCCGACCGATGTCCCACGGAGAATTAGGTCACCCGAATCGTTGGCGGCAGCGGTACAGCACGTCAGCACATGCTCGCTCCAGGTTTTGGTTGGCAAAAGCGAGGTCGAGTCAACTTCTCTTTTTGGCTAGGACTGTTCGTTACCAAAATAATCTCACGGCATCTGCCCATCTGCGTGTGCCGCATCATGTTCGCGAAGGTGAGAGAGGTGAGGTCCAACTGTCCAAGGCTCCAGGCAGCCTTTGCAGCGCGCAGCCTTTCCTCTTTCCGGCCAACCGGCCGGCGGCACCCACCGTCACGTGGACGGAGCATGCGGCATATTCTTCCTTGACATGGCGGCAGGACCAGGACCAGGAGGCCATAAAAGTGCGCGTGCTGCTGCTGCTCCTGGTGGAGCCCATGGTCAATGCAATTAACCCTTCAATCTAGCAGTAAGCACGCCTTCCTAGCTCCTGATTAAACCCCTGTCCGGTGGTGACCTCGCCCAAAATTTTCTTGGTTTTCGCGGGCGTCAAGATGACACGGTGCCTCTCGGGAGTTGGAACCAGAAAAACAGCCACGTCGACCATGGAATTCGCCTGCTCCCTGCTTTGCCGCTTGCAGTCACTGATCATCCGTTGCTTGGAAGCATTCTCTCCCGCCAGTGGCAGTTCGGTAGTACGAGTAGTTGCCAGCTCCCAGCTGACAGCCGTTGCAGGATCGGTCAGGGACGGAAAGAGATGAAACGGACGCGGTCTGAAAATTCTGTGCACCAGCACTCATGCTCCTGTTGCTTCGTCAATTATGCTATGCACGTAGGAGTAGGGGGGAGACGGAGACACGCAATGATTTCAGTACCCTACAGACTCGTATGCCTAGGGCTTCTTCAATGGCTGGCTATTTGACTAGCTATTTGTATTTTTTAATCAATGAACAGTTGTTATACAGTCCTCTTCCTTCCTAGCTAGCTCGCACGCTTACCGATGCAGCTCTCTCTCACGAGCTCTCCTCCCAAGCATCTGCACCTCTTCTCTCTCCTCCAAATAGCTAGACCATTGGAGACGCCCTTTCCGGTAAAGCCAACATGCCATGAGTTACTGTCCTAAGGGTACCTCCAGTCCTAGTTCGGTTGAGTCTGACAACAAACTTCGAACTAAACGAGTGTTCGGTCTGGGCAGTGTTCGGTTCGATTATATCAGGGCTGTGTTTAAATTCAGAAAAAATTATTTCTCCAACAAGTTTTTCCTATTTACTCCACTTACAGAACATGTTTCCCAGTGCACTATTCATTTAAAACTACTACTTTTTACTTCAAATCTGAACACAACACAGCTTTGCAGGACTCACGTACTGGAGAAAAAAGGGTCTCAGTCACAGGTGCTGGTGCCGCATAAAGAAGGGGTGGAAGCATATTCGGAGGTGCTTATTTTATTCAGCTGCCGTGTTTATGGTTCGGCTCGTGTGCAGAGTCCGATTTTGGTTCTACTACTATTCGGTGTCCACTACGTTCATGGTTCGATCAAAACGAACCACGGTTCGTTTTTCTCACACACTAGAGCTGCCCTAACAGAGTAGTAGCCATGCACGGCTATTGAATGAAGTTGAGGTTGTGTTCAGATGGATGGAAGAAAAAGTATTTTTTCTTCTGGGAAGCGTGTGTTATGTGAGGGGATGAATAGAAATGGTGAAAAAGAAATTTTTTGGAAAGCGTGTTAGACGAGGGGATGAATAGAAAATAAAATTACTTTTTTTTACCTAAACATGGCCTGAGTACACGGCGTGACCAAAAGTCACCAAGCACGTCGTAGTACTGCTACTCCTACAAGGCTAGAGCTAAGTCCTTACTGTACAAATTTGCTCAACGTTTCATCATTATACTATGTAAGACCAGTAGACCACATGATGATCGTTAGGATTTGACAAGACTTCAAACTCGTATCCTTTAGTTCTGTGATTAGTTTTTTTTTTTGCGAGTAAGTTCTGTGATTAGGTTTTGATCCATGCACGTACGCTCCAAGCTTTAACGCCAGGCACACAGATAAAGGTGAACCACGAACACTGGCACTGTGTGGTCGGGTTTGGACTGAAATATTGAATGGATGTAGGAGAGGACGAAGCTAAGCTCACATGTTTGCAATTAAGAAACAGCAGTGGTACACTATCAGTGCTAGCTGCATAAACAAGAGAGAGAAGACACGCACACGCTGGGCCATGCTTTCTGCGAATCAGCACCGGCCACCGCGCCCCCGTGCCCACGGCCCACGGCCGGCCGGCGATCCCTCCTCCTCTGCCGCTGATCGCGTTAAAGCCAGACAGAGGAAGCGCTCTCGCATTCACCATGCATGTGGCCCCTCCTTTTCCGTCAAATTTCAAATTCTATGGCGATGCACCATCTTTGGTGAAAATGTTTGACAAATATTCATGCAGCGTTGTCTTGCTAAGGTGTTAGGTTTCATGCATCCACTCTGTTTCGCATGTTTTTTTTTCTATATTTTTAAAGAAACCAATGCATGCAAACTTCATACCTGTTTATCCATCATTAAGTAAGTTATGTAGTCAACAAAATATTTTTTTTGGCATCGTTCAATTGTTAGGTTTACGCGTGTGGCTCGTGTCTGTGCTCACGTCATGAACTCAAGATTAATCAAAACTACTTCCGTAGGGGAAAGGCAAATCGGCTGCACGATTTACCAAAGATAAATTTATCAGATCAGGCTACTCCTATGTTGACATTGTTGCTTCAAGCTATGCCAGCTTTAGGTTGGTCCTGGCCTGTCCTTGATGTACTTACCAACGGTACTCTACACTTGCCAAACATGAGGAGAAGAAAAACGTTTCTCTTGTACAACAATCGATGTACCTTAAAAGGATCCTAAGCCAAGCAATTAAACAAGCTGAAGTAAAGTCAACACGAAGAGAGCGTAGTACCCCACACGTCATGTAGTCATGTGTACGTACTCCAAAGGGCCGAAAGGCTACAAGGGCAATTCTCCAAAATCCAAATTCATTCCCTATGGTGTGAAACGGAAACCTGCAAGTTTCAAGGGCTAAAATGGAAAGCCGCGCTCCCCTTCAAATCCCAAACCTAGCACCTGAAATCCGAGCGCAAAATCAGAGCATGCCAAAAAAAAACTCAACCCCTCCGTCCCCAACCTGAAAAACCGAACAAATCCGCCCGCCTCCTCGTCCGGTCGTCCCCATCTCCGGCCACCGCCCGTCCATCTCCCCCCATGTGGCCCTGGGTGAAGACGCGCCCTTCCTCCGCCTCCCCCTCTTCCGCCACCTCCACCTCTCCGTCCTCCGCCGCGCTCGTCGCCGCCGCCGTCTCCCCGCGCCTGTCCTTTTCGTCCCCTTCCCTCAAGGACCTCCAGGCGCTGCTCCTCTCCGACGCCGCCACGCCCTCCCCTCCCCCCGCCTCAACGCCCTGCTCCCCGTCCTCCTCCGTGCGCGTCTTCCACCGCGTCCGCGTCGCGGCCTCGGCCCTCCGCGCGCTCCGCACCCTCCAGTCGACGCCGCACACCGGCGCCGGGCCCTGCGCCGCCGACCGCCGCGTCGTGCTCTACTACACCTCGCTCCACGTGGTCCGCGGCACCTACGAGGACTGCCGCGCCGTGCGCGCCATCCTCCGCGGCCTCCGCGTCTCCGTCGACGAGCGCGACCTCGCCATGGACCCGCGCTACCTCGAGGAGCTCTCGGCGCTGCTCCCGCGCCTCGCCTCCCCGCGGCGGGTCACGCTCCCGCAGGTCTTCGTCGGAGGCCGCCACCTCGGCGGCGCCGAAGAGGTCCGCCGCCTCCACGAGGCCGGCGAGCTCCGCCGCGTCGTGGCCGGCGCCGTCACCGCCTCCCTCGCCGCCTGCGGCCGGTGCGGCGGCGAGCGCTACGTGCTCTGCGGCAGCTGCAACGGCAGCCACAAGCGGTACAGCGTCAAGGGCGGCGGCGGCTTCCGCACCTGCGCCGGCTGCAACGAGAACGGCCTCGTCCGGTGCCCCGACTGCTCGCCGCCGGACGTCTGATGGTCCAGATCCGAGAGGTCATGATCTGGTAACTACTACAGTAGATGCTTTCTTCTTCCTAGTTTCAAACTTGAGACGAGAAATGTGTCATGTTCCCGTGTGTAGTAGCTGTTAATCTTACTCATTAGCCTAGTGTTGATTGGTTACTAAATATGAATGTGGCCATTTGCAGTTTTTTTTTTCCTTGGAACTGTTTTGCTAACAGACGCCTCTAATCTTGGCTGTTGCAGCAACAGCTGTTTGTTTCCTTGCTTCTCTGGTTTCTCTCTCTCTTTGCTAAGTTACACTGGAGGCAGATCTGGGGTTATTTGATTCAGATTTCTATTTGATTTGATAAGGAGCAGTCCTAAATAACTTTGAGGAAAAGATAGATAAATGTGACTAGTAGGTCGTACCAGTTGAGATATAATTGAAGTGTATCTGTTAGTAGTTGCGTGAAATTTGAAAGTGACTAGGTAGTAGTTGTGTCAAATTGACTTAAAGATTTGGATTGTACATGCTTACACTTGCGTCGATTGTTTTTCTTTTCAAAACTCTTCGCGGCGGCTGTCAAGGAGTTTGAATGGTTGGGGACCTGCTGAGTTCCTCGATTGAGGAATGCTGCCAAAGTTTCTAGAAAGCTGCTCGTCACCAATCGCCATGCCCCACAACGCAACGGTAGCAAGCATTTGTTGCTGCGCGCCCAAGCGGAGAAAGAAATCCCTCTCGCCTTTCTTTCCTAACGGGTGTTCGTGCGGCGTTTGAAACTTTGAATGCGATACAGTGTGCAAAGTTGCCGTTGGAGCTATCAGCTACTACTCCATGCAGTACGTACCCTGTATACTCGCAAAGAAAATGTATGGCGCCTTTCTTTGCAATTGCCAATATATTGTGCCTTTCTTTTCCAAGCGGCACCTTTCAGGTTTGTTGGAGCTCCCGGAAAGCTCCAAACCGGGGATTGGACCGATGCTTGTACTGTAGTACGATTCTTCTACTGTTACCCTCTGCTCTACGCTTCCATGCTCTGACTACTCAAAATGACAGTGACCGTTCTCGTTGTCGGATCCCAATCGGTCCGAGTGCGAGCTATATGATGACGGCGAGCGTCGAATGACGATGACGAGAATCCAAAGAAGCGGAGGTGAGAATGGGCAGTGATGTGACGCTCAGGGCAACACCGCCACTTGGAGTCGGCAGGCGCTACGTGCGCGCGACGCGACGGCGGGGGGAGGCCAAGCGGCGCCGGGACACCGGGTCGCCGACGCCGTCGCCACCTGCCATCAGCCAGCGGGGCTCGGTGGCGAGCAGAGGCGCCGCCGGTTGCGGATGGAGCCTTGCGTTTTGCCTTGGGCAAACGACTACACGGCGAGGGCGCAACACCCACGTGGTGTGGGGCTCGGCGATCTCCGCTCGCGATCACGAGCTGTGGGAGCGCACCACGCAACGTGCTACGGGGCTGATCGAGCGGGGGCCGCGGCTTTGACAGCCTTTGCTGCTGCTCCCGGCTGCATGTTGTCGGCGCCGGAGCAGTGCTGCGCTGCTGCTTTTCTCACCCTGTCACCGCCCCTCCTTTCCCTTCCGTGCACGGTAAAACTTTCCTGGAATTCGTTCAATCCGTGCCAAATCGAAAGGCTTCGAGGACGGTCCTATAAACGGGGCTTTTTAGCACTGTTCAAGTGTTCGTGAAATGGCCCGGGCTGTTGCACAGGAGAATGGCATAAACAGTGGTATCATTGGTGACCATAATTACGTGCATCACATCTTGCAAGCAGAATTTTAAGTCTACAACAGCAAAATGGTGTCCTTTTGCCGGGTCCTATGACACAAGCAAAACTAGCTGTAGTTTCTTTGAATCGAGCAAAACGAGCAAATCTATGTTGACCACACGCATCGCTTAGAAACCTGTAATTCAATCTGAGTACTAGCACCGATAGTAGAAGAACAGAAAATTATAGGCATCTGACAGCTCGCCGCCAGGCCGCAGCCGTTCACCGGTCTGCCGGAGAGGCCATGCCGTTCACCGGTCTAATGGCAGTCCGCCGTGAGGCACTGGCAGATGGGGATCAGGTTCCCCCACCCCCAGTTGCAGCGGCCGTCCTCGTGGCCATGATCCTTGCATGTCAACCTGCAGTCCTCTGTCATGCAGATCGGGTGGTGGTTGTCGTCCTTCCAGCACCCCTCGTCCTGCGCAGTCGACACCGCCGCGCCTGCGAGAGCGAGAGAGAAACGACGGCGAGGAAAATCACGTCAGAACTAACCGAGCACGTCATCTGAGATTATGGCGGCGAGGCTCACTGGAGACGACGATGAGCAGCACAAGAAGGGCACGGCAAGGGGTGGCGGTGGCCTTCCTCCAAGCCTCCATGGCGGTAAACAAGCAAAAGGTTAGCGTGGACGGATCGGAAGGGGACGAGTTCGTGGAAACGTAGCGGCTAAGCCTGGCAATGCCCCTGTCTCTATATTGTTGCCGTGGACTGTAGATTATAGTAGTAATGCAGAAGGTCGTGAGGCGCAGAGGGAATGTAGGAGCTGGAAGAAACCGAAGGTCAAGCGGGTAACCCGCCGTTCAGAGTCTAAAGAACACTAGGCGGCTCAATAATGGCACAGGTCTAACACCAGAGAAAATTTCACCGTTCAGAGTCTAATGAAAAATGAGGGGAAATTCGTGCGGCTAATGCGTAGGCTTCGTATTGATGGGCTCCTCGTGTAGAATCAAACATGCATAGTACAGGCCCAAATACTAGGGAACATGTCATGCTTAGTTTGTTTTCATTGCAAGCAGCAGTGCATACATATGTGCAGTGCAGTATATGTCATACATCATGTGCAACAGTGCAAGTGAACAAGAAACAATATACTCCACATAACTTTAGGGGGACATTGCACTTACAGACTACAACGACAGTTCCTGCAAGATGACCACGAAATGTAGCTGCATCATGCATGTACGGAATATACACCACAAGATCGAATAGAGAGTATAAATAACACGGCGTTAAACATTTATTCTAGCTGTTATGAGATCAGTCGATGTTGATCAGAGCATCAAATGTGCGTGCATATATATATGTGCAGGGCAGAGAATTTCTGCTGCCATGGCACCTCAGCTCGATCAGTTCCTGCTGTTAGCTTTCATCTTCGTCAACTTCGCAGGCGTCGCCGGCGTCGCCGGCGTTGACGACGAGAAGCCGTCGCGCAGCTTGCCACCCCTCCTCTCCGCACTAACCCCCGGGCTGCCGCTGTCCGCCGCTCCTAGCCCAATGGAGAGCTTGCTTAGAGCCTTCCGTGCATCAGTGCAGTACTTCTTGCTCGTGTCGAGCAACGACGACACGCCCCATCGGCGTCCCTGCTGCAAGTCCTCACGTCCCCTCTTCTTCTCTCCACCACGCGGCTGCGGCAACTCGCCGCCGCCGATGGCTTCGTTATCTTCCTTTATCACGTCCCGTAGCGTGGTGGTTGTCGTGGTGGTGACAATCCTGCTGCTGCGGGAACGCGGTGATGGTGCGTCGTCGGCTTCCACGCGAGTCGTCGTCGTCGCCGCGTGGTGCGCCGCCATGGCTCCTCCTCCCCTGAACCCGCACACCGCCGGCTTTGCACTCCAGGGGAAGAACACCATGAGCCCACATGCCCTTGGTGTCATCTCTTCGGCCTCGGCGTCCATCCTGATCCGCTGCATCAACTGCATCGGGACGTTGTCGTTCAGCAGCCTAGGCGTCGTCGTCCACCGGTGGTCCTCGTCGTGGCCGCGGCGCGTGCTGATCCGACGTGGCGGCTGTCTCGGATGATGCCTGCCGGAGGCCGAGAGGTCGGTGGAAGACCGTTCCTTGGCGAAGCTCGTGGCGCGGCCGAGGAAGATGTCCTCGAACCGCTTGGACGTGACACGGTCGAACGAGGAGCCGGTACGCTCGGGCGAGGAAATCCTGTCCAGCGCGTCGGAGAACGACCTGTCGTCTTCGTCGTCGTCCGTGCTCGCCTCGCTCGTGTTGCCGCCGTAGTAGTAGCTGTTCGTGGCGAGGCACGGCTGCTGCGGGCGCCCCGGCGGTGGCCTCGGCCTCGGCGGCGGTGGCATCTTCTTGTGCATGTCCCTGCCGCATGCGCTGTTCTTGGGCACGCCAGGGGAGCTCTCCCAGGAGAAGGGCACGTGCGTCCGGAGCGGCGACGATTCCCGGCGGCATCGCGGATGGCGGGACGACGCGTCGACCGAGACGCACGAACGCCGCGGCGTGGGGAGCGGCGAGTCGAGCAGCGGCGCCGGCGGCTGCCCGTCGGCATTGCGCTCGTCCCTCTCCGTTCCGGCGCGCTTGGTGATGATGATATGGCGATCCATGGAGAACGACGCGACGCGACGCGAGACAGGACTGTAGCTACTGTCGTCCGCGACCATGCATCGCCGGCGTACTGCCTGCGTGGGGTCTCCGGGCGGGCCGGGGATGTTTAAGGGTGCACGCGAAGACTGCAGCGAAGCCGTTGAGCCGGTGCTGCCGACGCATGCTTTTTCTGCGAAAAAAAAAAGATGAAGTAACGGCGGTTGGGCTGTAGCGTCGTGTATGGTGGCGTGTCGGAGCTGCTATGCTCACTCCCGTGAGTGTGCTCGAGAGCTTATTAATGGCGGAGGTTGCCGAAAGGAAGGAGACCGACCGACCATCGTGCTCAGAGAGGAAAAACAACAGGATCTCAGCTGGAGGGTTTCTCGTCTCCGTCTGTGTGCAACTTGGCTTCCATGTGCTCCATGTTGCGAATATGCGGCGTCCGACGGAAAATTTAGAAAGCCAAGTATTTAGTCTAGATATAGTGTCAAAAATCAATTAAAATAGCAAAAATGACAATAAAATCAATTGGCAAATTTGATCATTCTATTTTGAAAGTGGAAAATTTGTGAGACCACGTGTCTAGAGTGCCAGAAATTTTATTTTCTCCATAAAGTTTAATGGAACAACATTGTTCTTATACATTAACCGTTTTGCTTGTGATATTTGAAGTGCTGACATATCGGCCCACTCTATTCCTTTAACCAAAGTTTTATGGACAGAATTTTATTGCAGTCTTAGCTCATGGTTATGGTGGTACAGATTGTGACCAAACTCAAGTGCATACAAATAGAAATAGCAAAGGTGCAAAACAGCAAAATCTCGAGCACTGAATCATTCCTTCAACCAAAGTAAATAAAAGGCTTATAGTTGGTATTATGATCTATCATTTTTTAAGTTTAAATCACATCCCTCAAGTATACCCAAACTCTTGAAGTCCACATAACCCCTTAAACTATTTCTTGGTTCAATTTGCACCTAAACTATGTCATTTGGTTCACTGTACCCATTAATATAGTTTGTCTATTTTTGTTCAATTTCAATTTATTTTTTCCATGGTTGGCATCAAAATGTATGTGAAAAAAACATGTTATGATTTTTTTCATCATTATTTTTCGTACAATGTTGTATCCAAATGATTAATTTATTATTTTATATCTTAGTCTATTAAAACAATAATAATAAATCTTTTTCTAACATTGGTTATGGTGTCTATTATCTTGCCAAATTTATACCTAATACCACACTTGTTCTTGAAGAAATAAAAAAACACAAATTGTATTATGACATAAATTAAACTGAATGACACAATTTAGGGGGTAAAGTGAAAAAAAATTAAGTTTAGAGAGCTAGGTGAACTTTTTCTATACTTGAGGGGATTAATTTGGACTTCTTTCAAATGACTATTCATAATGACTATGAATTTTGAGATGAAGGTTCATCCTTGATTTTTTTTTTTGGATAAGTTCATCGTTGATTTTATGCTCCGACCGGGGCAGGCCTGATCGAAATTTTGGCTAGGCTTGGGGCAGTAGGTTCCAACAATAAATTGCTGAGGACTTGAGGCCCATAAACAAATGCACATGGGCCGCATAATGCAACAAGGACCTAAACCTCGATTCCATCCAACAACTTGGCGAGGGGATTATTCCCCTTTGGCTTCCCTCAAACCCCAGCCATGGCGATCCCGGCGGATCCTACCGCCGATCAAGCATCAAACCCTGCAACCGACGAGCCCGCGGGCAAAGCCGTGGATGCACCCGCGCACCCTGACCACGGGGGATCCAATGCAGAAGCTGCCGACGAGGACTATGAGGAGGAGAATGAGGAGGAGGAGGAGCTGGACGGACCGGCGGCGGAAGCGGCGGAGAATGAGAAGGTAAAGGCGGTGTTCCGGAGGCTGTCTGAAGCCCCTGTTGGCATCCGCGTCCACGATGTCACCATACGGGGCAACACCAAGACCCGTGACGCGCTCATCGAGGCGGAAGCTGTGGACCTCATCCGCTCCGCCGCCACCGTGCAGGACCTGGTTCGCGCCGCCAGCATCGCCAACGCGCGTCTCAGGCGCCTCGAGGTGTTCGATTCCGTCCTTATCACGCTGGATTCTGGCCCTCCCGAGCTGCCCGGTACCACTAACGTCGTCATCGAAGTCGTCGAGGCGGCTAACCCCATCGATGGGAACGTCGGCTGCTTCTCCAAACCCGAGGTCAGTGAGCTCTCGGAATTGTTAAAATGATTGTTCACTACACAGGGCAGACACTGAGAATTGAATGAAATGAAGAGCATTACACTATGTTTAGAGTATTTATCGATATTATGGTGTTCAGCTATAGATGCATTGAGATTTCAGTGTTTAGCAACTAGTTGGACAAATCGGCCAATTAGACAGATTAAGTCACTAAACGACCATTTAGCCAAACACCGCCGGTCGTCATGTAGTGATTATGTGCTGTGCAGTCGGTCAAATGGCTGTTTTGCCAAACAATGTGAGATTTGCAGGGTGTCCTTTAAATATGCAATTGTGTGCTTAGCTCGATTATTCAGTTAAGTGATGTATCGGAGACATAAATTCTTAAAAAGTGAAAATTTTAAATCCAATGTGCTACATCCATCCATAAATATGTGATGTTTAGTGAGTGATTTAAAATGAACACATTTTGCTTGTCCTAACTGTCATCTATTTGAGAATGGAGGGATCAGTAAAGCTTAATTTGATTTTGTACTATATGTGCATGCTTCAGTTAATGCTGCTGTACATGTTTGCATGATTACTAATTTATTATACAGCGTTCTAAACTCTGGTTGAGCTGGTCCAAGTTTTATTTCACAGCTATTTATGTGATGTTCTTATTGAAGATATATGAGTTTTGATTTAGCAGAAAATTTTTGGATGGTTTTATTGTGTTTTGCTGAGCATTGATGTATTGTTGTGATAATATGATTTAGTATATTTGGAAAACATTGCAATCTTGAAAAGTCAAATCTGATTTCATGATTCATGATGTTTCCACTTGTATCAATTGATAATCACATTGTACTGTTAATAAAGAAAGGAGATGCAAAGATTTTAGTTTGCGTGGAATTAAAGTTTACGAGTTCTGGTATATGCCCATGATGTAGAAGTTACAGAACTAACCACTTAATCGCAATTCCTAATTGGTCTTTATAAAAGCAATTGGAGTTGATGACAATGTGTAATGTATTTGAACTATTTCTAACAAAAGTAGGGTTATATTTGTCCATTCATTTAGCAAGAGAATATCGCAGTTAAGTTGCTTATATTACTCTTTGTAGTTCTTTCTTCATGGAATATAAACCTGATGGTTTAAATCATAAGTATTTCAAAGGATAACCAGACAACCTGAAAAGCATGATCCCCTCCTGAACTACTGTACATAGCGATGTAGCTGGCATGTTGTTCTACAAATTACCCTCTTTTCTTTAACTTTGGTTAAGCCTTTTTTTCTTGCCATGCTAAAGTTAAGCATATCTGACCTGTACTCTAGACAACCTAATAGAAATAGCTAAATGATTGATTGAATGGCTTAATTTTTTTATCAGGCAAAGTCATGGTCAGTTGAAGGATCTCTCAGATTGAAGAACATATTTGGTTATGGTGATATCTGGGATGCTTCGGGAGCATATGGATGGGACCAGTCATCAGAGATAAGCATTGGAGTGTCCTTGCCAAGATTTAGATCAATACCAGCTCCCTTGACGGCTCGGGCATCATTGTTGTCTCATGATTGGCTGAAATTCTCGTCATACAAGGAACGTCTGCTTGGCCTATCCTTTGGTTTGCTTTCGAGCATGCACCATGACTTATCTTATAATCTGACTTGGCGCACCTTAACTGATCCTTCACAAATGGCATCAAAATCCATAAGAAAGCAGTTAGGGCACAACCTTCTTTCTGCAATGAAGTATACATATACTATAGACCAAAGGGATTCTCATGTCAGGCCAACCAAAGGATACGCATTTGTCTCAACATCGCAAGTTGGTGGTCTATGGGATAGGAAAGGATTGAGATTCTTCCGCCAGGTTCTGCCTGAACCAGCTTCTTCTGTTTAATTTTCTGCGCAAAGTTTGTTTGATCTTTCCTTAATGCATCCTTGCTTTCAGTTTGATGAATTATAAAATTGGTCCAATTTATTTTCTGATCTGCTGCTAGTGAGCTGCCTGAGAAATTAAGTATGAAATCAGGAACTCGAGGAATGGATTGTGCACTTGCATACCAGTATTATGGTTTGGTCAGATTGGTTCTTAAATCAAAGCAGCCAAGTTTTTCTAAATGCAGACTCTTATCACAGTGTATTAGTACTTATTCTGTGAAACCATATGGAAAGTCATTTGTAGAAGAGCCAGAGATCTAAGATTTAATGGGTTTCAGTTGTGTCGGTGCCTGATTCGGTCGCACCGGCACCAACAAGTGATTGCGATGCTAATCCACTCGTTGCCCGATGGCGGGTGAAGAGACGGGGATTTTATCCTGGTTCCGGCCACGGGGCCGTACGTCCAGCAGCGGTGCGGAGCACCGGTTTCGTGTTGCTCGTAGTAGGGGGTTACAAACAAGGTGGGAGAAGGAGATGAGCTCCTAAGTCCCCAGCTATGTGGTGTGCGTTCTTGTGCGTGTGTGCACGTGAGTGCGTCTAGCTGTTGTGTTCGTCGTCGTCGTTCCCTCGTTCTCTCGTTCTCTGCCCTTGCATGGGCTTCCCTTCCCCTTTTATAGACCAAGGGGGCAGGGTGCGAGTACATGTGATCGTGGTTTGACGTTACTAAGTGCACTGTTCTGTCCATGCCTCGCACTATGCGAGCGGGAATCGCGCCTTCCAACTCCGGCTGACGACATGGCAGTGGCTGACGTGATGTCCTTCCTTCTTGTGACGGCTCACGGCGTCAAGGGTGGCAACTTGCGTACGACGTCCAGATTGAGTCTCTGTAGCCTCCTTCGAGGTTCGCCTTCGAGGATGGTGGCGCGCCCGAGGCGAGCAAAGTCAACGGAGTGGTTGGCATAGTGCTGCTGCCAAGTTAGGCGTGGCCGTGCAGTATGGCGCTCAGAAGTCCACTGTTGCGAGTTGATTTGACCGGTGTCATCTCCGGGGCGTGGGCGGTGGCGTGGAGCAGTTATCTCCTGCTTTTTGACTGCAGAGGAGCGTCATCATGTCCTGAGTTGATGGGTCGCAGAGCCTTGGGCGTCGTTCCTGGTGAGGCCGGCTCGAGCTTGAACCGCAAGCTCGAGCTCGCTGAGCCTCGAACGAGACGGAAACGCTGGCTCGAGGATGGAAGTCTCCCTCGAGGCTGCTGAGCCTCGATCGTCACGGACATCCCCGCTCGAGGGTGGTCGTCCACCTCGAGCGGGATGGGTGCCGAGGAGGAGTTGTTGTGATGGGCCTTTGCCGAGCTGTAGAGCCAGGCCAATGTCGTTGTGGGCCTTGTCTGTCGTTGTGGGCCTTGTCGTCAAATAGTTTTAGGGCCCAAGTTAGGGTACCCCTACTATTGGTACCCGACAAGTTGGTACTGGCAATGCAGAATTGTAATTAGCTATATTATCCGTTTATTCTGAAGTGAACTTTTTGTGTGATGGCCGGGGGGAGGGAGGGATACTTAAGCTTATGACATCTTTACGACACCCATGTCTCAACAGAACATTTTCTTAGCAGTTAGTCACTGACTCACTGATCCCTAGTATGCTCCTAGATTTGGTTTCTTAAGATCCAATCTTCAGTAGTGCTAGTGCCCACGAACTGGTTTAGGTGTTCTTATAATAAGTTGGATGATTGTTTTTCATTCACTTATTAATCTATTAATTCAATTTTTAATTAATCATGTATGCTACTATGCTGTGGTTAAAGGTTTCTTGATCTCAATTATATATTTGCAGCAGAATAAAGGTTCAAGTTTCCTAACAAGATCTAGGGGATCTAAAGCATGAGTGGCATTTCAGATTATATATGTGCTACTTCTAATTATTGGTCATGTTGGACTATGCACCTTTAAACAGTCACCTGAAATCCCTTTTTTTCTTTACCCAGGAGTTTGATATTCGCGGGGCTGTTCCCTTTGGCTTTTACAATGCTGCCCTAAACGCTGGCATATCAGCAGGGGTGGTTTTACCATTGGGAAGGGGGTTTATGGGATCATCATCATCTGTACCTGATAGATTTTTCCTGGGAGGGCATTCTTCTCCAGTATGCAGCCTTGGTGGTTTAACTTCTCTATTGGGTTTCAAAACAAGAGGAATCGGCCCTACAGAACTACGGAGATTTGTCCCAAGTGAATCTGTTATGGATGATTCTGCAGCCTCTCCAGGACGTGATTACTTGGGAGGTGATTTCGCGGTCTCTGCTTTTGCTGATCTTTCGTTTGACTTGCCCTTAAAGTTATTTCGGGATGCTGGTATACATGGCCATGCTTTCCTAACTGCTGGAAATCTCGCCAAGTTGTCTGAGAGTGAGTTCAGGAATTTCTCATTTTCTGAGTTTGGACGCACATTTAGGAGCTCAGCTGGTGTTGGCATTATCTTACCCACTAAGCTTTTCAGGGTGGAGGTATGTATGTTTTGAGGTCTTATTGAAATTTCACATATAAATGATCATGGATGCGTATTTTGTGAGTAGCAACTGATCTATTGTGTCGATCTTCCCATGTCCAGATAAACTACTGTTATATATTGAAGCAATTTGAACATGATCGCGGAAAGACTGGTATCCAGTTCAGCTTCTCGTCGCCAATGTAGACATATGTGTTACAAATGTGTTTCTACAGCTGCTTACCCTGGCTGGATGCGTGGAGCCATTTCCACGTTCTCAAGGTCCAGCAAATCCATCATCAGATGATTTGATCTCTATCAGATTCATTCTCGAGCATTGGAACCAGTCAGCCGAAATAGGTAACATGGTAACTGGTGTTGTCTCATGGTCGATAGAAGATGCGGAAATGTTTGTAGCGCTGGTATTGCACAGTGGGAAGTTTGCACTCTGCTATCGGTCATGATTCATTTTTGGTATGTGGATTGGTATCAAACTATCAATCATCCAATTCGGACCACTAACTTAACAGGTGGCATCACTTAAACTATCAGATTTAATACAAAAACGGCCTTTGCTGACTCCTCTTGTCTTGGTAAAGCAGTATACGAGATTAGATTTAACTGTTCAAAGTCACAAGAATCTCGTCTTGTCGCTCTACATAAAACGATCTGTTGTTGCAAAATCTTTACCTCACAGGCTATCCCTAAAGCAGGAGCACTGCAATGTCGTTTACATAGTTTCCAACATGAATACTCAGAAGACAAAGATCAGGTCACTGAATTTGCCTAAACAATGTTGTTGGCTGAATTTGCCGTACAAAAATACATTCTATCCAGTTCACTGCTAGACTTCTACTAGCTTATGTACATCAGAGTGAAGCAGAGAAGTTCACAGTCGAGGGATTTCTTGCCCTCAGTGCCGGCGCTGCACCTGGCACAGGCGTGCTTCACGCACAGCACCCCTCCGCGCACCGACGACTCCAGTAGTGCTCCAGTCCACAGCCCACGACGCCGTACTGCCGTAGCCACGACGGCAAGCAATCGGGGCCAACAAGGTCGGGGTCGGGCGCCAAGGTCCCATGGCGGGGTGGCGCGGCGAGGTTGGGGTCGACGCGGCGAGGTCGGGGTCGGCGAGGAATCGGGTCGCCGTCCAGCACGGAATTTTCGGGAGAACTATCGCGGATGGAACGGAACGAGGGAGGGGCGACGAGGAAGGTCCGATGTCTCCGTAACGGAGGGGAACGGAACTAGATTTGGGTAAGGGGCGGGAGGGGTTATTCGCTGTATTGTCCTACCTAATTTTAGCCGTCGGATGTGTACCCTAGGATGTATGGTGGCCATTTGTTGAATTTATTTACCCATTTGCATCATGATTTGTTATACTATTCACTTGGTTCCACATGTCTACGTCATTATTTGAATGAAGGTACAAATGCATCATTACAATGTCGTCGCGGACTTGTTATTCACACATGGGATCCAGGCCCGAAGTTGGAGCAGACCCCAAACATGTAGAAAGGTCTTCAAAGATGTCCAAGGACATTCTTCCCCTTGGCCACCACCTTAGGAGACCAGCGAGGGTCAGCCAAGCTACGTGGAGGCCCATTACAACTCGAGTTCGAGTCCACCTCAGAGTCTAGGAGCTGCCTTCGGTAAAACGGATGCCCAGGCCACATACATAGTCCGATTTCGACAATCCACATATGGTTGGAAAGAAGATTTCGTAGAGGTTCCAATGGCATTGGTTTGAGGCCCAAATTCATCCTGAGTCGTCGGGAATCATCCAAACAAGATGGCGTCCAGAATCTGTCTCGGTGCTGCGTCACGAACTTTTGGCCTTTGGGCCGTGTATTCTCATCAAGTCCAATAGGGGGCGTGACCAGGGGGTCATCCACGACCCTGAGCTCTATAATTCAGTAGCCACCGCCTTCCTTAGGGTTTGGGTTTTGCTTAGATTAATCTGTCAAGAATAGTTTCGCCATTGCATCGGTTTGTGAGACCCCAACTCGTGAGATTAATCATACATATGCAATTTGGTTGCATCCTACTTTGTTCTTGCTTGTGTTCTTCGATTCGCAGGCAGAGATTAGTCTTCTTGGCGAGGTCAACTGTGCATCCGCCGGTCGATAACCTGAGGAGACGTGGTGCTGCGATTGCGGGGCTCGGAACGTGTTGTTCGGAAGCCGGATCGATTTGTGTCGCGACTCCACCAAATCGTCGCTTAACTGAACCTTTTGGAAGATCGGGAACCCTAGCCCTCTATCAGATACATCGCCATTTCTATAAGTCATTAGTTGTATGTGAAGTCACATGTTTAATTATTTCTTTATGTTTCCAATTTAAAAGAAAAATGTTTTTTTTATCTTTGCTATTTGTTCTTGTCAATACTTTCAAACTAATATTCCCATTGGTGTATTTCGGACTCACCTATCCTAACCACTTAGTTATAATTATGATTGCCAAAATTTAATCGACAACTAATTATGCTTCTCTTCGGGCGCAGCGGTAGTGATCCTTGAAGCCTAGTCATCCTTGAAGCCGGTGATGATTCAATCAGTCTTTCGACTCCACCTTCAACCTCCCACTATGTGGAGGCCCTTCCGCGTGGCTACTTTCCGTGACCGTCGTCACCGGTTTGTTCGTCGGAGTTGTCAGAGCTTCATCATCCGCACCTACTATGTGAGTTCAAGCATGGTCCTTCAAAGACACGTGTAGAACGACGTGTTGGTCTGATAGCGATTTCAATCCATGTACTGTGTTCAAGATACTATCCCGTCTTAAAAGGTATGACGTTCACGACTCTCCGACATCACATTTTATCATCTATCATATTTAAATTTTTTGGATAATACTAAAACAAGCATGTTATGATGAAAGTACAGTTAATGATAAAACAAGTTACGAATAAATAAATAATATTTATATAATTTTTTTAAATAAGATGAATGGTCAAAACACGATCTGTGAAAGTAAAAAACGTTTTTTTACGGAGGGAGTAATATATCTATACCTATTTCTATTATCTATTACCTATTTCTAAAATAAATAAGGTTTCTGTCGAAATTTCCGTACGCCACCTGCTTAACCAACGCGTGCTGTGAAATAACGGCGCAAAACCGTGAGCTTCCATCATCTACGCTGCAAAACAGAGGAAAACCAGACTCTGCTGGGAACCGGACGAAACCCAGAGCCCCGCGTGAACCGTTCCGCTCTAAAACCGGGACGAACCTTAGCGATCAAGACCGGGAAAAACGAGACTATGCGGTGAACACGTGAAAACCAAAGCCTTCCAAAAAGATCTTTTGACAGGTTTCGACACTCGGCCTAGGACTCCGACTTACAATTAGGTACACTAAAAGTTCACGGCGTTGCTGCACATGGAAATTGGATGTGTCTAAGTCTATAAAAATATTTTTTAAAAAATAAATTGTCAAAGCACATTGAATTTAAATTTATTCTCCAGAAGCATTTTATATTTGAATTGCGGAGTATTTTTTGAGTGTATCTTTTTGTCGGCGATTTATGCTGACTAGGTTCACGAGGGGGTGCCCCGAGAGAAGGGTTTAGGGAGAAGTCGTCGAGAATCTAGAGCCGAAGGTGACAAGAGACGATTTAGACAGGTTCGGGTCGCCGGAGCGTAATACCCTACGTCCTGTATGGTGTATCTTGTATTAATGAGATCGTTTTGGAGGGGGTCCCTGCCTCCCCTTATATAGTCCGGAGGGCATGGTTACATGGGAACCGTATAGGACTAGGAGAGTTTTACAGGTTTATCTCTAATTCCCTGATACGGTCTATCCAAACCGACTAGGACTAATCCTTGTCTTGTGCGTCAAGTCTTGTACGTGGGCCGGCCCACAGGATGGGCCGCCAGGGTTGTTTAGTCCGTCAGGACTCTACACCCACAAGCCCCCGAGCACCTTATCTCCTGAAGAACAGCCTTGTTGAAAGTATAGAGTTCTTTGAGGTCCCCCAGAGTTCTTTTGAAATCCGCCAGGGTTCTTTGAGACCCACAGGGTTCTTTGATCTTGGAAGTTGCAACCATGCTGTTCAATAGGTAATGATGTGCTCATGTCTTCTCGAAGTTCGGATTGGTGCGCACCGACTAGGTGCGCCCAATTGGGCAGCCCCCGAGCCTCGTTTATCTTTGAAGAAGAAATTCGAGGCTCTTTCGAAGTCCGAACCAAAAGAGAATCAATTTCCGAAGAAACCGGAATTCTTTTAGAATTCCTCATAAATTTATTAATTGAAGCCGTAAATTCTCAGAAAAATATTTCCTGAAAATATGTCCACAGCCCCCGAGCCTAAATTTGAACGAATTCAAATATAGGATCAAGAAAGGACCAAAATTGAATTTTACCGAAGTAACGCTTCGAAAAGCCCATATAAACCGTCCGCGACCCTTTGTATCCGTACGCCTGTTGCGAAACAGATCTAGGGTTTGCGACAGTTGCTTTACTCGCAATCCAGAGACCGCGCAGAATCATCCACATCCTCCCCCAACCTAGATCCAGTCCACACCAAATCGCAAAAGATCCCAATGGCCGGTGGTGAAGGATCCAGCCGAAGTAAAGGCGCGAAGAGGAAGGCGGAAGCCATGAAGGAGGTCATGACGACCGAAAAGGCAGCGTCCGCGGGAAACATGCCGATCATCGAAGATCCTATCACTGACTGGCCAACCAGTAATCTGAAGGAAAAGCACATCAAGGCTCTGGAGGCAGATGGATTCTTGGCAGCCCAAGAAATCAGTCGGTGGAGAAGCGCACACGGACATGAATACCGTACCGAAGATACCGAGGAAATCACGGTATGGAAGGCATTTTATGAAGTTGGTTTTGGTATGCCAACCTGCAATTTTTTCCGCCGTGTGCTACAATTTTATGGGATTGAATTGTGTCATCTGAATCCCAACTCCATTTTGAATTTATCCATCTACATCCATCTGTGTGAAGCATTCTTTGAGATAGACCCCCATTTTGCATTGTTCCGCCATCTGTTCAGGGTGAAAACCTCGAGCGGACCATTGCAAGTGGTGGGGAAAGTAGTCATCCAATTCCGTCAGGGCATGAGGCCAGTATATTTGGATTATACAACCAAGGAAAGCCTCAAGGACTGGCAGAAGGAGTGGTTCTATGCATGGAACCACCAGCCACAGCTACAGAGCCGCTCAGGGAATCCTCCAGTAATGAAACCATTCTGGAGCGAAACAGTTGGAGTGAATCAAGCAATGCAGATCCCTGAGCTGCTTAATATGATTAGAGATTTGAAAGAACAAGGGCTGACAGGAGCCATGGTATATCGTTCATTCCTAATGAGGAGGATCCAACCATGTAAACAACGCTGCAATCCAGGGTACTTGTACTCTGGAGAATCTGACCCCTCAAGGAATGCCACCGGAGACATGTCAGAGAAGAGAGTTAATCAACTCGTGAAGAAGTTTCTGCAATCACCATGACACCTGAGGTAAAATCCTTGTCTGAAAGCAATATATTGCCTTATTGTTGAAAATATAATATGAACTAATGTCTTGATCATCACAGTATGAAGCCCGGCGCGCACTTTATGTGAGTCTGCCGCCCCTGGACCCAACCAACACCGAAGAAGCAGCGTTGTTGGCACGCTGTGTGGATCCAGGGGTAAGAGATCAAGTACACATACAATCTGCAATTGAAGATCCTGACGAGCCAATTGCAAAACTTGAACCACAGGTCCCTGAAGAACCCCAAGCCAAAGTAGGGGCAACCTCCAAGGGAAGTGAAAGGTCCAAGAGGGCCGCATCAACAGAGCGAGCAGCGCCTGTGCCCAAGAGAGCGCGGACTTTGCCCAAGCCCCGAGCTAGGACCATCCCAGAGGAAAAGACAAAGGTATCCCCACAACCCAAGACATCATCATCAGGGGGGATAGCCATTGGAGAAATTGGAACCAGCATGCCGCAGCAAGGCAGCTCTGCTCGGCAACCACTATCAGATGAAGAAATCTTGCACAACATCTTCAATCCTGTCTCCGCGCCATTTGTAAGGACGACGCCAGTGGTAGAAGAACCCTGTCCAGCAGGACCGTCGGCGCCGGAGCAGGAAGTGGAAGAAGAGTTCACCTTGGGGGAGCCAGAGATCCCCATGCGGCCTGCCACCATGTAAATATCTTGTCGAGCAGTACATAATGTACCGTCGTAATATACTGTTGTGACTAATAAATTTTATTGTTCCAGAGTTGAAGGAATGCCAGCGACAACCAGGGAAGAGCCCCCGGTTGATCATGCAGCTGTAGAACCAGAGGCCACAGTGCCCGAAGAACCCAGGGTAGTACCAGAAACAACCCTGCCGGAGGTTCAAACAGCTTTGCCATCAGACCTGCCAGTACCAGAAGGAGCACAAATTGAAGAAACAGTTGCTGAGGTGCTGGCGGACATTGAACAACTGGTCACTCAGGCGGTGATGGAAGAATCAGAACTAGAACGCAGTGACCAGATCTCTACGGAGCCCCCGAGCGTCACAGAAACAACCCAGACCAGGGCAGAGGCAGAGTGCTCGAGGGGTAAACAAGCTGAAGCATCAACCCAAGAGCAAAAAATTGAAGAAATTCTCAGAGTACCCAGGGGTACTGGAGCCAAAGAAGAGGTCGGTAGCTTCCGCATCGGGAGCTACGACCCAATGCTAAATCCGAATCCGCAAAGCTTCGAATACATCTTGGACGCGGAGGAGGATGAGCAGCGTATTGATAGGGGACTGTACCACGCCGAGAGGGCAGTAGCCTACTTCAAGGTCAGTGAAACAACCCTGTTCTTGTAGTGCTGTTGGAGCATATCTCATGATAACTGTTTTGCAGGCTGTTGGCGAGGCATCAAGAAAGAAAACCGAGTATCTCCACAACATTTCTTTGATGCACGCCAAGGCGGACCGTCTCCAAAAGGAGCTGGAGCGTGAACGCGAAGACCGCAAACTCCAGGAGGCGGAAAACGCCGACATGATCCGAACCTTACATCTGCGAACCAAGGAATTGGTCGCGGAGAAGGAGGACATGAAGAAGAAGCTAGCAGCAGCGAAAGCAGAGCTCAAAGGTACTCTGTCACTACTGAAATCTTGTAACGAAATTTCCGTTGCCTTTGTTGAATAACAACTCTGTCATTGTCTTGTGTGAGCAGGGGTGCAACAGCAGCTAACAACAGCCCAGAGCAAGATGACGGATTGGTCCAACTTGGCCAACCATCACGAAGAAGCATTGAAAACCATCTCTGTCGAACATGAAGGCATCAAAGAAGAACTCAGAGTAGCGGTCAAACAACGCAAGGATGCTGACGCGCAGCTAATTCAAGTCCTCGAGCAGCAAAAGAAGCTTGCCAAGGACCTGGAAGATGCTCGCGAAGAGAAGAATCAGCTATCCAGGGAACTCGTCCAAGCACAGAAGCGTCTTGCAGACAAGAAGGTGCTGGACGAGAAGCTTGAGCAGGCAACCAGGAGAATGTCAGAGCTGGAAGAGACCTTGCGGCTGATGAAGAAGTCCGACGACGACCTGGCCGAAGCCTTGAACCGGATAACACTGCTAGAGAAGGCAGCAAACCCGGTGGTGAAAGCCTTAGTCCCGAAGACCCTGCATCGCCGCTATCATTCCTGGAACGCCTTAAGGCCATGCCAAGACAACTGAAGGTGTATATCAAGAGGTCATCAGAAGCTTGTCTTGTTCATGTCCTTGCTGTAATTAGGTCCAGGTACCCTGAAGTAGACATAGGCAAACTTGTAGAAGGCGCAGAGCCGAATTGTACTGAAGCCGCCTTCAGGGACCTGAAGCAAGAGGCTGAGCCAGTTGCTGAAGCAATTGCTCAGAGCCTTAGGCTGTAAATTGAACAAATGTTATTGTAATATAAGTATTATGCAATGAAATATATTATTTCCTTGTTGTGAAGAAAAACCAAGAATTTCTATGAATTCCCGGGTTGTCTCTGTGTCAATGACCAGGACTTAGTCAAAATGTACATTGCGTAGATTTTAACTTGTGAAAAGCAGCCCTGTTAAGGACCGGAAGGAACCCAGGGAGATTTCTTATAGCATAAGCTATCTAGTAGAATGTACCCCAGGAGGATACTTAGGAACTAACTGTATATGGTTTGCCGAAGCAAGAACTCAGTAAGACCCATGGAGCGGTAGCGTTAAGCTGGAAACTATCACAGAGTAGCATAATAGGAGGAACAGATCCGTTCTTGGCCCCGAAAGAACCCGGATAGACCTCATTTAAGGGCTCCGAATGCAAGTAGAAGAAACTGTCCAAGTCTAAAAAGAACACGGAAGTTTTGAATGATGTCACGAAGACAAATAAACAACCCAGTAAAGGGAGCTTTATTGAAATATATCTCGTTGCCGGAACAACGGTACAAAAGAACATGTAATGCCGAAGCAATTAGTTCATATATTGCCGGAGCAATGTTTACGGAAGAACTCTGGATGCCAAGGCAATTGGTTCTTGCGATGCCGAAGCATTGTTGCAATGATGGAGCTACGCGTAGAATTTGCGTAGGTGTTCTCTGTTCCAAGGATTTGGTAGTTCTACGCCATCTTCTGTTTGAAGTCTGTAGGTGCATGGCTTGAGGACCTTGGAAATTATGAATGGACCATCCCAAGGTGAAGTAAGCTTGGAATGATCGACTGTATTCTGGATGCGGCGTAACACCAAGTCTCCAATCTGGAATGATCTTGTCTTCACATTTTTGTCATGGAATCTGCGGAGTCCCTGAAGATACGCAGCGTTGTGTAACAAAGCTGCCAATCGTACTTCTTCAGCCGTATCAACCTCCAGCATCCGTTGTTCATCCGCCATGGCTTCTTGGAATTCCTCAACGCGAGGAGCACCATGCATGACGTCAACAGGTAGAACAGCCCCTGATCCATACACCAGGAAGAAGGGAGATTGCCCTGTAGCTTTACTGGGTTGAGATCGTAGGCCCCAGACAACTGGAAAGAGTTCTTTCATCCACCGGCCTTCTTCTTTCTTCAGGGTTCGTTCCATGCGAGCCTTAAGTCCATCAAGAAGCATGCCATTGGCTCTTTCAACTTGTCCGTTGGCACGCGGATGAGCAACAGAGGCATAGGATACCTCGATGTTGCGATCTTCACAGTAGTCCCAGAACTTATTGCCTGTGAAGGTAGTACCCAAATCTGTGATAATTTGATGTGGTATCCCAAAGCGAAGAATCAACTCTTGGAGAAATTGGACTGCTTTCTCAGAGGTTGGTTTAACAACCGGAAAGACCTCTATCCACTTTGTAAATTTTTCAATGGCGACGAAACAATATTCAAATCCACCAGGCGCCCTGGGAAGTTTCCCAATCATATCAAGCCCCCAGCATACGAATGGCCATGAGGGAGGTATAATTTTGATCTTGTGCGCGGGCTGATGTGAGTGATGAGCAAAATATTGACAACCCTTGCAGTGACGAACGATTTCCTCAGCGTCATGTAGAGCTGTAGGCCAGTAGAACCCGGCGCGGAAGGCTTTGCCCACAATAGTGCGGGAAGCTGCATGATTGCCACATTCTCCTGCGTGAATTTCCTCCAGGATGTTGACTCCTTCTTGCTGTGAGACTCATTTCATCAATGCGCCAGAGCGTGCGCCACGTCGGTACAGTGTATCACCGATTATAATATAGGACTTGCTACGACGGGCAATTTGCTGAGCTTCTGCCTTCTCGGCAGGAAGTTTGTCGTGCAAGATGTAGTCTATAATCGGAGCGCTCCAAGTGGCGTCAATGAGCATAACCTCAGGGGCTGAGGTTGTATCATCAGAAATTGCCGCTGCAGAAATTGATGGCTTGGAGAGTTCATTGACGAACACCCCACTAGGCACCTCTGCTCTGGAAGAACCCAGCTTTGATAGGACGTCTGCAGCGACATTATAATCTCGCTCAACATGATGAAATTCAATGCCGAGAAAGTGTTTTTCCAATTTGCGAACTTCTTCACAGTATGCATCCATGTCTTCATGGTTTCGATTCCAGTCCTTGTTGACTTGTTTGATGACCAACATTGAATCCCCATACACCAGCAGACGCTTGATACTGAGGGTAATGGCCATCTTCAATCCGTGAAGAAGTGTTTCATATTCTGCAGCGTTGTTGGTGACAGCAAACTGAATCTGCAGAACATATTTGAGTTGATCTCCTCGAGGTGAAATCAACAGTACTCCAGCGCCTCCACCTTCCAGCTTGAGTGACCCGTCGAAATACATGATCCAATGCTCAGGCTTGGTGGTGACGACTGGGAGATTATGCTCGGTCCATTCCAATATGAAATCAGTAAGGATCTGTGACTTCATGGCCGTGCGAGAACGAAACTCGATGCTGTATGTTCCGAGCTCAACGGCCCACTTGGCGATACGCCCTGTAGCGTCTTGATTGTGGAGAATTTCGCCAATAGGATAACCAGTAACCACAATGATCTTGTAGGAATCGAAGTAGTGCCGCAATTTCCTGGATGTCACTAAGACAGTATATAGGATTTTTTGAACTTGAGGGTACCTGGATTTAGAGTCCGAGAGGACTTCGCTCACAAAGTATACAGGTCGTTGAATCTTCTGAAGATGACCTTCCTCGTTGCGTTCAACCACAATAGCGGCGCTAACGACGTTAGTCGTTGCTGAAATGTAGAGCAAGAGATCTTCGCCCGGGAGCGGTGCAGTGAGCACAGGTGGTGTAGTCAGGAACAACTTGAGCTTGTCGAAGGCGACTTGAGCGTCCTGAGTCCACTGAAATCTGTCTTGCTTCTTGAGTAGCTTGAAGAACTCGGTTCCGCGTTCCCCTAGTTTGGAGATAAAGCGGTTAAGTGCAGCCATGCAGCCCGTAAGCTTCATGACGTCCTTGACTGTGCGCGGTGGCTCCATGTTCATGATAGTTGCTATCTTCTCTGGATTAGCTTCGATACCGCGTTCGCTGATGATGAACCCAAGGAGCTTTCCGGATGGAACGCCGAAAACACACTTGGCGGGATTAAGCTTCCATCGCCATTTGCGTAAGTTGTCGAACGTCTCGGTGAGATCAACGATGAGATCCTCGGGATTTCTTGTTTTGACTACCACGTCATCAACGTAGGCTTCAACATTTTGGTGAAGTTGGTCTTGAAGACAACCCTGTATCACCCGCTGATATGTGGCACCTGCATTTTTCAAGCCAAAAGGCATGGTTGTATAACAATATGCGCCATATGGCGTGATGAATGAGGTTTTAATCTGATCCTCTTCTTTCAGCGATATTTGGTGATATCCTAAGTAACAATCGAGGAAACAGAGCAGGGTGAACCCGGCGGTGCTGTCGATAACTTGATCGATGCGAGGAAGCCCGAAGGGATCCTTCTTGCAATGTTTGTTGAGATCAGTATAATCAACGCACATTCTCCATTCATTTGAATTCTTTTTTCTTACAAGAACCGGATTGGCTAACCAATCCGGATAGAAGACTTCTTTGATGAAGCCAGCTGCTAATAGCTTAGCGAGCTCTTTCTTGATGGCTTCCCGACGCTCTGTGGCGAATCTTCGGAGGCGCTGCTTTTTGGGCTTTGTGCTCTCGTTGAGGTCTAGTTTGTGCTCAATCAACTTTCTTGGAACTCCGGGCATGTCAGAAGGCTTTGTAGCGAAGATGTCAGCCTGGGCTCGCAGGAAGTCGACGAGCGCGCTTTCCTATGCAGGAGTAAGGGTGGAGCCGATCACTGCTGTCTTCGTTGGATCTCCTATTTGGAGATCTACTGTCTTCGTGGCAACCTTCTCCACAGGCTTGATAGCTCGTGTCTTCTTCTGCGTCGGGGCATCGTCGTCTTCTTCGACGACGGTGGCGGCCAGGGGTTGAAGCTCTTGGCTATCTATGGTGGACGCGGCTCTGACGACGTACTCCACTGCCTCTTTGTCACAGAGGTAGGAGCGCTTGATGTCACCGCGAAGGGAGAGAACGCCGTGAGGCCCTGGCATCTTCAACACCAGGTAGGTGTAGTGGGGGATGGCCATGAACTTGGCCAATGCTGGTCGCCCGAGGATGGCGTGGTAGGACGTTTCGAAGTCTGCAACTTTGAACTTGATGAACTCTGTATGGTAGTTGGATGCAGTACCGTACGTGACGGGCAAGGTGATTTGCCCGAGGGGGATGGCAGCCTTCCCAGGCACGATGCCGTAGAAGGGAGTGTCTGCCGGCTGCAGCGCGCTTGTGTCGAGGCCCATGGACTTCAGAGTCTTGGCGAAGATGAGGTTGAGCCCGCTGCCCCCATCGATCAGGACCTTGATGAGCCTGCTATTTGCCACCACGGTTTCGAGGACGAGAGGATATCGTCCAGGAGAGGTGATCTCCGCCCATTGGTCCTCTCGGGACCAGGTGATGGTGGTGTCCGACCACCGTAGCGGTGTAACCACCGCTGGTTCTGCTGCGTAGGCCTCGCGCCGCGCATTCTTGCGATTGCGCGAGGTGTCACTGACTGCCATGCCTCCGAAGATGACGTTGACAGTGTTGGTGATGTCTGGGAAACCGCTGTCTCCCTTGTCGTGCCTGTCGTCTCCGTCTCCATCCGACTTCTGCTTCTTGTTGGGCGTGCTGAACGTCTCCCGAAGGAGCGTGCACTCGCCCATGGTGTGCTTGCTGTCGGGGTGGTAGGGGCAGCGCTTCTTGAGAAGTTTGTTGAATTCTTCCCTTCGTTGCTGCGGAGACTTGGCGGCACGGACGGTCTGGACGGTTGCGACCGTGTTGTCTGGTCGCTTCCGTGGGTTGTTACCGTTGCGCTGGAAGGAGTCGCGCGGCTGATCCCTGTTGTCTTCCTGATTCTTACGACCAGGGTTGTGGGGTCGTTTGCCGTAGCGCTCCCGTTCTTGATCATCGGTGTCCATCCAGTTGGACACCAGTGCGCGGAATTCCTCGAGGTCACGAGGACGGTTGTGACCGAAATCACGGAAGAGGCTGCGGTCGGTCATCCCTTCTTGAAAGTAGTCGATGACTTCTGAGTCAGAGATGGGAACGCAGGATGTCTTGATGGCAAAGAATCACCTGTTGTAGTCGCGCAGGGATTCGTCTGGCTTCTGTTTGCACGCGCGGAGTTCATATTTACTGCCAGGGCGCTCAAAAGAACCCTGGTAGTTGGAGACGAAAGCCTTCTTTAGCGCGTGCCAGCTGTCGATGGAGTCTGGATGAAGGGATCAAGCCAGGTGAGAGGACCTTGCTCCATCGCAACTGGGAAGTAAAGCATCTTAGAGATGTCGTCGCCCCCCGATGCTTCAATTACAGAAGAGTATCTGCGCA
Source organism: Digitaria exilis (assembly GCA_015342445.1). Classification (NCBI taxonomy): domain Eukaryota; kingdom Viridiplantae; phylum Streptophyta; class Magnoliopsida; order Poales; family Poaceae; genus Digitaria; species Digitaria exilis. Next base: position 1,336,918 of record JACEFO010001719.1, read on the forward strand.
GCCAGATGTTTGGACCTTGCTTCCCGTCGAAGTTGGCGATGCCTGGCGGCTTGAACTTTCGCGGGAAAGAGCTGACGCGGATGGCGCGTGTGTAGCATGGTAGGGCATCGGGGTTGGGGGCGTCGCATCTTCCCGCAGAATCCGTGACGTGGGAGGTAGCTCTTCCTTCTCGGATCCGGATGATGTCGTTGCGGGCATCGTTCGGCGTAACGTGAGAGCGAGCTGGGCGGGGTTCTTCGCGACGCTGGGACCTGGGGGGTTCCTCGCGAGGACGGCGGGGTTGTTCACGAGGCCTGGTCATGTCCTTTGTTTGTCCTGCGGAGCTGCCGTAGTGGCTGCTCTGATGCCTAGCTGACGGTGCTTGGTGGCGCGAAGAACTCTTGCTTTTGGAGGCGGAGCGGCCTCCGTCCAGGCGATCAACCATGACCGCTGCGGCTTCTAGGCGGGCTTTGGCGAGGTTGATCTCAGGGGTAGTTTGGAACCCCTCGAAGACGCTGACCCCGAACATGATGTTGGCCACAGGGGAGTTGAAGATGCCTTCCTTGTCGAAGTCAGAGTTGAGGTTTTTCCTCTGAATGAAACGACGTCGGAGGGCGCGGTTGCGGTTGCGCTCAATACGGAGTTCTCGGTCCGCATCGGTCTCTCCTTCCTCAGTTGGAGCGTCGTCGGAGACAACTTCCTCGTCGCTGTGATCGTTGAGGATCACGCAGGACTGACGACCGGGGTTGTTAGGCCCGGTTTTTCTGTTACTCGTGGCAACAGGGAGTTCTCTGCCTTCTTGGAAGGGTAGCAGAGGTAGAATGTCCCGTACCGTGGAGGGTACGTTTGCTTCGAGGAGAGCCACCTCGGGATCCATGTCAGGCCAATGAACGATAACCCCCGAGGGAGTTGAAGTCATGACAAGATCCGAGGTTGCTCGGCGGGATTGGAGAACCTTCTTCTTCAGGTGTTTTTGGTGGATCGCGGTCGATTTCGTTAACCCGAAGGGAAACTGAGGTGCGCGCGATCCACGTGGTGAAGTCTTCGTCCCGCGGGGGCTGGAACCAGGGTTCCTGGGTACCCGCGGGGTTGCTGTCACGATCCTGATTGTTGAACCCTGGCGGGACTCGGAAGTTATCCGGAGTCCACCGGGGGGTCGTGGACACGTGTCTTGATCCTGTCGCTTGACAGGGGTCGAGTTGACGTGGTCGGCCCGGGCTTGAATTTGCTTCGGGCGCCATGTACTCCTCCGAGTAGGATACGATCCAGAGATCGTGTCGGAATTTGAGATTTTCCGAGATCCTCGCGGAGTGGTTTGCGCGCGTGGCGAAGCTGGTGCAGCCACCACGTCGCGCAGTTGGTGTTGGAGCTCGCCTTCCTGGTTTGCGATGCAAAGCCAGGAGCCGAAGACGAAGGAGGCGCCTGCCTCGAACTTGGTGATGATAGAGGCGCTGAACGAAGCCATCGACTCTTTAATGAAGACTCGACGAGTTGGATCCCACGGACGGCGCCAAAGTGTCGGCGATTTATGCTGACTAGGTTCTCGAGGGGGTGCCCCGAGAGAAGGGTTTAGGGAGAAGTCGTCGAGAATCTAGAGCCGAAGGTGACAAGAGACGATTTAGACAGGTTCGGGTCGCCGGAGCGTAATACCCTACGTCCTGTATGGTGTATCTTGTATTAATGAGATCGTTTTGGAGGGGGTCCCTGCCTCCCCTTATATAGTCCGGAGGGCAGGGTTACATGGGAACCGTATAGGACTAGGAGACTTTTATAGGTTTATCTCTAATTCCCTGATACGGTCTATCCAAACCGACTAGGACTAATCCTTGTCTTGTGCGTCAAGTCTTGTACGTGGGCCGGCCCATAGGATGGGCCGCCAGGGTTGTTTAGTCCGTCAGGACTCTACACCCACACTTTTATTGACATATGAACATTTAATTTTAAAATTTGCCACCTGTAAAACTTTTTGGAATCTGGAGTAACATTTATGCTGAAAAGCTTTTAATTTGAAGGTGTTTCGGCGTTCGGATGTTAGATTTTGGGCAATTTGGAAAATGTTTTGAATTTAAAGGGTAATCTATGGTAAATTTGTTCATTTTTGAAGTTTTGAGCTACTTTAATTGCATAAATTTGAAGATGTTTCGTTGTTTGGACGTTCTGTTTAACGGGCAAATTGGAAAGAGCTTTTGATTTAAAGTGTGATGAAAGAAATTTATACATAGCAAATTTCAAAAATTCATAGATATTTTCTAATTTCCATGCATAATTTTTTGTATTTAAACAGAAGGAAAATTTCAAAAGGAAAGATACAACACATTCTAAAATCTGAAAAATTTTACATGCTTTGATAATTCATTTAAGACAAATAGTTATACGAGCACGATCTATAATAAAGTTATAGGTTATTGAGTTTGATATTTTGACGAAATTTGATATTAGACATCTTGAATAAAGTTATATATTTTGAATATTGCAATTAGGTAGTACATTCTTTGACACCATCACCCAAAATATTTTGCATATGTTACAAAATCGAAAGATAAAAACTATAAGTTAATGTATTAGATTAGATCATTCAAAAATTAAATTAGAACATTTAAAATTATCTTTGTTTAAATAAATAAATTTAGAAATAGTTTAAATAAATTAATATAATATTATATTGAATAAAATACGATTTATAAAAATATTTTTAAAATGTTTGTAATTTTTAAAAATATAACTGTGGTGGGTCCCATATAATTCGATTAGTGGGGCCCACATATGGTGGGACCCACTTGTGGGTCCCATGTCCATGGTGGGGCCCACGTCGCCGTGTCCCGCGGGGCCCACAGTGGGGTCCACTTATGGGACCCACATTAGCGGGTCTCACATGTGGGGTCGCTTGCTCTAGGATTGCTAAGGCCGATCTTGGCCGTCGGCGTGGTCGATCCGACGGCCGAGTTATTGCGGGCGATGTCGCGCGATGCGCTGGCTAGGTCTGGGTCCAGGTTTCATAGTACAGAGATAGAGATTTGTGCTTTTGATGAGTGAACTAAATTAGATAGCTTAGGTGTGTTTAGATTGAGAAAGATTCTCCAAAAATACACTGTAGAAAAAAAACACCATAGATAAATCTATGTGAGTAGGAGAGATGTGATGAATAGAGAAAAATTAGATAAATAGTATTTTTCAGAAAATCTTTTTGAATCTAGACAGGATCGTCTGGTCCATACTGCACGCAAGAAGCATCGCAAATCTTCAAGCACAGTCATTTCAACTGTTTCGCGTAGCCACATGTATTTCCCGTGCATGCTGGTTTTGATTGAGGTAGAAACTATTTTTGCATAAATAGTATATGAGCATCTATCTATAAAAAAAAATAGAATTGCAAACGTTTGTCACCCAAATCGGGTCCGCCGTACCCCTCACGTTGGACCCATATGTAAGGGTCAACGGAGGTGAGAAGGGTCAAACCCACCAAATTTGATATTTAAAAAATGTTTATGTGAAAAACAATTTCTTTTTGTCACCTACATTTTTGCTACCCACCGTTTTTTCACACCATAGACCCACCACTACTCCAAAAATCAGCTTGGCGTGAGGCGCGCAGGAAAAGACGCATGCAGCACGCATGCAGCCAGGCGCGTCGGCCCGTGTGACTGAGTGAGCTCCCGCTTGCTCTCGTTGGCCCATCGGCGTGGCCCACGTGAAGGCAGCAATCGGCCGGCGTGGAGTCTGTGTGCTCTCATCAGACTGCGAGGACTTTCTCAAAAATAAAAAATAAAAAACATCAGACTGCGAGGACTTTCTAAAAAAAAATCAGACTGAGAGCAGATCGAACGACATGGGCCATGGCCCAACGTAACTCTCTAGGACTTTAAAAATAGATATTCAAAACACTACATTTCTGAAGTTGGTCACACGAATTGGTACACTCAGAGAATGGCACGCTGTTTTCGTGTGAAAAAAAAACATTCGGACCAAACATACACCACAATACAACCAAGTTTTGCATGCACTCAACATTCCGGAGTCTGAACGGACGACAGCAACGCTGCCGGAGTGCCGGCCGTTGCGTGTCCAGCTAGGAATCGTCGTCATGCCGGAACACCCTGGCCTCTTTGTACACCCTGACCCTGCCCGTCCAGCACTGCAGGTTACCCTTTGCTCGGCACACCGTCGAGTTCTGCGAGCACACGCACAAACCCCCTCCAGCGTGGATAGAAAAGATCACGATGAAAAAATAAGTTATTTTTGACAGAAGTATTTTTTAAAAAATGTTTGCTTGATTTGGATTGGGCTAAGGCCCAGCCCAGCCATGTTGGGTAGCGACGCTAGGTTGACTGGTGGGTCCCTGACTCCCCTGTGTCAGCAGCCCCATGTTGTTCATGTCCACAAATGAAACCAATAAGTCATTTTCTACTCCAACATCGTCTGGTATATATTTTTTTTAAGAACACCATGTACGTCACAATAAACGTTTTGGGAGGTTAATTTTGACATATGAACGGAGCCTATTACATGCTTTGTCACGACGTTGTGCATGTCCCACACACAAATGACAACGTCCAAACATATGAAAACTATATATAGTTCCCTGGCTAATCATCTTAGACCGGACTGTAACGGCCAAGGAGGTGGGAGAAGTCAGACCCATCACAATTACATGTTGAAAAGTGTTTATGCCAAATACTAAATAATTTTCTCACCGTTCGTATCACATGCGTGTTGCACGTGCGTTTTTGCTGGTAACAGATAAAGTAATAGTATTTTAGTAGTTTGCTACGTCGATACGTATTAATTCACGAAGCATGGAGGGCCTCGACGTGTACAATTCGCACTTTAAGGCCTCCTCCAACCATGGAGGCAACTGCTAGCTTGTGGCTACAGTAATTTCTGCTAGTACAGCGGGTGCACAGTTGAGAACAGAGCATGCTCAACGAGAGGAAGAGGCGTGGGAGAGTGTGCGCGCACGGCGCGTCGTGGCGCGCTAGCACGTCATGTTCATCGATTGTTCATCGACTAAAATATGCTATAAGCAATTCATTCGGTCATGATAATTATTTTCGTCTATGAGATAAGATGTTATAACTAGAGACGAGATCATGCCTATCGGACGAATGTGGTTGTGATTTTTTCCATCCCTAGGAACTCTCCGCCTAAAATCAAAATAATAAGGATGTAATAAGAACTTTGCTGATTCAGATAAGATATTACAAGACAAAATAAAATTTTATGAAATTTCTAGGAAACAATGTATATGTATTAGTCGAAGGTTGAAATTAAAAGAAAAACTCTATAAGTTCCAAAAGAAAATAGTACAAGAGATCTATATTTTTAGATAACTTGTTTGCAGAACACTAACATTATAATATGTGGAAAATGTCAAAATGATGTTATTATGATGTGCACTAACAATATTAATTGCCTTCAATGTACATTCATCTTTCAGTTGGGATGAGTTTTTAATAGGAAAATACATGATAGTTTAAAATTTATATGTTAATTACAGTAGGAGATACATATATCCATGTAGCCTTTTTCGGTAGCAACCCACGGGTATTTTTGCTGGTTATAAAAAGCCGAAAGCCCCGCGTACGAGAAGGTTCCACACGGGTCAGGTTGAGTTATCGCCGAACCCGTATGGCTGAACTGGGTGCGGGTCGGACTCGGACCTTTATCAGTTATATCACGGACTCACGGTGGAACCCGTCCCCTCTCTAGTCTCTATCCATATCTCTGGCCTTCCCCTCTTTCGTTCCTATCCAGTCCCCACCCGAAGGCCTCATCCAAACCTCTCGAGAGGGCGACCGGCGGCTGCGGCGGATCAGCCAATCCAGGATGTCGTCGCCGCCGCATCCCGGTCGAGAAGGCGACCGGGGCGCCACAATCACTTCCAGCGGGTGCAAGCGCTGCCGCCTCGCGCCGAAGGAAGTGGAGCGGCCATGGGATTCGCTGGCCGAGGATCTGCTGGAGCTCATAGGGTGGCTGGTGCTTGCCGGCGATCTCTTGGACTACGTCCGCTTCCGCGCCGTCTGCTCCCACTGGAACAAGAGCACCCTCCGCCCGCAAGGTCGCGGCCTTGTCGATCCTCGCTTCCACCCGCGACGGTGGATGATGTTCCCCGAAGGCCACGGACTCTACCCTGGCCACCCCAAACTTGGCGGGTACGTGCGATTCTTCAGCCTCTCCACGGGCACTTTCGTCCGCGTTCACCTCCCGTTATTCGATGATCACGTTGTCCTCGAATCGGTAGACGGCCTCCTCCTCCTGTACCGAAACCATGACACCGCTATCCGCCTGCTCCACCCCTTCACCGGCGACATTGCTGAGCTCCCACCGCTGATGTCTGTGTTGCCGCAGTTGGAGCGCTACCGCTACATGAGCGAGGATAGGAAGCTCCGCGAGCTCCGATTCTATCTCAGGGGAGTATGTGCTGCTGTTACCGTGAGTGCCGCCGGGGGCATCACTGTCATGCTATCCCTTGACACGAGACGCCGAATAGCCCACGCCACAGCCGGCGATCTGCTCTGGGTGCTTTCTCCTTACAAGCTCCCATGTGTACTAGTACCAACAATGTCTTTCCAGGGAAAACTGTATGCTCTGTCACCAAACCCTCGCGGCGAAAACATTGTGCTAATCTGGCAGATTGATCCGCCACAACCAACCACAGAGGCTTCACACTCTCTGTCTCTGCAGCCAGCGAGGATAATCGTCGAGTGCCCACTGGTTGCAACTATGGGCACAGTCCATCTAGTCGAATGCCGCTCAGAGGTCTTTCTTATTGGTTTCAATGACACTTCATATGCACACCTGGTAGTTTACAGGCTCGCTGACCTTATCATCGGAAGGGTGGTTCCAATAACAAACATAGGAGAGCATGCCCTCTTCCTTGGGCAACGGGCCCTTTGTGTCTCTTCTAACAAGGGATTCCCTTCTGTCATGGGGAACACTATCACCTGCAATGATAGATTGCCAATATACAATCGTCAAGGGGTGCAGGACCCACGGCCAATTGAGCATTATCATTTATGTAGTGCAACCTGGTCTCTAGCCATACCTCAGGAGAAACCCCCAGTGAGCCCCCACACGCTCATCCATCATATTTTCACCTGCTGTTACCGCAGTCATTGGTAAGTCGATGTCTTTCTCTACAATTAGCTTTATATGTGCTTCAAATACTGCGTGCAGAGGTTATATGATCTTTATCTAGTTGGAAAGTTAACGCCTTCTCCTATATGCTTTTGCTTTCAGGAATAAAGCACATATGTTCCACGGAAGAATAAGTCCTGATTGATCGGTGAAGCCAAATTTGTGCACCGGGGTAATGTCTAGTTTCACATTCTATGTCCCTCCCTTTTGCCCAATTTAGTTGTTAACGAGTATTGCAATATCTTCCGTAGTTCAGATGATATAATTTAGTTAAAGCAAAGCTAACACGTGCTTTTAGTTATTGAGATGGAAACCCTGGCTGAAAAGGATGTGTGGTTCCATCTTGCATGTCTAGATATTCGTTATTTTGAAATTTCCTTTTGTTCTTGAACACTAGTTTCGGTTTACTTAGAGCAACTCTAGCAACGACCTCTACTTCAAGGCCTCTCCATACTTTTTGAGGGCCTGTCTTTTGCACCCAACCCCGACAGCGATCCCTACTCCTGAGCCCCTATTTGTTTATTTCTTCTTTTTTCACACATGCTCTATGCATAACCTTTATTTCACTAAACAAAAATTCAAACTAGATAGTGCACATTTGGAACCTGTGCCGTGCTAGGCTTGCCTCACCTAGCTCGGAAATGAAGGGCAAGATTTCTTTAACTCTGTTTGGTCTGCTGGGACCTTTGTCATTGAGATGCAATGTTGCTGGGCATGAGGAAGGCAACAAGCACGTACCGCCATCAGTCTTGCTCCCACAGGAAAATCCTTGCTACAAGCACGTACCGCCATTAGTCTTGCTCCCACGGGAAAATCCTTGCTATCCCAGACGAGGTTGTTTGGGAAAGCGAGACATTTTTGAGGCACCAAACGCCTAGCTTTGCCCAGCAAGGTGAGGCAAGACAAAGCAAGAGAACCAAACGGGACCTTTTTGTAGCATAAAAATCATGATGTCAAACATGACAATTCAAGTTCGAATTCAATATTTTTCAAACATAAAATTCACAAATAAAGTATCACATATCCATAGTCTCACATCACAAACAGATTATTACTTAAAATTGCGTGAGCAATCCTAGCAGCTTATTATTGAATTACTTTTTTAAAAAATAATTACTGAAATAATTGTATATATGCTCATATTCTAATGAGATGGCAATGCAGGTCCCGGTATTGCTATGCTTAGACTCATTATTATAATTTGATTGAATAATTAAGCATCACTTGCAACTCTCACACAACACGCTTCATGCTAATTGTGACTGCATCACTTGTTGACATATGGATGGACGACAATGAAGAAGGGTTGTCGGCTTCGGGGACAGTACGCCATGGTCGTAGGGATTGGGTGGGCAGCTGAGGCTGACAAGGTTGGGCTTGGTGGTTGAGGCCTCTTATAGCGTTGTGTGACAGCTGATAGGGTGTGGGATCGTGATCGGCGGCAGGAGCTGCTTGAGCAGGGCAGCTGTTGGTGGGATTGGTAGTGGAGATGTTCAGGGTGCAGTGGTGGAGGGTTTGGGCGCCACCGCGGAACAGCTTGGGGAGGCCAGGAGCAAGAAAGAGTGGGCATCGCATAGGATATATTCGCGCTTGATGAAAAGTCGCACGGTAAAATCCACTCCCGTAGAAAATGGCAGAGGGACAGCGTTGTAGAGCCCTCAGTCCTGGGGGTGTGGGGTAGAATCTAGATTTTGGAGGCTTCCCCGAAACAGTGGCCCTAGTTGTTACTGAATTCCTATTGTTTGCTAGCATTCCAAGGCAAAGGGGCAGCTGAAGAACAAATGGAATGCAGTTTCCTCTCTTTGATCTGAACATAGAAACATAATTGTAGTTGTTACCTTCAAGCTTGTACGTTCTTCTCTTGAGCATATTTCTAGTGTTTAATCTATCCATCAGAAGTAGCCATGAGAAAACTCTGAACTTGTTACTGCATCTAGAACTCCAAATCCACAAGAAAGGTTTTGGGGGGTGTATTTGCTTGTGTAGGTGCTTGTAATAGTTCTTGGCTGTGTATTTAGTTGATCTCCAGATATAATGCCACTGATCTTTATCCTCTTGTCGAATTTAAATACTTTGTACAATTTCTTGAAGTTCTTGGTACTCTTCATACGCTTGCTCATATGCTTGCTTGCTCAGATAATGGCAGATGAAAATGAACTGTCAAGTCTGCCTCTGATAAGAAGTCTGCCACTAAGATCTTCTGATTTTTGCAAAGCTGAAAAGCCTTGGAAATTTCTCTTGAAGAAATAAGTCATTCTAGACATCCAACCAAAATAGCACTGTTTTACCACTACCAACTATACAACTTGCAATCCCTCTATATTTGTCACATAGACGAAAAAGGTCTTTCCACCAGAAGGATCCTTTGTCAGCTGAAGCATGCGGAGTATGACCATGGGAGTAATGTGAATGCCAGATCATATTCACCTAAGGTATGTCTCTTTTGTTGTAGAATTTGTCTAGGTGCTTTAACAACAATGCTTCATTTTGAGATCTCAAATCAATTACTCCCAAACCACCTTTATCCTTGGGTTTAGTGACCTTTGGCCATGCTGCTAGTGACTTGCCTTTTGCATATGATCCTCTCCATAAACAATACCTCCTGCCTCTATCAAGCTTGAATTCATTTATTATCTTATCTCTTTACTTGCTACTCTCTCTAGTTTGGCTATTATTGACAAAAACTTGTCCTGTATCTTCTTAAATTTCCAGAGGCGATGGATTCATCGACTATCTTGACCTCATGCCACCTTTGGAGTTGGAGACTAAGAGCACCCACAGTGTTAGAAAAAAGAGATGGCGGGTTCAGGAAAGTGAGGATAAATAGCCGATGCCTGCATGCTGTGAGATGCTGGGTTCAGGAAAGTGAATAAATCGTCGATGCCTGCACCATACATACCTCGGTGCCTCAACATAAGGTATTCCTTCTCTATTCCAAAGATGGTTGTCTTCATTCAGGCTGTGTCCCCCAAGGCTCAGGATCCACTCCATGCAGAAACTCAGGCCATGCACCTTGCAGCTCAGGTCGCAATCAAGCTCAACCTTCACAACATTACGTTCCTCACCAACAACCAGACACTTTCTGACACGATGCAGCCTGAAGATCTAATTCTCAAATGTTCTGACTGGAGAATCAGACATCTCATTTCAGACATGGCCCACGCCCGCTCAAGGCCATACACCAAAATCCCAATAATACTGAACAAAAAGGCAGACCGCCTCGCAGCACAGGCCAAGCAACACGATGCTACCAACAACTGTGTCTTCTCTTGTATGATGTATCAACTTAGAACACACTATGCAATGTCCGATTCAGAATGCTGAATCATTGGCATCGTGAGGAATACTCTATGTACAATGTCTTTGACAATGAATAAATCCCAAGTATATAAAAAAAAGATGGCTGTCTTCTCATGGAGCCAATCAAACGAAGACATTCATTTTTATATCTGCACAATGGACCCCACAACCGATGATAGCACGTTGCAGCACTTGTGGGTGAAATCCGAGTTAGCCTTGATTTTGAACTTGTTCCCAGACGTTTCTGCAAAATAATTTGTTGCGAGTGCATCAGAATATGAGTAGTCCCAAGAAAGGTGGCATCGGTGCTCAGCTATTCTTTTGGAAGTTGCAGGTGTTTTCTGTGCTCGCCAACTTGTGTCAACGCACTCGAATCCATGTATACCCTGAGCTACATGGCGAGGACAACTGGACAAATTATGATGCTGCTGAGCAGTTCTGGTTCGTCGGTCTTTCAGTCCCCGCAACTGGCATCCAATTTTTTTTTCTCTAAAGTTTAAGCGTCGAAGTAACTTTGTGCCCATACCTTTCAGACCCGTTGTTAGTAGAATATCCCCATAGGCGCTGAATCCCAACTAGATGATTTAGGGCCTGTTTAGATGCTGAAATTTTATAAAAAAAAGTTCCTAAAAAAATTCACTAAAAAAATCACACCGATGCCTCTTCTCACAGGCGCACTCCGCAATGTGATTTTTTTCCACCAAATTTCACCATCTAAATAGGCCCTTAGATGGTGAAATTTGGTGAAAAAGAATTCCAAAGCGAGTCCCTGTAAAAAAAATTACACGCTTTTTAGTGTGAAATTTTTTGGTGAAATTTCTTCAACTAAACAGGGCCTGAACCTCGAATGTCTTAACTGTAATCAGTCATAGATGCCGTTTGGCACGGCCTCAAGCGGCTCTGGCTTTAGCTGCTGAATTAGTGTAGCCATACTGTTTGCACACGCTCTAGCAAAATGGAAAGAGATGAAACAGGGGGCAGTAGGGGCTCGTAAAGCTAATTTTCTTTTTCACCGGCTCCCTGTTAAGAAAAGCTGAACCCCAAGTGATCGGTTGGTTCAGTTTCTAGGTCTGGATGGCGGCTGACGTGGGTGCCTCACCTCCTCCTCCTTAAACGATACCAAACGAGCCCATATAGTCATATGCCATGCAATTCATAGACAACATGCCATGAAAATTTGAAGCTCATAATTCTTTCGCAACAAGGCGAGAATTTTGTACCTAAATATACAAAATACTGATGGCATGTGAAGTTCATAGCTATAAATATATAAAAAGAAGAAAAAAAAAATTCTAGATCCACCTAGCAGACTTGTTAGGAGTTAGGGCTAACCGACTGATTTAACCGGTTTGCAGTACCAACCAGAAATTAACATACCCAAAACATTTCAAAAATGGTGAGCGGGAAAAGGGGAACTTCGAAACTCACCATGATATACGGATACGATCCTCTAATCGGATCTTCAACGTAACAAGAATCAAAAGAATCAACACGGCTTGGGTTGTACTCATGAGCGAATGGCACCATCTGGCATGGAAGAGGAACAATCATGATTGAGAACCTGTACTGCCAGGGCGCCAGAAACCCTTGGTGGCAACAAGAAACTGCTGTTTGAGAACGGAGGTCTTGTAATACAGAGAACGAAGAACAGATATTCTGTCAATTTCTGCTGCTACTTCAGCGATATCGCACCTGAAGAATAAAAACCAGATATAAAGCTTGCTCGATGTAAAGTAGTGATGCAAGAGAATATGCCAGAATACTAACAGCAAAAATTCTTCAACAATCAAAAGACAACCTAGTTTACCTTTTCGTAAGAGGGCCTAGGAGATAACTCATGTGAAGAAGATCATAGGTCCGCGGGTATGTATTTAGAGATTCACAACAGTCATGGTATGCCCCAATCAAGCCTCTGTTAAAAATGATGGGCAACGTATCTGGCTGATCAACCGGTACAACATTCATAACCCATAGCGGTTGATGAATGAGTGATGCTGCAAATCTGTTGAGGAATCAATCTTGATCAATATCTCACCACAAATGAGGCTCTTAATTTATCACTACTTTAAAGAAAATTTGAATCAAAATGTAATAACAAATGTATAAACCATTTGAATCATGCAAGCAAATCATATTTCCTCTAAACGTAAGGTTGGATCCTGTTGACGCGCTTTTGGTCAACACACGAAAGCGCTAGATCGCGCGGTCGTCGAATTCTCCTCGCCGGAGCTTCTGGACGCAGCCGGTCAGACCACCTGTAGGGGCTGGTCGGACGCCTGTAGGGACCGGTCAGACCGCCTGAAGCAGAGGCGCCACGAAAGCCTACGATCACAATCTCGGGAGGGACCCCGTCGGAGGCTGCGAACCTAGGGTTGTTTTAAGGTCGGTAAGGCCACTTAGAATGTCCTAAAACACCGTAGAGACGAAGAGCAAAGCAAAATTGGTTGGAAAAGCTAGGGTTTGGAAAATGATTTGTACGATTGGGTAGAGATCCTCAATCGGCCACGACCCTTTATATTTATAGGGTGGGGAGGTCTTGCCACGCAAGTAAGACATTGTACAGATCTAAAAACGTGGAAAACTCCAATTCTACTCGGACTCGGGTACAGGCGGTCAGACCGTCTGTGACAGGCGGTCAGACCGCCTGACACATTGCCAGATCGGCTACATGGCCCAGCCGGCCCAACCGCGTGTACAGGCGGTCTAGACCGGCCGTTCCAGCCTGATCGACTTTAAGCCATTTTCTGCCATCAATATATGCCCCCCTGTTTTTTGGTAAAACTTTGTTTACCACAAAACATTTAATCAGAATAAGGGCGACCCTCTATTCTCAGCCATTTTTTCCTCTAAGGGTGATATCATATATCGGTCATATCCTGCATGTTGCCAAACACTTGGATAATATTTCTTCAAATACTTCCCATTATGTGCTCTTGGCAATCGAAATCCTTGCAAAGTCTTCACCATATAAGAATTTCCGGAACATACCTTCACAATACGATATGGTCCTTCCCAACCCGGCGACCATTTACCAAATATTGCTCTTTGTTCCTATAGATAAAATAGTCTTCCAAACCAAATCATCAACTTGAAAGGATTTAAGTTTTACCTTCTTGTTATATGCTCGAGCTACTCTTCTTTTATCTTTTTCAATCTCCTCCAAAGCCTCCAAACGCTTGTCAGTCACTTCATCAATATTATCTATCATCAAAGCATAATATGTGATAGCATCAAGATCATTTTGGTTAGCCAATCTATAAGCAACCAGATTCACCTCAACGGGCAAAACGACCTCTTGACCATAGACAAGCTCAAACGGAGTAACCTTGGTAGCTCCATGTCTAGAAATACGATGTGCCCATAATGCTTCAGATAACACCTTGTGCCATCGCTTAGGATGATCTTCAATCTTCTTCTTTATGAGATTGATCAAAATCTTATTGCTAGACTCGGCTTGACCATTAGCTTGAGCATAATATGGAGATGAATTGAGTAACTTAATATCATAGGATTCAACAAACCCACGTACCTCCTTAGATATGAACGACGTCCCTTGATCTGTCGTCAATGTTTGAGGAATCCCAAACCAACAAAATCCAAACCCCCATCCTCTAAAAGACCAAGGTCTAATGATTGGATGCATCAACACAGCAGGTGCTAACTGAATATCCCCGAACTTTTGACACTCTTCACATCCTTTGTAGTAACGAAAAAAATCGGCTATCATTGTAAGTCAATAAAAGCAAGCCCGCCTAAGGAGCCACTTCATCATTCGAGCCGATTGATGTGTACCACAAATTCCTTCATGAACCTCTACCACAACCAACCTAGCTTGATCAGGATCTAAACATTTCAAAAGCAACCCATCCATGGTCCGACGATATAGTTCATCATCAACCAAAGTAAACTTGAAAGCCCATCGTCGGACTTTTCGATCCACTGACCTGCTAGTATTCTGTAAATACTCCACCAGAGGCTTCCTCCAATCACCAGCATTGGCCACAATGGTTTGTGAATCATTAACAACCGAATCGATGTTTTCAAAGGTGCATTGACAAACCTTAGATACTTGCTGTACCACCAATAAAGAATGACCATATGCTTTCACATGCTTTACTCCCATGTCATGTAAAATCTCCAACCCGAATAACAAGGCTTCATATTCGGTTTGGTTATTAGTGCATTTATGATCTAATCGGGTTAAGAGCTTCGAAAGCAACACCGTTTGGTGATATAAGAATAACACCAACTCCGCAACCACTTTCGCAAACCGATCCATCAAAATGCAATTTTCATAGAGTAAAAGTAATATAGCCGACATTTAAATCAAGATGCTCATCAATCCTATGTTCAACAATAAAATCGGCAACGATTTGTCCTTTCATAGATTTCAATGTCTCAAAGACTAAATCATATTCAATCAAAGCATAAGCCCATTTGCCGATTCTACCGCTTAGTATAGGTCTATGCAACATATATATAATTATGTCAGCTTGACTAGCAACTATACAAGTATTTAATAATAAATAATGCCTCAACTTTGTACGAGCATTATAAAAGTATACCTTGTTTCGGCGTCCAATAATCTTTTACTTGCATATGCAATAATATATTATTTTCCTTCGGTCTCTTGATCAAAACAGCCCCAATAACACTTTCTTCGGCCGCAATATAATTTGAAAGGAACCTCTCTCCTAGGTGCCCAAAGAACCGAGGCGAAGACAAATAATGCTTGATCTCATCAAACACCTCTTGCTGTTTTGCCCCCAAGAAAATTCAGCATCATCTCTCAGCCGAAGTAAAGGAGTAAAAGCATTCACCTTTCCCAACAAATTGCAAATAAATCTTCTCAAATAATTCACCTTGCCCAAGAATTTTTGCAACTCTTTCTTAGAGCTAGACGCCTGCAACTTGTAAATAGTATCGGCCTTTTTCGGGTCAATCTCTATGCCATTCTCATGAACTTGAAACCTAAAAACTTCCCGACCGATACACCAAAAGCATATTTAAGTGGATTCATCTTTAAACTATACCGGCGCATTCTTTTAAATGCAAGTCTTAAATCGGCCAAATAAGAATTACTTCCAGCCGATTTAACAACAACATCATCAATATAGACCTCCAAGATAATACCAAGCAAGTCATGGAAAATCAAATTCATTGCCCTTTGATAAGTAGCACCGGCATTCTTTAAACCAAAAGTCATAACAATCCACTCAAATAAACCAACACAACCTGGACATACAAAAGCCGTTTTGGATATATCCTCTTCGGCCATAAATATTTGATTGTAACCAGCATTACCATCAAGAAAACTAATCATTCTATGTCCAGAAGCAACATCGATAAGCATAACGGCTATTGGCATAGGATATTCATCTTTAGCAGTAGCACGATTAAGATTTCTAATATCAATACACACTCTAATCTTACCCGTCTCTTTTTTCTCCACGGGCACAATATTAGAAATCCAATCAGCATATCGACAAGGTCTAATAAACTTTGCTTCTAATAACCGATTTATTTCTTCTTTAACTCGGTCATAAATTTTAGGATTAAAATGCCTAGTTAGTTGTTTATAAGGCCTAAAACCAGATTTAATAGGCAACCGATGCTCAACAAGCTCTCGGCTTACACCAGACATTTCATGATAATCCAAGCAAAGCAAACGACATACTCCTTTAACAACTTTATTAATTCAGATTTAAAAGCAGGATCTAAATTCTTATTTACAAACGTCTGCCTGGGTATAGAACCATCACCAATGTCTACCTCCTCGAGAGGATCGGCCGACGTAAAACCACATCCTAGCTTGCTTATATCATCAAAGTCTTTAATTGCTTCACACATATCATTCTGATGCGACCGATAGTGTTCAAGTCTCTGCAGCAACCACTCTCGATTATCCATTAAATCAGATGAGATGGTTCAGCCGATTGTTCATCGGCTTTATGACAGCAGGGATGAAGCCATTCTTAGTATAGCTGATAAACTGAAATTCAGAAAGATCTAAGCCTAACAAACATCTAACATAATCATGAATGCCAATCAAAGAGCTATCAACTAAAGCAACACACGCAGAAGTATCACCATGCACAACCTCTATATCATCATCTACCCACTGAATCAAGCATTAATGCAAAGTAGAAGGATTGCATTGGTTTGCATGAATCCAATCATGACCCAAGATTAAACTAAAGTTACCTTGAGTCTCAGCGACGAAGAAAGCAGTGACCAAGGTATTGCTCCCAATAATAAGTAATGTGAACTAGGTCTTGCTTCCGTTAGGTAAAGGATAACTCTCATTTTTGGGCGGAATTGCGACACACGATCCGGCTTCAGATCCAAAGACCCGAATTCATGCAATCTTAGCACCATGATTTCTCTGGTTATCAACCGTGTCACGATCCGGTTGACCTCGCCAAGAAGACTAATCCCTGCAAGTGCAAACGAAGAACACAAGCAAGAACTTGAAAGAATGCAGCTCTAAAATTTAGTGACAATCTGCGGATGAATAATTGAAGTACATGAGTTGGAGTTTCACAACCGAAGAACGGTGACTATTTAAGTCAGATTGATCTAAAGCAAAACCCAAACCCTAACTTTGGCGGTAGCTACTGTAAAATAGAGTATAAGCTCGTGGTCGACCCCCTGGACGTGACCCCTAATGGGCTTAACGACGATACACGGCCCAAAGGCCAAAAGACGGTGACGCAGCACCGAGACAGATTCTGGACGTCATCTTGTTTGGACGATTCCTGACGACTCAGGAAGAGTTTGAGGCTCAAACCGGTGCCATTCGAAGCTCTATGAAATCTTCTTTCCAACCATATGTAGATCGTTGAAAATGAACTCTGTATGTGGCTTGGGCGTCAAATTTACTGAAGACAGCTCCTGGGCTCCGAGGTGGACTCGAAGTCGAATTGTATTGAGCCTCCACGTAGCTTGGACGTCCCTTGATGGTCCTCCATGACTCCATGTCTTCCCCCATGTGTTTCTTGGTCTTCTCCTTGATTCCAACTCACATTATAAACAATAGGTAGTAAACCATTCTCACAACTATTAATAGGAACATTTAGGAACGAGCTTACCTGTAAATTCAATTGTCGTGCACGGGCTCTTGTAATCGGACCTTGAATGGTTTCATTGTTCAGCGGTTCTTGTATATCAATAGGAGTGATGTCCTCATCAGTAGGCTCCATAGAAATACCCCATTGGCACCAATAGGGTCTCCTCCTCCAATGCCGTTGACGGTGATGTTGGTCTTGATCAGCTCCGAATCTGAACCACCAAGCTTCTTGTACAAAGAATAAGGCATTAAGTTCACAATAGCCCCTCCATCGACCAACATCCGTGAGATTGGCTTTCCATTGATATGTCCCTTCAAATACAAAGCCTTCAAGTAATTGTCTTCAGCCTTAGGCTTCTGAAATATTGCTTTCTTGGCACTGAAATCAAGATGCGCAACCTCCTCCTCCGAAAGCATGTCTCCATTCATAAACATATGCAGTACATTCACATCAACATTCATGCGCTCTGGAGAAGAACAGTAATAAATAAGTTCTTCATCGTCCTCAGCAATGGGAACCGATGGTAACTTGCTGTCACAAACCGAAGAACTAGAAGAAGAAACACCAGGCGCTTCTGCGTCGCCCGGTCTGACCGCCTGTACATGCGGTCTCACTGCCTGGGCCGTTGACTCTGAATGACAGGCGGGCTGGACCGCCTGTACAACCGGTTGGACTGCCTGCAGGTCTTCCTTCGGCTTCCACTCTTTCTTCTGAGGAATCATGGGCTTGTTCTGGTTGAAGAATTCATCTCTCTGTTTCTCCAACTCTTGCTCTTGCCTTTTCCCAAAAACGGAGTCTCTGGAGCTTCCTCTTGTGCGTACGAGTCAAACCTTCGGGACACCACTTCGAAAGAAAGCGCTGCTGAGTCTTGATAGCACTAGACCCCTGATCTTCCGTCACCTTTCCGCTGGAAGTCGGCTTCGTAGCCAGACTTTTCTGTGACATCTCTGATGTAAAAATGCAGAAAACACCTTTGAAACAGGTTAAAAAGGGAAAAAGTGATGATGGAATTCAAAAATTCATCAAAATTCAAATTTAAATTCAAAAACAAAGGTTGTTTGACACCCAACTGAAATCTCAAGAATTTTTTTTACTAAACTTGAAAATATCCAAAAATAAAAGTTGTTTGTCATCACAAATAAGGCCTTGTCACTGTTTGGAACTTTTGAAAATTTTGCAGTTTAGCCCCTCAAAAACTTGAAAAACAGTTCTGAACACCTTTTTGAAATTGGGTTGTTTGAGCTTGAAAAATTTGAAATTTCAGGTTCGCCCCAAAAAGAAAGTTGTGTCACACATCTCAAATTCCAACTTTTATTATTACACTTTTTCATGTTCAGTTCAAATTTTTGGAGAAAATTCAAAAGGGGCAAAGGAGCTCCACGGGGCTGCCAGCTCGGCCCTGGCGCGCTCTGCGCCTGGCCGGAGCTCGGCCGCCACGTGGCCGGCGAGCGGCGGAGACCGCGCCGAGCCGGCCGAGCCATGGCGTCGGGTGGCTCTTGTCCTCGCGCGTTTGTCCAAACCTCCCGAGCCGTCACGTCGCCGCTCGACAGCACGCCTCTCCTCGCGCCGCGCGACCGCCATCATGGCGGGCGGAGCGCCGCCGTGGCCGCGCGCTCGCGCGCGTCGTGCAGTGCTGCTCCACGGAGGATTCTCTCCCCGCTACGCGCCAAGACGCTCTGCAGAGGATCTCCCACTCCCTCACGCGACAATCTTCGACGCCCAACCCCTTGCGCGCGCTCTGCTCGAGGTCGGCGCATCAATGGCGTGTCAAGTCGGCCATCACTCCTCGCGCACGCTCCCGAGGCAGCACGTCTCCTCTCTAGCGTGCCAAAGCACTCCACCGAGCCCCTCACACTCTCCCCTAGCTCGCGCACTTCACCAGTTCACTTCCTCGCGCTCGCTCCCGTCGTCTTCAACCTCCAACCGCGCGGACCGAGCCGAGCTTCGAAGCGAAATTCGTCCTCGTCCCTCCACCATTCCCAAATCGCTCGCGCACAGAGCTAGACCACTTCCCGAGCTTCCATTTCCCCCACTTCTCGCGAGCTCTCCCCCAACTCTCCGGCGAGAAATCGGATTTTCCCCCAAATCCGCATTTCCGGCCGCCGGAGGATGCGCACGTCGAGCCCCTACTTCGAGCCCTCCCCGAGGTCAACCGAGCCTTCCACTAGCTTCGCCGAGTCCCACTGGTGCTCTAGGACCCCTCCAACCCCGACGAGATCCACCACCCTCGCTGGAATCAAGCTCGCGGCGGCCGCACCGCCACCGCACGTCGCCGGCGAACTCCCCCGGCCTCCCAACCGCCACCAATCGACTCGTGGTGAGCCACTGGTCCTTTTCCCCCATTTCCCCGACCCTATCTCGCCGTTTGGCCGGCGCAACTCCGGCGACGAGCTGAGGACCTTTGTTCATCGTCTTCCTTTTTCCAGGGTTCCCAGTGAAAAAGTCAGGGACCTGTTCGCGAAGTTTCAAAAGATTCAAGGGCCGGCGCGTAAAAAGATTCTTAAGGTTTAACCCTTTTTCCCGAAATTTGTAAAATCCACAAAAAATCGTACAGAAATCAGAAAAATGCACAAAAATACTCCCTGGACTCGTGAGATTGTAAACTGCAATCTCTTGTTAGCATGCATATACTTTTGGTGAACCATTTTTGAATTAAAATTCAAACTGTAAATTTAGAAACTTGTGCACCATTTCAAATCCAGAGCTCCGCTAGGTCTGAGCTTTGGATATGTTGTTTGCAGTGACTTTGGACACCTTGTGTCCAAAGGGGACCTAAAAATATAGACTGTAGCTTCAGTAATGAATTAATTTGTTATTCCTATCTTTTTGTAGTCCTGAAATTATTAAAAATAATCCATGCAGCTAAAAATCATCATTTTTCTCCAGAGGCCTAAGAACTTGTTAGCACATCTGCTTAGACTAGCAAATAAATAGATATGTGTTTTCGGATAGAAATTTGTTGAGGACTGTCCAAGGGTTATTTTGAGCCACCACTTGGCCAGAGCCCTCCTTACACTCATGACTAGCTCTGGTAGGAAAATTTCCTGATTTGGATGTATTTTCGATTTTATATGAATTTATCTTGTTTCTTTAAGCAGCAGTTTGTACTATTTTTAATAAATTCTGTGTAGCTCAGTTTTAGCTAAATTTTGGAGTGAGCCTAACTCTTATACTCCAGTAGCTGTCATAAAGTTTATAGATAAAAAGGATGAACAGAAACCGAGAAACAAAAATGAGAAGAAACTAGGGTGGAATTGAGTTATATAAAAGAATAGACCTTTTGATAATTAATTAAAATGAAACATGGAAAGTCTAAAATTCCAGAACAGCACCCTAACTTCAAAATAATAAATGGAAATTCTTTTATATATGTACACAATCACCATCAAAGATGCGTAAAATTTTTCCACCCCTCCTCTAATTTTGTGAAGGAGAAAGTAGTACATTAGCATGTCTAGGTGAATATGGCCTTCAAGGCCTTAGTTTTGGAATCACTAGGCAGCCACTTTAAGTTATGCATCTCATGTAGAAGGCGTTGTTGCGGACGGCTTCTATCACCTCATCCCCGCCGACGGAGAAGGCATCCCGGAGAACGGTGCCAGCGAAGGAACAGTCGACCCGGAGGCTAACCCCCAGCTAGAGCAAGCAGGCAAGCCCCGGAGCATAACCTAACCTTTAAAGTTTATGCATCTATGAATTCCCTATGCTTGTGCATTTACGTTTCAAGGAGTTGATTGAATACCTTAGTTGCTTATTTCTAGTACCTATGACTTGCAACACTAGTATGAAAGGATCGATAGGGCATTGCTTTAGGTCCGTTACAAGTCGAGTGATTTCCTGTCACTCGCGAGACATATGAGTTGCTTGTCTTCACTTATGTTGGAATCATAAGGATGGACGGGCGGGATGGTAGATGTAGATCTCCCGTCCGTGTATGATAATTGATTTAAGGTCGAAACGTGTGGTTGAGTGTGTCAAGTTTTTGAATGTACCACATGCATGCCGATATATGGGAATCGGTAAGCCCGGTACCAGATTGAAGCAGCTAGGTCCGATAGCCATCTCTCCTTGGAAACTTTTGTTTCCCCTGCCGTACACTTGTGGATATATGCGTGATGCTGTGAGTGAAGCAGTAAACCTTTATCCTAAGGAAGTGGACCCGGTTCTGAATTGTGGATCGATGGGAAAGGTTGGGAAGTGCTTGTACCTTTTATAGCAAGCATTATCCGTGTGTGTTGGGTTTCCCCTGGCCAGGTAGCAAAATTTGGTTAGAACTGTCCGCTTCTCGCGGTTAATGAGACTGCTTGACCGCCTGGCTGCATTGAGTAACAAGTGGAACTATGAGATTGATGAACTTGTTGTATGAGTTAAATTGTATTGCACCACTTGTATGCTTAGAGAGGATGCTAATCTAGAATGGTTAAATCTACTAGAATATGATGCTAAAACTATGAAAGCAAGGATCTACTTTTAGTTGCTTTTTGGCAAACAAACCCACCAGCCAAAAGCCTCTCATGTCTAGATGTCGGTGATGTAGTTTTCACCCAACGGGTAAGTCTTGCTGAGTATTAGTATACTCAGCCTTGCTTGTGGCTTTTATTACAGGTACGGTAATGGATGTGGCAGTCGATGCCATTACTTGGCCTACCCAGGTTCCCCCTGGATGGCACATCGAGTGGGTTCCGTCCTCTGCCGAGGAACGGGAGGAGTAGCACCGTGGCAGGCTTCATCATGGTGTTACTATGTATTGACGCTAGTTTACTTTTCCGTTTTAATGAACTATTTATTTCCGCTGCAATGAACTTGATACTCTATTTTGAATTTCAAACTTGGTTTGTAATAACTTTATGATACTATTTATGGATGTTAAATTTGTGGAATGTTGTAATCTCTGGAACTCACCTTCGTGTGGGCGTGCTTGTTGTTTCGATCGAGAAAGTACGTGGTTAAATCGGGTTTAATCCGATGGCGCTCCAGCTTATTCCGGATTAAGTGCCTGACTACTCGATTAGTGGTCCCGGGGTACTTAACTTGGAATAATTTCGGAGTGGTCCGCCACATTTTCTCAATAGGAACATCCATAGTTCCAACTTGAATAATATCGAACTCAGTAGTACACTCTGAGTCCACATCCATGTTCTGTACTTCCTCCTTCTTCTCGAGTCGATAAACCTACTTCAGAGGAGCCTTTGGCAGTTGACCGTGACGGGCGGTCGGACCGCCTGTAACCAGGGCCCTTGACCAGAATGGTGAAAAGCCGATTGGTCATGACCGGGATATACAATCCTGTCCTCCACGTGCTTTCTTAGACCATCCCAGCCAGGATGAAACGAAGGTTGCACTGTTGAATGATATGACACCCGCATCACTCCATTGTCATCCCACACCGGATTCAACTTCATACAAGGAGGTGAAGGGACCCTCTTGTGCAGAATCGGTGATCTCATTCTTTTTTTTAACGGTCGATCGCTTGGAACGATCTGATTGTTTGGTGTACTTGTCATAAAACATATCAAACGTGACTTTAGGCTTCTGAATCCCTTGTTCTTTTGCCACGTTCATTTTCCAAGTACCAACTTCTGGACGCTTCGGAATCAGCATTTTTGGGCGTCCATGGGGACAGGCGGTCTGGCTGCCTGGCACAGCCGATCTGACCGCCTATAGCAGACCAGACCCGGGCGCCTGCAAACCGGGAGTACCAACCGACCCTTGCCCCCCTTGTCTAGAAGACTTCACAGTGACCTTGAATGATTCTTTACCATCAGCTGTCTTCTCATAAGTCACTTCTCGAACCGACCCTTTTGAAGACGGTCTTTCTTTCCCAATCACCACGTTCTTTCCCTTGGTAGATTCGGCTTGATGCGGCCGAATTAGGACCTTGGCTGCTGCAATTCCATGGTGTTGACTGAAAAAGGAGTTTCATCAATCTGCATCTCATGAAACTTCAAACGGCCCTCATTAATAGCCGATTTAACCTGCCGATGGAAAACATTGCAATCATTAGTCGCATGTGAGAAAGAATTATGAAACTTACAATAAGCACGCTTCATCAATTCTTCCATAGGCGGTAAAACATGAGAAATCTTGATGTAACCTAATTTGTGCAATTCATCAAATATACGATCATATTTGGACACATCAAAGGTAAACTTTATGTCTTCTTGCCGATTCTTATGAATCGGCTTAAGAGATGAGCACGAAACAACTTTCTTATTAGCAGGCCAAACAAACTCTGCTACATAATCATCATTATCATCGTCGGTCGAATTATCAGATTCATAATCAACTAAATGAACATTAGACCGACGTGACTTGAAACCCTCCTTTTCTTTATTAATTCGGCCTTCGGCTACTTCGGCTCTAATATGAACTTGTACGACCGAATAATAATCACAATTATCTATTTTTTTTCTCATATGGAGGATTCCAAACCTCTAAAACATAAGTCGGCAAGATTAACCTTAGAAATTGATAAATTAAAGCAACGGTTTTTAATATCTTTAAATCTTCTCATGAATTGAGAAACAGTTTCAACCCGACCCTGTCTAACCGATGCTAAGTCTGCCGATTTCATCTCATGATTTCCACTATAAAAATGATCATGGAATTTACGCTCTAGTTGATCCCAACTCATAATAGAATCAGGGGCTAATGAAGAAAACCAAGCAAAAGCAGTACCAGTAAGCGATAATGAAAACAAACGTAATCTAATTGCTTGCAAATTCCCGGCCTCCCCTAATTAAGCAACATATTGACTAATGTGTTCCCAAGTAGTGCGCTGATCATCTCCACTAAATTTTACAAAATCAGGCAAGCGCCACCCATTAGGAAAAGGAGCAGTATCAAAGCTAGCATCATAAGATTTCTGATATATTCTAGTGTTACCAAAATCAACACCTAGCTTATTTCTCATCACATCAGATAATTCATCCCTGAATCTAGTAAATTCGGCCCACTGGGGGTTTTGTTGGGCCGATAATTGCATAGCATTCATTTAATTCAGGTGAGGTGCATGTCTATTCTGCATATTCCTATGGGCATCAAAAACCTCATCGGGAATAATACCCGTGTAGTATGCATAGTTGTAGAATATATGGCACATGTTGTATCTATTGGACCAGCACGGCCAGGAACGGCCAAGTTTAGCACAATAGACAGCGGTAAAGGTTGCTCCAGCGTGAACACCATAGTATTAGTAGGATTAGTCTGACCACCAGAACCAGCGGTCTGACCGGCTGTAAAACCAGCCGCCACCGACCCATCTGCATTGACCGTTTTCGGTCTGAGCATGTTAGGTGGTGGTGGGGTCTGTCCAGCAAAGTAATTCGGCGGCATACCATAGAAAATATTATGCTCAGGTAATTCACGAGTATCTAATGACTTTCCTTCTAATTTTTCGAGTCGTTCTAGTAATTGCTCAACTAACGAATCATGATCTGAAAAATTTGGAACCATAGGAGTAGATGCAGAGGGCTGAGGTGCAGAAGTGCTTACATTGTCAATTACCTCAATTTGCCCATTACTCATCTTGAAGGGCATCACGAAGTCTTGAACACTTTTCGCCGGACGATCTTCACGGCCCTTCCGGAACGTCTTCAAGAACTCCGTCTCGAGATGCTTCTGGAGCGCCATGAATCTTTCATGATCATCAGCACTAAGATCTTC
The DNA here is from genome assembly GCA_015342445.1 of Digitaria exilis. Lineage (NCBI taxonomy): Eukaryota > Viridiplantae > Streptophyta > Magnoliopsida > Poales > Poaceae > Digitaria > Digitaria exilis. The sequence goes on from JACEFO010001719.1 coordinate 1,362,066, forward strand.
CAGGCGTTGCCGCCACGATGTTGTCTTGTCCAACGTCGAAGCCCATATTGCTAGGGATAGTAGATCGGTGTTCAGAAACCAGATTTCTTTTCCCAACGGAGTCGCCAAAATATGTTGACGGGCTTCTGGTCAACACACGAAAGCGCTAGATCGCGCGGTCGTCGAATTCTCCTCACCGGAACTTCTGGACGCAGCCAGTCAGACCGCCTGTAGGAGCCGGCCAGACCGCCTATAGCAGAGGCGCCGCGAATGCCTACGATCATAACCTCGGGAGGGACCCCGTCGGAGGCTGCAAACCTAGGGTTGTTCTAAGGTCGGCAAGGCCACTTAGAATGCCCTAAAACGCCATAGAGACGAAGAATGAAAGCAAAAGTGGTTGGAAAAGCTAAGGTTTGGAGATAAAAACTAAGACAATGATTTGTACGATTGGGTAGAGCCGTAGAGGTCCTCAATCGGCCACGACCCTTTATATTTATAGGTGGAGGTCTTGCCCCGTAAGTAAGAACTTATACAGAACTAAAAACGTGGAAAACTCCAACTCTACTCGGACTTGGGGACAGGCGGTCAGACCGCCTGACACATTGCCAGATCGGCTACAGGGCCCAGCCGGTCTAACCGCGTATACACGCGGTCTAGACCGGCCGTCCCAGCCTGATCGGCTTTAAGCCATTTTCTGCCATCAACAGATCCTTGATTTTAATGAGGCACCCATACAACTCTCGATCCAGAACTGAAAGTACTTTTTACTTCCTATTCATTCCCTCACAAAACATGCTTCACATAAAATTTCTTTTCCATCTTTCTTATTCGTTCCGCTCACAGAACACGCTTCTCCAAAAAGTACTTTTTTCCCTTAAAAACTAAATACGGCACTAGAAAAATGCTGACAGGTTTAAATCTTCCTAAGAGCAACTGCGCACTGTATTCCATTAAATGTTAAAACAGTTCAAGCCAAGCTGCCAAGGATTGCAATGCTGATTGCTGAAAATACAGCATATTACTGCCTTCAACAAGAACAAAAACCTAGGCCAGCTAAAAAGGTGGAAAGCCATAGTTTCAGTAGCGTAACAAATAAGGAATTCTGATTGTCAGACACATTTGAGCTAATAGTGAAAAAAAAGTTCAGAAAAGTAAAGGGACATAAATTCATAATAATCAAGCACAAATGAAAGTTAGAAACGTCAAGTGACATTGTCCTGACAGTTGACATAGGCAGTTAGTCTACCTTAAATTGCATAAATAGCTCATATAAGTTTTTTCTTACCCTCCAAAACCAGCATTCATGTCCATAACATTGAGGCTCGAAGCCGTTACCCCAAATTGCATAAAGGCTCGAAGCCGTTACCTCAAATCGAATCCTAAAATATAGATCAATCGAGACGCCAAAAAAGTACCATAATCTGGTGTCTGGATTGATCTATATTTTAGCCTGCCAGATTATGGTTCAAATTGTGGCTTGTAATCTGTTTAGGATTCGATTTGAGGTAACCGCTTTGAGCCTTCGAGCGGGACTGCACGGACGGGCACGCGCCGCTAGAGACGGAGCATCAGACACTGACACATGGGATCCACTGGACGTACGACGGACGAAAAAAAGTAGGCAGAAACCTTACGTGCTTTAGGAGTAGGTAAAGATAAAAACATCACAGCATAGATTGGACACTGATGCAACCATTGCTCAGGTAAAGTGATCCTAGGCATTGGCACAAATCACTGGTAAATAACATGCACAGCCAAAGAAAGAAAAGGCCAGCAAGAAAATGTACCAAGGAGAACGTGGTCCATCACTCTCGGAGCACAGAGGTGGTTCGTTAGTTTTTCTCTTAAGATAGCATGGATTTGATGTCGGTTTTTGGTATATAACAACTCCGATCTTATTGACATCCCGAGACTTAGCCACTGTCCTCGAGCATATCGATTTGGTCAGAGCAACCATTGCTGCCATAATGCAACACAAGCCCAATCAATAACAAGATATTTTTCTACCTAATTATATGCTATAGGTTCATAAAACAGACAGGATTTTGCAGGCTGAAGGAGAAGCAATCAAGGTACCAAGACAAATATAGGTTATTAACCGTAGTGGAAAACAATTTCAACTTTTTATGTATGACCACCTAGCACAAGTCATATATGATCACAGCCTCATCAAGAACAATGGCTATAATTTCCTAATGGACTAACTGATGTGTTCCATTAACTGTCATAGCCACTGCATTTCTCATATTTTTTTTGTTAAATTCATGTTGTGATTCGGTAATACTGGCATGCTTAGATGCGAATTTAAACTAGAAATCCACTCTTTTATGGTGCTAATATGTGGGGCATCAGATTGAAAAAACAAAAAACCTTGTGAATGAAGCCCAAAAAACACTTTCTATATTTTGCAAAAGTGCATCAAGTTTGCGTTGGTAGACAAAAATACGAGGTTAAAGATCACTGTCCCAAGCCATTCCAGTCCAGTTTCCCTAAAAAAAAACAAGCCATTCCAGTCATCTACATCTCTTTGGTCTTTACGGTAGACAGGAGTTGCAGACCAAATTAATGTAGTATCCTCGAGGCCTGAGTACTCTATTGAGCTACAACAATGATTTTCCACCTCTACGACTGTTGATGACGGAAAATGGATTAAAGCCGATCAGGCTGGAACAACCGGTCCAGACCGTCCGTACAAGCGGTTAGACTGGCTGGGCCCTGTAGCTGATCTGGCAATGTGTCAGGCGGTCTGACCGCATGTTCTCGAATCTGAGTAGAATTAGGGTTTTACACGTTTTTAGATCTGTACAAGAACTTCCTTGCGGGGCAAGACCTCCCCACCCTATAAATATAAAGGGCCGTGGCCGATTGAGGACCTCTACCCGATCGTACAAATCATTATATTAGTTTTTATCTCCAAACCCTAGCTTTTCCAACCCCTTTACTTTTCTTCTTCGTCTCTACGGTGTTTTAGGACGTTCAACCCTAGGTTCGCAGCCTCCGACGGGGTCCCTCCCGAGGTTGTGATCGTAGCCTTTCGTGGAGCCTCTGTTACAGGCGGTCTGACCGGCTGCATCCAGGAGCTCCGGCGAGGAGAATTCAACGATCGCGCAATCTAGTGCTTTCGTGTGTTGGTCTGAAAAGACGTCAACAACAGCCCAAGTAAAATAGCGCATCTGAGCTTCATCCTCATCTTTGGGTGCAAAAGACATGGTATGACATTCCTGTCAATCAAGTATCCACCAAAGGTGGCAACACCGCATCCAACATCCAAGACAGTTCTTGTATGGACTCCCCATTGAAGGTTTAGCAGAATCTATAAAAGCAATAACGGCAAGTCATGAGTTATGATAGATAGATACAAGGGAGAACTGTGTACTGGTCATATTTGGTTGAGAAAAAATCCAATGTGTGATTATGCAGGTATGCCTTTTTCTTTTGACTCGCTGGGTCTTCGTTGCTGATATTACAAACATACCAATAGTATACTGAACTTCCATACATCAGAAAAGCAGCACCGCATGCATGAATGTATGACCAAACTAGCTCGGAATTACATAAGGAGCAGAAGTAATATGTACCTATTCAATGAAACGAATGTCTGCAGTCACACCATTTTTAAATTGAGTCCCACCTCCGGGGAAAACAAAATAGTTACCAGACTTCCTGACCCAGTTCTGGTCCTTCTTGTATTCTACTAGCTTTGGGTGAGGGACATCGCTATACCAAATCTGAAATTAGCAACTGAAATGTGATATTGCGAGTTGGTCAACAATGGTGTACTTTACTTATTGTTCAACTAATGTACATAAAACATAAACAAACTGGGCTATGCTAAAGTACTCCATTCATCTCCTAAGAAGTAAGATCTCAAATGAATCTCGGCCGTCGATTTTTAAAATAAATGAAACATTTTAGTAATTAATATCTAGAGAGAAAAGAAAAAATATCCTACAATATCTACAACCTTCCTTAACTAGGCTTCCTAATTTCCTCCACTTTCCTTCTTACGCCACCGTTCTATCCCTTCCTTAGGCACGTCGCATGGAGGCACGACAGCGGCCTGCCCATTCCAAAAGGAAAAATGTTCACGTTCAGCCCCGAACATGACACAACAGGAAAAATTAAATTTCAATTGCTTGTCACTTTTTTTCAAAATTTCCCTTGTCATGTGAACATGATATAATATGAAAAATAATGTTTGTCATGATTTTTTTCCCTCCAAACATTTCCTTGTCATGTGAACATGATATAAGAAGAGAAAAAATATGTTCAGTCTAAATCTGTGATACAAAAAGAAAAAAGGAAAGTTAAATCTAACTCAATCAAACTAGATCTAATAAGAAGATATTTTCTCAGATTTAAAATTATAAATAATAAACATTAAACCTATTACCTAGGAGGAGGTAATATGTTCTTAAACATTCCTTTTATAGGCATTTGAGAGTACCTTAGCAAAAGCCAAACTGTGTACTTTGAGCATTAAAGATGTGTGAAAAAAATTGCATTTACAGAAATGTCGTTACTCTATACAATGATAAGTTATGGGGGAGAACCAAATTAAAATTCAACTTTTGTGTGGAGAACCAAAAATACAAATTGCATTATGGAGATAATTGAACCAAATGGCATATTTTTAGGGGTACTCTGAACCAAAAAAAATAGTTGAAGGGCTTATGCCGCCTTAAGTTATACTTGAGGGTAGTAATTTAGATTTTTTTCCTCAAATTTTCATTTGAGAGACAGTGTGGGGTAGTAGTAGTAGGCATTTCTAGGCCCCTTCCGGCTACTGGATAAAATGGCTAGTTGTAATGACACTAATCTTGAATGTACTAAAAATGTAAGTATACGAATTACAGATTATGCTATTAAAAATATTATACCTGCTAGGCCCCACTGATAGATCACCCGCTTATGTTCCCTAGTTGTCCCGATGTGACCTAGTTTGCTTAGCAAGTATGGAAGGACAAAAGACGAGTTAAGATGACTACTATTCTCCGGCAGAAAGTCAACAACTGCTTTTCGTGCTGACCTGACCCAGATGGGCATGCACGGGAGTCGACCGGACCAGAACCGCTTTCTTTCCGGCCGAAGTACCGCTTTAAGAATACAGTAGTGGAAGCCCTGTGAAGACTTCTTCTCGATCAAAACTCATAGAGAAATAAGAACGTGGAAGTGAAGAATTCCAGAACGATAGGTTCGACCTGGAGCACTATCTGGTTATAAGTGTTATATGGTTTGAAGAGCCAAAGGAGGAATTTTCATGAAGAAGAAGCTTATCATACCACGAACGAATCAACAACCATCCGTTAGTCACACACAGTGTTAGCTTTTAGTTTGAATCATAGATAAGCCTTCCTTAAGTGTAATTTGGCTTGGTTTTTAAATAAAGCCTGTCCGCCTAAAGATGAGTTTTCGTTACCAGTGATAGAGATTCTCATTCATCACACCTCAAATCAATAGGAAATGCTATTTGCTTCTTAAGAAGAAGAACTTTTTTCAAATGAAAGAGCGGGCGTCGGGTATCATTTTTTTCTAGGCAGAGGTATAGCTATGGCCTTTATTTAAAACATTTGATGTGGCAGAACCGCCCAATTTAAACTGGCTCAAGTGCGTCTAGTCACCCTAACTCAGGGTAATACCAGCACGCACTTCAAACAGTTTAAACCCGGTAGTCTGTCGAGTGTCCCCGGGACATCCCGAATCATCCACTGACAATTTTGAACCAAAGCTTAGGATCCTTACCAAGTTGGGAATAACACAACAGGCATTACCTTTTTACATACATACGGAAAGGTACGAATTATTACAAACCGAGTTTTGAACATTCTTAACTTCAAGCCATAGTACTAAGATCCAAATACAAACTAGATTTATACAACTGAAGAGTCAGAAGAGTTCTAGAGTACTCTAAACATCTAGAGCTATCCGGGACCTCCGATGCTCTAGGGCTTCTGGCTCTCCTCATCTCCTTCGGGTTGTGGGACCTCTTCTGGAAAAAAAAACAGAAAAGGGAAGAACCCTGAGTACGAAGGTACTCAGCAAGACTTACCCGTCTTACCAAAGAAAAGACTCCCAAGGATGAATGAATAGCTTTTTGGTGGTTGTTTGGCTGACTCGACCTTTGTGGAAAAACTTACTAATAATGGGTCCTTAGTTAACAGTTTTATTTCAATTAAGTATTAGCTACTCAACTAAGTGGTAAATATCTTTTTCACTCAAGTGATACTAGGTTCAAACAGCATTTTGAATTACTCGCATATAATAGTTCAACTTGTTTCCTCTACGATGCTTAACACCTGATCAAGTGCACTCATAACCAAGAGTAGTGTCGATCCGGATCAATGTACATCCTGCAGGAGATACCTAGCCACCAGTCACGTACAGCTGCGCCAGCTGTCCGCAACAACCTTTCAATCAGTTGGACCAAAGACCGGAAATATCCTTACCCGAACCCGGGAACGCATCCCCACGTGGGCCCCACGTCTGGCGACCACCCCGTGAGTTCCAGATGACGATCCCGCCTTTCTCCGACCCAGCAAGCACCGGTAAGCGATATTTCCAATCCACGAGCCAGCTAATCTAGTTGGCTTTACTGGTCCCATAACCCAGTAAGAAACCAGGTAGAATCACTTGATCAATCAATTAAACAACGGATCGGTCCTTAGTCACTTTAGCTAGTAGGCAGAGCTAAAGATCGAGCTTACCTCAATCCATTCTATCACCCTCTGCCCACTCTCTCTTCTCTTAGTGCCTCTTATATGATTCATCTATGATTAGTGAGAACCTAGATCATCATCTTTATCTATTAAACCTTGCAAAGCATTTCTAAGTGGTGATTCTATAATTCATTTAATTACCTTCCTAACCAAGGTAGTTCTACCAAGGAGTAGTTTATGCATCAAAAGTTTTCATTCAACTCCTAACCTAATGCACCCATAAATAAAACATAATATTTGGACTTGTGATCTTCGGAAATAACATAGGTAAAGATGCATCCGGGGCTTGCCTTGAGTTTCGAAAAGGTTAGCGGTCTCGGTGACTTCCTGGGATTCCGGAGCAACCACTAGAACCTCCTCGTACTGAACTGGATCGTCGGAGAATTCCACGTATTCCACTTCCGAGGCTTCAGATTCTATATGCGATGCAAGTCAGTGATGAGAGATGCAATAGTTTAAAATATAACACACAAACTTCACTTCTCGATACAGTTGCAAGCCAACAAAGCTACCCAACCTTTTTCCAAAGAAAAAGTTGTTTAATTTTGTGGATGAACTAATCCCTATTTCTTTTATATATATATTAAAAGAGAATTTCTAGATGTGCTAAAATTATTTTCTACAAACCCTAACACTTTATTTCTCTATAAATGTGTTTATAAAACATGAATCCTATTTAAAAATGTATTTAATATTATTCTAACCATTTTTAGTAATTAACTTTCTAAGATGGTATTATTATTAAATTCTAAACATCACAATTTTTAAGGTTTAGTATTTTTAGATTATAAAGAAAAATCTAAGGAAATTATAGAAATTTATTTCATATTTTTCTAATTTTTCTATAATTTTCTATAATTACAACAGTGAAAAAAAAACATAAATTAAATCTATTTCTAAAATCTAATTGGCTTTCTTGCAAAAACCCCCCTCAACTTTCGTTTCTTTCCCGCCGAGGCCCCTGCCCACGCGGAGCAGAGCTCCCGCGCAGACCGAGCTCCCGCCGGCGTTGACCCGCGCGCGCTCGCCGGCGGCGAGGTCCTCCAGCGACGACGACTAGCCCTAGGGCTACCCTACCGAACCGCGCATCCATTCTAGGCCTAAGCTTACCCGGCGAACTCCAACCCTAGCTTCCCGACGGCTCGGCGGCGGAACTCGGTGGCGCACCGTACTTCGGCGAGCTCACCGCACCAACCGACCTCACAACCGGCTCCCAAGCATCACCGAGACTAGAGACACCTTCTGCACAACACTAGCCACTCCGCGCAACGCTACATGCCCGAGCGCACTACGCCGGCCATGGCGGGAGCGCGCATGGCGCACACGGCGGCGAACGATTAGCGACTAGACCACGGCGAGACGATGGACAACGGCTACCCCGTGAGCACCAGCAACCCTAGCCACACCTAGCGCGCGCACCAGCTCGGCCGGAGAAGGCCCGAGCGAGGCTGCTCACGTGCGGCGGCCATGGCGGACGAGCGCCGTGGCGACGAACGGCGTTCCCAACCGGGGAAACGTCGCGCCCAACTAACTAAGCCCCCAAGCACGATCCTAGACCACAAAGCAACGTTGCTACACGCTCAACTCTCGGCCAAACCAACAGCAGCAGCATCAACACGGCGAGAAAAGCTTACCCCGGCGAGACGTCGACGGTGAGCTGCAAGATCGGTTTGCGCCGGGCTGTGGAGTGGTGGAGACGGAACAGGAGCGGGTGGAAACGAACAAGGGAACGACGGCGAAGCTTTTGGTGGCTAGAAGCAGCGCGGAGCGGCTCAGACGGCGGCTGCAGACCCCCGGCTCAACGGCGGCGACGGAGGAGAGCAGAGGAGCTCGCGGCGAAAGGGAAGAAGGCGAGGCCGTCGCCGAGACTTTATCCGCGGCTGAGACCGACGTTGCGTGCCACCTCCAGCTGCGACGCCGCTCGAGCTGGCTCTCACCGCGAACGACGCGTGGCCGGCGAAGTGGTCGCGCCGCTCGTCGCCGGCAGCTGCCTGCTAGGCATGACGTCACTTTTCCTCATTTTCACCTCCATTTCCCCGAGATTGGAGCTTCAATTTCTCCCAAATTTGTATGGTAACATCCAAAACTCCCAAAATGAAACTTATAGCTGGATCATCCAATTTCATTTCGTACATTGACACTTACCTCATTTGAGCACGAATTGAGGTCGAATTTGAGCCCCAAAGTTACTGCTGCAACTCATCCCCAAATTCAGAACCCTTAACTGAACTTTGCAAATTACTCTCAAAATTTGAATAGAACATGCCTCTGGTGCTAAAGACAAATTTGAAATTCACCTTCAGTAGTACAACTTCATAGTTGGAAGTTTTTGCAGAAAACTTCAATTTCAAACTCAATTGGATCAATTTCAACTCAGCTGCCATTTTACTGAATTTCTCTGAAAACATAGTCTGACCGATTTTCTTTCGTGTTTTTCTCCTCGATCCAGCCAAGTTCTGAGTGTGACCCAAAAACAAAAGTTGTTCTTCATACTTCCCTTGACAACTTTGTTTAAGACACTTTGGTCATACAACCCACCGATCGACCATGAACTTGACTTGAAGATCGCTGCTCATTATGAAATTTCAATCGAAAACCCAAAATCAGCTAAGTGCTGTTGTCGGATGGTGAATAGTGAACTTTCTCATTTTCTCCTTCCATTTAATTGAAGCATCATTTCCACACATTTTTCCATCACATTGGGATCACTAAGTTTCTTAGCGTACAAACTATATTTAGAATTCCCTTGCCTTCAAAATTCCAAATATTTCTTTCCTTTTTGACTTTGGTCAACTAATGCTCTTTCTTTTCTTCTTTTTTTTTATGCTTAACCGATACATTCATAGTACATTGACATAGGCTAAAAGGTAGGATGTCACATTTGAGGGAAGATTCCCCGCTCTGAAATAAAGTTTATTTGGAGCTTCTTCCAAAGAGGTTGGGATTCTAGTTTCAATTGGATGTGTCCTGGTAAGATCGTTAACGACTGATATACTGCCTGAGACAGGGCATGCTCTCCCCTCTGCGTATCGAGAGAAAGAAATAACTTCCTGATTCCTGTTTCTTTCTGTTTCTTTCATTTATACCATACAACATAGACATGTTCCCAAGGATCCTTGGACAAAAATGGATAAAGAAGGTTTGTATCAGTACATGTTACCACTAATCATATGGATGCAAAAGATGGTTAGCCTGGCAGCATGCTTTGTGTACAGATCAAACACTAATTTTTGGGATTTTGGATATATGCCATTACAATTTCTCGAGGTTGGAGATATGCCATTGCAATTCGACTATTTGGAAATATGCCATTACAATTCGATGGTTCACCGATTCATGCCATTTTCTACGTTTGTCGCGACGGTTGGCCCACCTGCAGGTGTTATACTCATACAGAACCTTTCGTATGGCCCATTTTGCCCCTGCACATACATTCTCTTTCCCGTCACTTACATACAGGGCCTACATGTCATCTTCTTCCTTCGTCCCTTTCTCCTTCTTCCCCAACGAGTCCCCATCCAGGATGAGCTCAGCTGCCTCCCGGACCGCGGCCTCCAGATCAGCCTCCAGGTGCTCAGCGAAGGCCGCGAGCACCGGCAGGTGCCGACGCGGACCATGCACCCCCTGTGCGCGCGGCGAGACCCCCTGTGCGCACGGGGCAGATCGATGACTTGGAGGAGCTCCTGGTTGGCATGCGGTGGAGCAAGCGTGCGCATCCGCCGGGGCTGTCCCTGAGCGCCCAGTCCCATGGAGACTCCGGCGAGAACCCGTGCACGCAGCCGCATGCCGGCGAGCCGCCGCTCGTGCCGCACTTGGCATAGTCGTCGCACTGGTCACGTGGCAACGATCAATAGATCGTTGCAACAACCAGTAGAGACCACACGTAGCACTGCATGCTCGACTGGTTCAGCACTAACCCGTGATACACGTAGGTAATCGAGCCATGTTTGAGCTGCAGGAAGAGGAGAGAGAGAGGTTGGGGAAGAGGAGGATGGAGGAAGAAAATGACATATGGGCCCCATATGTAAGTGACTAGAGAGAAGAGGTGTACCGAGGGCATTTTAGTCCATTTGAAATTATGGGTCCGCTGTGTACGCCTGCAGGTGGGCCAGTGGTCTTTGCAACCGTAGAAAATGACGTATTTCGGTGAACCGTCGAATTATGATGGCATATTTCTAAATAGTCGAATTGAAATGACATATCTCTAACCTTGGAAAATTATAATGGCATATATCTTAAAAAACGCTAATTTCTAAGGCTGTATCCAAGATCTAGATGTCTCTGACAGAGTTGAGAGTCCTCTACTATCCTTTCCATCTGTTCTTATCTGTTATTCAGTATCAACAATGTTAAAATATGTCCTCGATTGGATTTGGATCCTACAATCGAGGCACTGGTGGACGGTGGACCACATACTACAAAAGCGCGTTCTAAGGCTATTCCCAACCCTCCATGTAGGATGGTTTCCATAGCATTAATTAGGATGCCACATAGGACATTTTGCTTATGTGTCACTCTAATAAATGAGAGAGAGAATGAGAAAAGCAAGAAACTGGGTCTTGCATGAGACCCAGTGTCTACACGAGAACCTATGCAATAGACACTACCAAGTTATGCATTTAGGGAGTATGGTGTCTTCATAATAAATGTAAAATAAATATGATTGGTGAAGAGAATATGGAGTAAGTTTATTAGGGTCCCACACCAAGAAACCATGGGTTGTAGAGAATATAGACACTCTCTATAGACACTATGGTTGGGAATAGCCTAATGAGAGCATAAGAGCACAAATTAGCACATTAAATTACTGCTACCAGCACTCATTACCCAACCATTGGGGAATAAACAAGGTTTGATTGGATACATGCCACTACAACTCTCATGTTTCTGGGTCACGCCACTACTTCTTTTCTAATAAGAAGGAGGCCATTACAATTTCACAACTATTTGAGATATGTCATTATGTACGTATTTGATGCCATTAACCCACCTACAGGCGTATGTATACAACTCGTATTTCCGTATAAACCAAAATGCCCTTCCCATGTTTGCTCCCCATCTCACTGACATGTGGGGCCCACATGTCATCTCCTTCCTCCTCCCCATTCTTCTTCCTCAATTCAGAGGCTCCACTAGCCCAAGCACCATGCCGTCACGCCGGCCTCTGGCCCCGCCGTCGTGCCCCTCCTCTTCTGTGTGTCACCGCCGCCGCCGGGCATCTTGCGCGCCCTAGCCTCTCAAGTGCCAACTGCTACGGCGACGCGAGGTGGGGAACAGAGCCTGCACGAGCGTGGGGTCGGGCTCAAGCTCGGCAGAGCAGGAGGAGGCGACGAGCAACGCCTCGGCGGCGGAGGAGCGGGAGGAGGCGGCGAGCGGCGCCTCGGCTGTAGACGAGCAAGACGAGGAGGCAGCGGGGCCCCGACGACGGTGGAGCTGCAGGCCGAGCGGCGTCCCGACGATGGAGAAGAAGGATGAAGCACGGCGAAGGAGCCTACAGGTGGACGGTGGCCTCCTGGGCATGGCGAACAGGGGAGATTGGGGAGAACTGCTGGTGGTAGGTGATGGCACATGGGGCCCGCATGTAAGTGAGATGGAGGAGGAGATGTGGCAAGGGTAGTGCTGTCAATGTGGAAATATGAACAGTACACATATGCCTGTATGTGGGCCCAATGTCATCCAATACGTACATAATGGCATATCTCAAATAGTTGCGAAATTGTAATAGCCTCCTTCCTGTTAGACGAGAAGTAGTGGTGTGGCCCTGAAACGAGAAAGTTGTGATGGTGTGTCAATAAACAAACAACAGCAGAATACTAGATTCTGCTTCCTCGCTTAATGAAGAATAGCGGGCATCCTCACCATGTCATGGCCGAGCGGTCACGGCACCGGACGCCGGTACCTCTCGGGCAGAGGCACAAGGCACCTCGCCCTCGGCTCCGGGCAGTGCCTCTCCCAGTTCTCCATGTGCCGCATCGACTTGAGCGACTTGATCGCCTTCACGTTGTCGAGGCAGGGGATGTAGTACGCGGCCACCACTCCCTTCCCCACTTCGCACAGCTCCACCACGCCGCCGCCTCCGCCTCGCCCCTCCCCATCTCGCTCGCCCGAGACTTCCACAGCGGTCTCACTGTCGCCTGCCTCAGCGTCCCTGGCAGAGGGCGTGACGTGCCGTGATCTGGTTAGGGCGCGTCGGCCTCAGCGTTCCTGGCAGCGGCCGCAGGGTCTGGCCGAGGTGGGTCGGCGGTGCTGCTGTTGCCCACACCATCGGACGCGATGGCGGTTGCGGTCACTGGTGTAGATGCGTCAGCAGAGACGGGAATGGGATCAGCAGGAGTACTGCTGCTGACTCCGTTGGTCCGTTGGAGGCAAGAGTGGTTGGGGCTTCAGGCGGAGATGCGTTAGAGGAGACCGGAATTGAGGTCTCAGAGGAGGAGATGTGGGAAGAGGGGGAGGAGTAGAACTGGAGCGGGGAAGGCGCGGGGTTGAAGAGGATGAATAGAGAGGATAGGACGACGAAGAGGGTGACCGCGATGGCGATTGGGCGCTTGCGATCGGAGAGGAAGGAGAGGGCGGAAGTGATCGCCATTCCTCGCGTGGTTTTGGGAGTGTTGAACAAGAGGTGCGGAGTGGAGGGAAGCGGGGTGGGGAAAGGGAGAGAACTAGGAGGGGGCGGCTGAAGCGGCGCGGCCGTGGAAGGACAGTAAGAGTGCGCGGCTGTGTGGGCTCTGCGCGGTGAAGGTCTGGCGCTGGAACCAGCTCGTCTGCAGTCGCCTATTTGACTCTTCTATGCAGTCGATTCATCCACGCGGTCCACAAGCAATCACGCGCTGGTGGACCTCCGCACACACGAGCTGGTGGAGCAGGACCAAAGCACGCAGCTACAAGGCACTAGCTTGAAGAAGCTGGAAGAAGACAGAAAGCTGAAGCTGGTGGAAAAAGACAGAAGCTGAAGCTGGAAGAGACTTGTATAGATGACAAATTTGGCACTATATACTGCAAGTTTGGCAAATTGTGATTGTATTGAACACATCGAGGACTAGAGAAATTGCATAGATGCCAAATTGTATTATGAATTGTGCTATCAATGGAATGGACAGAAAGTTGCTGAGCTCAACATTTGTGCATATGACATACTGAACTCAATATTGCAGACCTCTTGTTGATACCTAGAAATTAAACAAAATACTGAACTCAAGTGCATATGACATACTGAACTAAATATTTGATTTACAGAAACAAAAGCTTCACTAAAGATCACTATTGAGACTCTCTGAACCACAAAACAAATATATTCTCCAAAATCAAGCTCGGTTACTAGAATTCATCGGTAAGATCATTGGTGATTACTCCCTGCAAAATAAAAATATTAATTGAACTCTATGCATGTGTCACTTAAGCGATCATCACTTTGAAATATTACCGTTAATAGTTGAGAGAAGGTTTTGGAGTGCAGCACCATTATCGATGGCCACCTTTGAAGATGCAGTTTTTTTGTTCCTTTTTCAGCAGAGTCAAATAATTAGATAAGAGCCTTTTTTCCATGAAATACAGATAAAGAGAATGAAATAAATTTGTGTTGTTACATACCACTGCACTTTTCCCCTTTTGTGCTTGGAGGTTTTTGTTTGCACCTCCTTTTTCTTACCTCCCTTCTTTGTACCCTTATGGAACTTATCGAGCCAAGTTTATTTTGCGCTTCGAGGTTTTTGTTTCCACCTCCTTTTTCTTTAGGCGTGCTGAAATTACCAACTCACTTGGAGCAGTAACATTCGTGGGAACATTGACTGGAGCCATAGTGTCAATGCAGCCATTGATTTCCTGTTCAACTTGCTTGCTAAGGATGTCAAGTGTGTTGTTTACTAACAACCTGCATTGTGGATGGCTGGCAGCCTGCAGTACCAAATTTTGAAATTTTCGAATCATATCTTTGTAGCAGAGCACATAATTTAATTTTGGATTCTCAACTATGTTTCGGCCTTTGTTGTCTTATACTATTCCACTACGTGCTTCCGTTGTCCAGCGCTTCAAAACATATTGTCCTAGGAGTGATTTTATATTAATCAAATCAAGGACTTTTATAGCATGGGCACATAATATTCCAAGTCTACTAAACTGCCCACAATTGCAGGTACTTGTTTGCTCTAAAGGATCACCAATAACTTTGTACTCCTTCTCAAAGACACAAAAGTTTTCATCAAGACTACCAATTGCTACAAGATATTCATTGTTGCCTTCCAATGCCTTGGTGCAAGCTACCATGGACCTTTCATATTCTGCTTGAAAAGCTTCAAATATTTTTGGTGTGTACAACTTGCTAGCTTGAATTAGCATAGGTGTCCTCGTCTTGATTCTAGGTATCTTTTTCCGTGAATCAAATTCAGAATCTAGCTCAATTTTTCTCTTGTCCTCCACCACCCTTTCAAAATCCTTAAGAAATCGAATAATATTAAAATCAGATTTGAAATGTCTCTTCAGTTCACTATTCAAACTCCCACTCAATTGGGTACTCCTCATTCCCAATGCAAACACATCATTCATATAACATTCAGCCCATTTTTATTTGAGCTTGTATATACTATCCAACCAAGTTTGCTTGCTCACCTTTGCCCTTATCATATTGAATGCATCTTCAAATGTTTTCTCATCTTCGTACTCAAACATACATGCACTAAAATCTGGTAGGATACTTGGTTCTTTCTCACTATCTTCAGCTACATGTTTGGGAGAACCACTTGACTCTTCTTCATCAGTTTTAGATAGATGTTTAACGGCATTCTGCATAATGTGAAAAGCGCACAAACCATGCTATGATTCTGAGAACACTTCTTTCACAACTTTTCCCATTGCAACATCTTGATCAGTATAGAATGTTTTTGGTTGCTTGCCATTATGTGCTTTGATGAAGGTCTCAAACAACCACTTGAAGGACTCAAATGTGTCGTCATACATGAGAACTGCACCAAAAACCACTGTTTCCCTAAAATGATTGAATCCAACAAATACACCAAAAGGCCTACTTTCCTTGTTTGTTCCAAAAGTAGTGTCAAAACTGACAACATAACCAAAATATGCATAGTTAGTGAGCATTCTAGCATCAATCCAGAAAATGTTTGCTATCTGTTCTTCTGAATCCATCTGTAATGCATACTGCAATGATGGGTTCTCGGCAATTTTGTTTTGAAAATACATGAGCATGCTGATGAGGACATGACACATTCGGATACGAGCATTGGTTATAAGGTGAACTTGTTTCTCCATTTGTATGATGATTTATTATACAATTCTCTTGGTTCCACATGTACCTGTCATTATTTGATTGAAGGTACCAATGTGTTATTACAATGTCCTCGCGGGCTTGTGATTCGCAAATGGAACACAGGCCCAAGATGGAGTAGGCCCCAGGCGTATGGAAAGAGCTTAAAAGATGTTCAAGGACGTTCTCCACCTTGGCCACCACCTTAGGAGACCAGTAAGGGCGCCCAAGTAAAGGTAGAGGCCTAATACAACTCAACTTCGAGTCCACCTCGGAGTCCAGGACCTTCCTTCGGTAAAACAGACGCCCCGGCCACATACGGAGTCCAATCTCGATGATCCATATATGGATGGAAAGATAATTTGATATAGCTTCCAATGGCACCGGTCCCACATTAAAATGAGGCCTAAATCGTTGGGAATCATAAAAAAAAAGTTGGCCTCCAGAATCTGTCCCGATGCTGCGTCACCGTATTTTGGCCTTTGGGCCGTGTATCGTCATCAAGCCCATTAGGGGGCGTGAGCAGGGGGTCATCCACTTCCCTAATCTCTATAATTCAGTAGCCGCCGCCTTCCTTAGGGTTTGGGTTTTGCTTTGGATCAATCTGTCTTTGAACAGTCGCCGTTCTTCGGTTTGTGAGACCCCAACACGTGAGATTAATCATACATCTGCAATTTGGTTGCATCCTACTTTGTTCTTGCTTGTGTTCTTCCATTCGTAGGCAGGGATTAGCCTTCTTGGCGAGGTCAACCGGATCGTGACATGGTTGATAACCATAGGAGTTGTGGTGCTAAGATTGCAGTGTTCGAGTTGCTGACTTGAAGCCGGATCGGTGTGTTTCACTCCGTCCAAAACGAGAGTTATCTTACCTGATGGAAGCGGCCACCTACTTTCCTTTTGCTATGTTGATTGATTGAGAGGCACCATCACACATCTGCATAGGACATTATTAGGGATAATCAGTTATTGTCCTTTCTTCTTTGATTAACATTTTGCAGGACAATATGGATATCATAGAACAACACGTGTTCAGTTCTCAAATGCAGAAGGCAGAGCAAAATCAAGTCAACAATTTGTTTCAGACTTTCTTTGTTGTGAGGAATCGACGTTGTCGTGTCATCATTGACCACGATAGCAGCCGCAACATTGTAAGTTTAGAGTTGGTCGAGAAGCTTGGCTTGACCACAGAGCCGCATCCATCTCCGTACTACATCCAATCAGTAAATTCTTGCGCTATAATAAAGGTAGATAAGATTGCATATATAGAATTTTTTATTGATGTTTACAAGGATAGTGCAAAATTTGACATAGTATCTGTGCAAGCATGCAATTTGTTATTTGGTGAACCATGGATATCTGAAAATAATGTTGTGCATAATACAATTGCTAATGATTATTCTTTCAAATATAAAGGAAAAAACATTATTCTTAAACGTATGTGTATTGCTGAAATTTAAAAAGAAGATCTCATGAGAGCAGAGAGAAGAAAGAATGAGCCTTTTCGAAAAGAATGGGCAATTTTAGATGTTACAACACCTACATCGAAATCTGAATTTTTACACAAACATCATGCTATTTTGCCTCTTGTTGCAACTAATGTTATGCAGCATATACCCAAACAACAAGAAAATGAGGAGCTCACAACAACATATGTAGATTAAGGACCTTCTTGTCATGATGCACCGTTGGCTACTGCTGCATATGAGGGCAAAGCTGTTACACATGGTGCTACAACCACGAAAGGTGAAAATTGTGATATGCTGAATTTTTCCACCGATCATGCTAATATAGAGCAACTATTAGTGGAACCTACTCTTGATTTACCTTTGTCACAAGATGATTGGCTTGATATTTCTTGTGATAAAGAAGAGTTGTGCGCAAATGATTCATATATTGCTATGACACAACTAGTCCATGCTAATGATAATCATGCTTTGGAGTCATATACTTGTGCTGAAAATAAAATATTTGTTCCTATTACTTGTGCACATGACGAACAAAAATTGATATCTTCTTTAAACACTTTGGGTTATATCGAATTTAATATTCTATGTAATCTAAATTGTTTGGAGGAGAGACTTTTTACAAATTTTGAATTGCCATGTTTGAATAGGAATACATATCACTTTATTGGCAAATATAATCACAATGGAGAATATATGGTGCACCGAGTTTATATTTGTTCAAACTGAAATACTCTTTGGTTGGGCAACAATGTGATCAATTAGAGGGCTGCAATAACCCAAATCATGTCACATCTAGTTCCTCTAGTTTTGTATTCAAGAAACAGGTAAACTTTCAAGAAGGGCAGCATTGGTGGTTGTTACTTACAACATCTTCTACAACTAAGGCAAAACCGAGGACGGTTTGCTTTCAAGAAGGGGAGGATGATGAGGACATGACACATTCGGATATGAGCATTGGTTATAAGGTGAACTTATTTCTCCATTTGTATGATGATTTATTATACAATTCACTTGGTTCAACATGTACCTGTCATTATTTGATTGAAGGTACCAATGTGTTATTACAATGTCCTCGCGGGCTTGTGATTCGCCAATGGAACTCAGGCCCAAGATGTAGTAGGCCTCAGGCGTATGGAAAAAACTTAAAAGATGTTCAAGGACGTCCTCCACCTTGGCCACCACCTTAGGAGACCAGCAAGGGCACCCAAGTAAAGGTGGAGGCCCAATACAACTCAACTTCGAGTCCACCTCGGAGTCCAGGACCTGGCTTCGGTAAAACGGACGCCCCGGCCACATACGGAGTCCAATTTCGATGATCCATGTATGGATGGAAATATAATTTGATAGACCTTCCAATGGCACCGGTCCCACGTTAAAATGAGGCCTAAATCATCGGGAATCATCAAAACAAGTTGGCCTCCAGAATCTGTCCCCATGCTGCGTCACCGTATTTTGGCCTTTGGGCCGTGTATCGTCATCAAGCCCATTAGGGGGCGTGAGCAGGGGGTCATCCACGACCGTAAACTCTATAATTCAATAGCCGCCGCCTTCCTTAGGGTTTGGGTTTTGCTTTGGATCAATCTGTCTTTGAACAGTCGCCGTTCTTCGGTTTGTGAGACCCCAACTCGTGAGATTAATCATACATCTGCAATTTGGTTGCATCCTACTTTTTTCTTCCTTGTGTTCTTCGATTCGTAGGCAGGGATTAGCCTTCTTGGCGAGGTCAACCGGCTCGTGACACGGTTGATAACCTGAGAAGACGTGGTGCTGCGATTGCGGGGCTCGGAACGTGTTGTTCGGAAGCCGGATCGAAGTGTGTCGTGACTCCACCAAATCGTCGCTTATCTGAACCTTTCAGAAGATCGGAAACCCTAGTTTCCATCAATATGATGAGGACATGACACATTCGGATAAGCGCATTGGTTATAAGGTGAACTTGTTTCTCCATTTGTATGATGATTTATTATACAATTCACTTGGTTCCACATGTACCTGTCATTATTTGATTGAAGGTACCAATGTGTTATTACAATGTCCTCGCGGGCTTGTGATTCGCCAATGGAACTCAGGCCCAAGATGTAGTAGGCCTCAGGCGTATAGAAAGAGCTTAAAAGATGTTCAAGGACGTCCTCCACCTTGGCCACCACCTTAGGAGACCAGTAAGGGCGCCCAAGTAAAGGTGGAGGCCCAATACAACTCAACTTCGAGTCCACCTCGGAGTCCAGGACCTGCCTTCGGTAAAACGGACGCCCCGGCCACATACGGAGTCCAATTTCGATGATCCATGTATGGATGGAAAGATAATTTGATAGATCTTCTAATGGCACCAGCCCCACGTTAAAATGAGGCCTAAATCGTCGGGAATCATCAAAACAAGTTGGCCTCCAGAATCTATCCCCATGCTGCGTCACCGTATTTTGGCCTTTGGGCCGTGTATCGTCATCAAGCCCATTAGGGGGCGTGAGCAGGGGGTCATCCACGACCCTAAGCTCTATAATTCAGTAGCCGCCGCCTTCCTTAGGGTTTGTGTTTTGCTATGGATCAATCTGTCTTTGAACCGTCGCCGTTCTTCGGTTTGTGAGACCCCAACTCGTGAGATTAATCATACATCTGCAATTTGGTTGCATCCTACTTTGTTCTTGCTTGTGTTCTTCGATTCGTAGGCAGGGATTAGCCTTCTTGGCGAGGTCAACCGGCTCGTGACACGGTTGATAACCTGAGGAGACGTGGTGCTGCGATTGCGGGGCTCGGAACATGTTGTTCGGAAGCCGAATCGAAGTGTGTCGCGACTCCACCAAATCGTCGCTTATCTGAACCTTTCGGAAGATCAGGAACCCTAGTTTCCATCACATGCTTCCTGCTTGACCATATGCCATCTCATGTGCAGCTTTAGGTCCAATTCCCGCATCGTCAGCTGTCTCAATTTCAAAACCTTGTAACTCTAGAATTTTTCTTTGAGAGACCATCAATTGCGAGGTTTGTGGCAAATGAAGGTTGTGGTTGTATTCCAAAACTAGATCAGCCACTTTATAAATTTCTTTCACCTTGTCCATTACAACACCCATGCGAACTTGACAATCAGTTCTAGTTTCAGCTCTTGGACACTTTTTTTAGATGATCTCTTTTATCTGGCAATATGCGACCCTCCTGTGCACAAACATATCTGCAAGAACTAACCTTCCCATCTGACTTTCTTTTGTTTGTGTACTTTTTTCTAACCTCGAATCCTTTCTTACCTCCATAGCTAATCCAAAACATCCAAGCTTGTTCAATAGTACTGAACTCCATGCCTACTTGAGGCAACAAACTAGGCAGCAAGCCCTCCCTTCAGAAAAAGGAAGTGATTACTTGAACCACCAAACTAAATATATCCCATCTTATGGTAAAGAAGTAACAAAACAAGGTTGATACACACCTATTTTCTTCCATCTCAGATATGCAGATTTTGTTTTTTTAAGCAATCATATGTTTCCTCCAGCCAATTCCAACATAATCTAACGAGAAAGATGAAAGCAGACCAAATAAACGTCCTCGTAATCTGATTTAACAGGAACAGAGGAAGTGATGAGAGTGCAAATAGATTAGTGTACCTAGCTTTGGATCAAGAGAGAATGAGCACAAGCACCTGATGATCGTCGTCTCACAGCACGACCTTGCGCCCGCCAAAACGGAAGCCGTAGCGCCGTCCTCGCGCCAAAAAAGAGAACTCGCGTGAAGGAAACAGGGGAAGCCATGGTTGTGTTGGGCCGAGGCCCATGTGTGGAGGGATATTCCCACATGGGGTGTTGCTGTTAGATGCAAAGGTAGCGGCTCTGATGGACGACTGCAGAGAAGAGTCAAATAGGCAGACTGCAGACGATCTGGTTCCCTGGCACTGGGGAGGTTCGTTTCATTAGCGAATCGGTAAGCAGTAAAGCTAGATTACCACGTGTTCAGATTTTCAAATATTTACTGTAGTTTCAGAAAAAACACTGTAGTACTCTCTCCGTCTCAGGATATAAGGCACGGTCAAATTTGGCACAGTCTCCAACAATTACAATTGACTATTAATATCTATTATAATATAATATTTGTATCAACAAAATTATAGTCATATGAAACTACTTTTAAACATAAATTCGATGATATGATGGTTGTTAGAAAAGTTTTTATTATACAAAATTAATCGTAGGTCAAAATTTTCTTAGTTTGAATCTTG
Organism: Digitaria exilis; assembly: GCA_015342445.1. NCBI lineage: Eukaryota > Viridiplantae > Streptophyta > Magnoliopsida > Poales > Poaceae > Digitaria > Digitaria exilis. Next base: position 1,383,678 of record JACEFO010001719.1, read on the forward strand.
ATTTACGTGCGCACCTTATATCCTGAGACGAAAGGAGTAAGTCTTTAGAAGCGTGTTCTGTGAGTAGAGCGAATAGTATGAATAGGAAAACGGTGAAATGTATTCTGTTTAGTGTTGAAAAAGTCCGATTTGCATCCTTCAACTATAACAAAAGTCTGATTTTCAATCTGCAACTATAAAACCAGACACAAATGACCCTCCAGCTATCAAACCGTGCAAATTTAGCACTTTGAGTGGTTTCAAAGTTGTTTTCCATTTTATGCAAAAATAAATAATTATGTTTAAACTAAAAATTTCAAAATTATTTTATTTTAAATAAAAATACGAAACCAAAGCCAAAAGATTTCTAAAAATGCAACCTACCTATTGATATGCCATGTAAAGTTATTTGGTATTATTTGTTTATGTTCGTAGTGTTTTATTATTATTTAGATAATACTAGGAATAGAAATAAAATGCAAATAACTTCAAATATTGTACCAACATATAGTTTATATTTTTTGAAAATAGTTTGCACAAGTTTCATATCTTTTTGACTTTAAATAAATTAGTTATGAATTTTTTAAATTAAATAATTTTTTAAAACAGAAAACTGCCTTTGAAACCACTCCAATGGCTAATTTACACGGTTTGAGCATCGGGTAATCCGCTGTGCGCTCGATGCTTCAACTAAAAATAGCTAGCACCGAGGCTTATTTCCATCTGCATGCCATGCGGCTGCTCCTGCTTCACTAGTGGGCCCCAATTTTATTTGGCACTGAGGCTATTGTTGTGGCCACTTTGGTTTTCAAAGCAGCTGCCTACGCGTCAAGGAGGACACAGGTTTCGGTATCGAAACCGCTGCGGCTAGTCTTAGTGGGTACTGTGGCTTCTTAGTTCGAAAAGTTGGTGGCAAGTTGGTGGTAAGTTGGCATGTTCTGTGAGAAGGGGCACGGTTGCCAGTGTACCAAGTTGGTGGAAAGTTGGGGAATTAAAGTCTCTCTCTGCTTGAGGAAAAAATTTACTTAACCCCCCATGGAGGGTGGAACACACCACCCCCTAAATATAAAACTGGCTTCTTTATCCCATGAACTTTCTAAAAAAAAGGCAAATGACCTCCTAAAGCGGTTTTGGACAGGTTAGCAATAGTAACAATGGTTTTCTCTTTTTTTTTTTTTTTGGTATTTTGGTTCAATTTTGAAAAAACATAGAAAAATTGTAAAATAGAAAATCCAATTTTTTTTATTCCAGATGAGTAGATTTACACAAATGGTATGCCTTAGAACTTTTTTTTGCTATAGGTTTAGATTTATGCATTTCTATAATTAATTTATAGCTGTAAAAAATATTCTAAAGCATGCTATATTATATATTTACTGTGTAGATACACTAATGTAGAGTCCAACAAAATTATAATTTATATCTTATGATTTTCTATGATTTAATATGATTTTTTCAATTCAGCCGAAATAACAAAAAAGAAAAAAAGGCAAACCCGTCATTACTATAGCAAACCGCCATCCAAAACCGCTTTAGCGGGTGATTTGCCCGGTTTTAGAAAGCTCAGGGGTAAAAGAACCAGTTTTATAATTTAGAGGTGATGTGTTCCATCCTCCATAGTTGAGGGGGTTAAGTAGACTTTTTCTCTCTGCTTGACCCAAATGTTTGCTGTGTACGCACCACCGTTTCAGGAGGCGTTGTCCTCCACGTCACTCGTTTGTGTCGTCCCGTGCTCCCTCGTGTACTGGCGCCATGCTTGCTCGTCGGCGCCGTGGCGTGCGCTCAACGGAGCCGTGTGCTCGCTCGTCCGCGCCGTTGTGTGCCCTTGCCCACCGGAGCCTCTACGTGCGCTCGCTCGCCAGTATAGATGTTTAGAAAGCCCGAGGCACAGCAGCCTGTTCGAAAGCAAGATTTTTTCGCTCGGCCCAAATCCGGCATGGCACGGTCGGTGGCGGGCCCGGGCTAGCCCGGTCCGGTAGCCGTGCCAGTGCCTGGGCCGCCACCCCAGCCCGACACACACAATAAACCCCGGCTCGACTAGGGCCAGTCACATCCCTCATATCCCAACGGTGGCAGCCCACCAACGGCCCACCAGCCGAATAAAAGTATGAAACCCTAGCACATTGCACACCCTCTACCCTCCACTCGTAGTCCAACTCCAACCACGCGACGTGTTCCTCACGCACGCGCCTTCTCGCGGAGCGGTCGCGCTGCCTTCTCTCCACCTCACCTCCTCTCAGTATCACCTCCTAACCTCGTCTCGCCTCCTCGGCAGTCGGCGTCGCCGCTGCCTCTCCGCCCCCTACCACTGTCGCCTCCATCTCCCTCTCACGCGACGCATGGAGAACAGGCAAACAAGGAAGCGCGACGAGCAGGCCTACCGCCTACCGGCGGTGCGTCTAGCAGATTGAGTGGAGGCGGGGCGAGCCAGTCGAGGCGACCAGGCGCTCCAGCACAGGCTGCGTGGGGCTCGGGGCACGCGAGGCTAGCCGTGCCAGCCCGCCTGGCACAAAAAAAAAGGCCCTTGGGCCGGACATGGGCCACCGCCGCAGCACGTTGGCTTGCCCGGTCCGGCACGGGCACAGGCCGCCTGTTTGACATCTAAGGCGTGTTTAGTTGATGGGAGAAAAAGTATTTTTTTTTGGAATGTGTGTTCTGTGAGGAGATGAATAGGAAAGATGAAAAAAGAATTTTTTGAGATGCGTGTTCTGTGAGGGGATGAATAGAAAGTAAAAAATACTTTTGGTAGCTAAACACGGCCCTATACTAACGCGTGCTCGCACGTCCACTCCGCTCCAATGGGGAAACTCCAAATCGGTTCATTGGTTCTGCACTTCGTCTACAAGATTTGTTAAAGAAGCTAGCGGGATTCGGATTGGGAAATTGGGGAAAAAGAGGAATGGGATTGAGTGAAAAATAAATAAGAAAGAGGAAAGGAAAAGGGGGCACAACAAGCAGCCTGTGGCCTGCCAGTCTGCTCACCAGCGTGAGCCCCACCGTCTCTCTCGGGTCGCCATGTCCCCATGGCTTTGCCGTCCATGACCTCGCCCGCCGGAGTTGCCATGTCGTCCACGCCACCGGAGTCGTCGGCAGAGGAGCGGGCCGCGGAAGCCGCCGGAGGAGCGGCCTTGCAGAACGGGAGGAGGCTGTCGGCAGCGCTGCTGCCTCGGGGGCGCCGGCGGTGGCAGCATGCTCGGTCGGCGACGGCGCAGGTGGGGATTGCTGGTGCTGCAGGGACTGCCTTTTGGGTTCATTGTTGGAGAACGTGAGATTTGGGTGGGTGACCTATTTCCCTGTGCGTGACTCAAATGATAGAAGGGTACTGGACTCAGATTTGGTGCCATCGCTTCGTGATGGCACCATGTAACATTGGCCCTTGCATCTACTGTTGAACCTGCATGTAACGGTGAAAATCGTCCACAATTAAATAATAGAGCTTCATCTCATATTTTTCCCCAAGGGCGGGCGACGGAGCGAGAAAAGGTCTAAATGGTTTGAAAAATGGTTAAGTGGCATAGCTTTGCTTCAGGAAAATAGAGGCCGTTAGGATTGAAATGGAAGGAGGAGATGAGCCCAATGTTACATGGTGACATTAAGAAGCAATGTCACTCGATCTGAGTCCGTGGGTACTGTGCCTAGGTTGTTGTTGTTGTTGTTGGAGATAGCCTTACTCCATACGTCATCATGCCACGGTCGGTGTAGGTCGTTTGACTATTCAAAAAAATTATGCAAATATAGTTAAATTTAAGTTATTCTTGAAAATTCTTTTATTACTAAAGCTAATCATAACAAAAAAAAAATATGATATTTTACAAAAAGAAATTTTAAATTAGACGAGAGGTCAAAGTTAGAGTAAAAAAAAGTCAAACGACTTAAATTTTGGACGGAAGGAGTAGAAGACAAAAACGAAATCGGTAGAAAAATCCGAAAATGAAAATGATTTTTCTTACTTCTAATCGTTTTCGAAAATTACTGGATTTGGTCGGTATTTTACCGTCGGTAATTACCGAATTCACCGAACGAGCTTCTACGGTTCTACCTCACATGCGAGGCCCCGAGGCCCAACATCGGCCGAGCCCACCGAGCTTAAGGGCTGGCAAGGAGGGCGTCTCGAGTTCTTGACGATGGCCTGAGGCAAAGCCAAAACTGGCCGCGCCATTGTGCCAACCCTGCTTTCCTCGATGGCGAGCTCGCGGCAGCACGATGGACGGCGGCTCACTGACTCCTCAGTGGCCGCCCCCTGCGCGGTGGTGCTTTCCTCCGTGGCAGCCCCTGCGTGCGATGCAGTCATCCAGCACGGGCGTGAGCGGTGGAGTTGTGGATGGAGGATTTGATGGAGATTGAGCGCAGTAAAACTCAAGCAAGCTGGCTGAGGGGGAGTTCGGCGTGGAAGAGACCACGGTGGGTGGCGAATAAAAAGGGCTGACGGTGGGTCCATGTCCCAGTAAAAGAAGTAACGACTAATTTATTAGGGTAGTACGTCTTTCTCTGATTGGATACGACAAAAAATTTGTTTCCGTATGCTGGTAACTACTGTTTCGGACTTGTTTAGATCATAGATACTGTTCTTCCCAACATCCATCACATTCTTTCTCATTCTTTCCTCATTATTCATTGCTACCGTACATATCTGCTACAGTAAATCTCCACCTACCTCCACCAACTAAACACCCCTGAAATACTTAAGCTTTTTTTTACTTAAAAGATCTTAAGCAGTTTTGGTAGATCATCTACAATTAATCAAGGGTAAATTAAAGTAAACTATAAATACTAAAAATTAAATAACAATTACTCATATCGAAGTGTTTTATCGGAAAGTATAGAAGACACTTATTTTAAGACACACGAAGTACGATTTTTTAGCTTTATTGTTTTAAAATATTGTTTTGATAAGCTATCGATGTATTTTTATCGTATAGTTTTGTTTTCAAAATTATCTAACTGTCGCCGTGGTATTCGTTCCCAACAGTATTGTATCGTTTTTATTTTCGAGAAAAGATTATGAAAATGAAAGCCGGGATTTGCCGAGGGAAAAAGTTCATTTTTGGCCATCTAACTCTTGCCTCAATTTGATTTTGGCCATCGAACTCTAACACCGGTTATCTTAGACCATCCAACTATCAAAACCGCTCAAATTTAGCCATCGGGCTGTTTTGATGAGTGGTTTTAACTTTTTTTATTTACAATTTAGTCCTTAGATCTTAAAATGATTATCACTTTTTGCTCGTACATCCGATTTAGGTGATTCTTGTAGTCACGTGTTACTAACGGTGAGCATTATATTTTAAAGTGATCTTTGTATTATTTTATCACTATTTGTTATATTATTTTTTTTGTCATTGCGTACAAATAACAATATAAGAAAAGTAAAACAAACAATTATAAAATAATATAATCAATATTTTAAAAGATAAAGTTCATCGTTATGAATGCATGACCACTAGAATCACTTAAATCAGAGATAGGAGAAAAAAACTAATAATCATTTTAAGATCCAAGGATTAAAATGGACTAATTTTGTACTTTTTAGTCCTTGGATGTAAAAATGATTACTATTTTTTCTTGCATCTCTGTTTTAAGTGATTCTAATGGTCATGCGTTTGTAACAATGAGATTTACATTTTAAAATATTGATTATATTATTTTATAATTGTTTGTTTAATTTTCTTATATTATTTTTCTACACAACGACAAAAAAATAATATAAAAAATAGTGATAAACTAATATAAATATCACTTTAAAATATAGTGCTCACCGTTCGTAACACGTGACCACAAAAATCACCTAAATCGGAGTTACGAGCAAAAAGTAATAATCATTTTATGATCTAAAGACTAAATTATAAATAAAAAAATTAAATCACTCATCAAAACAGCCCGATGGCCAAATTTGAACGGTTTTGATAGTTAGATGGCAGAAGATATCGGATTTTGAAATTCGATGGCCAAAATCAAACTGATGCAAGATTTAGATAGCCAAAAATAGACTTTTTCCTTTGCCGAGCGAGAGGGCGGGCGAAAGTGCAAGGCCTAGGCTCGGCAAGGAGCGTGGCGACCGATGGCCCACTCCACGACGGAGACCGACAACACTTCTTTTCACCGATAAACTCTTCCCAAAAGATTCAAAAAAACCATTGTTTATCAACGTTTCCCTATTTATCCAATCTAAACACACCAACAATCACACTGACGGGAATCAAAATCTAAAAACTGGTTACTGGTATATATTTTAATGGCTGAAGAAATTTTCTAATAAGTATTAAGGTCGGTTTAGATTTACCCGCCTCCTCTCATAAGGTTAGTTTCTCAGCGTCAATTTTTCATCGCTTTTGAGCAACAATTTTTGAGAAGCGTATCACTGAGAGATCACAGTTTTAATGGAACGAAAGTTTGTAAAGTTGAAACTAAATTTTGCAAAGTTGATACTAAATGGGCCTAAACCTGACAATACATAGGGAAAAGTTAGAATAAATAGTGAATTTTTAAAAAAAGTAGGTGAATCTAAACAGGGCCTTTTAGTTATATCGCCAGACACATTCACTTCCCTGACTACTATAATATATAAAGTACTACTTTGCACAGATTCTTTATTTGGAAGGTTCTTTTAGAAAGAAGAGGTAGACAAACAGGATATTGTAGGCGGCACACAACAGTGGAGTTAAAACTTGCTCTAAACAACGGCAATTTGCTACACGCAGCAATAAGGCATGGACAGGATCTAGCCAGGCGGAATGGCACCGCACGTGCAGGCAAGCGGGGTACAGCCAGCTGCCGTCGGACTGGCGCAAGAACAGGCAGAAGCAGGTGGACGGGAGCGAGTGGCCCACGCGGACCCTGTTCAGTTCATCACACAAGAGATTCAGTAAGTCAGAATGGACATAATTGCATGCTCACCCAACGATATATCAAAACTAGCAAGAAGCTAAGAATACAAAAATAAGATATAACAGTGAATAACAATAAAGAAACCCAACTCCAAATCCTAATCGGGCAATAGAATGATCGAAATAAAACACTTGATTTAGGATGCTGCAAATAGATTGCATACGGTATACAGCCAAAGATTTGGAGTTTGGTCATATATTATGTAACTTGACCCTACTGCGGTGCCAAAGCCTTACTAATTTTTGTTAAGCATGAACATTTTGAAAAATGCAGTTCCGAGCCTACGCATGCATTATTGCTGCGTGTAGCAAATTGCCGTTGTTTAGAGCAAATTGAATCAAAACTTGCTCAAAAATGCAGTTGCTCATTTCCATATGTCCGCTTTTCCTTCAGGATTTTATATGGCAATGCATAGCCACCTACGCATGCATGCATAGTAAACGTGGTGACATTGGTGATGTGTTAAAATCACAGGTCATGCTAGAATAGAGAGCAAATGACGTAATCATAGAAAATGTGAGGATAGAATCTGATAGAAACAAGTACAAAATGTTTATTGGTCTCTATCATTTCATATGACTAATTTGAAAACAGTTAAAAGTATATGTAAATCTAACTGAATAAGTATTCGTATGATACCTCATAGTTATTATTGTATGTCAAAATGAAAAAAAAAAACATTTCTAAATTTCAAGAATACCAAGTCCAATTAGCAGCAGAAATGCTAGCAACAGTAAATTATGGCACATCCAGATTCATGCATGATATCAAAACAGGTATTTAAGCATTACAAACAAAATAAAACATGAAATTGCAATGATGCCTCACGTTAGAAACGTAAAGCCACAGAAATCCCACCAAGCATTTGCAAGTTGCAAACAAACTAACAGAGTAACAGTACCATCCAATCACAATACAAAGACTAGATGACATAAGCGCACACTTGCCAAGTATAGAGAGAGCATCAGTAGAGGAGAAAGATAAGCATAATAGTATAATACCTTATCAGAAATCTTCAGGCAAAATCCAAACAGGTGCACTATGATTGATACAGAAATTCTTCGGGGCAGCAATGTCAAACAATGGGTCGACAAGCCCTGGCAATGGCCCAGCCCATCTACCAGAGTCACTGATCAGAAACAGGCGGTTCTCTGGGACCATATCATGCCAATCATGTGAATACATAGCAGTATCACACTTGTAGAATATGCCCTCCCTCACACCATCTACACCAAAAAGCTTGCTAGTCTCATAGCATTTTGAACAACCTCTGGAAAGAAATATCATTCTTCCATCAAGATCATTGACCTCATCCCATCTCCAGTGGTAATCCACAGGAATCTTGCCTCTTCCTACAAGTGTTAGCTCAAATATCCTAAAGGATCCTGTCATGTTGGGCTCTGGACCATACCTCCTTATCATCAGGACCTTGTTCCTAGATACTACCAAGTACCGGGCGCGTACAACCCCATCATCATTCTGTGGCATCAACATATGAGATGTGTGAATTGCTGCTTGGAGCTTTGGGTTTTGTGGGTCCAAGTTGGGATCAACCCACACAATTTCCTCATTTTTTGTCAACATGATGAATGACCTGTTGTAATGCATTAAGTCTTCAACTTCATTCTTGTGCTTATTAAGCTCAAACGCACGTGAACCCCAGCCAAATTCCTTGTCCAGCCTCCAAAACATAATCTCTGGGATTTTCTGATCAGAGTCCAGCACATTGAAGTCCAGTGCATCACAGTGGAACATATCGCGTAGAACAACAGCAGCCCCAGAACATTGCCCAACTGAAGTCTGATCATTTGGTGTTACAGACAATGTGGCAAACTGGATGACAGCATTATATCGGTACCCTCGAGCTCTGTATTGCATATGACTAGGAAGCGGCAAAGTATATGGTTCACCCCTTGTTAAATTCAGCAGATAGTTGGTTCTACGTAATCCCCAGCAGTCAATACCCATCCGCCAGACTCAGAGCCGATACACCTTCTCATGTCAGCATTTCTGTGTACTGGAAAGTGGTGAAGAGCACCAATGCAATGCAAACACGAAATCGCAGGTGGCAGACAGCGGGGAAAGAATAGCAGAGGGAGGGACCATGTAAGCCTTTTGTCTTCCTTATAGCACGTTCCCATGTCCTGCAAACTTCGGCCATAAGAAGCCTGTCCAACCTGCACATCAGACGCCCACATATGTGGCGTATCACATCCGGCTGCAGATTCTCAAAGCCCGTCCGTCCTCCTACAATACATGATTCACCAAATGTCATTTAGGAATTATATGTTATAGTAAGCCACAACTTAAAAACAAAAAAAAAAAAACAGAAACTTAACAATCACAACATGATTCTGCGGCAAAGCATCTGCATGGATGTAATAATCTACCCTTGCTAATACCAAGAAGCAGGCATATTGGCTCATAACCCATGATTCACTGTAACTGAAGCAGGTGTGATTTCAAAATTGAAAGACAAGCATATAAGTATATAATGCATGTAAACAGATTAAATGTAAAAATGCCAAATAGCAAGATCAGTTTGTAATTATATGCAGCAATGTACCAGCTAGATCTTCATAGATACTCCAGATAGCTGAGGCTACTTTATCACGGAACAGAGCATCAACAAATTATTTCATTTCTTCATAGAGGCACACTCATAAGCAAACAGAAAGGTATCACAAGATTATTTTCAATATCAAATGAAACTCAATTACTAGCTTTATCACAAAACAGATGTTCAAAACATTATTTTATTCTTCGATAGCATTCATAAGGGATCAAGAGATTGTTAAAATATGCAATTGAATTCAGTTACATCTCAATAACGATGCACACAGCACACATGCAAGACAGTGAAGAAACACCAATCTGAAGATAGCATTCTATGCAATCATAATTATGCACAAAGCACACGACATTTCAATAACGATGCACACAGCACACATGCAAGACAGTGAAGAAACACCAATCTGAAGATAGCATTCTATGCAATCAATAATTATGCACAAAGCACACGCGCAAGACAGTAAAGGAACACCAATCTGAAGATACCATTCTATGCAATCACACCTCAAGGCTCATAACACACAAGCCTCGGCTCTTCAACTCCAACAAACAATATTTTAGCTAGAGACAATAAAATTCGCACCGGTCTATAGATTGTATTCTATGCTATCAACACTCCAACCTCCCTTCACCTTTTTCCTGCTCCTAAACCACCAAATTCCCATTTCTCCCACCTCTTAACATCCCATTCTTTTCTTCCAGCAGAACTGCTTTTCAACTACATTGACCTCATCTCCCACATCTTAAAATGATAAAATCCCATTCTTTTTTTTTTCAAACAGAACTGCTTTCCCAAATTCATGACCTCAGCTCAGAATGGTCAAACTAGAACATACCTATTTCTGTGACAGTCTTCCATGAAACCAACTCCAGGTAAATGAATAGAGTAGAGTTTGGTGGCACTGCGCCTTCCTCGCCAGCTGCTAATCTACCCTTCTCACCAAATCCATCTGCATAAGTTTGGAAGTTCAACCAATTGTCACGATTTAGAGGAATAAATAAACATGGAACTTCTAGAAGAGGGTATAAACTGAAGCTCACATTGTGGTTTGACTTCAAGCATCACCTTTTCTCCTTGCTTCATGCTTTTCACAGCTTTGGCCAATGCAGGGCAGAAATAACCTGGAATTACACTTGTTAGTAAACAATATACAGACCTAAACAGCTTGATCAGGACATTAAAATATAGGACTGAAGAAAAGAGGATTACCTTTTTTAACAGTAAAAACAACTCCTTCAGACTTCGATACAAGAATACCATTTTCAAGACAGGCCTCATATTTCACTACAGGAGGAATGAGTGTAAGCTAGACAGACAAACAAATACAATTTATATGTGATTAGTGTTTAAACAAGCAAAAATTACCAAGTACTTCATCATTATCTTTTGGTTTCTCCTCTCCATCCTTAAGTATCTTCTTAAATATGCCACCATCGTCACAAATGTCTTTGACACTGGTCCAAGAGAGCAATTCAACATGATACTGCACTGATGCATCGGGTGGAATCCGATGAGAACATGACACCATTGGATACGAACATTGGTCATAAGGTGTATTTATTTCCCCATTTGCATAATGATTTGTTATACAATTCACTTGGTTCCACATGTCCATGTCATTATTTGACTGAAGGTACAAATGCATTATTACAATGTCTTCGCGGGCTTGTTATTCACACATGGGACCCAGGCCTAAGATGGAGTAGGCTCCAGACACATAGAGAGAGCTTCAAAGATGTTCAAGGACGTCCTCCACCTTGGCCGCTACCTTAGGAGACCAGCAAGGGCGCCCAAGTCAAGATGGAGGCCCATTACAACTCGAGTTCGAGTCCACCTCGGAGTCCAGGAGCTGCTTTCGGTAAAACGGACGCCCAGGCCACATACGGAGTCCGATTTCGACGATCCACATATGGTTGGAAAGAAGATTTCATAGAGCTTCCAATGGCGTTGGTTTGAAGCCCAAATATGTCCTGAGTCGTCGGAATCATCCAAATAAGGTGGCTTCCAGAATCTGTCCCAGTGCTGCGTCACCGTCTTTTGGCCTTTGGGCCGTGTATCGTCATCAAACCCATTAGGGGGCATGAGCAGGGGGTCATCCACGACCCTAAGCTCTATAATTCAGTAGCCGCCGCCTTCCTTAGGGTTTGGGTTTTGCTTAGATTAATTTGTCCAAGAACAGTTTCGCCGTTGCATCGGTTGTGAGACCCCAACTCGTGAGATTAATCATACATCTGCAATTTGGTTGCATCCTACTTTGTTCTTGCTTGTGTTCTTCGATTCGCAGGCAGGGATTAGCCTTCTTGGCGAGGTCGACCGTGCATCCGCCGGTCAATCGTCGCTTATCTGAACCTTTCGGAAGATCGGGAACCCTAGCCTCCATCAGAATCGTTGGAGGTGAACCATATTCTCCATAAGCCAGTTCTGGTGGAATGGTAAAGATAGAAATTTCTCCTTGCTTCATAGTCATGATGCATAGGTCCCAACCCTTAATTACTTGACCTGCACACAAGTCAACAAAATAGCCACTGAGCATCTATTTCCCAGCTTGGCAGCGTAAACAAACAGGCAGGAGGTATACCTCTACAACTTACTTGATTATAATTATGTTCTTTCAAACATCTGAGACCCTTATATCAAGACAAGTGCTACTTGCAGCTATATGCATCTAGTGGGATTAAGCACTAATTGCGAGATAAGCAAAAGCACACAAAGCACTAAGATGGTTTGCCAAAGTGAGGTATAGTAAGTAATTAGGCACTCTGCCTGCTCAAATGTTAATTTCATTGCCACAGTAAAAGACGCATTGCCTAATTCTTTGCAATACATGTTACTGACTACTGAGGGAACAAAATTCAGCGGAGCAAACAAGATGGTATCCTAATTGAAAAAACATCTTTACTGAGAACCATTTTTCGCGCCTACATTGTTATTCTAAAAACATTAGTCTATATTCAATTTCAACACAGATATCTTAAGGACATGGAGAAGAAGAAATGTACCTTGTCCCAACTTGAACTTGAAGGGTTCTCTATGATAATGGCTTGAGTAAAACTGTGTTCCATCCAGGAGTGTTCCCATGCAATTGACTGAACATCAAACAAGCGCACATCAGCAACATAAAAGGCAAAAAAATACCTAGATTATCCAATATGACTAATTAACAATACATTCCCCCAATCAGTCTTGCCCGCTACATATAAAGCATTCAATTTATACGAATCTATGGCTGCGTACACTAGCTACGTTCAGAGGAACATCACAAATCGAAACGTTACAACAAAGCTGCCAACATTAGGGGTTCTCCTATGGTCTTATGCACACCTGAAGCATAGAGCAGCCTAAAGTCCTGCAAAACCACTCAAGCAAACTGATGGCGACAAGAAATTACATGAGACGGACTAAACATCCCTCCTCCACTAATTCCGTGCCCTAATGGGCCATGAACCAATCAGGCGATCACACCAAACCAAATTAAGCTCCATTAACTGGAGAGGGAGGAGCTGGGGGTGTGACTAGCGCGGGTAAACTACCTTCGACCTCGTCGCCGACCTCGGGAGTCTCCGAGCCCTCACCCTCCTTGAGCAGCTTCTTCTTGAGCCCCTGCTTCCCGAGCTCCTTATCCTCGCCCACCTTCATCACCGGGCCCTCGTAGTAAACCATCATCTCGTCCGGCACCTGCTTCTCGAACCCCACCTCGCCCATCACCGAGCCCTCGTCGCCGTTGTCCACCACCATCATCTGGTCCGCGCGGGATGGGGACATCTCAAAGTCGGCGAAATCCTCCGCGCAGTCTGTGAGCTCCCTGTCCATGGCTCGCACCGGAGGGTGGCCAGGCACGAGCCGAGACCGAGATCCGCGCGCGCGGCGGGTTCCGAGCTCGCTAGGGTTCGGGTGGGCGCTTTGAATGCGCGAGAGGAGAATGATGGATTGATGGCGAGGCGGTGGCGGAGACCGGGAGAGAGCTGGGGGCTGGGGCTATTAACTGGGCAAGCCAACGGCCGGGATGATAATTGGCGAGAAAAAAGTCTTTTTTATACGTGGATGGCTGTGGGCTTTGGGCTGGGCTGGACCTGATTGTGATAATTGGCGAGGAAAAAGTCTTTTTTATATGTGGAGTTTAAATTTTCTACTTGAACCAAGAAACTGGTTAACCTACCTCTCTCAACTTTTAAAACCATGTGTTTTGCCTCGCTGCCTAGTTATAAGGTTTTATCTTTTTCGTTTATTTAATTTCACTGAAACTTTAAAAACAATAGTAAATCCCAATAAAATATCAAATAAAAAATCTAATTTTGTTGGACACCACATGAGTATATGCACACAGTGAATACATAATATGTTATGGTTTAGTATAAAGTTTTTCTTGTAGTTTTAGATCTACTCTTTTGTGTAATTAATTGAAATAATTCATAGTTGTTGGTTCTATGGTCCAATTACGGAGAAAATTTTATGGTGACATAATTATTGTATGATTTAAATATATTACAAAATTCATAGTCATTTGATAATGTACAACTTAGTTAAAGATTTATTTAGGGCAAACATTGCCCTATCAATCTATAACTAAGTTACACATGTCCCAATGAGTATGAATTTTTAATACAATTTAAGCATACAATAATCATTCCACCATAAAAAGTTTTAGCACAATTAGACCATAGAAAATGCAATTGTGAATTATTTTATTTAAGTAATAGATCTAAATGTACAGCAAAAACTTTGTACAACCTTCTTCAGCTCTGGTGGATATTTTACCACTCTGGATTATACAACCTTAGTGATGCTATTGTATCTTTCTCGCGGGTTAGGTGGTCTCTAAGTCTCTTAGGTTTGTGGATAGAGTTTGTTTTCTTCCCCGGTGTTGCTCGCTCTTGTCAGTGGGGTTCGTATGAGGTTTTTTTGTGGTTTGTGATTTTTTTTTTCTTGTTTCTTTGTTGTTAGTCCTGTGTGCTCTTGTGTTGGTCAACCTTTGTCTGGCCGCATCAAGATTGTGTCTATAACCTGCCATCTTTATAATGAAATATGTGATAAGGCACAATGATTAAAAAGACAACCTAATACCTAAAGGATCGATTGAATAGCTTAATTTTTTATGAGGCAAAGTCATGGTTAGTTGAAGGATCTTTCGTATTGAAGAACATATTTGATTGTGGTGATATCTAGGTCTCTAGGATGCTTCGGAAGCATAAGGATGGGACCAGTCATCGGAGATAAGCATTGGACCAGTCATCGGAGATAAGCATTGGACGGCCCTTGCCAAGATTTAGATCAATACCCACTGCCTTGACGGCTCGAGCATCTAAAAGCTTCTAGGCCCCTAGTTTACTGTTTTGGTAATTAATGATAACACTATGTGTACTAACGATTTCATTGAGCATATGAATTAAGGTTAGTCACATATATGCGCTATGAGATGGCACGAAGATAGTATTGTAAAAAGCAGAATGCTTCCGCAAAAAAAAGTTGATATGAAGTGACGAAAGACTCAAGGTAAAGGTATAAGATAGGATTTTCTTTTTGCCGGACAAGAGGTAATTAGAGAAGTAAATTGACCGGATTTGTATGCTAGATAGCCGTACTATCAAGAGGGGTCAATTTACAATTGCTTGACGAGTCAATAGTGTCACATTACTCAAACACTTGGATATGCATGCATATAGAAGAGAGTTAGTCGCTAACTGAAAATATGCTGAAAATGTGCACGGTGGACGGTCCGCCTCTATAAGAAAATTTGCACAGAGCCGGCGAGCTCTCTGGTGGATTTAATGGTCAACGGCGGACGGTCCAGCCAGAGGCAGCGAACGGTCCGGCGTTGAAGTAATTTTTGGACAGAGGCTTGGCGCTCTCTGGCGGAGTTGAATCGTAACGGCGGACGGTCCAGCTCTGGGGCGCGGACGGTCCACGGGCATTTGTTCGGACTCGTCCAATCATTGCCCGTTCTGTGTAACTTTGACATGTACGGCGGACGGTCCGCTCCCGGACGGTCCAATTTTCGAATAACGGTCGGTTCTTACACGCTTTGATGTGACACATAGTCATTGGTTTACAACGGCGGACCGTCTGGTTCTGTAGGGACGGACGGTCTACGAGTTCGCAGAAAACGTGGATTTTAAACATAACGGTTGGATTTGGGGCACCCCTCTATAAATAGAGGGGTGGCCGACGTGGGGAGCCTCTCTTGGCCATTCCACTCACTTGCAACACATATTTGAGCTCACCACTCCCTCTCTCTCACTCACATAGCTTGGGATTGCATTTTTGGTGAGATAGAGAGGCATCTAATGCTAGAATTCAAGGTTTGAGCTTTGGGGCACTAGGAGTTCTTCAAGCAAGGTTGTTGATTTGTTACTATTGGAGGTTGCCGCCTCCTAGACGGTTTGGAGATTGGGTTTCATTGAGCTCTTCAAGAAGATTGTAAAGAAGCCTCTGATTCATTCTTGCGAAGAGGTTCATGAGCTTTGCCTCACTGGAGTGGTGAAAAGCATCTCTAGTGGAAAGAGATTTAGAGCGATTCATTGATTCCGAGATTGGCTCATACACCAAGTGGATTCTTGGTAGAGGAGCAATTAGAAGCTTTGAATCTACCTCAACGTGGATTAGGGTTGACCGGCAAGTCACCGAGAGAGAGCTAGAGATGTATTTTCTGTTCTAGTTTCGCGCGAGAGAGTGAAGAGGTGAGTGAGGAGGTATTTATAGGAACCCCTGAAATCTTACCGTTATGTTCAAAATCGGGCAAACCAGATCTTCCGGACAGGCTTAGGTTTCACTGAAAAATACTAAGTACCTAGTAAAAACGTATCTTCCGATTCACAAAGCCGGATCTTCCGATTTTATGCAGTGAGGAACCGGGTCATCCAGAGTTCAAAAACGGATCTTCCGATTTTCTCTGAAAATATGAGTTTTGCTGTGTGTCTTTCAAAGTTAGTTTTCATCTCAATATAGACACATGCCCTTGATAGTACGGTGTTTCTTATACTCAAATTTAAAGAATAAATTCAATTTAAATCCTCCATTTGAGCTTCACACCATATAATTTTGAATAGGGGACCTCCTTTATAGATCTCTTCATCTCTTTTCATTTTACTCCTGCACATGTCTCAATAAAAGTATGAATCATCCAAATTGTGGTTGTTATCAACACCAAAACCACTAGGGGGCCAAATACACTTTCATACACCAATCTTCGTTGCTCGTGTGCAGTCTCAGTCGACGAACCAGTCGTCGACGGCGTCACGGCGAACAGAAGAAGTTGAAGGTATCTCTCTGAGACTCGTAACCCACTCGATCTACTCTTAGTCGATCTATAGAATCTAACAACCATATGTCAAGGTATCTATAGATTTCATTTGTAGAAGAGTCGGAGGTCTAAGATTTAATGTGTTTCAGGTGGTACTGGCAATGCAAAATTGTAATTAGCTATATTATCCGTTTATTCTGATGTGAACCTTTTGTGTGATGTGTGTGTGGGGGGAGGGGGTTAAGCTTATGACACCTTTACGACACCCATGTCTCGACAAAACATTTTCTTAGCAGTTAGTCACTGATCCCTAGTATGGTCCTAGATTTGGTTTCTTAACAACGGATCCAATCTTCAGTAGTGCCCATGAACTGGTTTAAGTGTTCTTATAATAAGTTGGATGATTTTTTTCATTCACTTATTGATCAATTAATTCAATTTTTAATTAATCATGTATGCTACTATGCTGTGGGTTAAAGGTTTCTTGATGGAAAAGCTGCATTCCCATCTCAATTATATATTTGCACTAGAATAAAGGTTCAAGTTTCCTAACAAGATCTAGGGGATCTAAAGAATGAGTGGCTACTGGCATTTCAGATTATATATGTGGTACTTCTAATTATTGATCATGTTGGGCTATGCACCTTTAAACAGTCACCTGAAATCCTTTTTTTTTCTTTACCCACGAGTTTGATATTCGCGGCACTGTTCCCTTTGGCTTTTGCAATGCTGCCCTAAACGTTGGCATATCAGCACTTCAGCAGGGGTGGTTTTACCATTGGGAAGGGGGTTTATGGGATCACCATCATCTGTACCTGATAGATTTTTCCTGGGAGGGCATTCTTCTCCAGTATGCAGCCTTGGTGGTTTAACTTCTCTGTTGGGTTTCAAACCAAGAGGAAGCGGCGGGCACAGGTCCAACTTTTCCATGCTTTCCTAACTGCTGGAAATCTCGCCAAGTTGTCTGAGAGTGAGTTCAGGAATTTCTCATTTTCTGAGTTTGGACGCACATTTAGGAGCTCAGCTGGTGTTGGCATTATCTTACCCACTAAGCTTTTCAGGGTGGAGGTATGTATATTTTGAGGTCTTATTGAAATTTAATATATAAATGATCATGGATGCATATTTTGTGAGTAGCAACTGATCTATTGTTCGATCTTCCCATATCCAGATAAACTACTGTTATATATTGAAGCAATTAGAACATGATCGTGGAAAGACTGGTATCCAGTTCAGCTTCTCGTCGCCAATGTAGACATTTGTGTCACAAATGTGTTTCTACAGCTGCATTACCCTGGCCGGTATCAAACTATCTATCAATCATCCAATTCGGACCACTAACTTAACAGGTGGCATCACTTTAACTATCAGATTTAATGCAAAAACGGCCTTTGCTGACTCCTCTTGTCTTGGTAAAGCAGTATATGAGATTAGATTTAACTGTTCAAAAGTCACAAGAATCTTTTGTGTCGTCGCTCTACATAATTTTGTTGCAAAAATCTTTACCTCACAGGCTATCTCTAAAACCCGACAGCAGGAAAGAATGTACAGGCCAAGCATGCTGAGAGGGCGTTCATTGAGCTGCCTTCTCCAAATACTCGTCCAGCAACTTGTTCTGCACTCTGCCGAGGAACTTGACGCAGATGGGCGGCGTCACGTCGTACCTGGCGAGCAGCGCGTATGGTATGGAGAAGAGCCCGTCCCCGCAGATGAGCCCAGAAGCCAGCACGGGCGCGAACACCTGCGCGTCCTCCTTGTCCGTCGCGTTCCACGCGTACAAGATCAAGCTCCCCACGCACATGTCGATGGACACCGCCGGCACCAGCAGGAACGAGATGGCCATGCCGGTGACGCTCGGGATGTAATGCTGCGCGGGCCACCTGTTGTGCACGGCCAGCTCCCTCGCCGCGCTCACGGCCAGCGCCAGCGCGAACAAGGCGACGCTGATGGCGAGGCAGTGCTTGGGCAGCTCGTGGTCGCCGGCGCCCACCACGGCGATGGCGCGGTACACCTTGGCCAGCGGCGCCTGGTACTTGCTGTTGTTCGACTCGTAGAAGTGGTGGAACACGTTGAAGATGACCGGGTTGACGACGCAGCCCAGCGCGGTGCCGATCACCTGGCTCACCAGCGTCGCCCGCGGCGAGGTGAGCGTGAGGTAACCCGTCTTGAAGTCCGACATGAAGTCCGACGCGGTGGACACGACGGACGACACCACGCCGCAGATGACGAGGCTCCCCACGATCCCGCCGCTGCTGGCGCCGATCCACGACGCGAACAACAGGATCACCAGCTTGTTGTACTGCGCCGAGAAGTTGGTCTCGGCGACGCCCGTGCCGTAGGCGTTGCAGAAGGCCAGCAGCGGCGCGAACACGTACGCCGCGGCCACGTGGTAGAACCGGACCTGGCGGTAGATGAGCGGCACGGCGGCGGACGAGAGCACGGCCAGCACGACGTAGCCGCCGATGGCGAAGGTGCTCGGGATGTGCTCCCTGAGGAACACCTGCGTCCGGCGGCGGTCGTCGAAGCTGAGCACCGGACGCGGCGCGGAGTCCAGGTCGGAGAAGGACCTCATCGTCTCCGCCGCCGTTACCTGGTGGTGGCGCATGGTGTGTATGGTTCGAAGAGAGATCACGACGAGCTGGAAGATGCCGTCGCCCAGAATCATGGCTATGGCGCCAAACACCTGCGTGGACCGGTCACAACTCATCAGAGTTAAGACACACGATAGGGCGCGGATGTGCATCGTCTTCATCGAGGAGCAACTAACTGTTACCTTGTAGCCGTTGAGGCCCTTTAGGCTGGTCTCCTGGAGATTGGCGTCGTACCAGTCGCCCTTTTTGGTTAGGAGGTAGGGCCACATGAAACCCCAGGAGATGATGGACCCCACGAGCATCGAGATGTTTATCAGGTAGGGGCTGATCATCCCCACACCGACGTAGGTTCCATTCATGTTGATGTAGAATCTGCAGGCATCAAGTTCATTGCAAAATGTCAACTTATTTTTGGCTAAGATCAAACTCTTACGACAATGCAGCCGAATGCGTGCATTCTTGTAATGCAATAATTCCCCAATCCTAGATTACCCGCGATTGTAGGCGGGGAGCCCGAACGTCGGGAAGGCGGTGAAGCCGCAGTTGGGTCCTCCGGTGTAGAACCATTGGAAGGCAGACCAGAGAAAGCTGCCCAGGCACGACCGGACGACGAGCGACACCTGCTTCCTGTGACGAGAAGCGCATGGATTGCACATCCATCAGCTCCAATCCACACCAAGGTACCAACCAGATCATGTAATACTCACTTCGCCTGCATGACGCCATGGGGGCTGTGGAAGCTGTTGATGAGGTGCGCCGTGGCCGAGCCGCTCGGGAACGTCAGCCGGTGGCGGATGATCATGGTCTGCACGTTCACCGGCAGCACGTCATCAGAGGTTATTCACATCAGTGGCGTATGCAGACTAAAATACTAGGGGGGCTGAGCTCTCTTCTTGTCTCTCAATCTCCATTTTTTCTTTGTAATCTTCATTTTTTCCTCCATCTCCTACCCTTAATCTCCATTGATTCATTGGCTGTAGGGGGGCTAGAGCCCACCCTGCACCCCCCCTAGATTCGCCACTGATTCACATATCTTGTCGTCTGACGTGTGATGATTCGCCGGAGCGTTCGTACGTACCTTCCTCATGGGCACGATGACGAGGAGGCCAACGAAGCTGACGAGGAACAAGAATGCCATGACCCGGCCAAGCGTCGGCTCGCTTGTGTTCGCTCCTTGGACGCTCGCGGTGGCCGTGTTCTCCGCCGTCTTCCTGTCCATCCCCAGCAGATACGACCCGAACCCACCTGATGATCACACGCAGCTCTGAGCTACCATCCAATGGCGATGACACATTCACTCGACAACACTTTTGGATACCCCATGGAATCGAATTCCGGATCGCTTACCGCTATATGTCATGCTGGCGCAGGCGACGACGCAGGTCTGGACGACGGCGTTCTCCTGGCGAGTGAAGGGGCGATGTGGCACGCCGATCTGGCCGAGAAGTTTCGTCCACGCCTTGAGGAGGAAGAAGCCCAGCAGCGCCGCGGAGATGTTGACCGACGGGATGATTCCCGACGTGAACACCAGGTTCATCACGACGCCGCTGAGCACCACGCCGAGCGCCAGGCTCGCCGCCACGGCGCGCGCCGTCACCTGCTCCGGCCACGGCGGGATGGGCTTCACCTCGAACGCCCGCTCGGTCGATGGGCCCTCCCGAGGGTCGCCGATCGATTCCATGCTCTTTGATCGTCGGCACGGCCGGGTGGGGACGGCCAATGCATGTAGGTTGTTCGACGGCCGTGCACCCACGGGTCGATTGGAGGCAAAAGGAGGAGAAGAGGGTGGCGATTAGCAAAAGAATGAGAGGCCGATCGGTGGCGTGCTTTTGGCTTGCGCACTTACTATTATGAGTCTACTATTATTAACGCCCGGCCTAATGGTGTGTCAGAGCCTTTACCGAAAAAGAAATATGGTGTGTCAAAGCCTTCGGAGGTATAAACTCTCGCCGCTAGGTGCTGTGAAAGAGTTGATCAACGGAATGGCAACCGCGGTTACCGCGCAGAACATCTGTTAGCAAACTTAGAACTCTTCGAACATCGTGGTGTTACATGTACCTAGAAGATTTCGATGAGATTAGTTGTTACAAGTTACTGACCAAATTATATCGCCACGAGTCACCCTGTAGTCCGACACGGAAATAGATAATACTTTCCTGTTCCAAATTGTACGTCGTTTAACTTTTTTGACTCCAACTTTGACCACTCGTCTTATTCAAATTATTTTGCAAACTATCATATCTTTTGTTATGGCTAGCTTTAGTAATAAAAGAATTGACTACATTTGCACAATTTTTTTGAATAGAACGAGTGATCAAAGTTGGGGTAAAAAAAAAGTCAAACGACTTATAACTTGGACGGAGGGAGTAGATATGTAAACGCTAGCCATTGTTTCCGTTGGCACAAATCACCTCCCGTATAAGAAGAATTGGACCGGAAGGAAAGGGGACAAGAAGAATTGGACCGGAAATTATGCATATGGTACAACGTACGAGCCAGGTGAATGCACAAGAGATAGATTCTACAACACAAACACGAAAATTTCCATTTCTTGTATAGACGAACCAACAAGAGTTCGCTTTACAGCAGCAGCAAAAAACGGGCGAACAGAAGAGATGCAGGCACTACTGCTATCTTCGCTGCCATGGACACTAACAACATTCAGTATTACAACAAGCCAGGAAATGTCCGTTTGCCATGCAATTTATTCTTCTCATACTGCTGTACAGTGTTTTTTTCTAGGTAGCTTGGTTATGGTGCCGTATTACACAGGGTTGTGCTGGACCAACAAATTAGCCAACCGATCCCTCGAGTTTCAGGTTCATGAGTGCGTCCACCTCCTGCGCGAACTCGTAGGGAAGGTGCTCGAAAACAGCTCGGCAGAATCCACCGATCATAGCGGCAACAGCCTTTTCATGATCTACCCCTCTTTGTTGGAAATAAAACAGCTGGTCCTCTCCGATTTTGGAAGTGCTTGCCTCATGCTCAACACGCCCACTAGTGCAGCCAACCTATTGTAAGCAAAGATTTGCCAATTCCATATGGTAGAATTGGGGAGAACATATGAAGTTAGGTTCAGCAAGAATTTGTAATCTGTGCTAAGAAGAAATTCAAGGAACAGAGGGGGATGCCAAGTTCTGAGTGTCCAGTTCAGTGTGTCCAGATACTTGCATTCGTAATCAAATTGAATTCAATATTTCCCCATGCAACACAAGTACGAAAGATTATGAAAGAGAGCACATGCATTTTCTTCAGCGTGAATTTGTAATCTACGCAAGGAGCGGAGGAATATGTCAAGTTACGAGTGTCCAGTTCAGTATGCCCAGATAACTTGCGTTTATAATCAAACTGAATTCAATATTTCCCCATGCAACACAAATACACAAGATTATTGAAGAGAAAACATGCATTTGATTCAGTATTAATTTGTAATCTGTGCTAGGAAGAAATTCAAGGAGCCAAGGGATATGTCAAGTTATGAGAGCCCAGCTCAGTATGTCCAGATAACTTGCGTTTGTTATCAAATTGAATTAACTATTTCCACATGCAATACAAATTAACAAGTTTATGAAAGAGGGCACACGCATTTGCTTTGTTTCCACAAAGGTTCAACTTCCCTAGAGCACTGAGCTCCTAACTAAGCGCCTGAGTTGTAATAGCATTTTCTGAAAGCCACATTTTAAGCAACAATGCTAAGATACTGAATGAGAGATGCATATCAAATCTTGCAACAACAACAACAACAACATAGCCTTTAGTCCCAAACGAGTTGGGGTAGGCTAGAGATGAAACCCAAGAAACAAAGCTCAAGGCTCAGGAACGTTGATAGCTAGTCTCCAAGCGCTCCTATCGAAAGCTACCTCCTTGAAAATATTCCACTCATTAAGGTCTCTGTTTATCGCTTCGTCCCAAGTCAATCTAGGTCTACCTCTACCTCTCTTTATATTATTGGCCCGCCCTAGGACCCCAATACGCACCGGCGCCTCCGAGGGCCTTCGTTGGACATGTCCAAACCATCTCAGCCGATGTTGGGTCAATTTCTCCTCAATGGGTGCCACCCCGACCTTCTCCCGAATGTCTTCATTCCGAACTCTATCCCTTCTTGTGTACCCGCAAGACCATCGCAACATCCGCATCTCTGCTACACTCAGTTGCTGGACATGTCCGCCCCGTACAACATCGCCGGTCGAACCGCCGTCCTATAGAACTTCCCCTTCAGCTTTTGTGGCACCCTCCGATCACAGAGGACGCCAGAGGCTTGACGCCACTTCATCAAATCTTGAAGTGGACATATTTTATATATAGTGACAATGAACTCAGGGATTTCGTCTGCTACCAAAGTGCTTACTGAAAACCACTCACATCATGATTCCGATTACATAAGGTAAATTTCACCAGCTAGCTAAGAGAACTACAAAGTTCATGACTGTGACCGCAACATATGTTTGGTACTGTATCAATAGCTAGCAAATCAAGCATAGAAGACAACTAATCTTTCCTTGACATTTACACATAAAAAGGATCTGATCATGAGCAATCAAATTTTATGACTAGCCACAAACCACAAACAATTCCACTGCAGCACACAAATATTTACAGGACTCACATGGAAATTCTGCGCTATGTTTCCCTTTAAGAAATTAAGAATTTGGAAGTGAGAAGAGATATCAGACCAACTATTCAATGATCACTTGATCATCCTACAGTTGTATCAAAGCAACATTTATGTTTCTCCATAAATGAATGCAATAATTTGTATTTCCCCCCTATCTTTCCTTAATACCACAAGAATTTATAAGATTCCATAAATCTGATTGGATCGACAGTCCGCGACAAGGTAAAGGGTCATCTCAGAAGCAGGGGGGGCATTGAACACATTCATCTCGATAGAATCCTTGTAGAAATATTATTGAATCAAGTTAGTCCATCCTAAGAGATTCATATCGTACCCCCAATTAAATTATCAGTTTTTCCTTCACCATGTTTTAAGTATCAATTTTGCACCGAGTCTATGTGCTTCGTGATGTAAGGCAAGTAATTCTATACTGTTGAGTAATGGAGCATTAAAAGCTTGTCTATTAGTATTGAACACAGCAATTTTGAACCTTTATATGCCAAACCAAGCAGAAAGGAAGAGTAAGTCACCTGAATGGTGGGATAGGTATTCGCAGCAGCATTATCACCAATCAACAATGAATCGCACTGTGAAGAATTATAGGCATTCTCTGCAGTAGAGTTCATCTGGACCAGCCCACGGTAGCAATTTCTTGACTTCCCTGCAGAGATGCCCTTGGATATAATCCGGCTGCGTGAATTCTTACCCCTGTGGATCATTTTTGTCCCTGTGTCTGCTTGCTGGCAATCCTTTGTAAGCGCAACCGAGTAGAACTCACCAACGGTGTCATCCCCAACAAGCTCCACGCTCGGGTACTTCCATGTAATAGCAGACCCTGTCTCCACCTGTGTCCATGAGATCTTGGAACCCCGACCCTTGCACCGTCCCCTCTTAGTCACAAAATTATAAATGCCTCCTTTCCCCTCCTCATCACCAGAGTACCAATTCTGCACCGTGGAGTACTTAATTTCCGCCCCCTCCTCACACACAAGCTCCACAACCGCAGCGTGGAGCTGGTTCGAGTCATACGCCGGGGCAGTACAGCCTTCCAAATAGCTAACGGTGCTCCTCTCATCGGCCACAATCAGAGTCCTCTCAAACTGCCCAGTCTCCTTGTCGTTGATCCTGAAATAGGTCGAGATTTCCATGGGACAGACCGTGTCCTTGGGCACGTAGCAGAAGGACCCATCGCTGAACACCGCGGAATTGAGGGCGGCATAGTAGTTGTCGCCCGGCGGAACGATGCTGCCGAGGTAGCGCTTGACAAGTTCCGGGTACTCGCGGATGGCCTCGGAGATGGAGCAGAAGATGACGCCCTTGGCCATGAGCGCCTCACGGTGCGTGGTGGCGATGGAGGTGGAGTCGATGACGGCGTCGACGGCGACGTTGGCGAGGCGCTTCTGCTCGGACAGTGGGATACCGAGGCGGTCGAAGGTGTTGAGCAGCTCCGGGTCGACCTCGTCGAGGCTGTTGAGCTTGGGCTTGCTCTTGGGCGCGGAGTAGTAGCAGATGGACTGCAGGTCCACGGGCGCGTACTCGTTGTCGCTCCAGGTGGGCTCGACCATGGTGAGGAATCGGCGGTAGGCGGCGAGGCGGAATTCGAGCATCCACGCGGGCTCCGCCTTGAGCTCCGAGATGCGGCGGACGGTGGCCTCCGAGAGCCCCTTGGGGATGGAGAAGGACTCGAAGTCGGAGACGAACCCGTACTTGTACTCCCTCTTCAGCAGCTTCTGCAGCGCGTCCGCCTCGTCCTCCGCCGCGGCGGCGGCCTGGGACGACGACGACGACGGGGACGGCTTCTGCGGGCCCGTCTGCACCGCCACCACCGAGAGGCGGCCGCGCCGGCGCAGGTTTGCCCGGCGCCCGGGTCCATAGGTCGCGTGCCCCACCCCGAGCTTCGCGGTGAGCGCGCACGGCGAGATGAGGGAGGTGGAGGCGGCCATGGTGCGGCGGCCTGGGATGGGGAGGGGTCGAGGAGAAGCGAATTGGGGAAGGTGGAGGAGGAGGAGGCCAGGAGGACCGTGAGAACCTGGCGGGGGTTGTTGAGTGGCTAGAGCCGTGGACCAGGCGTACGGTGCGCGCACGCGTCTGGGGCGGGGGCGCGTGGGAGGCCGGCGTTGGTGGGCTTGGTCCCCGCAGGGTTACGCGTGTGAGGGAGGGGTCGTGTGGCGGCCGCGAGGCAGGGCACGGCACTGGATGGATTTGGTTCGCGACGCGTCGCGACGCTCGCAGAGCTCGTCGAGATTTCGGGGCGGGCTCAGCCATTTCTTTCTGGGCTTTTCTTCCCACCGCAAACGGGGCGGCGAAAGCGGCTTCGGCTTCGGCTTCGGCTTTCGCCTCGGCCCGATCTGGCACGCACGGCCGCCTGCCTCTCGCCGCAGATGGATCGTGGCCGTCCAAAGATGATCCAGCGGACCGAACCGCCCCCCGAGCTCCCGGACGGATCGGGACGCCGGGCCCACCTGACACCACGGCCGGCGCGCCCAACGAAATGCGCTCGTTAAAGTCGCCTCACTTGTCGCTGTGGCGAACACGCTCCACGCCTCTCGCGTCAGCCTAGCCATGGCCGCCTCCTCCCTGCTCCGCTCGCTCACCCGGCACGCGCGCGGCGCTTCCGCTTACCACCGCCACCAACCTTGGTCGCCGTTCTCCACCACTGCGGCGGCGGCGGGGGCGGGCGCGCGGCGGGATGAGGAGAGCAAGGGGTTCCCCGGGCTGGGCCCGACGGCGAAGGGGGAGAAGGCGAGGGTGGTGGTGCTGGGCACCGGCTGGGCCGGGTCGCGGCTCATGAAGGACCTCGACACGGGAGGGTACGACGTCGTCTGCGTCGCCCCGCGCAACCACATGGTGTTCACGCCGCTGCTCGCCTCCACCTGCGTCGGCACGCTCGAGTTCCGCTCCGTCGCCGAGCCGCTCGCGCGCATCCAGCCCGCCGTGTCCAAGTCGCCGGGATCCTACTTCCTCCTCGCCCGCTGCACCGGCGTCGACCCCGACGCCCACATGGTGAGATCCCCCGATTTTGGGTAGGTGGGTGGTCGATCTTACCAAGTGGCGTTGCTTTCACACACTGACACACATGCGTGTGTGTGTTCCCGGATTCTCGGAAAAATTCGCAAAGTGCATTTATGCTAGTCTTGTGCGTGATTGCTTTTGACCTTTTCAGTAGATGAGTGCAATATGTCCGGAGAAATTCGCAAAGTGCATATATGTCCGGAGTTTGTCGGCCAGGTGAAAAAGGGGAATCTTAGCTTTACTCATCCACACCATGATCCACCCTACCATGCAGCACCCTGTAGCGATTAGCTAATGTGTCCTGCTGTTCGTCACAACATTTTTCAGCTTTTGCCCCATTTTTTTTAAGCGGCGACACTTTTAGCCTTATAAGTGCAAAATTCAAGAATGTGTGTTCATTCGTTTATAATTATGATCGTTTACTGGGCACTCGTTGGATTGATTCTTGAGCCAAAACGATTTTATGAGTATGAAAAATCAAAATACCAATCCATATTATGAACCTGATACATACTGCGACATTTTACGTTGTCTTGTCACGTCGTTGACTAACTTGTCATGTCGTTGACTAATATGCGCCTTGCTTTAATTCACTTACAATTTTTGCTGCATCAAATAGTCAATGCCATCAAACATCTGTGTAACCTAAAGATTCCCTTCTGATTATTCGAGCTAGGTGCCTCCATGGTGTGTTATGAATATTTATATAGTCAGAGTTATAGACTGTGTGTTAACTTTAATTGGATGGATATTACATGACCTCTCCTACTATCATTGATGTTTCTCTTATGACTCAGTTCTATCTATTTATTCGCCTCGTTTTGCATATAGATTGACTGCGAGACAGTTACAGATGGTGAGAAAGATACCTTGGAACCATGGAAATTCAAGGTTGCTTATGACAAGCTGGTTTTTGCATGTGGAGCCGAGGCATCAACTTTTGGGATACATGGTGTTACCGAACATGCAATATTTCTTCGGGAAGTTCACCATGCTCAAGAGATCCGCAGAAGGCTCCTTCTTAATCTGATGTTGTCTGATGTACCTGGTATGACTTCCGTATTCATTTACATCTTATGTGCTAATCAATTAAACTTAGGATTCAACTATATTTGGGCTGAAAATAAAAAAGCAAAGTTACTTTCCTCCTCAAACCTAATGTTATCCATTTTATTATGGCCGAGCACTGACAGACCAATGCTATGTCGCTAAACAGGACTTTCAGAGGAAGAAAAGCGCAGACTATTGCACTGTGTGGTTGTTGGAGGTGGCCCAACAGGGGTGGAATTTAGTGGTGAACTTAGTGATTTCATCATACGAGATGTTAAACAACGTTACTCACATGTGAAGGACTATATCCATGTCACCCTGATTGAGGTTTGTGCTGTTGTGTTTCTATAGTTTACATTTTTTATTTATTTATTACTGGGAACTCACATATCAGCTAATTTGTCTTTTCATCTTAGGCAAATGAGATATTGTCATCCTTTGATGTTCGCCTCAGGCAATATGCTACAAACCAATTAATTAAGGTTAGACCTCTTCTCAACATTAATTGCCATATCATTTCTGGCTTTAAGGCTTCGACAGGCTAGATTTTAGGAGTCCTATTTCCAAAGATAGCATGCTGAGAATCACAGCCATTTTGATGGCTATGATAAACCTGTTAATGGATTCCATATTATTTTTCTCATATTATTTGGATTTTGAAAATAAAATTTTTGTGTATGTCCGCCCGCCAGTCGGGTGTTAGGCTTGTGCAAGGAATCGTTAAGGATGTACAACCTAACAAATTAATCCTTGACAATGGAGAGGAGGTTCCTTATGGTTTGCTAGTGTGGTCCACGGGAGTTGGTGCTTCGCCATTTGTCAAGTCGTTGCGATTTCCTAAGTCACCTGGTGGAAGGTATAATAAATTGGTGTGATCATAAATTATGTTTATGCTGCATCATTTACTGGATGGTTTGCATTGCCATCTTCCATAGTTTTTTAGTGTTTGGTTCATTCAGTGTAGGTGTGTTGATGAGTGGTTACGAGTTCCTTCAACAGTTTTCCATATTCATTTTTCTGTCCTAGGACCTTTAACAGTTTTCCCATTTTTGCAGGATTGGTATAGATGAGTGGTTACGAGTTCCTTCTGTTAGGGATGTGTATGCTATTGGTGACTGCAGTGGTTTTCTTGAAAGCACTGGCAAGGATGTTCTCCCTGCTCTAGCCCAGGTAAATTCATGAACCATCTTTGTACAAGCCAAACCAATCACAAAGCATGCGCAAACAGGGTTCTTTTTCTGTAGCACAAGGTAAAAACACGGTAGAGAAAATGGAGAAGAAATATGAACAAATGGGTTTGCATAAAAAAATTTACTGGCAGATACTCCTAGTTCTCTTTCTCCTGCATGTTTCTATTATTCATTTATTCTCTTCCAGAAGAATTATTGTTGTCTAAGGCAATTCTTTTCCATTCTGTTTGTGCACTTGAACAGGTTGCAGAACGGCAAGGTAAGTACCTCGCAAGCCAGCTCAACCGTGTCATCAAAGCTGGAGGAGGGCACGCAGACTCTGAGGCTGAAGCCGACCCAGGGCCACCCTTCGTGTACAAGCATCTAGGCAGCATGGCCACTGTTGGAAGATACAAAGCTCTAGTCGATCTGAGGCAAAGCAAGGTCCGGTGATGTTTTCTATTTGCAAGCTTTAGTTACTAGCTGCTCATGGGTTTACTGAAACAAATTTCTTTCTCCATCGGCAGGAGTCGAAAGGGATATCTCTTGCAGGATTTGTGAGCTGGTTTATCTGGCGCTCGGCGTACTTAACTCGTGTTGTTAGCTGGAGGAATAGGTTTTATGTGGCTATCAATTGGCTGACCACGTTGTTGTTTGGCCGAGACATAAGTCGTATCTAGATTATAGAGTGCCTCTATGTTGATATCTTCGATACACGGATACAGTGCTATAGGTCACGGTTACTTTTCCTTTCTTTTGTTATTTACCCGCCCTTATCTTTATCACTGTTGTCTACTTGTAAGTTCGAAAAGCACAATTCACAGGTGAATTATGAATAAACATGAGGAAACCAAAGCTGTTCACGACTTCACGTGTCATTAATGTATAATAATTGTGTAGCTATGGTTTCTTCAGTGTCAAAGAAAAATTTTTGAGGAAGACTCACTAGACAAATACACGGTTTTCATAAATCAGCTATTAAACTACGAGAAAACAATATTGAAAAAAGTCTAGCGCCAAACGCTTCAAAGAAAGCGGTGTTTGAACTTTGCACTCCGTACTAGTCTCTTCTGTGGATTGATCAACTTGTAAACTGTTTGTTCAGAAAAAGGTAAGCCAACCTCATCTCCTGCTTAATGAAAATATTGCATAGGTCACAAGTTAAATGTAGGACATTGCTTTCTCTTTAGCTCGAACCATCAGTGAGAACGAAACTGAATGATGTCATAGAGAAAGTAACTCCGTAGACAGGGAAAATGACATAAAGATCAGACTTGGACTTCAAGTTTCACATATTTGCCGTATACAATATGTTTAGTAGCGCCCCTTTGGCTTAAGATCATTGCATAGATAGCATCTTCTCCATATTGCAAAGAATCTGCAGTCCCGCCTTCAGTTTACAAACACAAAAAATTCTTTTTAACGACAGCAAAAATTCCTCTATGGATGCCAAAAACAACTCAATTCAGGAATTGAAAAGGGGGGGGGGGGGGGGGGGGGTACAGGCTGCAGATCAAATTGAACAAGGGCCTTTTCCCTGATATCTAGTAAACATGTAAAAAGAAGAAACAGCATGCTACATCGCAGCAAATATCACCCAAAGTTATGAGATACAACTGAAATCAGCAAAGGCGGCCAAGTGAGCTTTGGAACGACAGTGTATCAAGAGGGTTCAGTTCATTCTGCGCCTCTTGTTCCGTTGAGGCCCCCCACCATCCACATCCAATGACCCTAATGCATTGGTCCTCCCTCTCCTCCTTAGAGACCTTGAAGAGCCTGCATTGCTAGGCTCTCCTGCACTCTCTGAAATGCCAGCATCCCCCTGTATCACTGCAACAGTGCTCGAATTAGATGCTTGGTCTGCAGAAGGTGCTCCAGCAACATGAGTTCCATCAACTGCTGGCTCATTATTTTGAGGATTTGATGATGAAGCGGATCCTCCATATTGGCTTGGTGAGGCTATTCTTCTAAGGTCACTAAAGGCACTGGCCAGTCTTTCTGTGCTTTCAATGCCAATAAGGCGCTCCAATAATTCATATCTATCTGATACACTTAGTGTTGAGCCACGTCTCAATGATTCTGATATGGTTCGTGCCAAACCAGTATTGGGGCCAGTGGAAGAACCATCAGGAAGGATCTCAGCTTCTCTCTGCCGCCGCCTTGCAAAGTCCAATAGTTCATATCTATCTGTTATATTTAGTGTTGAGCCACGTCTCGATGATTCTGATACATTGGTTTGCGTCAAATCAGTATCGGGGCCAGTGGAAGAACCATCAGGGCGGCTCTCAGCTTCTCTCTGCAACCGCCTTGCTCTCATCCTTGTGGCCAATGCCAACCTGCTTAGGCGAGTAGCATGTTGAGCACTGTTATCTATTTCCTGTGCAGCTGACTCAGACGGCCCTTCAAACCTGCTCACGGTATTCATAATTTGTTGGTCCAGCAGGCGCCTCCACGATGACAGTATCCCGTGCGCCTCACCAAGCCTTCTTGAGATTGGCCGCATATGGTGGAACTGTTGCCTAAAGCTTTCGAGGCGATTTCCATGTGGCCTTGGCGGGATTGAAGGACCTTGTGGCTTCCCATCTTCCACAGCCTTCTCTCCATCTGAATTCCCTCTACCATATATAGGAGTAATATTTGCCTCTGTAACCTCGCCTTTGCACACTGGGCATTCCTTGTGGTTGGAGTAAACATTCAACCACTGATACAAGCACGGCCAGCAGAAGAGATGGCCACAGGAAGTGACCACAGGCTCATTTGCCATCTCAAAGCAAATGTTACACTCGAATGTGGCGGCAGTCTTGCCATGCTCCTCGGTGGACTCTTCTGAGGCACCTAATTCTGATCCATTGGCAGCCACCTTATTCATTTCAGTAATATCAGTTGCAGGCTCATGTTGGGGCACTGGCATGGCAGCGTCCCGCCCAGAGGGGCGAGCCTCAGAGCTGAGGGGTGGAAGGTCAGACCTGAACTGCCTTGGGCGAAGCCACCGGCTTCCAGTTTGCTCAAGCAGACGCCTGTACCGCGCGGCAGTGTCTGGGAAGAATGGTGAGGAGGCCGTTGACGAGGAAGGCCGGTCCTCCCATCCCAGCAGTTCACTTGCCCTCACCAGCGGCGGCGGCGGTGGCGGGAAGGCGTACCCAAGTTCGTCTCGGAGCGGCTCCGGAGGTGGCAAGCTTTGAAGCCCGGGGATGAACGGTTCCGGGGGCGGCATGTACAGATGCGCGTCCGGAACAGGCGAGTCCTCGGGGTTGTAAGGGGAGTACACCTCCGGCGGCGGAGGGGAGAGGTCCGCGCGGGAGGGGGAGTACGGCGGGTGCAGGGCCTCCGGCGGCGGCGGCGGCGCGTCGACGGACGCGGCGGAGGAGGACGGGGAAGAGGGCATCGGGGTGCTGAGGGCGAGGTCGGAGCCGAGGTCGGAGCGGCGCGGGCGCGGGGCGCGGGGGAGACCGAGGTAAAGGTTCAGATCCATCCTCCTGCTGCTCCCCGCGGCCTCATCGGCGTCCATCCGATGGTCAGCCGCGTCCCCAGAGCCCTACCCCCCCACCCCGCTTCCGGACCTCGCCGCCGCCTTGACTTCCCTCCTCACCGGCGTCGCGGTCTGCAAGGAGCAAACCCTATACCTTGACGCGCGGACGCGGCGCCGGGGCCCGGCTCATGGGCGGAGGACGCGTTCGAACGCCCTCGCTGCCGCTGTCGGGAGAGATTAGCGAGTGGCAGTCGGCAGGGTGCGGCCGCCGCCGACGAGGGGAGCGGTGGCGGCGAATGGGGCGAGGGGGACGCGCGGCGCGGCCAAGAGGGGGGGTGCGGCAAGCGGTCCGAAATGGGGAGAGAGCGTGTTTAATATCTGGCCTGCGCCGTCGTGTCGCGGTGGAAATGGAATTCCATTTCCTCGACGGTTAAAGCCGTGACGCAGGCCGGAAACCAATTAATTAACCGCTAGCCTCAACCCTCAACGGCCGTCCCAACGGAACAGGCAAAGAAAACGGTTTTTTTTTTCTCAGCTCTCTCACGGACAATTTTACTTGACGAAAAGCGAGAAATGATGTAAAGCGGAGTACACCGTATGTTGTAAAGAAAACGGCCTTTATCACTATGCGTTCGGAAAAGAGGAGTAAATCTCTATTTTTTTTCCCTTAAAACTATGCGTTCGGAAGCGAGAAAAGAGGAAATGAGATCCAAATCCAGAACTTCATAAGCAATGAATGATCCTCCATAAAATGATGTCAGGGTAAAAAAGTAATTTTCAGACAAAAAAAAAAGGCTGAACACAAAAATAATA
The DNA here is from genome assembly GCA_015342445.1 of Digitaria exilis. Classification (NCBI taxonomy): domain Eukaryota; kingdom Viridiplantae; phylum Streptophyta; class Magnoliopsida; order Poales; family Poaceae; genus Digitaria; species Digitaria exilis. Next base: position 1,417,070 of record JACEFO010001719.1, read on the forward strand.
CTAATCTCGCATGCATTGATTGTTCCACTTGGTTCATATCTGTCAATGGAAGGCAAGAGCATGCAGAGAAACACGGTTGCTACTCGCCAAATGGGTCAATGAAAGCATCTAGCCTTTTTTTTAGCATCCGCTCAGCAGTAATCAGTAGAGTCGCTGTCTATTATCTATACGACACTAACAAACAGATTGGATACGTCACTTGCTGAACCCGAAATGTAGGATGCTACCAAATAAGAGATATTTTTGGTAACTGAGATTTTTCACAATAACCGCAAACTCCTTTCAGCAGCAAACCCCGTCCTGGAAATGAAAAACTGAGATGAGGCGCTCCGCTTTCCCTTGTTTGCCTGGATGCTTCTGTTTTCTCCAGCATCAGAGTTCCAGACAGAACAGGATAGGTGATCATTCTTGCGGACTGACAATATCAAGAATCTGCAATGCAGGAGTAGTATGGTTTATTAAAAAAAAAGTTGATTTATTATGTTTAAACTTTTTCATTAAAATGAGAAGATCAAAAGGCGATGAACACTTAAGTGGCTTAAGACCTTATCTGTGAATTGGTGAAAAGCTTGACCTTCCATCATTTTCTCCAATTCCTAGAGACAAACTAATGAGATGGTAGATATAATGGATGAAAGAATTATATGGGAGTAGCTGTAGCTTAGAACGCATTCTACTGCTGTCAATTTAGGTGGCATTGGCCTATTTGGATTTTGTCAACTATTCATATAGACATAAAAGATGAGAAATCGAGGTAACGTACGCTATTCCCATGGGAAAAGGAAAGAATTCTGCACCCGTGTCCATCATGAGGGTTTTGTTTTGAATCAAATAAACTATGATAGGTATGTCAAGTACTATTTGTTCAAACTTAGCGATTTTCACAAGTGAATGAATTATGAAGACTTACCTTTTCTGGTTCAGAGGACCCATCGATTTTAAGTATCATTTTCTGCAGTTCAGGATCCCTCACAGAATCTTGGATCTCTTTCAGCTCCGCTGCGAAGGATAGGAAGTTCAAGTAAAAACACAAATAAAGAAAGCTGCACTTGGCCTTTGATAACTTTCGGATTCATGAACTCAGCACTAGCATACTTCCTGCGGTCCAGGTGAGGACTGCAATAATTTATCAAATATATCTTAAAGGCTCAATAAAGTACCACTTTACAAGCAAATAATGATAAACGAGTTTACGTATGATGCTTGAAAGATCAGAACTCTTATTTAATCATGGAAAGTATAAGATATTGCCATACAAGTTTCCCTAGATTAGCCGCATTAAGTCATAATCCATGGATGGTTCCCAACTGGTGATGCATACATTGGTTGGAAAATATATGTTCATTAAGGAAATTGGAGTAAGTGCAAGAGATGTCGAGGGGGGCATAACCACGTGACAGCATTGTTAACACAACATGAATTGCCTAAAAATGTAATTAGAGTTAAACTTGGTGCCTTGGTGGTAAGGCCATACCTAAAGACCTTAGTCTATTGCTGTCAACAAGCCAGCTTGGGTCCTCAACTTCAAGCGGTTTTGTAGGGCATACTGTACTTGGAGATTTTGCAGGGCAAGTGGTGTTCGGTGCTGCAGAAAACAGGGAGCAACAATTATTTTAAAACACATAATGAAGCAACGATAGCACTATATATTATACTTTAGATAACCATTTTAAATTAATTTAATTAAAGAAAGAGTATAGCTACATTGTATAAGGTTGGAGGTGGTTGAGGAGGGTGGCGACTCAAACATTCATAGTGGGTATAAGATTGTAATATATTAAGTCTGATCTTAACCAACTTTTTGTCATAAATACCAGATGCAATCATGGAACAAAAAAAAAAGGAGAGTACATTGTGTTGTATAAGTATTTACATAAAGAGGAATGTTGATCCTTTTCATTAGGGCACTTTGTTCCATCTTCCACCAGCTCAGAGCTCCGTGCTGCAAACAAGAGAAGACATCACCATAGGTTCTTCTAGTTTTTTGTAGCAATCATTACAACTAATACACAAAACAACCTTCAAGTACAGCATGGACCGATATACAGAGCAAACTGGTTTAAGCCCTTTTATTTGGGTCAGCAAAAGCTGTAGACATTTCGGACACCAAAAGTAACTTAGTAAGCAAGTTTTCTTCCTCTAATGAAACAAATTATCACTGAGCGAGACACTAACTCAATGGTTGTCAAGAAAAGGAGAAAACATTAACTGCCTTACAGTTACAGAACACCTGTACCCTGTGGTTTCATGAACTAACAAAAGTGGATATCTACACTCTAGATGTTGTCAAAGTAAGTAATAAATAGGGACAAGTGCATGCAATTAACAGCCAGGATTACACATCATACCCCTGTTGTAAATGGAACGAGTCCCTGCACCCCCAGTATGTTAATTGTTAAGAGAGCAATTACATTTTAAAAATTTTATCTGCAAAAGCTAGAGCACTCACAAACTTCCTCCTGCAGCAGTGACTTGCTAATTTCTTCCTGAAGCAATGTCTTCTGGCAAGATTCTTCTGCAAAAAAATAAAAATAAAAACAACATTTGAGACCAAATCACAACCAATATTCATACAAGGCAGCTGTATCTTATATACTTGATTGTTACAGCCTGTAAGCATGTGTCTATGGACTACGGCTCTCAGAACAAGAGAAACAAAATAACTTAGAGATCATTTTTTGTTTTCCTTCAATGTCAGAGTATAAAAGCATTCAAAGCTACTATTTAGTCTTGTAAGAATATATAAATCATTAGAAATTAAATGTTGGCAAACTGCAAGCCACACTTTAGTGTCATAAGAAAATATTAAATCACTGAAAAAAAAATCTTAGGTTGACAGCAAGGTAAAGATAGCACAGAAATACCTTTGTGCTTTTTAAAGCATGTGACAGAACAACTGCAAGGGATAATGAGACGGTATATCAGATTAAACTAGAAAAAAGAAAAGTTAACAGGCAATGATTTCTGTGAATCTGCAGAATATATTTAGTACCAAAATATAAACACTCATCAAGATTTTTTGGCACATAATTTAAATTGGGCCTAAAGTGACTGCAATTAAAAAAGTTTGTGACTTGATTTGATTATCACTTATCAGATGAGTTAAGGAAGATCAATTACACTACCTGAAGGCTGAAACATTTAGCGATATCCTTGTGTTGTAATTCTAAATAAAGGCTAGCGATATTTTAAAAAAAAAATGATACATGATACAGACACTAGCTAAAGCCAAATCCAAATTTATGATACAAGACAGAGGTCAGCTTTACATTCCATGCAGGTAGATGTCTCCACGCTGCACAAACTTTGTACCATCATTTAGGAAAACTTGCAGACATTTTTTTTAATAATAAACTTGCAGACATTTGCTTCTTCAATTAATAGTGTTTCACAGTTAGTACAATGTACTAATCTGCTCAAAGTCACACCAAGGACTAGATGAGCATCAAACCAGAATTTTCATCCTAATGCTGGAACTGCAGCGATATTAGCTTCTTACTGATTGTGTGTATGGCAAGCAAGCTAGAATTGAAGTCAGAGACAAAGCAAATTTCATCTGTTCATATTCCAGGCATGCCCGATAACTTTGTTCCATGAACCCTATACGACCCGTACTCCATTTTCCCCAAAAAAAACAGAAGATTAATCCATGATCCTCGCAGAAGAAAATTGCACTAGTACCATAACCTGGGCTCGAATAAACACCAGTTCAACCGAGATATCGCAGCTAATCGTCTACGAAACACCAAACCTCAACGCCACGCTCAGCGACAGCACATACAACCACGCACAGCAGCAGAGAAGGCTTGTTGGTGGACTCACTAGGGCGTGCGGCAGGAGGGGCACTTGTACTTTGGCGGCGCCTCCTTACAGACGCTGCAGCTCCCGCCTCCCATCTCCTGACCAACCTCCGCAGGAGCTCGTCTCCCAGGGGAAGCGGCGACCAGCACCGCCGTGCTGTTTCAGGTGAGGTGGCTACCGCGATGGAGGGACTGATGGACTCTGTGGAGTCTGGTCTCCGACGGCCGGCGGGGTAGTGTGTGTTGCTTCGGCTCGGCGGCGGCGCGGCGGGGCAAGGAGGGGGGATGCTCAGGGCTCGCGAGTACGCGTGGGCTGTGGCGCGCTTGGTTTTTACATGGGCCCAGCGGCCGCCTTTGGATTCGGCCCAGGAGCGATATATATAGAGGGGAGACATGAATACATGAGGGTAACTTTCATTGCATTCGAATTTAGGCATCTGTTAAGTTTGTGAGCCCTCTTTTTATTTATCATCAATCAGTTTGGTCAAAACTAAACATGGAGTTTGATTTGAAGTGCAAGGCCGTATTTTAAAAAATTTCAGGATGCGGTACGCCTACCCCGCGGTCACACTCCTACCCCGCGGTCACACATTGAGTTTGAGGTTCATGTTGGGACGAGCAATTGGAATGCATCCTCACTCGCTGAAGGAGACCATATATCGATTGTCACGCTTTCAATGTTTTTTTTACATCACTATTTTAATGTGTTGATGTGTTGCATCCGAGCAATAGGGTTCGAAACTCGACATGCTGAGGTAAACCCCAATTACCATATCTTCAAGTGAATCAAGCGCAAAGTTGCCTATCACGTAACCCTCCGGAAAACAACGAGGACATTAGGATGAGTGGATGACGTACATTTGACATGTTTACTTCCATGAAAAGTGTTCGGTATTAATCATTTCTGTTATGAAACGCTGCCTGTAAATTTGACAATAAAATATTTGTGCCACTCCACACAAAACTATTGTTGCAAAGTATATAGGTCGAAGGATATAAAATGGAAAAGATATATCCAAAATAAACCTTGCATGCGTGCATGTTTGATTTCCTAGTTTTTTTATGAAACTAATACTACTAGTATTAAGTGATGCATAGCATTGGAATTTCTGTCATGGAAGTTTTAGGCTTGGAATTTTTGGGTGTATATATACGCATAGCTTTGATTAGTTTGCTCGGAACACATAATAAAAAGGAGTAAAGGACAGTGTACAACAAAATTCAAGTGTGTACAGCTGGCCTGCAAACAATGCAAATTAACTAGTTCCAATTCGTAAGGGGGTATAAAAAGAGAGAACCAACCTAAAAAGAACTATGGATTTTGTCATAAACTAGCACCTAAAACTATTTTTTTTAAAAAAATACTTACAACTAGGTTAAATATGACATGCCTCAGTTAAAACTTAGAATCTTGAAGTCATGTAATTAATTCCTTGCTCATGTCGTGTACTCATGCTCAAACCACTCTAAAGCCAAATAGTATATCACACCACAAATTCACACATGAGTGTACATGGCACACCAACGGGTCAAAAAATAAACAAAGTTACAATAACATCGTGTCGATTTCATTCATATCCGGTACCGGAGCAATGGATCCTTGAACTGAAGCCGCTGATTAAACACCCTCCACGCATAGTCCTCCAGTAGGAAAGAGTGAAACTTCCATCCATCCCCGTCTGCTCCGGCACCATTTGCCTCGTCGTCTCGGTCCTCGTCGCCTTCTCCGGCGGCATCGGAGAGCGGGACCAAGGGCGAGATGATGTTGTCCAGAGGCAGAGTGATGAGCACCGTCAGCGACAAGCGGTCAGTCTCGCCGTGCTGCGTGTCCATGGGTGCAGAGGTGGGGCGAGCCATCCCTCTCACTTTCCTCAACTTGCCGTTGCTCCACACCTAGCACGCGAGCCAAAAGGAATCATGATTCATGGCAACAAAAGATGAATCAACTACTGCTGCCTGAAGAGTGAAGCTTTGAAGAACAGTTCATGTGGGCGCTTTTGCGTTTGAAAAGCGGAGGTTGACTAATTTTCTGTCCTCCAAACTGAGCGGTGATCAGTGAGTTATACCCCAGCTGATGCAGACATGGGGCCTGATTGCCTAACTGGGTCAAAATAATAAAACTGAGTGGTGACCCTTGAATTGCTGATGCGCAACCTACTTTAGAATTTGATGCCGTTGCATAAACAAAAAGGATGATCACCATGACTCTATCTCTGCCTCTCGCTCTTGTACGTTCTGTTGCAGTGCCACTACCGCCTCTAGCGTGCACTACAGCACTAGCTGGCATCTAAATTTTGACCCAATCAACAACAATAGCAACAGTGCTTGTGTAACCTCATTATATTGATTTTTTTTCTCTTAAGACGCTACTGCAAATTTCAGTAGGAATGTTCACTGGATATCCTATGATTTTCGATTTAGTCAAACTGAGAGATTTGCACGCAAGTACCTGTGCAATCTCGCCGATGGTGACAAGAAACGCACCGTCGCGGGCGCCCACTGCCGTCCACTCGCCGCCGTCGTTCACCACCCAGCTGCTCGCCGGTGCCGCGTCCTGCCCAGACGCCTCCCACTGGCAGTGAAGGCCCACGACGTACGGGTATGCCTTCGCCTTCCCTGCGGCCGGAGGAGCAGAATCGCTGGCGGCGGAGACCTTGGAAGCCCACACGAGGCACCTCGGCTTCCTCCTCCCCTCCGCGAACGGGTCCTCCCGGATGCCCGCGTCAGGGCACCCGGACAGCAGCGCCACCACCCGCAACCCTACGTCCCTCATCCGCCGCGCGTACTCCGCCGCAGCCGGGAACGCGTCCATGTCCCCCTCGCAGACGTCGAACACCACGGCGGGGTCATCGGTGCCGCCGTCTGCATCCTGCTCGTCCTCCTCCTCCTCGGAGAATCCGAGCGTGCGGAGATTCGACGCTCGGCGCGAGGACGCATCGATATGAGAGAGCTCGGCGAGCGCGGAGGAAGGTAGGTCGGAAGGGAGGCCGTGGCCGGCGAGGTGGAAGTAGCCCACGTCTGCGGCGTCGCGGAGGGCGCGCTGGTCGGGGGCCTCGAGCGAGACGAGAGGCGGAAGCGAGGGCGACGCCTGCGACCGAGCGGCGAGTGGGGACCGGAGCTGCGGGGCCGGGGAGGAGAGGAGCAGGCGGTGCAGGAAAGCAGAGAGCGCGGCGTCGGCTCCCCCAGCGGCCGCGGAGGACGCGCCCGCGTGGTGGTTCGACGGCGTTGGCGGTGGGGGGCCTGGAAGCGAGCTCCCTCCGGCGGTGGTCCTAGACATGGCGGTGGAGGCGGCGGCGGTGGCGGAGGAGGAGGAGGCGGCCATGGAGACGGCGGCAGCGGCGGGATCGCGGCTGGTGCTTTTGGTTTTGGTGGGAATTGGGAACCGCTGGTTGTTGGGCGCCGTTTGCTGCGTGGGAAGGAGGCGGCGGCCTTTATCTGAGTCGTGTTGGTCTGGTTGGGTGGGCCCAACTGCTGGCCCGGCGGTGGGCCACCTTTGTGGATTGTGGCGACCTGAAGCGGTGAATCTGGCAGGTGGGCCGGATTCGGCTCCTTTGTTTCATTTTGCATTGAACATTACTTTTTGTTTTAGAAATGTATAAAATATCCATTTTCTAGATTAAGGAACATCCTGGGCTGTAAAATATCTGAATACATGCATGATTCACATCTAATAAGCCACTGAAATAACAGAGTGAGCCGTCAAGACTTGACTTCTTCAGCCTTATAAGCCCCCGTGCTTTGCCGGGAATGATCCAGTCGCATTTGCCGGCTCCAAAACAATAGGGCAAAGATAAGAGAATTATCTTTCTATCCCATCGTTTTTCAGGAGGAAGCATCTATCCATCCATCAACATTCCAGTATTCCACCAGCTGGTACGCCACGCTTGGTGCTCCTGTTGAACGGAGGGCGCACGAGGCATGGAATTTTGCTCTGCCTTGCTGAATTGGATCTTTGCACGTCCCGGTACTCGGTACCGTCCGTGCAATCTTGACGTGGCACACGCTCTCCCGGCGTCCCGGCTAAATTAATTAATCTCGGTTAGGAGTTGGGACGGCGACATGGCCACTCGCCGTCGCAGAGCCGCAGATGCCGAAGATGGTGGACAAAAAGATGCAGAGGCATCCGAACCTGCGACCCAAAATTCAATCACAGGGCCGGGGAGCTTAGCCTTTCGCGTTTCTTTGTAACAAAAAAAGAGTACTTATTGTGGGCGTGCAGGGTGCTTAAATTATGGAAACGTGCGCAGCGACATGTCAACTTAAGTGTGCCTTGTCAGAATCGCGCTTAGTGATGCGCTGATGTCGACTGCTTTATCATCGGGTAGTCCTTGTGTGCCTATCGTTTAGTTCGACGCCAGAAAAAGAAGACGGAGAAAAGAGTTTGTGAGTGTCTTTTACGTGATTAGATGAGCGATTTTTTTCGGAATCGCGTAGCCGGTCGCGATCGTGAGGGATTTGCCAGCTTCGATTCGAAAGGAATTGCAGAGGAAAAACAAGAAAACCGGTCCCAGCACCTGAAACATCTTCCAGGAAACATGCTTGTCTCTAGCGACATGGAGCTCCAGTTTGTCAAAAATAATTGTGTTAGGTCGGAGTCGACGGTCTGCATCTATCTTAATGTTTGTGTACTAGCCAGGACTCGTCATGCAAAGAGCGAGGTGTTAATGTACGTCTGGTCCTGTACCTTCTTCTTCTTGAATCACTGATCCCGTTTCAGTAAGTACACGATCGTCGTTAGCGAAAAAGCCATGCAGCATTGTGAATGTTGTGGGGATCGGGCATCAGAGTCTGATGATGCAACTTACACCAGTTAACTTGCTGTGAAAGAAGCTTGCGATTCCCGCCAAAAAAAAAAAAGAAGAAGAAGCTTACGATTAAGTTGGGCCGAAGTTTTGTTAGGAAAAGGAGGCCCAATAATAATTGTGGTTGGAGTCCTCAGCGCACAAGTTAGCAGTGAGGCCCAAAGAATAATGTATGGGGCCTAGTCCACCAAAAGACACGCGGCCCAAGCTCTGAATCAGACAGGAGCCCAGGAGAGTCGGACAGCATGTAGCTGTGCATTAGATGAACTCGCAAGGGTGGCTGTTACACTTTGGGCCATCTAAGGCGATTCATGAGAATAATTTTCAGAGCCCCCTCTCTACTCATAGTTTTGTTTCAAAGTTCATCTCTGAGCTGCAGTTGACTGTATCGCTGAAAGTTGTCAGGACTCCTTCGACTGTGGTTCCACCTTGTTGGATTCCACCACCACCTGACTTGCAGAAGATCAATGTTGATGCGGCCTTATCAAAGAATACCGGAGTTGTCTCGGCTACGGCGATAGCAAGGGACGCAGCCGGAAATTTCATAGGAGCTTCGGCACTTAGTTTTTGAAGGTATTACTGATGCCGAGACTGTTGAGGCAATAGCATGCAAAGAGGGGCTATCGCTTGCAAGTGATCTAGCCATGCAGAGGTTCAGGCTAGCGTGCGATAGCGCAAATGTGATTAAGAGCTTGCGAGGTCCAGGTATGTGTATTTATGGGCATATTGTCCAGAAAATCAAGGCAAGAGCTGCGAACTTCATATTATCGAATTTTGTCCATGAGGGTAGGGTCTCTAATGTTGATGCTCATGCGCTAGCGCGAAGCTCTATCTACTCTACCCTAGGCCGACATGTTTGGCTAATTGATCCGCCTGATGGCGTTTGTAACACCTACAACTCTGTTGCCTAATAAAGAGAGGTGCTTCTGTTGCTCAAAAATAAAGTTGTGCATTAGATGTTATCAAGGTGTTCTAAAAAAAAGATGTCATCAAAGGATTCAAGGTGTTCTAAAAAAAATGTCATCAAAGGATTCAAGGTGTTCTAAAAAACAAAGGATTCAAGGAACACTGGTGTTTTCTAAGCCAATGGATATTTGGAAGTCAGTTTTTACTTGCCTAATTAAGGCTCGTTCGGTCCATCGGATTCAATACGGGCCGGGAATGATAGATATAATAAGAAATTTATGGTAGGTATAGCTAGAGACCGGGATTTATTTCAGGTCAAAAACTAATTTTACTCATGACAGATACAACAAGAGATCCGGAAAGGTTTTCACACCTCTTGACTGGTGGATTGACTTCCTGTCTTTTGGTGTCACTATTGTAAGTAAATTAGCTCTCAACATGGAATGAATCCCGACCTCTTGTTGTGACTATCATAAATTTCTTGTTATCTTTATCATTCCCAGTCCGGATTGAATCCGATGGAACCAAACAAGCCCTCACGTGTTCCCCCATTGTTTCCCATTTGAATTGCATGGGGGGAATTTAGGATTGCAACTTGGATCGTGGGTCCCATGCTCGTACGCGAGGCTCACAGACAGGAGAAAAGTAAAGCTAAAAACGGTATGGCTGGTGCATCAGTAAGTAGTGAAGGACAGGCCACTGCCGGTATGGCACGCACGGTTGTTGCCCCAGCTTCTCACAATCGCACAGGCAAAAGCGTCGAGGACTTTCATCTCCATATCCACCTTTCCTTCCCAGCTACCATGCGGAATGCTTGGTTCCTCTGGTGTTTGATCCTTGCACGCATGGGCATGAGCATGACCGCGACCACGGACCAGAACTTCACGGGCACTCGCAAGCACCAAACCGCACATGAAGCCAGCAGTCCCCAGAGGCCCAGACGACCCCAGTCCAGCACCAACTGCGCACCAACGGGGCCGAACAGATCGCGAGCTCGCTGCCACCCGCAAACCTACGCAGCCGAAGTGTCTGCCCAAAGCTGTGCAAGCAACACGGAGTCACCCAGACGGCCAGACCAGGCCATACCATTCCCGGCGCTGAAGCGGAGACGACTCGTCAACAGTGTTCTTGCATCTTCAGGACCGGGTGGTTAACGAGGGCCTAATCATAGGAACGCTTCGTGGTCCAGGGGCTGCACGGCGACGAACCAGGAAGCGCGAACCACCGCGAGATTCTGTCCACGATCACCCCAGCTCCGGCTGCGTCCGTGTCCAATTGGTCAAATCGTCGTGGGCTCAGCCGCTCAGGGCTCGCCCGCCTCGGCCTCTGCTTCGTGTCGCCGTGATGGCTACATGCTTGATTCTAAAACCCAGAGATGATCGCGAGTTGTTAGGCATAAAGGAGGACTGGGAAATCATGCTGTGTTGTTTAGTATCCTCCAGACCGGGCAATCTGTTCTCACGCTCGGGTGTGGCAGGGGCAAGCCTGCACGTACAGGGACAATCTTCTGGAAGCATGATATGCTAGTCCACTACAGCTCGTTGGTCCATAAACAACCGCAAACGGCCAAGCTGCTGTCGAAAAAACCGTCATCGAAATACTAACATTCAGGTTAAAACGACACGGGAGAAACATACGAGACGGGGAAAAAGCAGGCGAAAGAATGCAGATTCCTCACGAGTCCACTTGAGCAGTGGCGTTTGCTGCAGTAGTCGCTCTCTGATTTGAAACAAAGCGAACTTACATGTCAGGTTTCGTCCGCGGGCTGACTCGAATCAACAACCGTAACCAAACCACCTGCACTCCTGCAGGTAGGCCGGGCTTCAAAGCCAAGACATGTCACGCTCGATACGCTGGAACCAGAAAAAGGAGAACTGCCGTTGCAGGAACGTCACTGTTATAACATGGATGATTTTGGAAGATGCAGATACTTATCGGGTAGGTGGGTGGCCAAACAACTTGCCTAGGCCGCCAAAAATAATGGATATTTGGAGGGCATCAGGTCACAGAACTACAGGAGGCCAGGAACGAACGTGATGAAGCACAAAATGACATTTGCGACTTGCCAGTGTGGTGACCGAGTGGCCTGCAACGCACTGTGAGGGCAGCCAATGGGATTTGACAGGAGTTTAGGTGCCAATCAATTAATCAATCATGGCGTTAGATACTCGAGGCGTTGCGGTCCAATGGGATTTGACAGAATGTTCCATCAGCTAGCTGCCTAGCTGTGCTAGTACTACAGCCGTTGCTGAACAAGGAGAGAGTGATGCAAACCAATCACTCCACCAGTAAACCAAATTTAGGTCCGTTTAGATTGGAAAATGTGTTTGTGAGAGATCATGGTTTTCAATGAAACGGAAGTTTGAAAATTTGCAAAGTTTTTCAATTTAAACGGACCTTAACAGAACGAAGCAGAGGGGAAGTGTGTGTTCGATCGAGGACTGCCCCCATCCTTTTCTCCTCCGGCACCGCAGCCAAAATGGACACGCCGTCATGGGGTCGCCGTGGTGGCTTGCTGTCGAAAAGGACGCGGCAACGGCGCAGTTCGATTTCAGCTCGTGTTCGTGAATGTACGTCGCTTGCTTGTGAAAGGGCTCTTTTCTTATGGTTGGCTGCCTTTCGCCTAGCAAGCCCGTGCCGCGAAGTAATCGCGAGCCGGTCGCGCAAGGAGCCAATGGCGGTGCTCCGGGCACATGGTGTCTTGCTGAAGCATTTCCCCGGGTTTCAGGCCTGACGAGAGAACAAGTTTCCTGAGGAGAACAGGGTCAAATGGGGATTATTGGCACACAAGAAGCACTAATGGTCGCGCGCGGCATATACTTATGTAATGTACCGTTGCATAATTTGGACAGCAGCCCCTCTTTCAGGCTTAATTGGCACTTGGTGGTAGGAGATGGTTCACAAGTCACAAGAGAAGCGACAGCGCAGAGGGGAATCACAAGCAATTCTGTCATTCCGCTGTCGCTTATGACTTATGGTCAATATACTTTTGTTGCGAAAATGTCTTGGAGTGAAGTATGATACTTACTCTATCCTAAAACAAGTTCATTTATAGCATTTAAAATTTGTTCGACAAAAAAAACTTTTATAGTCTTTGAACTAGCTCGATTTAATTGCATGCACGATAAGATTTTTTTTATTTTTCTATGTGGCATTCACATTTAATTTCATGCTATATTTTTCTTTTTGAAAAGTGGACGTGTTTAATTACATAATTTCCACCTTGGCAAGGAGGAATATGCATTACTCTTTGATTGGGGATATTTATAGGTGGAGAGGACTATCCTAATAGACAACGGTCTAGAGCCCTCTGCTCCTAAGTCTCTTTTACTCTATCCATCTGCATCCACCCTTACAAACTAGCCTCCTCCTCTACCCGCCAGATGCTCTATTGCCGCCCATAATCCACAGCCATCGTCGGGCTTGCCCCTGTAGCCAGCCATCCATCTAACCCCGCCGACTTTGGATCCCCCAATCCTAACCTAACCCGTTGGCCTCCACCACCGACCGCTCCACATAACTCCCTACGGGGCCGAAGAAGATTAGTGGAAAGAAGGGGCTCCCAATCCAATTTTGCTACTTTTTTTCAACAATTTGTTACTTCTATAATTTTTTCTACTTCATCCATCAAATCCTAAGGGGCTCTCGGGCTAAGCCTAGGTCGAAAGCACTCTTGATTTAGAATCTGTGTTTGATTTATAAACAACTTTGGTTAGAATCACATTGATGTTTATCATTATTATTATTATTATTACTGGTATTACTGAAAAATCCTAGAAATATATTTATTTTGGGATAGTAGATCATTGTCATTTTAAGAGGACTAAAGTGAATTAGATACAAGATACAAGATACAAGGATCGTAGGGTAAAAATTGATGGTGAGGTATAATGGAATAAATCATTCCCGTCTTTTTCTGGCATATGGTAAAATTGGCAGGATTCATCATACTGTAGCATTAAAAAAACTTCTTTAGACCATCAATAAGTACCATGGAGGGACAGAAACTATTAACTTGGATTTTTATACCAAAATTTGGTACCTTCCGTTTTGTAACTGGAGCTAGTGGTACCTTTTTGATGGCCCATAAAAATGCTCCAAAAGAGCAGTAACATTCAACTATTTTGAAAATCCTCAGCAGAATGCCTTCTGTACTTCTATACAAGAATTTTATAGAACAATTTGACACTCCTTCACAAAAAAAAAAAAAAACAGCGGGTACTGTATTAGACTAAGCTGTCCTGATGCATCCAGATCGTACACGTGGGAAATGTTTACTCTCAAAACTATCTTTTCGTTAACTGGCGATCCGTAGATGCACATGCACGAATCAGGAGCAGTGATCAAGATTTTCCGTCACCAAAGCCGCCATGTTCTGTACATGAATCACTGTCACATCGACGCAACTTCATCGTTCCCAGAAGTCTCTGACCGGTCGTTTAGCTCGGCGTGCGCTAGCACAAAGAGTACAGAAGAAACGCTAGCTAGAGTGGCACGCATTATGCTACCAAACGAAAAGATTCGAAGACAGCGGGAGAAATTAAATCAAATACTAGTCGCGGCTGCGTTCTCTCAAACAATATACTCCCTACATGTGGTGCGTGTGCATCTTTTTTTCATTCTCCGAATGGAGATGCGTGGGCATGCATGTTGTTCTCAGTTCTCACCACCTCCCCATCATAACATCATCATGATTCAAAAAACCAGCCTGTCCCTATACCATCTCGTCACCTCGTTGACCCCTTGAGCATAGACAAATCAGTGAACCATACGGGCATTATCTGCTATACTAGCTCATCAACCAAATTAATAACTCGATCTACACTTATTTTTTTAACAAAATGAATTCATCGCTCCCTAAACTAACGGTTTGGTCTGCTTCTACAGATCTTACCAGATTCCTCGCCAATGTGTTTAGAAACTCAAATTTTGGCCATGTTCAGATTCCCAACTATTCACTATTCATTCCAACTTTTTACTATTTATTTTAACTTTCCACTATTCCTCCCTCACAAAACACGTTTCCCAGCGAATGCTACAGTGTTTTTCTTATGCTACAGTGTTTTTTTCTACAATCTAAACACACCCTTTATATGTATACAACTCCCTACTTTTAATACGGTGCTGTATATACGAATGAAGCACTGTGATTGGGATTAAACAAGTCCAAGTATGCCAGTGACGTGCTGTACCACGTTTGTCCACGCCTCGTCCCCGTCTGGCTGGCCAGGTCGCGGCGACTACGAATTCGTCAAGGACAAAAACGAGCCCTTTCCTTGCCGTTGCATCATCCCTCCAATTACACCCGCTTGCTTGCCCGTTCAACGCCAGACCGGGGGAAGAAGAAGAGAAGCGTCGGGATAGAAGTATAGAAGAAGATGGCGTCCCCTCACCAAATCCGCAGCCCCCCGTGCTGACTCCCTCTACCGGTTTCGCCAATCCATCCATAAAGACCCCGCGCGCTTCTTCCTTGCTGCCAGCTCCATCCCTCTCCCCCCGCTTTCTGCTCGCGGCCGTGGCACGCGCCGATCGGTCGTCCAAGCTCGCGATCGAGCTCGCCGGCCGGTGGGGACGCGGCGCGCTGCGGCGAGACAGGGAGAGGCCAGGGGAGAAGAGCTATCCTATCTAGCTGGTGGTGGTATAGCGATCGAGCAGAGCGGGCGGGGGGCGCCATGAACTTCGCGGGGCGGCGCAAGTCGTCGTCGCTCGCCGGCGCGGGCGTGGGCGCCGGGGGCGACGCGTTCGGCGGGAAGCACGCCGCCGCGGCGTCGCCGCTGCGCAAGGGCGGGCGCCTGCCGGTCTACGTGGCGAGCGTCTTCTTCTTCCTCTGCGTCATCGTCATGTACGGCGAGGACATCCGGTCGCTCACGGTCGACCCGCTCACCACGCGCGTGCCGCCGGCGCCGACGATGACGGTGCCGGCGGCGGGGGACGCCTCCACGGCCGGACGGCGAGGCGTCGTCGTGCCACGCCGTGACATCTCCTCCTCGGAGAAGCCCACCGCCGTGTTGCACGGCAGCGACCAGGAGAAGCCGAAGCAGCACGCGGTGGAGACGACGGAGGAGGAGACGAAGCATTCGGCGACGTCGACGGAGCCCTCGCCGGCGGCTGAGAAGAAGCCGGAGAAGAAGGCCGACGGGAAGAGCAAGAAGAAGACGAAGAAGCCGAGGCGGAGGCAGCGCGCGGCGAAGAAGACGGTGGTGCCGGCGGCGCTGGGCGTGCCGGAGACGTGCGACCTGTCCAAAGGGCGGTGGGTGTTCGACAACACGAGCTACCCGCTGTACAAGGAGGAGGAGTGCCAGTTCCTGACGTCGCAGGTGACGTGCATGAAGAACGGCCGCCGCGACGACACGTACCAGAAGTGGCGGTGGCAGCCCAACGACTGCTCCATGCCCAGGTACGTACTACCGTACGCCGCCGCCTTCGCGAGCGTGCAGCCAAGTTCTTTCATTCAGCTCGAGATTGAAGGGCAGTAGCTCAGGGCGGACAGAGATGGCTGTGCTGGGCTGGGCGTGTGCATGCATTGACTAACAGCAAAGGCTTTTGGTGAATTATTCCATGGCAGGTTCGACGCGAAGCTGTTCATGGAGAGGTTGAGGGGGAAGCGGTTCATGTTCGTGGGCGACTCGCTGAACCGGAACCAGTGGGAGTCGATGGTGTGCCTGGTGCAGTCGGCGAGCCCGCCGGGGAAGAAGTACGTCAGCTGGGAGGGCCAGCGCATCGTCTTCCACGCTTGGGTGCGTCCGTGCTCTGTTTCTCTCTGCCTTTAGGATTCGTGCCGCCATGGGTAACCGTCGCCAGCTAGCCGGGGGTCCCATGGCTGCCCTGTATATTATACAATGCGCTGCAGTTTCCACGCCGCCGTTTTCAAACGTGACGTGCCCGTTGGTGACGGCTAGGTGCACCAACCGTGCTCCCCTGGACGGGCCGTTTCTGACCCGGCCGCCGGTCTTGTTTTTTGCACGAAACTAACTGACCAACCAGAATTATCCAGTCGTTCGTGTTAAAAAAACAGAGAGAAAGAAAGAAAGAAACCAACTAGTAATAACCAGCCTGAATTGGATTGTGCATGCAGCACTACAACGCGACGGTGGAGTTCTACTGGGCGCCGTTCCTGGTGGAGTCGAACTCGGACGACCCCAAGATCCACAGCATCCAGCACCGGATCATCAAGGCGGACACGATCGCCAAGCACGCGGAGAACTGGGTCGGCGTCGACTACCTCGTCTTCAACACCTACATCTGGTGGATGAACACGCTCAACATGAAAGTCGTGTACGTGCCCATCTAATTCACTGTCCATACTACGCCGTGCACCATCCGCCCACGTACGCCGTGGATCGAGTCAGCGGCGCACGCGGGCGGACGACGAAGTAAAAAAGGCAACGCTGACGTGTCACGTGTGTGCGCGATCGCTCGCTCGCAGGAGACCGGGCGCGCTGAGCTGGGAGGAGCACGACGAGGTGGTGCGCATCGAGGCGTACCGGAAGGTGCTCACGACGTGGGCGCGCTGGGTGGACGAGAACGTAGACCCGGAGCGCACGTCCGTCTTCTTCATGAGCATGTCCCCTCTCCACGTCAGGTACATTACCCCCTTTTTTTCTGTCTCAAGTTCAACTGCATTACATTCCTTGGTACTACAGTACAGTAGCTCATCCACGCGGTACCTACTAATTTGGCTTGAGCAAAGAGGAACGAAGTACACACAGTGGCACAGCGCACGCACAACTGCACAAGCATAAGGCACAGCTTACCCAACTGTGCAGAACCGTACTACTAGCTCGCTGTAAGCTGTAGTAGCTCTTAACGTCGCGAGTCGCGACGCGTGTGGGGACGCCGCCGGAGCTGGAGCCTCGGATCTTCTCACGCAACACGACGGTGCAAGGCCACGGCGGCACGGCGCCCGGCCGGTGAAGACGAGCCCCCGAGATCCTACACACGGGTTGGTGCCCCAGTGGGCGCGCGTCGACGCCGACGGGTTGGGCGGTTGGCGCGCGGTGGGGTTCGGTTCCCTTCCCCGTTGGCGAAACGGCCAGAGTCCCCCGCTCGGACAAGTCCATGTCTAGGGAAAGGAAGGACGCTCGCTCGCGCGCGCGTCCAGCCGAGGGCGGTCGTTATCTTGGGAGTTTGTGAAACGTCAGGACCCCCCGGGGGCGGGGGGTCATGGGGCCCTGGACGCGTGCGTGCCGTGGGCACGGCCGCTAGCTCGCAGGTCCGGCCAGTTTTTGTGCGATCGCTCGTCGGTGTCCTGCCCGGGCTCTCGGCTGCTAATTCGCGGGCGCAAGGGGACTTAATTAGCCACCCGTGAACTGTGTCTGCGCCTGATGCGAATCCATCTATCTTATCAGTAGCGTGTGATATTGATGCATGATTGATTGTTGAGGCGTGGAATCGGGGCGTGGTCCTGGCACGGCGTATAATAGTGCTGGCTGGTTTGTTAACTATAGATGCGGTTTCTACGAATGGTTTGACATTTCAGCTAGTGCACAAAGTACAGTAGTAGCTTCATGTGATAATACCCGTAAACAACCCAGCTAAAAATAGATAATTTGTATAGCATGTTCTGCACGCACACGCGGACAGCGGACCGATCACATTATTAGCACTTTATTACCGATCCCCAAAAGGGGCACAAAATAGCATTAGCAGTCTGCTGTCACCTGTAAAACCTTTTGGTTGCACAATCACAGACGGTGATGAACGCGACTTTTTAGGCGTTACTTGGATTGGCACCTTCCTCTCCTCCCAGTTCTCCATGCACTTTACAGGGTCAAGAAACTTGCGTCACAAAACTTGACCTGCTGGTACGCTAAAGTCCAACGAAATGGGTGCTCCCTATCGGCCGAATAGTAGTAGTAGAAGGGTAGGTATTCGGCTCGCAGCTCGCTGTCCACGACCACCAGGCCTATTGCAATTCGGAGGGGGAAAAATACTGGTGCTAGTGGGAGTACTGTTGCCGGAGAGCTACGGGATGCAAAGAGCCGCGCTTGGGCGTACCTGTCTGACCACATGGGCGATCGAATTATTTTCATGAATCAGAGGCGCCGAAGCTTCCAAATCGATTCTCTCTTGGCCGCCGGCAGCGGTTGCGATCCGTGATGAATCGCGCCAATGATCGGCGGCGACCCGGCGAGCGACGTATGAACGTATTGTAGGCTAGCGTAGTTCGTGCGTGATGGGGGTGGGAAAACTCTGACGGCGATTGTCGTCGGTTGGTGCATCGATTCTGAATTTCTGAGAAGTGGCCTTCTTATCCAGTGGCCGGAATTTTAGGATCTTGCACAGAGAATTTTTTTAAGGTGGTCAATAAGTTATCAAACCTGTTCCCTGATCACGTTGGAGCCTGAAGATCGGAGGTGGATCATGGATGAAAGTCTCCTCATCTGACAATAATCCTACTTGCATCTGACGCCTCACCTTTTCTAATTGCGTAGTCCAGGCTCAAAGCTGAATCTTCTCTCTCGAGTCAGCTCCAAAGTTCCTAATTTTTCATACCCCGCATTAGTATATCCAATGGGCATCTCGGAATATCAAGTTGCTCTGTACTAATGTTAGAATATGCTTACGTATTGTCAGTGGTAAATTATCGCCAGCATCACACTCACAACCGAATGGCCAAACGTGGGCCGGCTACTATTATGATCAAACGGAAGGTTGTATTGGTTACCTATCGCCACTGAAAATGCTTTGACAATGATCTGGCTTAGCTGGCCCATGTATGACGCCATACGAAAGCTCACCTAAACCTTCCGGGAAGGAAAATAAAATGGAGGGCGACCTATCAGGAAACTGATAGTTGTTTAGGTTCCGTGAAGCAAACCACTTTGAATTGGCCGACTACATTTTTCTTTTTCTAAGTCAGAGATTCTCTCTGTTTGGTGGTCTGTTTTTATGATAGAGTGTATTATAGAGTAGATACACAGGACTGTAGAAAGATTGAGATCTGCTCGATGAATGAACAGGTCAGTGCGTGTTATCACTAGCCGGATGCAGATGTTAGCAGCTAAAGTTTTTGTCCTTGAACTCTTGAAGTGGAAAGCTCAGTAACATGGAGGAGCCATGTGCCCCGCTTAGTTGCATCGAAATCGTACTCTTTCCATCGCGATTGCGTCTAAGGACGGAGGACTTACCTAGTATGGACCCTGGAGTAGTTGGTTGGAGGCATGTCACGTCGAAAGGCACAATTGAGGCTCCGCTAACCAGAGAACAAGTAGGCAAGTAGCAGCAACTCCGGTGTAGAGGACAAATGACGTCCTATTCTGTACAGCACACGTATTTGGAAACTCAACCTACACATTATATAGGCGTAGGAATTCGTAATCTCGAGTATTTCTAATGCCTTACCTATTCCGTTTCTCGCTAAATTACGGCAACTCTGAATTGAAATGTTAGCAAAATTTACAAATTTGGCGAACTCAAACTGAAGATGTGCTTTCCTTTCTTGTGTTTCGAACAGCCCGCAGGTGTGGGGTAACCCGGACGGCATCCGGTGCGCCAAGGAGACGATGCCGCTGCTGGACTGGCACGGCCCGCTGTGGCTAGGCATGGACTGGGACATGTTCCACGAGGCGAACAACGTCTCCCGCGCGGCGTCGCCACGGGTGCCCATCACCTTCGTCGACATCACCACCATGTCGGAGCGGCGCAAGGACGGGCACACCTCCGTGCACACCATCCGGCAAGGGAAGGTGCTGGGCCCGGAGGAGCAGGCAGACCCGGGCACCTACGCCGATTGCATCCACTGGTGCCTCCCCGGAGTGCCTGACATATGGAACCTAGTGCTCTACACACGGATACTCTCCAGGCCAGCAGTCCAACTCAGCTGAAAGAAACTGATGTAAAGAGTTGAAGATAGAAGTTCGGATCAGCAAATTCGGTTCATAGGCAGGGATGGCATGGCGGCTGGTTATACTACCACAACATCATCGGTTCTTGAAAGATTTTTTCTGTTTCTTTTCTCCACATTCTCTGTGGCCTTTTTTTTTCACATGTCGAAATATGTCTTTATTTGTTTATTAGGGGTGGTAGGTTAATTGAAAGGATACTGTAAAAATTTGGGACGTGAGGTTAATCACCCCCAGATCGATGGAACTGTACATTCCGGGGAAAGAAAAGCTGAAGTGAAAGAGATGAACAGAAATGGTTTACACACAGAAACGGACACTCGCATGCGTCCATCGGCAGCAGAGTTGGACGCGCAGGTCTGTGTGGTTTGTGAGTTTGTCTTGTCGTCGCGCACCCTTTACAACGGGGGGCAGATCGAAAGGTCACGGTGGATGGAGTTGGAGGCTCTTTTAGGTGACCGTCTCGTCTGATGGTTTTGTTGCACAGCGCCATGTTCCACCTGAAAGAGGCTAGCGGACGACGAGATAACGAGGAATGGGCACCAGCTGGACAGCTGGAGCTTGAGAGTGAGGGAGGTGGCCATGATGTCGTAGCGAGAGCGTGCGCCATCGATGGTCCGGTCCTTGTACTCGTGCAGGTTGATTCAGACAAGATCTGTGCTGCTTTTTGGCGTTCGTTGCTCCCGTATCTCTATTTGTCCTGCACGGATGGGCCTGTACCAGACTGACAGGTGTGAGAGAAGTGCAGTACTGACGCGAAGCACGGAAACAAGGACGTAAGATGATCTTTCTGGGAGTACGGCTGCTGAAGTCTGTTATCAGGGGACGCAGCGAGTTGCGCGTACCTCCTGAGCGGCTAACCACCCTACAAAAGTACTGAATGGTACCTTAGAAGATCTGGAATTCAGAGTCCATTGATGTCACAAGCCGGACAGGAAGCGTGCGTGGTCCTGAACCGCTGGGATTAACGTCTTAATCGAATGCTACTTCCTCAGAATGGATGTTCCAAGACAGAGTTACTAGACGCTTAAATTGATCAAAACGTTTGATTTTGGTACTTCTGGAGTGCATGCTTATGCAGTGGCAGCATATGTAGAAAGCCTCCTTTCTACGTACTTTTGTAGCATGTTCACTATATTGCATGTGTAGAAAGCCTCCTTTCTACGTACTTTTGTAGCATGCACCGAGCTCAGTTAGCCCTTGTTTGGCTTACATCCTCACAATTCCAGATTTGATTGACCAAGGTTAAGTTTCACATAAAGCTCAAAGAAGCCCAGATACTAGTTGACAGTGAGCCATGACAGACATTTAGGCCTGCCATCCATCTGTCGGATCACATGGGCTTTTTCGCAAAAGCAAAAGAACTCGCTCTCTCCTTTTGTGCGATGGCCTGCCTGGTAAACGGTGGCCTGAGGGATCAAATGGTAAGCCCGGCCCACGCTGGCGTCATGATTCCTGGATCAGTTAACCTAACGCAGGAGGCGGGCGCCCCGCATCGCGGCTTCCCCGCGCCGCCGCCGCCCGCCGCAATATAAAGCCCTGGCTTGCTTCCAAAACCTCCCCAATCTTGCTGGAAGCGAGCTTCTATCCTCCGTCTCCATGGCGCGATGCGTTCGATCTGGCGTTTCTCCGGAGCTGTCGTCCGTTCTCCGAACTAGCTGCTACCGATTGCAGTCGCGATATGAGGCGGTGCTCTGTTTCTGTTGTTAAATTGCCTTCGCCCTTGGGAGTTATTTCTTTTTTTATTCCAAAGAGTCTTGCTACTGTTTTTTCACGGCAACTTTATCGAGAGGGGCCAGATATGTTGAATTGGTATCCTTCTTTTTGCGGTTGCCCACATTAAGCCGGCCAAAGTTGCAGCAAGGGCAGGATATCTTTTCTCGTCCTGCTCATGTGCAAGCCTGGAACGAGCTTTCCATGGCCGGAAATTTCCGATTCTGGACTGGAATCTGACCCTGAGACCCTGAACCCAATAATTTTTCCCTTCTGGAAGTTTTCGTTTTTGAAATCCCATTGGTTGTACTTGTAGATAGTAGATTGAGATCCGAGCTGACTGACACTTTTTTTATGTATTTGTGCATTGCTTCTTCGGAGAAGTTTAGCCCTACCAGGAATTCCCAAACTAATGCGTCCGTTGTTTGCTTTACTATTTTTTTCAGTTACTGGGCCGCATGTAAAGGTTATTCAGCCCATATTGGATTTGTGCCCTGCTTGGTTAGTTTCAATATCCACCGTACCAAAACTAGAACTAATTAAAATATTGACATGCCATATTTTTTACTAAGACTTAACAATAATTTTAGATATTATAGTACGTACACTAGATTTAGCGTCAAAATGTGACCGCTGAAATTTTGACCCTGAATGATTTGGGGGCGTTTGGAAAGGGGGTGCAAATGTTTAGCACCCCAAATTGGCACCTTAGATCGAAACAAGGGTGCCAAATAGACTCTAAATTGATTTTTGCACCCTTTTATTTTGTGGCCAGCCCAAGAGGCTCAAATAGGCTCAAATTGGCCCTACCTCTCCACTGTAGCTGTGAATTATAGATACAAATTGGCACATCATCCAAACATGTGCCATGCAAAAATTTTGGACTCTCTATCGTAGCTAGCAGAATTGGCACTAGATCCATACACGGCCCAAAACTAATATGTGGAAAATTGATTTGATATCAAAATATAAAACAGCTAAACATTGAGAAAGTTGCGAAAAAAACCATTGAATTTCACTCAAATGTGGTTTGGCAGCTTTTTAAATCAGAGCCCAATACTAAACATTGCTTAATATTCACCAGGGCCAGTGTGGCATTGAGAAAGCGACGTCCTTTGTTTTTTTAGCTGACCTCCAAAAATCATAATGCTGCCACGCACCAGAACTCGCCATCACGTGAGCTCAATCAAACGGAGGCCAGCTGCACAAACCGACTAGCCGAGAGGTCTAGAACACCCAGGTAATCTCACATCGGTGCAGCGACCGAGCCCAGGTGTGCCCCGTGCCCCTGCAGATGTGGTGTATCCTACGACGCCTACAGATCCGTGAACAGTGAGCTGCATCAAACAACCTCGTTCGACCTTTTTCTTGCCCTCCTCTGCTACTGAAAACGATGGTGCCGCCAGAGTAATGGAAGCGCTTAAAACTCTAAAAAAAAGTAATGGAAGCGCTTCCATAACTCTGTTGATGTTGGGCTGTAAAAAAGGCTGTAAGCCTGTAACTAAAGAATTTCATCGCTTCTGCGGACATACAACATGTTTCGTTTCTGCAACTGAAATGGAAAACTAACGCCGCGTCGCAACTTACAGTCCTTGCACACAAATGCAAGCTCTCTCCACCCTAAAACACTACCCTCCGGCGCAACGAGTTGCGACCGCCGGCCAGAACGTCCTCGGTCGCGCTCATCCTGTTCCCCCGCACGTCCGCCTCGACGAACGATCACACAGCTTCGCTTCCGACGCCGCCGCCATCGCCAGGTGGTTTGGTTGCCACCGCGGCGTCGAGAAGCGAGGCCCGGCACAGAGGGCAGCTTGCCCGAGCCCGGAGCCACGCGTCCACGCATTCCGGGTGGAATCCATGCCGGCACTGTGGCATCTCCTTCACCTTGTCGCCCTCCGCCAGCTCGCCGAGGCAGATGGCGCAGCACTGCGCCGCGTCGTCGTCCGCCGCTCCGCCTGCGACACCGGCAGGCCGCCGGTACAGCGTCACCGGCAGCCCCGCGATCGAGGCGTCGTCGAGGCCGGCCGCTGCTGCTTCGTCACCTGCGGTGCCCGGTGGCGCCGAGGAGGAGTAGCTCGGCAGCGCGTCGGCGTCGCGGGGGTGGTTGGTGGTGGTGTAGTAGCGGTGGCACGACCAGCGGAGGTAGAGGCAGACGGCGACGAAGCAGACGAGGACGGCGAAGAGCGCGACGAGGACCGGCACGCCGCGGCCGCGCACGGCGAAGTTGCCGTCGTCCACGTCGCCGTAGCGCCACCGCAGCGCCTCCTGCGCTGCCATGCCGCTCTCTCTCTCTCTCTCTCTGGCACTGGCAACTGTTGTGGCCGTCAGTTTTTTCTTTTTTTCTCGGACAGCTTAACGCAGTGAGAAAAGAAATGTGGGAAGGGTGGCTTCTCTGGGCTTTGGGCGGCCTCGGGTCGCAGCGCGCGCTTCAAATGGGCGGTGGCGAGCGATCGAGGTGGTTCTACGGCAGGCGATTTGCAGTGACCGTCTGCCAAATTCCTCTCATTGTAAAGGTTTGACGAGCGCTCCTGACCAAGAAACGTGGTAACGACTGCTCGGTCGGTCGTGTTCATGTAGAGTGGGACACAAAAGGATAATGATTCTGTGCAAGCTTTCTACTTACTACGCATTTGCTTTCCAGACGCAATTGCAATTTGCAGCTGTGCGTGATTTGCTAGTCACTAGCATTTATGAAAGCATCGGAATTTCCTTTCCGAGCTTCCTTTATTGGAAAAAATGGGTGGCCCTGTTAGATCGTGTTAATCGGATTGATGCTGCTGGATTATTGCCACTGAGAGGTGGCCCCATGCACGGTCAGAATTTGCCACTAGAGCAGTTGAAGGAAGTGCTGTCATTGTCAGCATAAACCGCGATGTTTCTTCAGAAGCGCATTCACCAATTGAAAGTTTGGTCGATGCTTCCGCTTCCGGAGTCTGGAAACTTCTGAAAGGAGCACGTCCAGTACGGTACTACTAGTAAAACTCAGTGGGCGCAGACTGTGCTTCGCACGAACCTTTTGTAGTAGGAATGAAAATACACTTCTCATGAACTTTATCTACGTGTGATCCTTATCTTGGAAAGCACATGGGGTTTTACCTCGAACACAGTCTCTTCAGGCCTAGAATATGGGTAGGGGGATAACGAAAGGGAGCTTCCTGCTGAGGGCGCCTGGGGCTGGGAAGTGAGGAGGATTGTAAGTTGTAACAGCCACGTACAGTCGTGTGTCACAAAACGGGAATGATGCAGTGGATCGGAAGGTGCATATGAGTGGGTAGGTAAAGGACGGGTGGTCACAACTCAGAAACGAGACACAGGTCTGCCAAAAATTCTAGACACGGAGTACGCAAGATGTTGCCTGTCGAGGTAAAGCGGTGAGCTAGCAAGGTGCAAGTACCGGACAGCCGAGCTAGCTAGCACGGGTCGGCCGTGGATCGCCATGAACAGCACATGTCCACAGCCGGATCCAACGGCTTTCCGTGCGGTTACCAACTCGGCGCGCATCATTATTATCATCAGCCTGCACAGGGCACATATTCTTCGCCACATGTGTGCCTCACTGTAACTGTAACTTCCTTTTTTTTTTATCCTTGCGAAGCAATGGACAATTGTGGCGTGGTCAGTCCCGATAAAAGGGAAATAAAAAAGAGGATCGAGCCAGGCCTAGTGAGCAGCGCGGCGGCCAGCACGCGGCCCAGCCACCCAGGAGATACTTGCCATGTTTAGTTTCAAAAGATTTTTTTAACTTTCCTATTCATCTCTATCAGAAAAACACGCTTCCCAGAAAAGTTCTTCTTCAATTCCCTTCAACTTTACTATTCATCCCACTTACAAAACACGCTTCCCAAAAAAAAAATTTTCTTCCCCAACAACTAAACACGTTCAGAGACAATTTTGTGTATCCACTACCCAGAGCAGTGAGCGCCATGCACGCAGGACCGGCCTTTGTTTTCAAGACCCGAGCCAGGCCTAGTGCGCTCTCATACCTATCAGGAATTCAGGATGGAGCATACTGAGACCTAGTCACACCAAAGCAGCAGACACGATTTATGACCCGAATCTAAGATTTTGCTTATTTGTATTAGTTACATACTACTCTAACCACTCGTCTTATTTAAATTTTTTTTCAAAGTATCATATTTTTTGTTATGGCTAGATTTAGTAATAAAAGAATTTAAAGAATGACTTAATTTGACTACATTTGCATAATTTTTTTTGAATAAAACGAGTGGTTAAAGTTTAGGTAGGACTGAGAGTATTGCTTAACTTGCTGAATAATGATCTCGCGTCTAAACGACAGGCAACAGCTCGGCTCTTCGGAAGGCTAGCTCAAGACGCCCGCGTCCTGACTCCTGAGAGGGATCGGGCACCAATTCAACGATCTGTTTCTCTCGAGTCCACATCGCTCAGCGCACAATAAAAGAAGCCGGCTCTTTCACGGGATCAACTTTCTCGTTTGGGTTTCCATTCTAATTCTACATTTTGGTGATCCGATCTAATGTAGTAAAGGCACGCAACACGGCAATAGGAACGATCCACATCAACTTCACTCCTCCACTATCCGGGCATGGTACTTCAACAATGCCTAATCAAGCCAACCATGCGTTCGTTTCCGGTGATGCATCTACTCGGCCTGCCAATATTTTGGGGTTCGAGTGCTAGGGCTAATGATTAAGTTCTAATCATGTTCATATTTAATTCTTGCAAGACTTAGCATTTATTATTCTCCTCGAATACTTAGGCCCTATTTAGCTATGCAAATTTGCAAAAAAAAAAAAAACTAACAGTCATGCCCCTCTCACAAGGCACTCCTATCAGTGTAAAAAATTTTCACACTTTCCACACAACTTACACGAACGAAACATGCCCTTCGTGTGGCAAATATAGAGACACCATGTAGAGAAGTGGAGAGGAGGATGAGATGCTCTCAACCCCTCTCTTCCTTCTTTGCTCCTCCTCTCGGTCCATTTTTTTTACCAAACATAAAAGGGGCTTGGGAGGGACTCCATTGCGTGCAAACCTTGTCTCTAGGCATCTTAACTATGTATGCTCGTTATAAATATTACCAATCCCATTCCAATCTCATCAGAGCCTTTAAATTTTGCATGCACATGGGGTTTGCGCCTTATTGAATTAATAGAGGATGGACTTTAACGTGTCGCCAATGAGCTCCTGAAGGGAATTGTCGCTGTTTTTGAGGGATGTCGCATGAGGAAAGTAAGCAATGATAGTAGATGCATGAACAACAAAATTGGTCATGGCGCGAGGAACAAAACCACGGTAAGTGGCACCGATGCATGGAAAGCACAACTAATGAATGATGAGAGCGTGTTGAGTGTTGACATAGCCTACCTAACGTGATAACATAGATGGCATGCAAATGGACGTAGGGGTACGGGCACCACCGAGGAGGGTATAGAGATTCGCAACAAGGCGAGAGAGTGCACTGCAACATGGACTGCCATCGATCATTTGCTATCTTGCTGTGTGGAGACATTAGGGCATTCCTAGTGAGAGTTTCTTAAGAGTTTCATGTAGATTAAATGGTATGCCACATAAAAAAATGATGACATGACATGACATGATATTTATCATGGGAGAGGGGAGATGAGTTATCAGGATGAAATATCTACTATATATGTTTCCAAGACTAGAAAACGTGTTGAAATTGTCATTGCGCCAAATGATTTTATCTCATGAGATTTCAACCAAATTAGTGTATCGTTTTTAAATGCTATGACTTACCTATAAAATTGTGTATTTGAAGTATTGGTTTCATGTATCAAGGTAAACTCCTATGACGTGTAGCTCTTGAAAACCACGAAATGAAACTCCCCATTGGGAGTGATGAAAAGTTTCATGGTGATGTTCCAAGGTGAGCACAAGAAAACTATAAAATGGTGTTTAAAACTATCTCTCCAAATACATAATATTATAGTTTCATAGTCTACATTTAGCATTTAATTCCATGTCTCTCAAGTGCTAATATCTGTACACGTAGTTTCATCAAGATGAAATTGGTGTTTCCTCTCTTTCTTAAATTCTATACTATATGCCATATCATCCTAAAATCCTACTTGGCATTCTATTTAATGTGCATGGAACTCTGATTGGGAATGGCATAAGAGAAGAAGAGGAAGTGGATGGCAAGGTAAAGAAAAGACACCAGCACTCTTGCTCTCTAGATACATATCAGACAATGGGCTGGATAATTCGATTTTTTTCGAACATATATAATGCCTTTTTTTCAGAAAAAAAATGCATGTGTTGTACGAGTATAGCCGTTTGTCGTTTGTCTCACACTCACACTGTCACCAAGACCGTCCACTGGCCACTCCGGCCGGTCCCCCTGCGGCCCTGGCACAGAGCCAGCGGCATGGCAAGGCAACCCGTGCGCTGCCAAGCAAGGAACCTGCTCGCGGGAGCTTGGCTCGCCGGGCACAGGCCACTGCAGCT
Organism: Digitaria exilis; assembly: GCA_015342445.1. Classification (NCBI taxonomy): domain Eukaryota; kingdom Viridiplantae; phylum Streptophyta; class Magnoliopsida; order Poales; family Poaceae; genus Digitaria; species Digitaria exilis. Next base: position 1,445,588 of record JACEFO010001719.1, read on the forward strand.
TGCTGAAGGTCAGGCGGACATGAATATATGAGTAGCTATATGTGAGCTGTGTCTTCGCCTTGGCATATTTTAAATCCCTAAAACATCACGTCTGCCGCTACATAACATAGAGGCCGGTTCTGCCAAAATCTTTGGCTCCACAATTCACACGGGTGCACGTGCATGGACGTCGCCGTCCTCATCAAGGAAAGCAAACATTTATTCGCGCACAGTCCGAGCAGTCAAGCGCTGCCGCACGCGGATGCGGCCAGCGGCCTGCGGTGCGGGGATCATCTAGCACGTACACTTTGGGCACCGTGCATGGAGCAGAGCCTGCGCTCTCCTACCGGGCGGGCAGCTGGAGAGCGCCAAATCAACTGGGTATAATAGAAGTGCGGTGATCAACTGATCATATCGTATTTTGCTCATATGGTATGAAAAAAACAATACCACCTCCACTCAAGAAAGGTTGACATTCTGACAATTTTGTGAACAATAGAAAACACAGGCTACTTTGTTGGTCCGAATGACATCGTGTTTCGGTGACTGGAAGTCTGGAAGTAACATTTAACGGGCCCAATGAAACTTCCGCAGGCTTTGAAATGGATACTATAGCTAGACAGCGCTAGTGGCAGTGTAACTCCAAAGGAAGATGCGCCTCCCATGTTATTGTTTGATACTTTCAGCTGGGCTCCAAAATAGTAGTTCGTTCTTCGTTCTATCTCTCCAAGCTCTATCGTAAATGTAAGTCGTTCTTTTGAATTCCAGTAATTACTACTAGTAGCTTATGACTTACTATGACTTGAATAGTTGTAGGAGTATATATAGACTGCCAACTACTACTAGTAGCTTAATATTTCACACGCCATTATTATTCTGCATCCTCATGCAGGCAAATGATATGTAACTTTTGCTCAAATATTGTTTGCTATATGAGTGTGATGTTGATGCTTTAGTTGTCGCTAGCTTCTTCCTTAGGTTGCGTTCAGATTGGGGTAAAAAACACCGTAGATGGAGAAAAACACTGTAGCACTTGCTGAAAAACGTGTTTCGTAAGGGAGATGAATAGTGAAAAGTTAGAATGAATAATGTTTTGTTAGGAAATCTGAACAGGGCCTTAGATCCAAAGAAAGGGTGTACATATATAGTAGGGGGAATTGGCAAGTGGCAAGTGATATTTATTTAGAAGACTGAAATATTAAGCTAGCACATACATGCATGATACATTGTCACAGTGGCGATTTTATCATCTAGATTCCATTCCTGAATCTCTTCGAATAAACTAGCTGCGAAATTACATGCATGCGGCTACGCCCTGTCGTCTGTGTCTCTGTGATCATTCACCACAAGAGTAATAGGATTACAGAAGTACAGACGAAGTCATATGCATGCATGCTCTGAGAATACACTAATAGACTGACAGCTAATAATTCATCGAGTGCTAATAAGCATTACTCAGAGGACGTACAGTAGCTAGCAGAAAGCCAGACACCACACGAACGTACCCAAGCTACTACCTTACATGTAACTTCTACGTACTTGGCTACTTAGTACTTATGCTAATAAGATACGGGCAGATCAGTCTTCCCCTCGTCGAGGTCACACACAGAGTAGCATGCAGCAGCAGCAGGCTCCTCGACGAAGACGCAAGAAGGCAACGGAGGCAGCTCGTGCCCGCCACTCATCTGCTGCACCTGACCAAACCCCTGCAGCAGAGATGCAGCCACGTCGTAGCCCACCGCCTCCTGCAGCGGCACCTGGAGCTGGACCACCCCCTCCTCGCACGCTCCGGCACGGCCGCCGCAGCTCGACGCGGCCAGCGTCACCTCGCCGGCAGCAGCAGCCGCCACGGCGGAGCTGTACGCCGCGGCGAGCTCCGCGGGGCACCCCTCGTCGTGTTGCATGAGCGCGGCCTGGTGCAGGCTGACCTGGGCCTTGAGGAACTTGACGTAGTGGATGGCCTGCTCCAGCATGGACACCGTGTCCATCTTGCTCCCGCCGGGGACGAGGCTGCGGAGCACGCGGAAGCGGTCGCTGATCCGGTGCCGCCGCTCGCGCGCCGCCACGCTCTGTGGGTCCGTCGAGAGCTTGGCGCCGGGGCGCCGCCGCACGCCACCTCCGCCGCCGCCGCCGCCGCTGCGCAGCGGCCTGATGTCACCGAGGGCGCCGGCGGCGGCCGCCGGGTGGTGGTGGAGGTAGGGCTGAGGGTGGATGATGGGGAAACCGCGTGGGTCATACGACATGGCTTGGTGGTAATGATATGGATCCATAGCTAGGATATGCGCGGACGCCTAGGTGGTGTGCAACTACTACTACACAGAGCTGTTGGCTTTGATGGTACCCTAGAGAGCTATGTGTTTGGATTTTGGAAGGAGCCCATGGTGGGTATATATACTCAGCAGCCAGCATGGAATTGCATGGATGCGTATCGGTAGTATTTAATAAACCTGCAAAAGTACAAACTAGATTTCGTTTTCTGTGTGTGAAATTTCTAAATGGAATATTCCACTACACTCTTTGAAAAAGCAGGAATCATAAACACACACATGACACATGAGACTGAATTTTGTGGGAATAAAAATGCAAAACGTCAATTTCTTTTAGACAAGCCTAATAAGCGCAAAATATCCTAGAACCACGCACGAGTACTAAAAGATTTTTCACTGAACTATATATTCTGAGAATTCTTAAAAAACTAAGATGAGATTTGTTTAGGGTTCTACATACTGTATAGTATTTCCTAGCTCCGGACTTTCCAAGGGCTAATTATGTGAATTTTTTTCGCGAGATTCAAATTCGTTAAAGCTTGTCTATTTCTGATTGATTCCAAAGAGGGAGAAAACTATAGGTAGGTAATAAACCCGTCTGACAATTCGGGAATGGTGGTGCAGGTAAGTCCACTTGCACTTGTACGTAAAATGTGATGATGTAGGCAATCATGTACAGTCACAATCTCGATGACCTTCATGCACTGAATTAAGTACACGAACGGATAGCTCTCCACTCTTTCCAGCAACCTTGCATGCATTGGTAGAGTAGTGAATGATCGAAAGGCGTCTAGAGGTAGTCTAGGGCATTGGCGAAAAGAGATGGTCTAGCTAGGGTTTCAGAGAACAGTACACTCCTTTTATCATGTGCCCATGCGAAAACAATTGCAAGATCACATGATTGGTACCGGTGTCACATCCACCTTGTACATATGACCACCCGAGAGGCAACACATCCCCGGAGATGGAGGCAAAGAGACAGCATAGAATAATACTTCCATTTATTCGTGTCCTGGTACCCTCACGGCTTCACCTCAGGTCTCTTCACATCTTGTTCGGGGTTCGGGTTGCTGGAATTAATTTGTCTAGTTCTGGTGAACAATGGATGATTATTCGTTGAAGACAACGCTGGTTCACCAATCATCCTAGTGCTTTTTACCACATGAATAATGTTACTCCGATCCCTCTAAACTATTATTTATGGTACAAAATAAGTATCATCAGATTGACTATGAAATATATTTTCATACTAAAAATATAAATCTTTATAATTTATTGTATAAGTTTGGTAAAACTTAAAATTGTTTCACTCCTCGGTATGCGAGAGTTGCATTCTTTTTTTCACGAAGGGAGTAACTTATTATCCTCCTTTTCCTGCATCCAAATTATAAGTTAAATCATAGCAATATTTAGTGTCTGTCATGTTGTAACCTGTGGTACTACTTGATCTTGATGGGCCGTAAAATTAAGCCCCGTTATATGGTATGTGTTTAAGTTCAGCTAGTGTTTGCATATCAACTTCTAATAAATAATTTCTATTCAATCAACTCGATTGCACTCCCTCCCGTCTAAATCATTAAGTAGCATGACGTTTTTTTCAAACACAATTATATATATAATACTGTAAGGACAGCAACCACAGTATTGTGTTTTTGCATAGCTAAACCTTATTGATAATCCATACATGCACGCTTCTCGATCTCTAAACATCATCTCTCATCGGTGGTCTCATTCTCATGCAGTATCACAAAATGGCTTTATTTCTTCGATCCCCAAGACCTCGGCTCATACTCACAAAAGGGAAGGCTTCGCATAGTTGACATGCTCCCAACTTGTTGAGGTCGAAGATGCATGCATGGACATGTTCATGTTCCAACTCCAAAGCTCTGCCACAACATGGTACGTGCGCGCGAGTACACTTCTTGGAAATAGAAGCCCGGCCGTGTGACATGCATGCGGTACGCGTACGTGCGTCGTACTTTGTTGTATGCTAGTATATATACAGTCAGGAACAGTGCCCAGCCGCGCAGTGGGCTCTACCGATATCAATGAGTACCCACTAGCGTATCTTTGGCTCCGTCCTCCGACGGGCCGAGGGCTCTCGAGACAGCAACACGCCAGAGCCCAAGCACCTCTCGTGCCTTGGCGAGCAGAAAGTAGATGAGGTACCTAGGCATGTCATCTCACGATAAACAAAAGCAAGCTAGGCAGAGAGGAGCTACAGTTCACTCTAGCTGAAAAAGAAGGTGAAAGAAAGAAATTTGCCTCCGTACGTACACTGGCATAAGTGAGCGTGACCCACATATGTTCTTCCTTTGCAAACGTGTACTTGCACTGCATGGGCTAGCTGCTGCTGCTCTATCAATTCCGTTGTGCACAAGCAGCGCAAGGTTTTGTTTCTCTCTTCTTCATCAATTCACACCGCCGAGCGCGCGCTGGGAACCCGAGCTGCACGCGGGACACAGGCCGGTTTCTGTGAATTGTCCAGCGAGGATTAGCGTGATCCCCGTTCCCGTCTATCCCTGTGGAAAGCTCCCAATTCCCAATCATGAACGGCCTGCGCCAGAAATACCTACCACGCGCACCGAACTTCTCTGGCCGTGACGTACGAGAGGCTGAACGGGTGAACAGTGCGTGAACGGTCAGTCGTGGCGCCTGTCGCCGCGCGCGGTGATGGAGCACGGCCACGGCCAGAGTCTCTCAGCGAGAAGATCAGCCTGGCTCAGGGCAGGGCAGGACAGGACAGGGCAGGCCGGGCGCGTGTGGCTGTGTTCATATTAGAAGTAAAAGGTATTTTTTCTAGATGAATAGTGCACTAGAAAACGTGTTACGTGACTGAGATGAATAGAAAAAACTTGTTGGAAAACGACTTTTTTCTGAATCTGAACGCAACAACGAGGGAGGTGAATAGATCGCCATGTGACATTCATGCGTAGAGTACGTACACACATAACACAATCACACAAAACACACTCGCTTGTCGCTAGGGCTGCGTCGTTGCGTGGGTAGGCCGGGTGACTGCGCGTGACGTGACGTGGCCGGCCGGGCGGGACGGGTGGGTGACGGTTCAGCAGTGAGAGCCCCCTACCTGCTCCCGGCCAGCGCAGTGCCGTTTCAGATCGGAGCAGGGGGCGGTAGCAGGCGCGCTCATGAGCTCATGATAGGGAACAAGGAAGAAGGCAAGAGGCCTCGTCCCTTAAAATACTTTTTATTTCTTATTAATCCTCCATAGAACACGTATCAAAAAAATTTTTTCTTCTTTTGTATTCATCCATCCACGTAACGTAACACGTATCCTAGAAAAAAAAAGTATCGGCGGATAAAAAATTGCTAACAAGGCCCTAGCCGCGTACGTGGCCGTCCCGTCGGTCGCGTCGCGACGCCCGTACGGTAACCCCTCGTCTCTCGTGTCTCCACCAACGTACGGATCCACTGCACTCGCTGACTTCTCTCTGATCCAACCTCTGCCTCCCTTTGCGTCGAGCCCTCGCTGCTGCCGAGCGAGCGTGCGGTGCAGGTCTCCCGGCCCGGCGGTGCCGTGTGCCGCCGTGCCTCCGTGGGCGGTTCGTGCGCGCGCCTGCTCTGCCGCTGCTCGCGGACGGCGCGCCGGCAAGATTTCGCTCGTGTCTGTCGGGCCACCGTGCGACACGGCGCCCAACGCGCATGGCCCCGACTCTGTCCACCGTACGGCCGGCGGCCATCCGCCCATCCATTCCCGACCTCCCCTCCTTCCATAGTTCCATCACGGGCGGTTGCCGTTGTTGTTGCTCGCCGGGCCACGAGCCCACGACGCCGAGACCTCTCCCCGTGAGATCTGGCGCCAGTGGGCTGGGCCGAGACCTCTCCCCGTAAGATCCCACGACTCCTCTCAGCACGGCCTTTTCATTCGCCGATCCACAACTTCGGCCCACGGGTTTGGCATGCTGCAGTCTTCATACGGGACTACGGTCAGGTAAAGCACAGCCCGTTGCAGCCTGCGCGCACTGCGCTTGTTACCGCCAGAGAGCACTTCAGTGGTAACCGCAATCAAAAGAAATCAGCATAGATTAAGTTCTTGTTTAGTTCGTCAATTTTTATTAACTTTTTAGTTACATCGAGTCATATTTTTTTCTCACATACACATTTACCAATGCACTATTTACACCTCTAACTTTCCACCAACTTTCTTATCTAAACAAGCCCAGATGCAAGTGAGACTGTGGGAACATGGAGGATCAGAAAACAACCACGAGCTAGACGTCGTAGCCCCCCTGTTTTCTTTTTCTGTGGTGCCCGTGCTCTGGTTCCAATGTTTTTTTATTAGTCCTCGCTCCTCACCTTCCACCGACCTGCCACCGGCCTTGCCGTCCTGCCCTACACGCCAACCATTGAACACGTGACCTTCCGAGGGACCTGATTATTCTTAATCCTCTCATATCACTGGTATATACTAGAACAAACACTTCCCTAGACTAACAGAGAGCATCCCACACTTTATTCTTGTCTATAAAAGGTTTTTACGATAACACGCTGCATTTTTAGTCTGCTAATTAAAATGGCCGCTAGTTAAAAATATACCCCAACCATCGATTGCAAAACCGTAATTTGCATCGTCCCTGTCAAACTCCAAAAGGCCCTGCTTATATACTAAATACTTATCAAGTACGTCACCGAGCAAGGAATTGTGTTTTGGGAATTGACGGCAGGTAGTTGCTGCGGCAAACGTAAGGATCGCGTCTGTAGTTTGTGCACATCTTTCCCTTTTGATAAGGTTTTTCTTTTGTGATAGAGAGTTGGACACACGCATTGTGTTGGGGAGACGCCCCTTGGAATCGTACTTTCTATTTTTGCAGGCGAGACTGAAGAAGTTAGAACGAAGAAGACAACAGTTGGCGCATTTCGAAGAGGTTAAAATCACAGGCGAAGTTAGAGAAGTCAGGACGAAGATGACGAGCGCGAAGCTAATTTGAAGAGGCTAAAGCCTCGAGCAAAACCGAAGAAGTCAATGCAAAGAAGACAATAGTACGAGGCTGGTCATGAAACAGGGAGATGCCAGAACGAATCTGACTCCTGTAACGAGGTTGAGATGAAGATTGGCGGGAAGCAACGGTCATCTAAAAGCTAGGATAGATATAGGATTTCTGGTGGGAAGTAACGGTCTTGTAAACATGCGAGGTTGACCCCTATAAATAGCAGGTCAACAGTAACTGTAGAGGACAATTTTTGAAGGAACGAAAAAGAAGTCAACTGAGACTTTCTCACTGTTTGTAATACTAGAAAAACTGTGTTACAACAGTTGGCGCCGTCCGCGTGTTAGGATCGAAATCAAAACTCACGATGCCACCAAAGAAAAAGCAACGGTCCGATGATCCACGGACCTCCAAAGCTCACGAAAATGAAAGAGAAAACGACGAACGACAAGTTTCACTGGAGCCAGCCGTTACCAATGATAACCAAAATCGAGAAGAAGCTAGCCTCGAACAACTGCTACAAGAAATTGAGAGGCTTAAACAAGAAAAAGAAGCCCTGTTGAAGGAAGCAGAGAACCAAAGAAAAGAAACCGAGAAAGAACGAAAAATTGCAGAAGCCAAGAACGAGCTCAAGAGACTCCAAAGCGAGCTCAATGCGAGCAAAGAAACCGTTCAAGAGCCCGAGAGAGAATACCACACCGAAACAACAAATTACAACACGGGTTTCAGAAGCTATGACTCGAATTCACCGTTATCTCCAGGCCTTCAAAATGCACCATAGCCAACCTCGTATAAGCCTATCACTTTACCCAAATACAATGGCACTTGTGATCCAAGACAGTTTTTGATGAGCTACGAAGTCGCTGTAGCTTCCGCAGGAGGAAACGAGCTAGTTCTCGCAAAGTCATTCATCATAGCCTGTGAAGGACCGGCTCTCACATGGTTTCACGAGACTAAGCCCAGGATCAATATTCAGCTGGGAACAACTCAAGGCAAAAGTACTTCAAAACTTCCAAGGATTTAACAGGCAACTGTTAACCTCGGGAGATTTATTCGCATGTAGACAGGAGGAAAAGGAGCCATTAGCTCAGTACTTCAAACGCTTCATCCAATTGAAGGCCCAAACAGATGATATCCCAGACTCAATAGCAATCGATGCATGCATCCACGGGTTGGGACCAGGACCATGCGCGTCAGAATTCATCAAAAACAAACCAAGGAACCTCCATGAACTCTTCCACGAGATGGAAAAGTTTTGCAGATCAGACGATGATCACAGGAGAAGAATCAATGAAAGAGCCATACTCAGAAAAGCAAATGGAAACTACAAGCAGCCCACATACGAAAAGCAGAACTATAACAGACCAACTCAAGTTTTTCACATAGAAAACGAGAGCGGCCAACATAATAACGAATCAAATGCAACGAAGCAAAATTTCAACTCCTCATCCACACGAGGAAGAGGTGGACGAGGCAGAGGCCGTGGAAGAGGTCGACGCCAACAAGAAAGCCAATCTCGATCTTGGTTCTGCCAATTCCATGGCGAAAACCCAGATCACAGTACAGGGAGATGTCCCATAACCATCAGGGTAAAGCAAGAAATGAACCAAAACAACAATCAAGGTCGCACAGTTCAAACAAATTCTTGGCAGTGCACCTCCCATAACACGCCGAATCCGCAGATACAACTCCCGACGAATTCAGAATCCTATCAACATACCACCAGCCTCGTTTGGCTTGGCATCAAACCCAGTCCGAGCCAAATCAACAAGCGCACAGCTCAATCCAGTCCACTGCGGCAAGAAAAGACGAAACCATGATGCAAGCAGCTTCAACACCGAATTCAACACCCGCCAAGGGTCCTATCCCCTCCCGCGGAATGATTCTGCCTATAGCAGGAGGATCTTCAGTCGACTTCGAAAGCAAAAGACAAAGAAAAGACTACTTCAGAAGAGTGCACGCAATGCTACCCGATGGCCCAGTAATAAAAACCCATTGGTCGCATATTCCAATAACCTTCACTGAGCAGGATCTCAAACTCCAATGTTATCCTCACACCGATGCCATGGTCATCGAAACAAATGTGGCAGGTTGGGAGCTAACAAAGATACTGATAGACAATGGCAGCTCAGCTGATATCATCTTCGCTAGTGCTTTCGACCAAATGAACATCAGCAGAAGCTTGTTACAACCATCGGAAACTCCACTCATTGGTTTCGGAGGAAAAAGAATCTGAGCCTTAGGAAAAATCGAACTACCGGTAACTTTGGGGGACATGAGTAATCCCAGAACGGAACGAATCACTTTTGATATAGTTGACATGTACTACCCTTACAATGCAATCTTCGGAAGAGGTTTTCTCAACACGTTCGAAGCCATTGTACGACAGGCATATCTCTGTATGAAACTTCCAGCATCAAATGGAGTAATCACAGTATTTGGAAACCAGCAAGTCGCAAGGGACATCGAACAAGGAATTACCCCAGGCGAGAAAAACGTCAACCTCTTGCAGGCAGAAACGAAACAAACAAACGATGAAGTCCAAACAGAATCGATCAAAAAGAGGCCACCGCAATCCAGAGTGGAAAAAGTAAAAGAAGCTATTCAAGCACAAGACACCAAGCGAGTCTCTCTCGATCCAGGAGTCGAAGGTAGAGAGGTCACGATCGGAGCAGACCTTTCCCCTCAAGAAGAGGAGGATTTGATAACTTTCTTAAGAAAAGATAAAGATGTCTTTGCGTGGACAGCTGCAGACCTAAAGGGTGTCAACAGAACCATAATCGAGCATAGTCTCAACATAAACCCGAAGACAAAGCCAAGGAAGCAAAAATTGAGAAAAATGTCGGATGAGAAGATAGAAGGAATAAAATCCGAAGTGGAAAGGCTACTGAAAGCAAAAGTCATCAGAGAAGTACAATACCCAGAATGGTTGGCAAACACTGTCCCAGTAAAGAAGAAAAACGGAAAGTGGAGGATGTGCATCGACTTCACAACCCTAAACAAGCATTGCCCAAAAGATGATTTCCCTTTACCAAGAATCGATAGCGTCGTCGACGACGCAGCCAACAGCGAGATTCTATCCTTGCTAGATTGCTTTTCAGGGTATCACCAAGTTTGGATGAAACAAGAGAATGAGGAGAAGACAAGCTTCATAACACCTTTCGGAACTTTTTGTTTCGTCAGAATGCCAGAAGGGCTGAGAAACGCAGGATCAACTTTCTCAAGAATGACCAAAAAAGTTTTCAACTCACAAATTGATAGAAACATGCTAGCTTATGTGGATGACCTCGTCGTAAAAAGCATCAAAAGAACGGATCACATCAAAGATCTCGAGGAAACCTTCAACAATCTAAGAATGTCAAACTTGAGCCTAAATCCAGAAAAATGCGTCTTTGGAGTAACCAAAGGAAAAGTCTTGGGGTGCCTTGTAACTTCAAAGGGAATCGAGGCCAACCCAGACAAGGTACAAGCCTTGGCATCCATGGAGGAGCCAAAGACGGTTAAGGAAGTGCAACAATTGACAGGCAGGATTGCAGCTCTAAACAGATTCGTACCAAGAGCGGCCGAGCGAAGCCTTCCTTTCTTCAAAACTCTCAGACATGCACAGAAATTCAACTGGGGCGAAGAACAACCGAAAGCATTCAGAGAATTAAAGCAGTACCTTGCGACAATGATCAAACTATCACCACCAGCCCAAGGAAAAGACCTTCTCCTTTACCTCGCAGTATCAGAGTCAGCAGTAAGCGCTGCAATAGTACAAGAAACCGAAATCGAAGGCATTTTGAAGCAGTTGTCGGCCTACTTCGTTTCTGAAGCATTATCTGGAGCCAAGAAGTCATACTCTGAGCTCGAAAAAATTGCATACGCATTGCTTATGGCATCAAGAAAACTCAGGCACTATTTCGAAGCTCACAAAGTTACAGTCGTCACCAACAAACCTCTAGCCGAGTTATTCGCAAACAGAGAAGCTTCGAATAGGATCAGCAAATGGTCCGCAGAACTATCCGGATTCAATATTGAATTCGTAAGACGAAATGAAATCAAATCCCAAGTATTAGCTGACTTCGTAGCAGACTGGACTTCTCCAAAGCATGAAAGTTCAGACGAAGACGAAAAACAATGGACAATCTATTGTGACGGAGCATATTGTAGCAAAGGAGCAGCGATCTCTGCAATACTGGTTTCACCAGGCGGAATCAAAACAAGATTCGCAGCACGATTGGAATTCAGCAACCAAGAGATTCAAATCACAAATAATGTAGCAGAATACGAAGCACTCCTGCTTGGGCTACGAAAAATGAAATCACTAGGAAAACAAAGGTTCATTGTGAAGACAGACTCGAAAATAGGAAGGGACCACATCGAAAAGGATAGCGAAGCTAGAAAACCAGAACTAATCAATTACCTCGAAGAGGTCAGAGAAATGGAGAAACACTTCAAAGGATTCACGGTACAGCACATCCACAGAAACGACAACAACGAAGCTGATGACTTAGCCAGAAAAGCAGCAAAGAAGGAAGAACTACCTGAGGACGTAATTTACGAGGTCATGACCATCCCCTCAATCAGAAAGCAGCATCTTGCACACATTCGCTGGGAAGATTGGAGAGCACCAATCATGGCATACTTACAAGACAACTTCACACCCTGTTCAGCAAGCGAGGCCAAAAGAATACCAGCAAGAGCAAAAGGGTATCAGATAATACAAGGAGAGCTGCATAAGAAGGGGATATCAGCACCATGGCTAAAATGCATTGCAAAAGAACAAGGAACGGCGATACTAAGAAGCATACACGAAGGGATATGCGGAACACATATTGGTCCAAGAGCCCTCGCAGCAAAAGCAGTCAGGCAGGGAATGTTCTGGCCAACAATGATAAAAGATGCAGACGAAGTAGCAAAGAAATGCGAAGCATGTCAAAAGAACGCAAGCAATCAAAAGATTCCATGTTCACTGTTGCAGCTCATCACACCTTCTTGGCCATTGCAAAGATGGGGAATAGATTTGGTAGGGCCTCTCCCAACAGCTCAAGGAAACTGCAGATTCGCAGTAGTTGCAGTGGAATATTTCACAAAGTGGATCGAAGCAAAAGCCCTAGCATCGATAACTTCGCATACAGTACAAAAGTTTTTCTGGCATAACATCATTTGCAGATTCGGGGTACCAAAAGAAATAACAGTAGACAATGGAAAGCAATTTGACAGCGAATCATTCAGATATTTTTGCATAACAATGGGAACCAAAGTGAAGTATGCATCTGTATATCATCCGCAATCAAACGGCGCAGTTGAAAGAGCCAACGGCATTATTTTTTCAACTATAAGGAAGATGCTCTTCGACCACAAAAAGGGAAAATGAATTGACGATTTGCCAATCGCAGTATGGTCACATAATACCACAGAATCCAGAGCAACCAAGTTCACTCCTTTCAGACTGCTATACGGAACTGAAGCAATGGTTCCAGAAGAAATCAAGGCCAAAACACTAAGGGTAACACTTAGTAGTGACGAAGGTGAAAAAGAAATGGTAGAAAAGGACCTAATCGAAGTCGATCGGCTTGTTGCCTCACATAACCTCGAATCATATCAAAGGCAAACACGAAAGTGGCGCGACCCAAAGGCGAAGATAAGAGAGATCAGAGTTGGGGACCTGGTAATCAAAAGAAAGCATAACGCAGTGTCATACCCGGTTTTAGAGAGAAAACCGAGTACATCTCATATGTGTGCCAGGATCAAATTTCACACATATGATAGACCGTGAGTGAATAGCAGAAACAGTACTCAAACGAATATTTAATAAATAAGTATTTATTACACTCACGAATAAGGCTCAAAGGCCAAAATAAACTGGTTCACACGATAACTAAGACGATATCTCCAAAAGCACTCCACAGGCAACTGACTGGTGGAACACACGCCTAGAACTCATCAAGATCGCTGAGGTACTCTGCTCCAGGATTACCTTCTGATCCAATATAAGCAAGGGTGAGTACGCTTATGGTTGGTACTCAACAAGTGGGGGAAATATGCAAGCTATCAAGGATAGGCTGGGTTTGCAGCGGTTAGCATTTTAGTTGGTCAAGTTTTATTAACTAGCAACTATTTAATAAGATATAAGTATATACCACCTCATATTAACTATAAGTAAGCATAAAGTAAATCATAAACATAGATAATGAACATAACCAATAACGTATGCATGCGATGATTTGATTTCATGTTTCGATAGTTTAATCACGTGAGGGTCCAGGCCGTTCATGACCGCGAACACGGCTGTTATAACAGTTTTACACTCTGCAGAGGTTGTACACTTTCACCACAATTCGCGTAAAAGCTCCAGAGAACTTTAAACCCAACCATGCTGTGCTGATCAGGCACGTACCACACTTCCAAGGTGTGACTGCATAGGGACGCTACGAGGCCTTTACAAAGATTCCCTAGTTAGAAACAATCCGCTAAGGTTTCCGGATCGGAAGCAGGCATAACCCTCCCTAACGGGTATAGTGTCTTAGCCAAGCCCACTTCCCGAGAGAACCGGGCTATACACCGTCAACCGCCACCCCCCATGCCCTTTCGGTAAGATCATTCCTAACCAAGGTTTCTAATTAATTAGCCAAGACCAGAGCCATGTAGTATTGTGGTTGTACGGTTAATCCTGGGTGGTTCTCCATGTTCCGATTAACATGGTGATCTTATATTAACATAACAAGATATAAATAATAAAGATATTCATCAATGTTGGATAGAACCCATCATAAACCAAGGTTAAGCATCTAGCATAGCTACCCAACATGAGAGTAAACCCGGTGTATCAAGGCTTGGTGTAAAAGACTAGTCATCCTTAAATAGGACCCATCAAATTAATGCATCGCGACATAAATATAAACTTTAATGTTATGCAATGTGTATGGGTTCAATAGAGTATGCAGAGGGGGAAATCCACTTGCCTTGCTCAAAGTACTGCGGTAGCTCCTCCTTGAAGACTTGATCTTGATCTCCCTCGAACGAATCGTTCTCTATACGTTTCACACAAGCATTCAATCAATAAAAGTAAAACAATACACCAAACAACTTTGAAAGACGCAAAGACGTGTCTAGAACTATTCTTGATGAAGAGACGATCGCGTGGGCGCAAAGATCACTCAAAAAGGATTTAAAACGGTCAAGATATGGCTAAAACAAGGTTTAGGGGCTTCTTTGAACTAAATCTAACCTTCCAGGGGCTTAAACAGAAGAAACCAGGGACCTAAAACGTAATTTTATATAAAAACCAAAGGACTTTTGTGAAAAACAACCAACCAGGACGGCGGGTTCTATTTTTAGAAAGCTCAGGGGCCTAAACGAAAAGAAAAGGACCTAGATCTAATTATTTTTGAACTGGCTTGGACCGCGGGTTGATTTCTAAAAAGATCAGGGGGTTTTCTGCAAAACTGCACGGCTGACTCAGCGCTGACCGGTACGGGATTAAACTCGATCTAATCCCGACCGTCGGATCTCGATCGAACGGTTGGGAACAAAGGGGCAACTCCGGCGACCCCAGAGCGGCGGCGCGCGGCGGCGTCTTGCCGGAACTTCGCCGGACTTACTCGAAACCGATGCTAGAGAGCTCGGTTTCTTGCCGCGAAAGGCTTGGGAGAAAGCTGGGGACGCGGGGAAACGGTTTTGGGGAATCTAAACGAGGGTTAAACGATGGTGGGAGCTTGCGACGATGAATGGCGGCTCGGAACGACGGCGAGCTCTACGGGGACTCAAGAGAGCGAGATAGAGAGGGATAACGGGCTCGGAAGCTTCCTTACCTTCACGCGCAACTCGACGACGAGTTTGGAGCAACGAAGGCGAACCCTAGGGCTTGAATCGAGGCGGCGGCGAGAAGCTAGGGCTTGCCACGGCGGCGGAAGCTCGGCTCGCGACTTGGAGACTGCGGCTATGGGTTTGAGGGGTTCAAGGGTCGGGGCGTCGGCTTATAAAGGCCGGGGAAACTCCAACTTGAACGCCAAGACACCAACGCGGAGACGGGCGGCGCTCAAACTCGCTCGGCGAAGTCCTACTCGCCTACGGCGAGAGGAAGGAGACGACTGACAGGGCGGGCCCACCTGGCAGCGAAACAGAGAGAGAGGGGAGAGCAGAGCTTGGCTGGGCCGCGGCGCGTGCGCGAGTTGGGCCGAGAAAAGAGAAAACGGGCCGCGCCGCGCTGCGCTGAAGAGGAAATGGGCCGAGGAAAAGGGAAAGAAAACTGGGCCGGCTAGAAAAAGAGAGAGAGAAAAGAAAGGTTTTGAATTTAAGTTTAAACTTTTGCAAACCTTTTCAAATTCAAACAACATTCAAAATTATATGCAAATCAGCATGAATGCAACAAAGACTATAATGACCCTAATTTAAATGATATTTAAATATTTATAGAGCCATGATTTAATTTGCAATTTAATAATCCCTAAAACAAACAAAAACTAGGAAAATTAGTTACCTATGTAAATTTTAATGTGATGACTAAAACGAGGGTGTTACAAATCCTACCCCCCTTAAGAAGAATCTCGTCCTCGAGATTCGGAAAGATCAGAGAACAACTGAGGAAATTCTGCACTGAGCTCATCTTCTCTTTCCCATGTAGCCTCATCCTCTGTATGGTGACTCCACTGTACTTTGCACATCTTAACTACTTTATTCCGAGTAACCCTTTCTGCTATCTCCAATACCTTAACCGGATACTCTGAATAGGTCAAATCATCCTTGACACTGAGTTCTTCTAACTGCAATTGCTCCTCTGGTACCCGTAAACACTTCTTCAATTGTGACACATGAAACACATCATGAACATCTGACAACTGAGCTGGCAACTCTAGCTGATAAGCTACCTCACCTTTCCTTTCTAGTACCTTGAAAGGACCAATAAAACGAGGTGATAGTTTTCCTTTGACTTTGAATCTACGAAGACCTCTGATAGGTGATACTTTGAGATAAACAAAATCTCCAACTTCAAAGATCAATTCTCTCCTTCGGGTATCAGCATAACTTTTCTGTCTAGACTGTGCAGTCCTGAGATTCTCTTGGATTAACTGTACCTGCTGCTCTGCATCTTGAAGTACTTCAGGTCCAAACACTTTACTTTCTCCAGTTTGGCTCCAATACAATGGTGTCCTGCACTTCCTTCCATACAATGCTTCAAAAGGTGACATCTTAAGACTGGCTTGGTAACTATTATTGTAGGAGAATTCTGCATATGGCAAACTCTTGTCCCAACTACGACCATGTTTTAAAGCACACGCTCGAAGCATATCCTCCAAAATTTGATTAGTCCTCTCAGTCTGTCCATCTGTTTGTGGATGATAAGCAGAACTGAAGTTGAGTTGTGTACCCATTATTTCATGTACCTTCTGCCAGAAACGTGACGTAAACTGAGTACCTCGGTCAGACACTATTTTCTTCGGAACTCCATGTAAACAGACAATTCTGGACATATACAGCTCTGCTAGCTTAGCACTTGTATATGTTATGTTGACCGGTATGAAATGAGCAGACTTTGTCAATCTATCCACAATAACCCATATAGAATCATGACCATCACGAGTACGAGGTAACCCGACAATAAAGTCCATACCAATTTCTTCCCACTTCCACTCTGGTACTCTCAGTGGTTGAAGCAAACCTGCTGGACGTTGGTGTTCTGCTTTAACCTTCTGGCAAACATCACACAAAGCCACATAAGTTGCAACGTCCTTCTTCAAACCATACCACCAATATTTCTCTTTCAAATCTTGATACATCTTAGTACTCCCTGGATGAATAGAATAAGGTGAATCATGTGCTTCCTTCAATATAAGTTCTCGTAACCTATCATTTTCCGGAACACATATCCTATTTCTGAACCACACTGTTCCTTGTTCATCCTCAGTAAAATCCTTAGTTTTTCCCGAATGAATTAACGCTCTGAATTCCTCGATTTTTGGATCTTCTAACTGTCCCTTCCTAATATCTTGCTCTAATGTTGACTCTACTTCCATAGTCACAGCTTCTGAATGAGCACAGATACCCAAGTTAAGTCGTTCCATCTCCCAACATAACTCTTGTGATATCAATCTCCCAATGACTGAGTTAACTTGACTCTTACGACTTAAAGCATCTGCAACAACGTTGGCCTTTCCAGGATGATATTGAATATCCAAATCGAAATCATTGATTAATTCTAGCCATCTGCTTTGTCTCAAATTAAGATCCTTCTGAGTAAAGATATACTTTAAACTCTTATGATCCGTGAAAATTCGACACCGTTTTCCAATCATATAGTGCCTCCAAATCTTCAGTGCATGTACTACTGCAGCTAACTCCAGATCATGAGTAGGATAATTCTTCTCATGTTTTCTCAATTGTCTAGAAGCATACGCTACGACTCTGCCTTCTTGCATCAACACACATCCAAGTCCCACGTGTGAAGCATCACAGTACACGTCAAACCCTTTCTGAATGTCAGGCATCACTAACACTGGAGCAGTGGTTAACTTCTTCCTTAACTCCTCAAAACTCTGTTGACAAGCATCATCCCACTTGAATTTTCGTCCTTTCTCTAACAACAAAGTCATGGGTTTAGCAATTTTGGAGAAACCTTCAATAAATTTGCGGTAATACCCTGCCAATCCAAGAAAACTTCTGATTTCCGCAATACTTTGAGGTGGTTTCCAATTCAACACATCCTGCACTTTACTCGGATCCACCATTATTCCTCCATCTGTAATGACATGTCCAAGGAAAGAAACTTCCTTCAGCCAGAACTCACATTTACTGAACTTGGCATACAACTGATGCTCCCGTAACTTCTGCAATACTAGTCGTAAATGCTCCTCATGCTCTTCCTCATTCTTAGAGAACACCATGATATCATCAATGAATACCACCACAAACTTGTCAAGATACTCCATAAATACCTTGTTCATCAGATACATGAAGTTTGCAGGTGCATTTGTCAAACCAAACGACATCACTAGATACTCATAAAGTCCATATCTGCAAGTGAACGCAGTTTTAGGAATATCCTCTTCCCGAATCTTCACTTGATGATAGCCTGAACGCAAATCAATCTTGGAGAAAACCCTTGCACCTCTCATCTGGTCAAACAAAACGTCAATTCTAGGAAGCGGGTACTTATTCTTGATAGTCACCTCATTAAGAGCTCTGTAATCAACGCACATCCTTCTAGTACCATCCTTCTTATCAACAAATATAACAGGGGCTCCCCATGGAGATGAACTAGGTCGGATATAACCCTTAGCTAAAAGTTCTTCTATCTGTTTCTTTAATTCTGCTAAATCTCTAACATCCATTTTATATGCTCTTTTTGAAATAGGTGCAGTACCAGGTACAAGCTCAATGATGAACTCAAAATCTCGGTCAGGCGGCATACCTGGTAAATCATCAGGAAAGACATCCGGAAATTCACACACAACTCTAATATCCTCCAGTGACTTTCCTTTAACTTGATTAATTGTTGCTTCTCTTCGGACAACTGGACTCATCTGAAACTCCATTCGATCTCCTAGCGGACTTGTGAATAGCACTGCCTTCTTGGCGCACTGAATAACTCCATCATAAGCTCCCAACCAATCCATTCCAAGTATCACATCAATTCCCTCAGACTTCAAAACCACTAGGTTGGATGGAAATTCTACTCCCATAATATCAAGTCTAACTCGAGGGCACATATATCTAGCTTTCATTTCACCATTTGGGGAATTTACTAAAAGCATATTTTTCATGGGTTGCTTAGGTATGTTATGCTCAGACACAAATTGTTCAGTAATAAAAGAATGCGATGCTCCAGAGTCAAATAATATTGTAGCAGGTGCTGAGTTAATGGAGAACATACCGATGACCACGTCACTGGCTTCCTGAGCAGCCTCAGCTGTCACATGGTTGACCCTGCCACGAGCATAGTTCTGTTGTCCCTGGTTGCCTTGCTGGAAAGAAGATTGAACGGACCTCTGGCCATCGCTCCTCTGAGCTTGGGGTGTCTGGGGGTTACGCTTGGGACAATTGTTAGCATAGTGACCCACATCACCACACTTAAAGCAACCATTAGGCGGTACTGGCGTGACTGGATTGTTGGTCCGCACTGGCGGGGTGCCATTGCCAGAACGGTTCTGCTGCTGGTTAGGAGTACGAGGCGTCTGCTGGGAATACCTCTGAGCCTGTTGTCCAGAACGTTGTGCCTGTTGTCCCTGTTGGTAATGTCCACCATTACCTCCTGAGCGATTCTGGTAACCTTGTGAAGAATTGTAACGAGGGCGAGTATTGCTTGTCTGTCCTGACGACGACGACTGGAACTTCCTCTTCTGCTCACTCAACTCCTTGCGTGTATTCTCACAACCAATGGCCTTATCAAGCATTGTCTGAAAATTAGGAAAAGTATGAGTCTGCAGCTGGTACTTGATAGGCCCAATCAAACCTTTCAGGAAACGACGTTGCCTCTTCGCATCGTCATTCACATCATCAGGTGCATAACGGGATAGTTGAGTGAATTTATCCCGATATTCACATACGCTCATGTTTCCTTGCACCAATGCACGAAACTCTTCCTGTTTTAAATCCACCACACCCGCTGGAATATGGTGTGTGCGGAAAGCATCCTGGAACTGCTGCCATGTGATGGTGTCAGGAGCGTTATGCGCATTTACATATGCATCCCACCAATCAGCTGCTGGGCCTTCCAATCTTCCTGAAGCATACAAGACCTTCTCACGATCAGTGCACTGAGCAATATTCAGCTTCTTTGCCACATTCTTGAGCCAATCATCAGCATCCAATGGATCTGCAGAGTGAGAGTAGGTAGGAGGATGCTGGCTCAAAAACTGCCTGTGATGATCCCTAGGCGGCTGGACTGGTTCTGGTGGCGGTGGTGGCTGCTGGTTCTGCTGTGCCTGCAAATTGGCCACTGTCTGAGTGAGCTGCTGGATGAGTTGCATCTGGGTTGCTAAGAACTGCTGCATTGCGGGATCCATTGCAGGTTGAGGCAGTGGTGGAGGGGGTGCTTGATTCTGTTGGTTCACCACGTGATCACGCCTCTGA
The DNA here is from genome assembly GCA_015342445.1 of Digitaria exilis. NCBI lineage: Eukaryota > Viridiplantae > Streptophyta > Magnoliopsida > Poales > Poaceae > Digitaria > Digitaria exilis. The sequence continues at coordinate 1,465,836 of JACEFO010001719.1, forward strand.
CTAGGAACGTCTCTACCTCCTCCGGTCCTGGTGTTAACCATCTGAGTGTTAGATAGACATGATTCAGAGAATGATACTCGGATAGACCGAAGTAAAGGAAAGACTCTACTGCGAGAGTACGAGATAGCATTGAAGTTAAGAAGAAAGAACAAAGCAGAGGAAAGTAAACTATTCAACACCACTCAGATTCTGTCCTCCCTAAATATTCATCCCTAACTGTCAATTCGTGCATCCAAAAATCAAACCAAAATTCCAGAACTATACTCATAAAGTTATGAATCCAATCCAACTGGAATCACCTCAATCGGACCTCTGAAACTCCGGATACAAAATAATCAAGCTGCCTGTGTCAAGCTGGAAAAACAGATTCTGTTCCTGAAAACTTTTGGTGTGTTTCCCTCGACACAGACTTCCAAAAATTATGGAAAAATCACAGAAAATCACTCATCAAATTCTGAAACTAACCCCACTGGTTTGAGGTCAAACGGATTTATGTAGCTCTCGAAATCATCAAAACAGTACTGCTGTCTCGGATATCGACGCGAGCAGATTTCAGAATGAGGGATATAGATGCCGGATAGACTTGAGGTAGATAAGAAACTAATATCAAAGGATAAGAGGGGACTAGAATTAAACTCAACTAATATTTTATTAATATACTTCTTTAATCGTGGTCATCACTCCACAACCAAAGACACACAAACAAAGATTCCAACTCACACATTTATCCAAGCAACAGGCATTAAACAAACGATCGACCTCACACAACCGTACTAACGATAAACTTACAAATGGAAACCTAAAGATAACCTATTCCCTAAACTGTGTGACAGAGGAAGGGGCTCCATAGCGAAGCTTCTTCCGCGGCGGGGACCAAGCATTGGCCATCCTCTCATCATCATCCTCTTGACCTTGTTGCTTAGCAAGCTGTTCTTCAAGTTCTGCAATCCGCTCCTGGGCTTGAGCAAGTTCATTGATAACACCTTCCAGATCAGTATTTAGTGCTGCAGTGACTCGGGCAAGAACATTGAGACGAGGATCTGCTGTTGGTCCTCCTCCCACTACAACTGTTTGCTCAGTTCCTGGACGGCGACGAGGCAAGTGACGGTACTCGGTGCGAGACAGCTCCTCCTGGTACTGGTGGCTGATGGATGTCACTGCCCTCCTGGCGGCGTCACTGACTGCAGCTTCATAGGAAGTATGTAAAAGGCTTGACTCATGAATAGACCAAGTCCTGAAGCGAGAGGCATTCTCCATCTGTGCCCTAACATGAACTTGGGTATGGTAATACTCCTGGTAATTTGCAGCGGAACTGTAAGTGGTTATGTAGAGTGGCCTGGTGTAGTTGCCCAATGCTTCCAGAACATCTTCAAGCAAGAGTGGGAAAGCACCAAGCTCATTTATTGAAGTGATCATCTCCACCTTGGGCCCTTCTTCATCATCCTTTTCATCCTCATAAACTTCATCACCTTCATTCCCAATACCATCTAGATTCCCTTCAACATTTGCTGTGGGTGAAGCAGAATCAGGTATATCCTCATCATCAGAATAGCATACCCATACGGGATCTCCTTGCACATCATCATCCATCTGTGGGGCTGGGTCAGTCTGAAAGCTCTTGGCCATCTAAGCATAGAGAGAGAACCTTAGTAAAGATAATCGAAATAGAGGCGAAGGTGAGCAAAGAAAGAGAAGTGGTTCAAAGAATTTTTAATTAATAAAATAAGACCTCTAAAGAAACTGACTTGGCTTGCTAAACTAAATCCTTACTTCGACCATTCTAACTAAGCTAGCGTCCTACAGTCAGCACGGCTCTGATACCACTCTGTCATACCCGGTTTTAGAGAGAAAACCGAGTACATCTCATATGTGTGCCAGGATCAAATTTCACACATATGATAGACCGTGAGTGAATAGCAGAAACAGTACTCAAACGAATATTTAATAAATAAGTATTTATTACACTCACGAATAAGGCTCAAAGGCCAAAATAAACTGGTTCACACGATAACTAAGACGATATCTCCAAAAGCACTCCACAGGCAACTGACTGGTGGAACACACGCCTAGAACTCATCAAGATCGCTGAGGTACTCTGCTCCAGGATTACCTTCTGATCCAATATAAGCAAGGGTGAGTACGCTTATGGTTGGTACTCAACAAGTGGGGGAAATATGCAAGCTATCAAGGATAGGCTGGGTTTGCAGCGGTTAGCATTTTAGTTGGTCAAGTTTTATTAACTAGCAACTATTTAATAAGATATAAGTATATACCACCTCATATTAACTATAAGTAAGCATAAAGTAAATCATAAACATAGATAATGAACATAACCAATAACGTATGCATGCGATGATTTGATTTCATGTTTCGATAGTTTAATCACGTGAGGGTCCAGGCCGTTCATGACCGCGAACACGGCTGTTATAACAGTTTTACACTCTGCAGAGGTTGTACACTTTCACCACAATTCGCGTAAAAGCTCCAGAGAACTTTAAACCCAACCATGCTGTGCTGATCAGGCACGTACCACACTTCCAAGGTGTGACTGCATAGGGACGCTACGAGGCCTTTACAAAGATTCCCTAGTTAGAAACAATCCGCTAAGGTTTCCGGATCGGAAGCAGGCATAACCCTCCCTAACGGGTATAGTGTCTTAGCCAAGCCCACTTCCCGAGAGAACCGGGCTATACACCGTCAACCGCCACCCCCCATGCCCTTTCGGTAAGATCATTCCTAACCAAGGTTTCTAATTAATTAGCCAAGACCAGAGCCATGTAGTATTGTGGTTGTACGGTTAATCCTGGGTGGTTCTCCATGTTCCGATTAACATGGTGATCTTATATTAACATAACAAGATATAAATAATAAAGATATTCATCAATGTTGGATAGAACCCATCATAAACCAAGGTTAAGCATCTAGCATAGCTACCCAACATGAGAGTAAACCCGGTGTATCAAGGCTTGGTGTAAAAGACTAGTCATCCTTAAATAGGACCCATCAAATTAATGCATCGCGACATAAATATAAACTTTAATGTTATGCAATGTGTATGGGTTCAATAGAGTATGCAGAGGGGGAAATCCACTTGCCTTGCTCAAAGTACTGCGGTAGCTCCTCCTTGAAGACTTGATCTTGATCTCCCTCGAACGAATCGTTCTCTATACGTTTCACACAAGCATTCAATCAATAAAAGTAAAACAATACACCAAACAACTTTGAAAGACGCAAAGACGTGTCTAGAACTATTCTTGATGAAGAGACGATCGCGTGGGCGCAAAGATCACTCAAAAAGGATTTAAAACGGTCAAGATATGGCTAAAACAAGGTTTAGGGGCTTCTTTGAACTAAATCTAACCTTCCAGGGGCTTAAACAGAAGAAACCAGGGACCTAAAACGTAATTTTATATAAAAACCAAAGGACTTTTGTGAAAAACAACCAACCAGGACGGCGGGTTCTATTTTTAGAAAGCTCAGGGGCCTAAACGAAAAGAAAAGGACCTAGATCTAATTATTTTTGAACTGGCTTGGACCGCGGGTTGATTTCTAAAAAGATCAGGGGGTTTTCTGCAAAACTGCACGGCTGACTCAGCGCTGACCGGTACGGGATTAAACTCGATCTAATCCCGACCGTCGGATCTCGATCGAACGGTTGGGAACAAAGGGGCAACTCCGGCGACCCCAGAGCGGCGGCGCGCGGCGGCGTCTTGCCGGAACTTCGCCGGACTTACTCGAAACCGATGCTAGAGAGCTCGGTTTCTTGCCGCGAAAGGCTTGGGAGAAAGCTGGGGACGCGGGGAAACGGTTTTGGGGAATCTAAACGAGGGTTAAACGATGGTGGGAGCTTGCGACGATGAATGGCGGCTCGGAACGACGGCGAGCTCTACGGGGACTCAAGAGAGCGAGATAGAGAGGGATAACGGGCTCGGAAGCTTCCTTACCTTCACGCGCAACTCGACGACGAGTTTGGAGCAACGAAGGCGAACCCTAGGGCTTGAATCGAGGCGGCGGCGAGAAGCTAGGGCTTGCCACGGCGGCGGAAGCTCGGCTCGCGACTTGGAGACTGCGGCTATGGGTTTGAGGGGTTCAAGGGTCGGGGCGTCGGCTTATAAAGGCCGGGGAAACTCCAACTTGAACGCCAAGACACCAACGCGGAGACGGGCGGCGCTCAAACTCGCTCGGCGAAGTCCTACTCGCCTACGGCGAGAGGAAGGAGACGACTGACAGGGCGGGCCCACCTGGCAGCGAAACAGAGAGAGAGGGGAGAGCAGAGCTTGGCTGGGCCGCGGCGCGTGCGCGAGTTGGGCCGAGAAAAGAGAAAACGGGCCGCGCCGCGCTGCGCTGAAGAGGAAATGGGCCGAGGAAAAGGGAAAGAAAACTGGGCCGGCTAGAAAAAGAGAGAGAGAAAAGAAAGGTTTTGAATTTAAGTTTAAACTTTTGCAAACCTTTTCAAATTCAAACAACATTCAAAATTATATGCAAATCAGCATGAATGCAACAAAGACTTTAATGACCCTAATTTAAATGATATTTAAATATTTATAGAGCCATGATTTAATTTGCAATTTAATAATCCCTAAAACAAACAAAAACTAGGAAAATTAGTTACCTATGTAAATTTTAATGTGATGACTAAAACGAGGGTGTTACACGCAGAAAACTTATCCAAATTCGAGGAAAAATGGGAAGGACCATACATTGTCACCAAAAGCTCGAGGCCAGGGTCTTATCATCTGTCCACCGAAAATGGAGAAGAATTACCTCACTCATGGAACGTAGAGCAACTTCACAAGTACTATAACTAGAATCGGAACAAATAAAGCTGTATAGTTTTTTCCAAGTTTTAGTTCTTTTTGTAAAGGTAAACTTCGTAAATGTGCGGAGCTATAAGCACAAATACGAAGCACCTCTTTTCTCTTTTTCTTTCATCACAAAAGGTCGTACTCTTTTCCTCACAAAAGGGGCTCCAGGAAACTGGAGGTGAGGTTTTTAATGAGGCGAACCTATGTAAATCTCTCCAAAAAATCGATAAAGGAGATTCCCCTAAAAGCACTTGAGCAAAAAACACACCGAGGTTGAAAAATAACCTCGCAAAAAGAAGACCTCGAGCAAAATAGCTCGAGGCCGAGGTTGGAAATATAACCTCGCAAAAAGAAGACCTCGAGCAAAATAGCTCGAGGCCGAGGTTGAAAAATAACCTTGCAAAAAGAAGACCTCGAGCAAAATAGCTCGAGGCCGAGGTTGGAAATATAACCTCGTAAAAAGAAGACCTCGAGCAAAATAGCTCGAGGCCGAGGTTGAAATATAACTTCGCAAAAATAAGACCTCGAGCAAAATAGTTCGAGGCCGAGGTTGGAAATATTAACCTCGCAAAAAAAAGCCTTGAGCAAAATAGCCCAAGGTCGAGGTCAGAAATATAACCTCGCCAAAAAGATCTCGAACAAAATTGTCTAAGGAAGAGGTTAGAAACAAAACCTCGCAAGAAAACCTACAGTCTAGATCAAATAAGGGGAACGAAAAAAGCAACAGAGTTGCCCTATTTCGAAAGTAAAACAAGAGAACGTAATCTTTCAGATTCGTTGCTCGAAATAAGAAGCAATGAATAAACGCAAAGGGGCTATCGAGGAAGGGGACGCCTTTTTCAAAGGCAAAAAAGAGAAGCCCCCATTTGCATTTATTCAAAAACAAGTTTTCACCAAGCAACGAGCACATTAAAACGAATCACCTAACTTGTACTTCTTAAAAGGACACGAGGTTAGGTGAAATCATAATTTCCCCATGGGTCCAAAGACCACTATAAAAGAGAAGGGGGAGACAAGCCTCGGCAAGAGAAAAAGCAAAGCAAATGAAAAAGAAAAATTTTCCCTAGAAATGAGAGGCAGCAGGAATCACAGGAACGCTCGACGGCATGATCTGCCCAGGCTAAAGATCAACAACAGCACATGGCCCATAGATACTTCGTACAGCAACGCCCTCTCAAGTAGTGCAGTCATGGAGAAGAGCGCATCCGCTTCAAGGCTTTCTCGAGTTAACAAGGGAATTAGAAGCCAATATATGGAGAAAAGCACATCCGCTTCAAGGCTTTCTCGAGTTAACAAGGGAATTAGAAGCCAAAGAATATTTAAGTGTTTTCAATAGCGAAAACGAAGCTAAAGGTGATGATCTTATAGAAACAAGATAATGTACAAACAATTTCAAGTGAAAAGAAATTTTACGAGTCCAACGCATGCACTTCAAAACAAAGATCGAAGATAATTACGAGGCTAATATATACAAAATCTCGAGCCATTTCAGTGTTCAAGTCGTTTTCGAATACACAAACATTGCTTGGAACAAGTTGTTTACATAAATTGATTTCTACTTGCAGCATCACGATTAGATTTCCCCCTCCTCCTGGGAAGACTTCGCTCCATCATCTTCAGAAGGCGAATCGGGGGCATCGTTCTCTTCCTCGTCGCTCTTTTCTTCTTTTTCTTCTTCGGCCTCCGCGTCTTCGTCTTCTTCCTAGTAAAGGAACGAAAAAGAAAGAGTTAGCTTTTCTGACACTGAAAAAACTAAGTCACACAGAGAATTTAGCTTTTACCTTCGAAGAAGAGACCTTAGCCATATCTCGTCCATAGACATTCCAGAAGTCTCGTAAGAAGCGACGCTTCATAGTTTCGACTTCTTTAGAGCTAGACGAGGACAAATCTCCGAAGTCAGAAAAGCGGAATCCAGAGCCGGCAACTCGAAGAAGTAGTTCCTTATTCTCTCTTTCAAGAAATCTGCCGAGGCCATCGGTGCAGGTAAGTGCGAAGTTGTCGCCAGCAATAGAAAACACATCCCCGAGACCAGCAAATTCTTCTTCAATCCAAGATAAGAAACTATCAATATTTAAGTCCACCGGAAGAGCGTAAGGAGTGGCTCCGAACTGCTTGAGCGAGCTTGAATACGAATCAAAAATTCGATTTATTCTCTCGGCATCAAGAATCTTGGACGAGGCTAGAGATTCTTCAGCTTCTTTTAACTTAAGTTCGAGGGAAGACACCTGGGTTTTAGCCTCTTTCGCAGCATCGGACTCGTGAACCACGGCTTCACGAAGGTTCTCGATCACAATCAGGTTCTTGTCAAAGTCCTTCTGCAAGGCCTTATATTTTCTATCAATAGTGTCCCAAGTGTCCCCGAGCTTAGTCAAATCTTTATGAAGTCTGTCGTTAACTTCCCGAAGCCTCTCATTCTCCCCCTCCAAGAAACGAAGCCGATCAGCAGCAGTCTTGGACTTCGAGGCACAAACTGCGTTGATCAGTTTAACCTAAGGAAGCAAATCGAAAACAAAAACGTAAGACAAATATAAAGAAAGGAAGAGACGAGGATAAAGTAGTAAGAAGGAAGCACGAACCTTGTGCGCTGTGGAGACGCTCAAGCGAGATAGCTCTTCAAAACTAAGATTTTCCAATGATGCTTTATAACCTATAAAAACAAAGAAAATATAAGAATAAAAAACGAAACTAAACATGAAGTGGTGATAGAATTTTTTCTTTCTCACCTCGCATCTCATCAGTATCTTCACCAAGTTCAACATAAGCAGAAGTGGCCAAGTCTTGAGGGTGCCTCGTAGATGTTTCTTCAGGGATCTTTTTACCCTTGACATCCACAACCTCGACCTAAAAATATCAAGCAAAGTAAGCAAAAACAATAAAAGAAATTTAGTGGTCAAGCACAGTACAACTAAAATTACTGACCTCGTGTTCGGCCTCGGCTACTTTATCTTCTTCAACATTTACGCCTTCGACGGCTGGTTCTGTGGAATATAAGCCGAAGTTATGCTCTAAGAGCTTAAGAAAGTTTGGATCGAATTCTCTTGGAGATTTCGAAACAACACTCGATATCGAGCCTGTGAGGCTCATTCTAGCACCGGGGCATTTCATGAAAGGAACAAACAAACCTTCTCCCGAAGCAGCAGAAGTGCCTGCCAACTCCTTCATGAACCCCGATGTGCCGAGGTCATCGCCAACAATGCCAGCAATTCCTAGGAGTCCACAAGCCGCTTCAATAGTTTCTTTCTCCTTTTCAGCTTCAGCTTCGGCTTCAGGACTGTCTAGCAGCGACAAATCCACCTTTCGAGTCAGTCGAGGTTTCTTGTTAGGCGCAGAGGTAGACTGTTGCACACAAGCAGTTTTTCTCTTCTGAGCCTCGAGAAGCTTTGTCTTCGTCTGGGGAACATCTTGACTCGAAGATACTAGCACTTTTGACGAAGCCTTTTTATATCTTCGTGTTACCCCAGCTTGCTCGGATCCAATATTTCCAACAGGCTTCATGCGTTTCTGAGGCTTGGAGGGTTTTACTCTATCCCCATATTTGACGCCCATCTCTAACCATGGCCGATTCAAGCGGCTGGGTTTCTCGAAGAGGTCAATCATTGTCTTCTTCTCCTTTTCAGTAAGAGGGCCAATCAAAGCTTTGGCGGCCCATTCGACCTTAGAGATCAGATCATCTTCGGACATATCTGCAGGTTTCGTAAGTCCGAAGGTAACAAAAGTAGTAGGCAAATCGAATCCAGGTATTTGCCTCTCCTCAACTCTGAAGGGTTTCCAATCATTCCCTAAAGGCCAGATCTCAGCAGCCAGAAACTCCTCAACTACATCACGGCCTGTCAGTCGCCGAGTGGCATGAATAAAACAACGACTATTCTTCTTAAAAGCTTCGGATTTCTTGTCGAAGTCAATCACAGTAGACACTTCGACATTTCCACGGGGGCCAGCAAAAGGATAGCTAATATCGCCGGAATCCGAAGAGGCGAAGCCAACTTTGACATAGAACCACGACTTCGGCCAGTTTACATCCCAACGGTTCCGTTGAGCGTAGGTGAAGTCAACTTTCGTAATCTTCAGGGCAGCGCTGCGTCGACGCGAAGTAAAAGTCGCAACTCCAAATTGCCCAACATGCTCTTCTCCACCTCATTGACATTAGCCTCGACTCCTTCCAAATCCTCACTTCCCGGGTTAGAGGCCAGGGGACTGTTCTCTCTTTCAGCATCAGAGGTTGGAATAGCAGCAGATGTGACTTGAGCCATTTCTGAAACTAATAATGAAAAACAATCAAAAACATAACGAAACAAGAAACGAGGACAAAGATTCTTCAAAACTAACCTCTTTTTAATAACGAAGCACTTCAAGAGTCTCAACAGGCAGCAACAATTAGTGCAAAGCGAAGACAGTAGCACGAGGTCAGAAATGAGAGCTAAAGCAAAGCGAAGACAATTGCACGAGGTCAAAGACGAAAGCGAAGGTAATTTTTAGGGGGGGTAACCTCTACTATTTATAGGCGCGGTAAGTTCCGAAGTTTGCGCCGTGAAAAGGCGCCAAAGTAACCGCCAAATTAATCCAAGGGGACGCCTTTTGGGTTTCGTCCCAGGAGTTCGAGGGATGAATAGTAACAAACTCGAATCCAAGGACGAAGGGGCTACTGTTGGGGAGACGCCCCTTGGAATCGTACTTTCTATTTTTGCAGGCGAGACTGAAGAAGTTAGAACGAAGAAGACAACAGTTGGCGCATTTCGAAGAGGTTAAAATCACAGGCGAAGTTAGAGAAGTCAGGACGAAGATGACGAGCGCGAAGCTAATTTGAAGAGGCTAAAGCCTCGAGCAAAACCGAAGAAGTCAAGGCAAAGAAGACAATAGTACGAGGCTGGTCATGAAACAGGGAGATGCCAGAACGAATCTGACTCCTGTAACGAGGTTGAGATGAAGATTGGCGGGAAGCAACGGTCATCTAAAAGCTAGGATAGATATAGGATTTCTGGTGGGAAGTAACGGTCTTGTAAACATGCGAGGTTGACCCCTATAAATAGCAGGTCAACAGTAACTGTAGAGGACAATTTTTGAAGGAACGAAAAAGAAGTCAACTGAGACTTTCTCACTGTTTGTAATACTAGAAAAACTGTGTTACAACACATTGCAGATAGGGAGTTTACTGGCAAACAGAATAGTCTGAAAGGGCAGCACAGAATGGTGGACTAGTCGCACCTGATAAGTAAACCGGCGCTACGAGTTTATTATCCATACCAGATGTGTGCCTGCCCAGCAAAACGGCATGCAGAAGTTTACACAAGCAGACAAAAGAGAGCCATAATTTGGCAATTAATCCCCTTGCAAACACAAAAGCCTTGGCACAAAGCTGACGAAATCGTCCAAAAATTTCACGGGATTCTGTCCAAGTACATGCCACGAAATCGTCGAAAAAGCATTTCGACTCTTTCTCGAAAACAAAAAAAAAAGTAGTTAACGACTCCTGTTTGCCCTGCTCTTGGCGACTGACGTCTTGTGGAGAATCTGTAGAGGGTTCGGCTCGGCTCGGCGCGATCCACCCACCCAATTCCACTGCCACGAACATGCCACGAGGACCGTCTGAGCCCACCGAGCAAGGCCGGCCCGGGCCCGGCCGTCTCCGACCCCACAATCTTCTCGGGGGACCCGTCCTATCCACGGCGGACACGGCGGAGGAGTCAGCAGCACACGACGACATCCACCCCGAGCCGACCCCCCTTTGCTGCCATCCTTCCTCCATCCTCGTCCTGCACCTCGCGAGAATCCAAAGCTGCGTGCGTGCTGTACTTGACTCTTCCCCACCTGCAGCTAGCCTTCCCCCAATCCTTGCTTCTCCGGGAGGGAAGGCACCCGCCCGCGGGGAGAGGTCGCCCCGGCACCCTCCGCAAAAGCCACGCGCCACCGAACTACCTTACCCTCGCCCCGTCGCTCTCGCGGTTCAGTCGGTGGGTCGGTCGGTCGCCGAGGCGGGCGATAGAAAAGGGGCCTGTCGCCGACGAGGCGGGATGATGAGCGGCAGATCGGCCGGGAGGGACGCCGAGGGCGAGTGGGAGGTCCGGCCGGGCGGGATGCTCGTGCAGCGCAGGGACGCCGAGGCCGCCGGCCCCACCATCAGGATCAGGGTCTCACACGGCGCCACCTTCCGCGAGGTCATCGTGCCGGCGCAGGCCACCTTCGGTACGCTACGCGCCCCCCTCCTCACTCTTCGCTTACTGATCCCTTCCGTTCCGTCTGTCGCGTCGCATATTCGCGTTGTTCAAGCAGATATGGTTCTGGGTTTGGATCTTGAACGGTCAACTGACAATCGGGTGGGTTGGATTACTCAACCTTAGATTCTCCGCTTCGTTCTCCTAGCGACTGATTTAGATGGCTTCAGAACTAGGCTAGACGAAGAATAGGTGCAATAGTTCTGAAATAGTCGCAGTAAGACCAAAAGTGCTTGCGTACTTGATGAATTGATCATGACCTTGCTCCGCTAACTTTACCATGCTAGACTGACAAGTACGGTGTAGCAGTTACCCGTAGCTTTTCGTACCGATCCTTTGACGATTTATGTGTGTCTTATACTCTGTACTTGTTATGCTGCAGTATAGTACCACTGTACTATTTGATATCTTCGCTGTTTAGCGTTTAATGGTAGCTATTTGTTAGCTGTGATGATCAAATCAATTGAACCACATTGGCTTATATCTCATGTGCAGTAGGACAAACCATTACATCACCTTAGGGCTGTTGTGTAAATATCCGGGCTCTTTACCAGTCTGGAGAGCATTAATTTTGGCAGTAAATCTGTATAAAATTTAGCTTTGGAAAGAATATGAACATCGTTATCCCGGATAACATGTAAACCTGCATAAGCAATTTTTGCTTCTGCATTGGTTGATTAAAGGTGCTGAATCACAGTATCCTAATAACCACTCTGTAACTTTTATGAAGGTGAGCTGAAGAGGATCCTTGTTCAGACTACTGGCGTGGAACCTGAGAGGCAGAGGCTCTTCTTCCGTGGCAAGGAGAAGAGTGACAATGAGTTCCTTCATGCATCAGGTGTCAAGGATGGAGCAAAGTTGCTTCTGCTTGAGAAGCCTGCCCCTGCCACTATGGAGCAGAAGGCTGAGCCAGTGATTATGGATGAGAGCATGATCAGGGCATGTGAGGCTGTTGCTCGTGTTAGGGCTGAAGTGGATAAGCTCTCTGCTAAGGTGAAGGAATATTCTGAAATTTTTGTTGAAGCAATTCTGTGTCATACATGTACTGGTGCTGATGCTGTGATGTTATTCTTTATAGGTGTGTGACTTGGAGAAGAGTGTGCTTGGAGGGAGAAAGGTGGAGGATAAAGAATTTGTCGTCTTGACGGAGCTGCTTATGATGCAGCTGCTTAAACTTGATGGCATCGAAGCTGAAGGAGAAGCAAGGGCACAGAGGAAGGCTGAGGTATGCAGCTAAACTCTTCCTTCTATTTTCACTTGTGGCTGCATGTTTGATTAGAATGTGTTTCAACTTTGAAGGGATCAATAATTTTGACACAATGCTCTCAAGATGGATTATATTTATGTTGGGAGTTGTAGACATGATATGACCTGACTTTGCCATTCGGTACATTTTCTAACCTGTATGGTATGGTTGCAGGAGTAACTGTGGTTATTACTTATTAGTTTAAACAGGTGGTCTGATGGCTAGTTGTTTCAGTTTTGTAGTGAAGTAGTGACCTAGTGTTTGTTTGCCTTGCTTTCCCTGTAGACAATGTATTGATTTTCTAGCTTGACCTTATGTGTTACCTAGATTTTGCTAGTTTGACCTATCTGTTGGCCCCTCTTGGAAAAGGGTTATTACTTACCAAAGAAGATGGGACTTAGCTGGTTGTTTTCGTCCTAACTTTAGGTTCTATACCAACTTCGTGCTTATAAGAGCATACAGACCCTTTATATGATGCAATATAAACCATCAATTACTCCAGCTATGACCAAGTGTAACATTAATTTCAAAACTGTTCAAACATAAGAAGTTGCATCTAAAGCCTGTGCAGTCTCTTGCAGACCTTTTTTTTTCTGCCTTAAATCTATAATGATTCATGAATAACACAGAGGAAAAGGTTAATCAATTAAACACTATGCATTTTGAAGCTTAATCTAGGATTGCTCGGAGTTATTTTTTGGAACTATCGTGGGCACAAGATGTTGATTGAGTATGCAATATGGTTGGCAGGTTGTATGCGTGTAGCACAGGTTTTGGCGGTCTACGCTTATGATTTTATTGTTGATCTCTATTGACAAATCCATTTCATTACATCCAGCAAAATACAGAGTCAATGGAAATGATAACAGCTTCCTGATGTTGCTTTCTATTCAACATTTCAGGTGCGCCGTGTCCAGTCCCTTGTGGAGACCTTGGACAAGCTGAAAGCTAGAAATGCTAACCCTTTCAGCGATCACAACAAAGCTGTTTCAGTGACGACACAGTGGGAGACGTTTGAGAACGGCATGGGCAGCTTGAGCGCTCCCCCGCCACGTGTTTCTTCGACCCAAGCCAACACTGACTGGGAGCAGTTCGACTAGGCTCAGATGAAGCTATTGATGTATCATGGATCTTGTGAGATCAGTATGGACATTCCTTTTGCAGGCAGCAAGGTGTTGTGTATATGCACCACTTTTGATGCGTTTGCCTGTTCCCGCTGCCTGTGAATGATACCAAATGATACGGTGTGAAATGCATCGCTCATTCGAGGCTCGTAATTCAATCCCCTCCCGGTGTCATGGCTGGTTTCTGCAAGGGTAATAATGATAACATCCCTGACCAGACCCTTTGGAGCACCAGCTCATCCGTGTATGAGTTTGCACCATGTACATTATGCCTTTGTTTCAGGAACTTGTCTGATCGTAGCTACCCCTGGATTTAGTGTAGTCTACTTGCAGGGATAAGGATTTCCATTGTCTGGTCATCTAATGGTAGCAGTATGCAGTGAGTTTAGCAGCAGAGCTGCAGCTTAGGAGTCTGGTAAAATCTTAGTACGATAGTGTAATTTTTTTCTTAGAATTCTACGATAGTGTAAAAAAATGTCAATTAGCAAAGAATAAAGTGATAAGTTCGTGTTTATGTTACATTTAGCAATCCTTCAAATCTGTTCTTTCGACAAAATGATCTCTCGTTCAGTTTAGCAGAGCAGTACGAGGCACCATGGCTGTACTAGAAGTGTAGAGCAGTATAAAATGATATGGAGTCTGTTACTACAACTGAATGGTGATGCCTCTGGCACCCATGCCGTCCAGCCGGTGGTCCACCATCTCCTCCATGACGCCATTGCCGTTGCCCCACGCGCCGGTCCTCGCAGCAGCTTCACCGCGTGTCACGTCGAACCTCTCGCCGTCGCCCCAGAGCGCGTAGGCCTCCTCCCCGTGCGCGGCGTCGTCGCCGACCCTGAGCTGTTCGTCGGGCATGCGCAACGGGACGACGAGGCCGACGGCGAGCAGGATGCCCGTGGTGATCACGACGTTCCAGGCGACGATGAAGAGCGCGCCGCCGATCTGCTTGCCCACCTGCGCGATGCCTCCGCCGTAGAAGGCGCCGCGCGCGCCGGGCACGTGGGAGTGGATGGCCGTGAGGTCCGGCGTGGCGAGGAAGCCCGTGAGGACGCCGCCGAGGAGCCCCGCCACGGCGTGCGTGTGGAAGACGGCCAGCGTGTCGTCCACCTTCTGGAGCAGGGCCGAGCTCTTGTGGAGGATCATCATGGTGAACCACGGCAGGCTGCCGCCGCAGACGCCCATCAGTATCGCCGACCATGTGTGCACTAGTCCTGCATACATGTGCGTCGTGCAAATCAGTGCCGTTATTTGTTAATTCCAAACTTTCAGTAGCTAGTACTAAAGAAACTGATAAGGAGGTAGCCAATTCAACTATAAGCTCTAGCACATATTTTACTTTTTTGCTTCTCTTTTCTTCACATAGTTTAGCTATCACTACGTTGCATGTACTGTAATGCACCTTACCCAGACTGGACGAATCAAACAAAATTCAAGCAAAAGATCGAATATGTTACTACCTGCACCGGCGGTGACGCAGACAAGCCCGGTCATCATGCCCTGCACGGCGCCGATCACCGAGGGCTTGCCGAAGAAGATGACGTCTAGGCATGTCCAGGTCAGGAGGCTCGTCGCGGCGCTGACATTGGTGTTGAGCACGGCCACGGACGCTATGATGTCGGGGGCGTACGGCGCTCCGCCGTTGAACCCGGCCCATCCCAGCCACAGCAGCCCGCCGCCGGCGATCATGAGCAAGATGTTGTTCGGCGCGAACCTCTCCCTGTCGCTCTTCAGCCTCGGCCCCACCTGTCAGGATCCCAGTTAGTCACACGCATCGCTTTCCAAGTACCAGCAGACGAATGTCGCAAAAAAAAAAAAGGTACTACCAGACGAATTCCCTAGTGTGCCCGAGTTTAATTACCCAGTAGGCGGCGGTGAAGCCGGCGACGCCGGAGGAGAGGTGGACGACGTATCCGCCGGAGTAGTCGATGACGCCCCAATGGTAGAGGAAGCCGCCGCCCCAGAGGCTGAACGCGCACATGGTGTAGGAGAAGAGCAACCACAGCGGCGTGAACGCCATCCACGCCCGGATGTTCATGCGGCCGAGGAGTGACCCGGCGAGGAGCACGAGCGTGATGGCGGCGAGCTGGAACTCGAAGAGCACCAGCGACGCCTCCGGGTAGTACGGCTCGGTGCGCGGCGCCACGAGGGACCCGTCCGCGGCGCGGCGCTCGGTGGCCGGGAACGAGGCGCGCGCGACGAGGAAGCCCTCGGCCAGCGCCGGCCCGGCCTTCCCCCAGAACGGGAGGAGGCGGTCGCCGAACGCCATGCGGAAGCCGACGAGCACCCAGACGATGAGCGTCGAGGCGTAGGCGTAGAGCGCCATGAACGCCGAGTTGACGGCCCACTTCTTCTTCACGATGCTGCCGTAGAGCACGACGAGGCCCGGCATGGACTGGATGCCCACGAACGTCGCCGCCGTCAGCTGCCACGCGTTGTCGCCCTTGTTCAGCCACGCCGGCACGGCGGGGAGGGAGGCCGCGTACGGCCCCGGCTGAGGAGGCGGCGCGGCCATTTTCCGTTGGTCGCCGCGCGACGCGGTGAGAGGTGGTGAAAATTCTACGGCGAGCCGCGGCGCGACGCAGGTGTGCACACCGCGACGCGGCTCCTCGCTGACGTGGTTTAATGGATGTACGCGACGCGGCGTGGCCGGTGGTTGGTTAGAAAATAATAATTTGGGGGGAAAGTACGTGAGCCGCATGAACCGGCGACGGGCCAGTAAACTGGGAAGCCCAAGTGGCCCGTATTCTTTTAGCTTCCGTGCCCAATTTCTCTTCTCCCTACTGTTTTTTTTTTCTTCTTCCTGATTTCTCATGATTTCTGGACTTTGTTGAGAACTCAGGAGGCAAAGGATACAGTTTTCCACATTCTTAATTTGTTACACTTCTATTCTTGTTCTTACGGAGTATACAGTAGCCAGTTTTATCAACTTGAAATTTGAATGATCCTTTGCTGAATTAGTTAGCGTTTTACTAAAACTATAAACTTGCAGTTTTTTTCCTGAAAACTGCTCTGATATAATGAAAACTCATGATGTGATGATGAGTGAGTGAGTTGATGATGATCAAAGTTCAGTTCATTCAAGGCCAACTAGTCTAGGAAAAGAAATTACGATGGCTTACATCAGCTAACACTTCAAACATCAAAGAAACAAACAAAGTCGTAGATCAGAAAGCCCAGGGCGGCAGGGCCAATGATCATCAGGCAAGCGATGGAAAGAGAGCTACAGCTGAATGGTGACCCCTCTGGCACCCATGCTCGTGAGTCGCTGCTCCACGGTGTCCTCCCTCCCCGCGCCGGACGCGCCGGTCCTCGTCGTCTCCGGGCGCGTCAGGTCGAACTTCTCGCCGTCGCCCCAGAGCGCGTAGGCCTCCTCGCCGTGCGCCGCGTCGTCGCCGATCATGAGCTGGTCCTCTGGCATGCGGAGCGGGATGAAGAGGCCGATGCAGAGGAGGATGGCGCTGGTCACCACCAGGTTCCAGACGGTCACGAACAGCGCGCCGCCGAGCTGCTTGCCGATCTGCACGATGCCTCCGCCGTAGAAGACGCCGCGCGCTCCGGGGATGGGGGAGTCGAGTGCGCAGAGCTCCGGCGTCGCCAGGAGCCCCGTGAGGACGCCTCCCAGCACGCCCGCCACGGCGTGGGTGTGGAACACGGCCAGGGTGTCGTCGACCTTCATGAGCAGTGTGGATTTCTTGTGCAGGATCATCATGGTGAACCATGGGACGCTCCCTGCTGACATGCCCATCAGCATCGCCGACCACGTGTGCACCAGCCCTGCAAAACCAACCAACGTATCATGTTCATGTCGCCAAGCACAGAGCACACGCGGGTGAGGCGACGTATGGTGTTACCGGCGCCGGGGGTGATGCAGACGAGCCCGGTCATCATGCCCTGCACGGCGCCGATCACGGAGGGCTTGCCGAAGAAGATGACGTCGAGGCAGGTCCAGGTCAGGAGGCTCGTCGCGGCGCTGACGTTGGTGTTGAGCACCGCCACGGACGCGGTTACGTTGGGGGCGTACGGCGCGCCGCCGTTGAACCCTGCCCATCCCAGCCACAGCAGACCACCCCCGGCGATCATGAGTAGGATGTTGTTCGGCGAGAACCTGTCCCTGTCGCTCTTCAGCCTCGGGCCCACCTGTCAGTAACACGTTGTGATTTTGCCACTGGTACTGACAGTTATATATGTACGGTATAGGATGACGAGACAGCTAGCCAGTGTGCACGATCGAGTTTAATTAGTTACCCAGTAGGCAGCGGTGAAGCCTGCAATGCCGGAGGAGAGGTGGATGACGTATCCGCCGGAGTAGTCGATGACTCCCCACTGGTAGAGGAAGCCGCCGCCCCAGAGGCTGAAGGCGCCGACGGTGTAGGAGAAGAGCAGCCACAGCGGCGTGAAGGCCATCCACGCCTTGATGTTCATGCGGCCGAGGAGTGAGCCGGCGAGGAGCACCAGCGTGATGGCGGCGAACTCGAACTCGAACAGCACCAGCGACGCCTCCGGGTAGTAGGGCTCGGTGCGCGGCGTCTCCAGCACGCCGCCGCGGCCGTAGTGGGCCGTGGCGGGGAACACGGCGCGGCGCACGAGGAAGTCCTGCGTGAGCGCCGGCCCGGCCTTGGCCCAGAACGGGAGCATGCGCTCGCCGAACGCCATGCGGAAGCCGACGAGCACCCACACGATGAGCGTCGACGCGTAGGCGTAGAGCGCCATGAAGGCGGAGTTGACGGCCCACTTCTTCTTCACGATGCTGCCGTAGAGGACGACCAGGCCAGGCATGGACTGGAGACCCACGAAGGTGGCCGCCACCAGCTGCCAAGCGTTGTCGCCCTTGTTCAGCCACGCCGGAACCGCGGGGAGGTCGGGCATGTACGGACCGGGCTCCGGCGGCGACGCCATTCTTGTGGACGGGAAGTGCATTGGCTGCTCTGCTTGCTGGAGCAGAAGCTTTGTTCGCAAGCGGTACGTGAGCAATGGTGCGAGAGGTGGGCGTTTAATAGCGCTCGCTCGCTAGCTGAGATGGTGATTTTTTTGGGGGGTTAAGGTTAATCTAGTGCAGGTTGAGTTTGATTGTGCTTTGGGCCAGAGCTCGCACCTCGGAGGCGAACTCGTGAGACGTGACGCGCGCTTGAACCGACGACGTCCTGTGGGGCTGTGGGGACGGGATGTGGGGAACCGTAACCGGCTTCCGGGTCAAACCGGGCAGCTCTACCTGGTGGACCGTAGTTTTTTCTTGCTCAAAGTTTCGGGGCATGATGTTCAGCGAGGTCGCCACACTCGCATATGGATAGATACTGTAATGCGCTGTAGAAAACGTTGGAATTATGGTGTACAGAACTGAACTGGATCTTATGAAAATCTCGCATGTACTGGAGATCTGAACAATTAAGGAGTTTCTGGTTTCAGGTGTGGAAACCGTTGGATGTTGTCTTAATTATTTCTTTTCTTTTTTCCATACAATGGAATGGGTTGATCTGTCACCAACCCAATTCTCTCTTACAAATCAATAAATAGTTTAAACATGAAGAATTGAATTATCCCACAAAACATCCACAAGAAGCAAGGAGAGAGGGAGAGATAGTGTGTGATATATAGAGAGAGGTCAGGACTTAAAGCAGATACTAGCTGGAGAGATGCAATTGTAATTGGATTAGTCTCGACTCTGAAGTTGAAGATTATGCCACGGGAGGGAGATGCAATTGGAATATTTAGTATATTCCCAGTTCAAATATCTTTTTTTTTTAGAATTACACAGTACAATTCAAAGATCTTTTCTCATCGGAGTTCAAAGATCCTCGAAATGGAGACCTTTGATCGTAAAGCATTGGAGGTAGAGTTAGGGTAAGCATGAAGAAACAGCTTCGATTGGACCTCAACCGGGCACTTGTTGTTATCACTTATCAACACGTCACCGTTCTATTTTTGTAACCACAACTTGGTACTTGGGGTATGTGAACTGTATATGGCACACAAATGTATGTTGTGCCGAATTCCAAGGAGCAAATTACTCAATAGGGTAATGATTTGATCCGCGATCCAACAGAAATCTGCAAATGTAAAATCCCAACAGGCCAACAGGGAGTTCAAAACAGTTAACAAGTGATCAAGCACGTTAGATGATAGCCAGGTTACTGAAATGCTGGGAGGCATGTCTACCTCTGGTACGGCATCCCCGGATTAAGATCCAGCCAAGTTGGGTTAAACTTCTGAGCTATCAGAATAACGCAATACAAAATCGTTATCTTGCAGCATAAAGAGCCTTGTCACTTGGGATAATAAATTCCTAGCTTCCTCGATCTGGGAAACTGACTGTAGTTGAACAGATACAGCGTAACATTTTGGTATATGGATCTTTGACCACTTAGTAGCAATGATAATCTTGCCCATCAAGATAACTAGGTTTCGTTGTCTTACTTCAATGGTGTAAAAAGTGTGTAACCTTTTGTGACAAATGCAATACTGAAACTTGTTTTGCTACTTTTCATGTGGCAGAGATGAACTACAACTGAAAAGGATGTATATAAAAATGTGTTGGCGAGCATCTCTCAAAATCAAGTTTTAGGTATGATAGCAGACCAACTGCCTGAGCGGACAAGAGTACGCATGCTTAACATGCTAAAAGATCATGCTTTATAAGTTTACATGCACATCTGAAATGGAAGTATTTAGTTTATGCTCACTCCGGTCACAATTCCATAGCATTTTAGATAGCAACAAGGTTTTCAAAAAGCGATTTTGATCACACATTCTTTTTGTATATTATAATAATAATAGTAACCAAATTGTTTTGACTAGTTGATACATGAGTTTCCATGTTTCCGACCTATTTTGAAAAAAATGTGGGAAATCAAAGTTTTTTAAAGTCTGACCACATGTATGTCTATGAAAAGAATTTGTGACCGGAAATATTAAGATATGTGATTCTAGTTGACAAACAAGAAATGTATTCACGATATTATCAAAGGTACAATTCTCACATTTTATACTTGTTTCTAATCTTTCACATGTTAGAACATGACAAGAAAAAAAAAACATCTCAGCTTGCCTTTGAGGCCAAACATCAGAAAATGAGGCTACCAACTAGGAATGATGTTAGAGGAACAGTCAAATTGTCGTCCAGTTCTGTGCTGATTGGGTGTGATTCAACAAGTGCTGCAGCTATAGACACCATGAGGAAACCTAACACCATGTACCATGTTTCCTCAATAAAACCAAAAGTGTGGAAGTAATGCATGTACCTGAATAATATGAGACTAAATGATTAAAACGGAAGCAGATGCAGAAGATAATTCAGTAGCTGGTCAGACATTACCCAACTGAAGCTAGAAAACCAGCGACCGCCATTGCTATGCTTCCAGCATATGATTTCTCGGGGTTGTATGGAAGCTTTTCTTTACCTAGACGTCTCCCCACTACATCAGCTATACCTGGGAATGCATAGATAGGGGAAAAGGTCCAATGTTTGTAGTACCAAAACAATTTGGATTTTGGAATGTGCAGAAATAGAATCATGTGAAAGAGCTACCCAATTCTGCTGCATGTGATAGGTATATGCTAGTCTAGGATGTAAGGAGTCAAATGCAGGTCTATGTACATACCGTCCCCAGCACATAAGTTGCATATAAGTGCTATAGCAATTGGTGAGGTTCTCCATAATACAGAAGTGGCAAAAGTTATAGTGGTAGCGTAATACAGGGGGCCCTTGAGAAGTTCCCTGTGTTCAAGAGAAATTCAACGACGAGAGATTCATGTCCTGAAGCATCAAAGTAACAGGTCTAGCAGAAACCAAATCGAATGGCCAACTATGAGTACATATTAACTGAACCTGTAATCTCCAGAGCGGCTCACTGATTTAACCATAGCTTCATTTTTCATTAGTCCCAGCCCTAGTAGAAGCATCCTTATAATATTAACACCTGGTGCGAACGCAGCAAGGAAAGGAGCATATGTTCCAGAGCTGTATGAAATTAATGTCAGTATCTGAACACTAGAATGCTGATACACAAAGACTTCGGCAACTAAGGGTGTCATTACCTGAAAAGAGGCCAAAAGAGTAAGAAAACCAGCCCAACACTTATATGAACAAGTTTTCTGTTGAGTTTCTGCACAAAAAAAAAAGCACATTTTTCATACAAACTGCACTTTAAATCAGCCCTGGATAGTTGAAAAACTGGATGCACTGTGGAGTTACTCCAAAGGCTCACAAAGTTTTTTTTTTTGGGCTACTACAGAATGTAATGCTTTTTTTTTCACTCTTTCCAAATGTATCTAATTAATAACAACTGCTGAACTATTCATACCTCATCGTTGTTCTAACTAAAAATATGCTGACCTAAATTCATCATTCAGCACTACACAATATCTTTTTTTTATCAAAGGCAGTTTGTGTGGGATTTTGCTACTAGGTCATCGCCAATTCCACCTAAAATATACTATCTCACAGTAATAGTTCAATAAATACTTCTGAAAGGCACAACTAAAAGTCACCTGAACAATAAGGCCACTGCAAATCTGCAGTGCCTCAATTTGCAGCAAGAATCACAATGAGTGTTTAGTTCCCAAAAGTACTTTTTACTTTCTATTCATCCCCCTCACAGAACACACATCCCCAACAATTTCCCTTTTTCCTTTTCCTATTCATCCCCCTCACATAACACACGCATCCCAGAAAAAAAATACTTTTTTCCAACCTCAACTAAAAAAAGTACTTTTTCGAGAATAGAGTGCTGTAGTACTTCACTGGACTGACAGTGATGATGCAATACGCACGGCCTCTGTAACTTCAGCAGAAAGGAGCGAGCTAATCACTGTGTAGTTCGAACATGCAAATTGTATTTAGAAGAGCACACAGTTCACAACTCACATGATAGAAACCATTCCCAACTCGTTTCTGTTACAATTCGTTAACCAACGTAATGCAGCAGTGGCATTTTACCAACCAGTACTAGTCACAGAAGATCCTGATTCGTACTGGTACACGAGCTAAATCAGCGAAGATAACAAATAAGCGCAGAGGTGAGGGACGGGGACCACACGAAGCTCGGTTACCTGCTCGAAAACGCCGCGCTTGGCGAGCTCCTCGAAGAATTTGAGGAGGGCGACGGCGACACCCGCTGTGACGGCTGAGGACACGAGATCGTGGGCCAGGCCGCCGCCAGCCTCCAGCGAGATCGCTGCGGCCATGGTGGGCCTCCGGGTCCGCTCCGCTGCGAAACGGCTCCGGCGTAGAAAGCAGAGTGAGCGTGGCGCGGCGGCCGCGGCGGGGCGGGTGGGCGTTGGCGAGAGGGGTCTGGAGTAGAGGTGGGGAGCGTGTGGAGGGGAGGATGGCAGCGGCGAGATGTGGACGACGCCGAGACTGGACATCAGCATCCCGTCTGGCCCTCGTGGATGAGTGACGACAACGACAACCCCTGAAATTGGAGTTATGGGCAGAGCCAGACGCCGACGAACTCTACACTCCCGACTCACGAGTCAAGGGCGTGGAGGAAAAAGGAGCCGCCAGAGACCAGAAATTACCGCGAATTTTTTTTTATCATTGTTGATAATTTTTTAACATAAACACGCAAATACAATTTGATTCGAATCCTTAACATAAACACCGAAACACGCAAATACAATTTTGATTCGAATCCGTGGCTCCGTTGTGGGTTGAAATGTGATGTACCCTAACTCGGCGTTGAGAAACAAACGCGTCGACATAAATGGTGATGGAACAAAGGGGAAAAATGTATCTTGAAGGATCCGGCTTGTACGAGAACATAAGGTTGCGATTTCTAAAAGATGGCAACGGACGTAATGAAGCACGAAAATGATAGCACATCAATCCCAACTAGATGGAAGTTCAACCATGTGTTTGTATTGAAAGAAATGTGGATACATTAGGAATGGAATGGAAGAGACATGATAAATAGATAATCCTCCATTTTCAAGACCTCACGAGTAACATGCCTGATCGCTGATCGGCGCTTGGCGTCAGCAGGCTGTGCAAGCTCAGGACCTGGGCACAAACCCGGCATCTGCTCTAAGTAAATATATTGAGCTATGGCAATCTGTGGTAGTTCTGGTTTCACATGACTTCAACTTTGTTATTACATACCCGGTATAACATGCACACAAATATAGGGAGACTGAAGTTAATTATTCTTCGGAACATTAAGCTGCAATACTCACAATAGGTTCTGTCTATTTAGTAACAAAATGGGCAAAACTAGAGTTCTGTGTCATCCTCATTATCGTCATTACCATCATCATCTACGATCAGATCTTCTTCTGGATTTTCCTCAACCTGAGGATCCGGTATCGTGCTGACAATGAGTTCCTCAACCTGAGGATCTGGCATCCTGCTGACAATGAGTTCCTCAACCTGAGGATCTGGTATCCTGCTGCCAATGAGCTCTTTCAGCTCAAGCTCACTGGGAAACCTCTGCTCAGACAGTTTTGAGAAAACCTGAAAAGGTTGGGGAAAATTGCTAGTGTAAATATGGCATACTCAAATTGGCTGGATAAGAGTAGGAACCATTCAAACTATGAAAAACAGAGTAAAATTATAGTTATCGAACGGTAGCTGGTTTATGACTGCACGTCGTACTTAGCATCAATCTGAATGGTCCAGATGGACTCCATAAGAAATAAGCTTGACTGGATCACTTGTCATTTTAAAACAGGCTAACCAGGCGTCTGCTATAACTGACTCAACGAAATCCCCCTGATTCTTGGTTTGTTACTTTTGAGTATTGATTCCAATCTCATTGTTTGACTACTACTACTACAGCACTACATGGCGTAAGTGCAACTATAGCGACCTTCTGGTCTGATGACATAATAAAATTTGGACAGATCAGGACAATAGTACTTTGGCTCCAGGAGAGAAGGAAAAAACACAGGCACACATAATAATAAACATAACAAAAATGCTCTGTCATCTCTTGTAGAATAACTTGATTTTTTTTTCTTCCAAAGCTTTACTGCCAACAACTGTAACTGTGCCACAATATCAGGATGTTAAGTATAAGCGTGACCTAAATGCAGAGATCCAGCAAGAGAGACTAGTTTAACTCAGGTCTTTCTTTAATATTGAAGTTTCTAAAATGTTACTACCTTCTGTCAAGAGGAAACAAGAACTACTAGCTGAAGCAAAGTAGATAACTACCTTCAGTGCCCAGCAAACAGTTGGGGAGAAATGATCACAAGAAATATATCATTGCAAATAAAAGGAAAGTAATGCTGAATGATATTGCAGCCAAGTTAAGTGTATTCATAGGAAACCTACCAGTTGGCGGTTACAATAAACTTCAAAGGCGCCAGAGCTCTGTAGAAACGACTGAGCAAAATTGCCAAACAGCCAGATTGATGCCATGGTTCCAAATCTATTAGCACGCAGTGAGTAGTACCATGGAGGCGGAACCATTCCAAATCTAGGAAAGATCTGATCACCAGCCATTAATGTTGCCATGGCTCCAAACTGAAGAAGAGGAACAGCTTTGCTGAGTGCACGCTTGGGGAACGGTGGAGGATAATTTTCCAAGACAACATGAATCCCAGGAAACGAGGTTTCTAGCATCCGCTTCATGGTCATTGCATTCCCCCTACAGATTTAAGCTTGAAATCAGCAATCTAACTTATAATCAATTCATAGGAGGGGCAATTAGGAAAGAGAATATTTAAGTCATTCATTTAAGAACGAAGCATGATGGTTTTCCCTTTTTGGAAGGAAAAGCAAGATGAGTAAAGAAAATTACGGAAACATAGCTGCAAAGATCATGCCACTACACAAACAATGGCTGATGTTCACAACAGGTTGAAAAGCATGAACAGAAGAGTTAAAACCAGCATTTCGAAGGGTATGTGAGTGAGGCGAATGCATGGAATGAGTAGCCTGGCTGGACGGTATCCACTGGACTGGATATCTTCTTCTTCTTCTTCTTTTTTTTTTGCACAAGGGAAACCAGCAGAGGGGCCTCCCGCTGCCAGCGCTGGGGCTCGAACCCAGATCACCGGCTTGGGGGCTGCCTCAGGAACCACTCGGGCTCAGCAGCCCCACCACTGGATGACTGGAATGGATATCTAACACAACCATCAGCTACTTTTAAAATGTCATAAAAGAAGACAGCCAAAAGCGAGCTAGGAGTAGAACTTGTAGCATTATACAGCTCCCTTTGATGACCTAATACCAATTCCAGAGTTTATTCACAAGATGAGAAAAGCATTTGAGATCTGAGATAATCATATTACTTCAACGAAGACAAGCCTAATTGCCATGTGGTGACAATACAGAGTGGATTTAACTTTGGAAGGGCTAGCAATACAAAGGAACAGTGCCACCTGAAAAACTAGATTTCATTATGGTCAACGGAGTTATCCATGCCTGCATACTTATTATAACACCTTCCAGACTAGTAAATCAACCAAAACCTCAAGGATTGATCTCCCAGGGAGTAACTACTACCAAGTAGCATCACTATCGATCCCCCCAAGTCCATGCCAATTCAGCAACTCAATCAACGGTAATAAGGTATAGTACATGGAACTACCTGTATGAGCAGGAGGCGCAGAACTTCAAGTCGACGGTAGTGCCGGAGCCAGGTCCATCCACCTGCGGCTCCTGCAACGGAGAGAGCCGGAAACAAAACAGATGACTCGCGGCAAGCTCAAATTACTAGATCGGACAACTAATCACTGAATCAGGCGCCGGGCTGATACTAACCGCCTGTGCAGAAGCGTCGGCGGCGGAGGGGTCGCCGGGCTGGAAGGCGTCGGTTGCCGGGCGCGACTGGTGGCCAGGCTTGGGAGCCGCTGGCGGAAGCGGCGCGAAGAGGGTGACGACGTCGGAGCAGAAGAGGAGGATGGGGAGGCCCAGGAGCACGAGCTGGACGCGGTCCATCGCGGCTGCGCTGGCTGCTCCTCTCCTCAGCTCTCGCTCCTCTTCCGGGGAAGAAGAGAACTGACGAAAGGGAACGGGGACGGACTCGACGACGACCACAGGATGACAGGAATTTTGACGCGATGGGCCGTGCTAAAACGGTTAAGCATTCGGCACGGCCCAGTTCGGAACACAGACCCGCCGAGTCGTGTGGTCTTGGGCCAGTGGCCTAGCTTTCTGGCCCATCCCAAAGAGAAAATCAGACAGATCCGGAGCACTGAGCAGTGAGCACCTCTCCAGAGAAAGAAAAAAAAAAGGCAGATCCGGAGCACCTGAACTTAGCACTCAGCAGTCAGCAGAGCCGCACCGATGATGGTTTCACCGTGACAACGATAAGCGAACTGAAGTCGCATAACAGTGATCCGGATTCTTCGAGCAGACAGTGACTCCACATGGGCCACACGTCCAATGATCGTGCGCAATCACCTCGTCGCGCAGGCAGCAACGGCCGTTTCGTTAACGCGATCGTACAGCAAACCGAGGAGCAACTTTCTATTCATTTCCCCACAGAATATGTATCCTAAAAAAATTATTTTTCATCTTTCTCATTCATCCCTCTCACATAACACGCATTTCAGAAAAAAAAATAATTTTTCCCACCCTCATCGGAACACAGCCTGATCGACGCATCACGCACGCACCAACCCAATCATTCGAGGCGTAAATGGCCGCCCCCGGCGTCCCCCACCGTTGGCGATGCAGCAAGCGTAGCAGCTGCGTGCGCCCGAATTCAATCTGGCCGCAAGTGCACGGCGTTGATGATCGTCTTCGCGTGCCAAGAATCTGCTGTAGCCTGTACTACAGTGAGTACTCCCGTCCTGCCGGCCACGGACGGCAGCAACAGTGGCCCGTTTTACTATCGCGCACATGGCCGGCTCCTGTTCCGTTCACGCGAAAACTAGGCGACAGAACGGTAGATTTTCTGCAGTTCATCCACGAGCTGACAGTACAGTGGGCATGGGCAGTGGCAGTATGTTGAAATGGCACGCCGGAGGAATTGAGGAGGCGGAGTTCAGCTCCGTTGCCACGTTTCGTTTAAGAGGGACGGACAATGATTAAGAATAGAGGTCTTTGGTAGAGGAGGATAGATTAGTAGGCGAACAGGTTTGCATCTTGCGTGCATGATGGGGATCCGAGGAAAAAAGGAGCGTAAAGTGGAGCCACCGGCCAGCGGCAACAGCAGCTAGCTAGCCTGCTGCTTTTAAGCAAAGGTTTGGTACAGACCAGATACGGATAGGACGGAACGGACGGACCAGTTCCTCAGCGAGATCCACGGAGAGATACGAGCCATGCCGACTACGGTTGGTTGGTTGGTTACCGTTTAGTTGGCCGTCACCTGCCGGAAACTGATCAGATCACTACACTCCCCGTTCCTGCCTGCCTGTGCGCCCTGGCCTGCTCGTGCTCTAGTGCTCTGCTCCCCTGCATACACAGGCAAAGAAAGACGTAGAGGGCGTGTTTAGCTGGTGGAGAAGAAATTTTTTTTTCTAAAAAAAATTGTTCTGTGAGAGGCATGAATATGAAATTTGAAAGAAGTTGAAAGGAATTTTTTTTAAAAACAGTATTTTCTGAGAGAGATGAATAATAAATTTCAAAAGAACCGGTGTGTTTAGATCACCCAGCTTCTCTAAAAAACGCTATTTATCAAACTTTTTTCTATTCATCACATCTCTTCTACTCACAGAACATGCTTAGTTCATACGTAGCCAGGACTAGACTACCCAGAACAGCAGCAGCAGCGCCGCGACGTGCAGACGCGCAGAATCTGCCTACGGATGCAGCCGATCCTACGCATTTTAGGCTGGGTTTAGTTGAGTGTGGGAAAAAATACTTTTTTTTTCTAAGATACGTGTTAATATACGTGTTATGTGAGGACGGTTAGAAAAGAGATTAAATAAGAAAGAGAGAGATGCGTGTTCTTTGAGATAAATAGGAAGTAAAAACGGCCTTACCTTCGCAGCGACGGCGACGTTACCCCGCTGCTTTCGAGGATCTCGGCATCTCGCTGTGCTGCCGCGGGCAAAGATAGCCATGCCACCCACAGAGTCCAAAGTTTCACTCGTCGCGTTCCAGCCGGGGGTTGGTTAATATCGAAACGTGGCGTGCTTTAATCGAGCCGTCGCTGTCGCCCTTTGGCATCGAGATCGGGAGCATGCATGGCTTATGTAGCCGCAGCCGGAGCTCGATCGCATTCTCTCTGTACTACTGTACGTGGCTGTGTTTCCGTATATGGACGTAGGGTAGTATTTTGCATCACGAGCTTATGGAGTTCTAGTGTTTGTATATGATATGAGGTGTTTAGACCGACGTACAATACACGCAGACCGACGTACAATACACGCAGCACACGCGCCATGGCTTTTTCTCGTGACGACTAACGACGTTGCCATGCCGAGTCAAATGTGCATTGAAATTTTGCGCAAGGCCGTATAATTTATTTATCCGGGCAAGAAGCTTCTAATGGTGGTTGGAAAAGGTCCATGGATTTGTTGGGACTTTGGTATTTCGACAGGAAAGAAGTTTGAATCCAAATAGCGCAGCATAAAATAATCGCCTTGCCCATCGGTTGAGTCAATCGGTGGATAAACAAGAGGAAGCCAAACTTGAGTACATATCATGCACGGCATTTCGGTCATCAGTTAGGCGCCTTTGATTAAGTGGCATTGAATTAATTTTCTTTCCTGGCATTATCTGAAAGGATGCGTCTGTCATGAATCCGTATGGATTTGAATAAGACCACATGAATACTAGGCTAGTTTGTGTAAGATAACGCCCGCAGACATCGATCAGATCTTTAAGCAAGCACCACGCATTATATTTATTATTATATGGGATATACAAATAGGGGAGCACCAGTGTGCCTCTGGTTTATTCTTCTATAAATAATAATAAACCTTTTGAAATGTCAATATGAAATATAATACGCCAACTGTAACGATTCTAATCAATGTATTCTAAACATTAGCAATTATCAAGGCTGTTTAGCATTGTTATACAAGTTCAAAAGGAGTATTATTGAAAAGAAACACCATCTCCCTCTTTTCTACCGCCACGTTGTCCGAGCCCCGGAGAGAGAGCGCAGTCAAACTCCTCACCAGTCACCACCCGGGTAACACCCAAACCGCACCCACGAGACCACCCCAAGGCCCACAGGTCAGTGACCCTTACGCGCACACGCCGAGATGCCACGTGGGAATGTTCCCCTCCGGCCTCCCGGCTCGTCCTCCTCGGCCTAAAAGCTGCCGCCGGCTACGCGTCCCCAGCTCCCCGTCCCCAGCGCCTCGTCCATACCGTTAGCCCGCACAGTTACTGCTCTCTTCTCTACTGCCTCCTTGAGTCCTCTCTCCCCTCTTCTCTCTCTCCGCAGGCCGTGTCCTCCCTTCTTCCTCTTCCCCCACCACCCCAGCGCCCTCAATGCCGCTCAAACCCTAGCCTCCCGCCTTCTGATCTCGCGCGGCCATGGGGAACTGCTGCCGCTCGCCATCCGCCGTCGCGAGGGAGGACGTCAGCTCCTCGCACTTCCCGGCTTCCAACGCGAAGAAGAAGCCGCACCAACCGCGGAACGGCGCCGCCGGGGGAGGCGGTGGCGGCGGCGGGCAGAAGCGGCTCACGGTGCTGGGAGAGGAGGGCTGCGAGGTCACCGGGATCGATGATAAGTACGTCCTGGACCGGGAGCTCGGGCGCGGGGAGTTCGGGGTCACGTACCTGTGCATGGATCGGGACACCAAGGAGCTGCTCGCCTGCAAGTCCATCTCCAAGCGGAAGCTGCGGACGGCCGTCGACGTTGAGGACGTGCGCCGGGAGGTCGCCATCATGCGCCACCTGCCCAAGAGCCCCAGCATCGTGTCGCTGCGGGAGGCGTGCGAGGACGAGGGCGCCGTGCACCTCGTCATGGAGCTCTGCGAGGGCGGCGAGCTCTTCGACCGCATCGTCGCGCGGGGACACTACACGGAGCGCGCCGCCGCCAACGTCACCCGCACCATCGTCGAGGTCGTGCAGCTCTGCCATCGCCACGGCGTGATCCACCGCGACCTCAAGCCCGAGAACTTCCTCTTCGCCAACAAGAAGGAGAACTCGCCGCTCAAGGCCATCGACTTCGGCCTCTCTATTTTCTTCAAGCCTGGTGAGTCGCCCCAACCGAGATCCTTTCCCGATTTGGGAGAAATTTTCGTGCCCACGTCCGGGATTTGTGATTTTAGTGGGGGTGTTCTGGGGAGAAATGGGCAGCAGAGTTCACTGTAGCGAAATGCAGTTTCTAAGCTGAAATTAAGGGGAAATGTGATTACTGGTTAGTTATCTGTGTCATCTGATAACAGTTCTTTCATTGGGAAGTGGGAACTCTGGATTAGCAGCAGGAAATTGGGCAGGATAGCGAATGCAACTGTTGCTGTGAATAGTTTTAACTCTCAAATAAAACTTTTGAAGGCAGGATTTGATAATCGAGAGTGGTCCAATGGATTACTGTTAACAGCTTCTTTTATCACCGATGATCTTTTGCAGAACATTAGTTGAATCGTGCCCTTTCTTCCCTTTACAGAACATTTTGGTTTGTTGAAGAATGAACATATTGCTGTGGGCTCAGTGGTTGCCTGGGTGGGTCCTGGTTGGTACGTTAAGGCTTTAGGTTGGCTGCAGTGTGGTCCACTATTTTGGGAATTATGATGACCGATTAGTGGTGTGTTGTGAAATTTTGTTACTAATACCATATTCATTGTTACCAATACACTCTTTCTCCAACGTGTGATGTGAGATCAGTTGCTTGTACTGGGTTAGAAGTTATATAGCACCGAGTTAATAGTATTTAGGAGTGGATGTGATGTGCATTCTTACATAGCGGATAACATAGTTAGTAGTATTTGATATCAATGGAAATTTCCAAATACAGTTGCAATGGTCATGGTACTTGACTTAACATCAACTGATAAGTGATCTTACTGGTCACTTGGTTAGGATTTGGGATGCTGTTATTGGTGGTTTCTTCTCCGTCGAAACTTTTATAGACATATTCCTGTTAAGTGCTTATTATCTTGACCATTCCCCCTCCCAAACTCCAAACCACCCAAAGAAATACTTAAGAAGCGACGTTTTTTTCCATTTTTATAATTTAGGTTTCCAGCTAAACTTCATTTACCGCACTTCATAATGTTAAAGCGCGCTAGTTCTGCACTACACTACACAAGGACTCTCTACTTGAGTACTCAGCTCTGAGCATATTTATCTCTTACTGCACACACTTTGTGTTAAGGGGAAATGGTTGTATGCCACTGAAAAGATCACATCTTCAATTATATATCTTTGATAGAAAATCAGTAAACTGTAATGCCATCTAAAGCTAGATTGGTTCATCTTGTACCACTCCTATCGAGTGTAAAGTTGGCCGACATGCTTTTAACACTGACAGAATGATAGTTTTGCCATCGCTGTGGCTCTTCTCTCCCAAGGAGCTGCTTTGCTTCTTGCTTAACTTGATACTTCTTCTCCAATCGGTCCCATGTCACTGAAATCCCAGATCCAGTCCCCTCTTTGCATGCAACTATCTTCTCTGTTCCACCTCCCTCTCTGCCATGATCTTATTTGCTTTCTATACAATATCCAATTGGATCCTTGTGATGTCATTTCCCCCTTGGCCCCTTTTATGTAATCCGTTCTCTTTATAGCTAACCATATATCTCTTAATTTACTGTAACAAGTATTAACACATCCCCACACAATAGAAGCTATGGGGAATTATGCTTCTGTTTCCACCCATCCATGGAACGTTTGTACCTCTTGGAACTATTCTCTGAGTACTTCGTGGAAGTTGAGAGTCTCAACATGTCACCTTTGGTTATGATTTTAGTGCCTAATTATTAACTAAGCTTTAAGAGAAGTTTTTTCTCTATTTCTTGTGAAGAAGGCGAGAGAGTGATTGTATTCAAACATCCTCACTTGTATTCTCCTCCTTTATGATGTCTCTAAGATACGACATTGCTGATTTTTGAAGTTGCTGGGCACACGCATGTCTATTATACAACCAAAATCTACTTTTATCTAGTCTTTCTTATATTATTGTTCTATTTTTTTAGGTGAAAAATTTTCAGAAATTGTGGGAAGTCCCTATTACATGGCTCCCGAAGTATTGAAGAGAAACTATGGGCCAGAAATAGACATATGGAGTGCGGGAGTTATCTTGTATATTTTATTATGTGGAGTTCCTCCATTTTGGGCTGGTAATTTCTTTACTGAGCCTGTAATCATCTTAAATTTACTCTCTGTCAAAACTCTAAATTTGAAAAATTGCAGAGACTGAACAAGGGGTGGCACAAGCCATTCTTCGTGGAAACATTGACTTTAAGCGGGAGCCCTGGCCTAATGTTTCAGAAAATGCAAAAGATTTAGTTCGACGCATGTTGGAGCCTGATCCAAAGCTCAGGTTAACTGCAAAGCAAGTTCTCGGTATGTCTGTGCTAAAGAAAGCAGGCGTTAATATGCTACTTCTCTTTTTCCAATGTGACTCTTGGAATTGTCAGGTTCATCAGTCTTTAATCAGTGAAGCATAAAGCTTTCGCTACTTTTCCTTTTTGTGGTTCTTTCCAACAGTGTAACACTGATATTGTCTAGTTTGACTTGACATTCCTGCTGCATTTACATTGCTGCGATGGTAACTAGGCTTGAATTTTTTTGCATGTCCTCGTCTGCAGGATCCAGTTGAAATGGTTGCAGCATTAACTTTGAAACAGTAGTATTATATTCAACCTTTTCCCCTGAAAGAAAGAGTTATTCCAAATCAATGGCATGCCAAGCTATCTAAAATAATGAACTCTGCTTATAACATGCTAAATTAGCTTCAACATTTTTCTGTTTCAGACATTTTGTATATGACATAATGAACATTTTAATATGTTGGACCAAACTTAATCATGGTTTAGACTGTCGTTTCTTTGACCTTTTATCGAATCTTTGTGCTAAACCCTTAAACCTAATAAATGTTTGGATCAAAAGGGAGGTGGTGCTCTTCACAGCTTGATGTTTATATGCGACTATCCTAATCATTTGTTTTCTAAAATGTTTCTAGACTCTTTTTTTATCTGTTTTCCTTCCTTATGGATGCTGATGCCGCATAAATATTTTTCCATCCTTGTTTTTATCATTTTCTTTGAGGAACCTTGACATTGTTTTTGTTTTTTTTTAAAAAAAATCACAGAACATACTTGGCTTCAAAATGCGAAGAAGGCTCCTAATGTTCCTCTTGGAGATATTGTGAAGTCGAGGCTCAAACAATTTTCTAGGATGAATAGATTCAAAAGAAGGGCTCTAAGGGTGTGTATCTTGCTCACTTAACCTTTTCATCCTTCTGATGTTCAATCCTTTCTTATCTCTGCCATGGCAATGTAAATTTGACTTACAAGGTCTGGTGTATGTATTTCACTAGGTCATAGCTGATCATTTGTCTGCTGAGGAAGTCGAGGACATAAAGGAGATGTTCAAGACTATGGACACTGACAATGATGGGATTGTATCTTATGAAGAACTAAAGACTGGAATAGCGAAGCTTGGTTCTCATCTTGCGGAGTCAGAAGTGCAGATGCTCATTGAAGCTGTAAGTATTTCAAAGAATCCTCCTCCAATCCTTTTGGAAACAAACAAGATTAGAGTTCTATATTTCTTAGAAGAACTTTTTGGTGGTGTAAAACCAAATGTTAATAAACATGGTATGAGAAAGGTGTGATACATTGAAGAGCAATAGACATGATTGGTAATTTCACAGAAAGACATATTGAGCTAACTTCATAATCTTGCTCAGTATTGTATTGCACTCCTTTTGATGCCATCTTCAACTTTATACACACGTCAACCAATTATTCCATCTCCTGGCGCGATTATTGTGGTTAGAATTTTCAAGGGTGACTTACTCATCTACGATATATCTCCTATAGCCTGTTTGGCTCCTTGTTTCTGGCTGGGCTGGCCGCTGGGAGCAGCTGGGCGGGAGCCAGGCCCAGGCCCCATGGCCCAGCCATCAGCCTCCTAATTCCCAGCCAGCGCTGGCTGGTAGCCAGCGAGCCGAACAGGCTGCTAGTTGCCTCCGTCCCACAACATAGCATTTGAAGCATTCAAATGCAAAAGATATCCCAACTGCGAAAAGACATTTGTACCCCTCGTTTTACACTACACTCACCAACTCTCCACCCACCCACCAACCCATTTAGTTTTGTCCTATCCTTAGAAATGCTTATATTTTGGTACAAAATTTGAACCCTAGGAATGCTTATATAGTGGGACGGAGTACATCTGACCTGAGCATACCGTAGTGAGGTGTCTAATAGATTGTTTCGTTCAAATCAGATATGTCCATTATACTTATGTTCGCTCAGATACTAATAATTTTGAAATGAAATAATTGTGTTGATACGTTTGGCATTCCTTTGAAAGGCGAGAATTCCCCACCGACAAAGCTAGGATACAATCATTTTGGTGCATTTTTTTTTCCTACACTGTATGAGCTAGTAGTGCCGGTGCCAATGTATAGGAATTAGTTGACTGCTTATTGGCAGACTTCAGGCCACTTGGATGATTATGTTATATACTGTTTTTTCGCTCCAATACCTCCTTGAGCGACATCTGCAAATAAAGCTTCTTTTTAGGGAGTTGCTCAAATATTCTAGTTCTCTGGTGCATTTTGTTCTACAACGGATGCAAATGACTTGTGATGTCAGGTTAGGATTTTGGCTTGCCTCGGTTTAATAGTTCAATTGATGTAGCTTGATCACAAGTACGTGACAGGAGCATGGTACCAAGAGGGGAGGGTAAATTGTTGAATTGTGACAAGTTGAATTGTACACCCTGTGCCTCTTATACACTGCATGTCTCTGATGAACTGTGGTGCCATTCAGGTGGATACAAATGGTAGGGGAGCACTAGATTACGGAGAATTTTTGGCTGTATCTCTTCATTTGCAAAGGATGGCAAATGACGAGCACCTTCGGCGGGCCTTCCTATTTTTTGACAAGGATGGCAATGGCTTCATTGAGCCTGAGGAGCTTCGAGAGGCTCTAGTGGATGATGGAGCATCTGATAGCATGGAAGTGGTGAATGACATATTGCAAGAAGTTGACACTGATAAGGTCAGTATACTCTCATATCTAATGCAGCCGTTATTTTGGTTCTCCATTCATCGGAATTAACATTCTCTATTTGCATTTGCAGGATGGCAAGATTAGCTATGACGAATTTCTAGCAATGATGAAGACTGGTACAGATTGGAGAAAGGCATCCCGTCACTATTCGAGAGGAAGATTTAACAGCCTTAGCATGAAGCTTATAAAAGATGGGTCGGTAGAATTGGGCGTCGAGTGAAAACTGCGATCAGTGTTCATTTGTGTGCATGTAGTTAGGCCCTTTGCCCCACTAAGCAGAAGATCGTTGGCCCTCTTTTTTCTCATGATTATCTCGCGTGAAAATTTAGATAGGTGAAGTGAACCCTCTGATTGGCTTACCTGTGTAATTAGCTCTCCCTGTTTCGCTGACAAGCCCTGAGCCAAATGATGTACCAAATGCGGCGCTCCTGCTTTTGTCCAGTTTGATCCTGTGGCACCTGATGCCAAAGTGTTGTACAACACAATGTTTTACAGTCTTGAAATACAGTTTGTTGACCTAGCGTGATGGCAGTGGCAAAGTTCGTTGTCTTCTTGTATCGTCAGATGCCGAATGTGTTAGTGAGTGGTGACCTACCTGCAATGTGCTGCCAAAACACAAGATATGATGCAATGTTCACCTAGTACACTAGGTGGGTGCACCGCAGACAATATCGGATGCTGTTCTATCTGCCAAGCAAATTGCTCTGACCCTGATGCCTTCGTGAGCCGTGACCGAGAAGCCGGTGACCGATGGATGGCGCCAGCATTCATCCACGTGACAGAATTCCGCTGCAGTGTAGGGTCCGTCTGGTAATGAAATGCTTCATCATCGGCGATGCATCACGCTGGAGTGCACAAAGCCACAGACCCATCAGCCGTGGAGCATAATTTGGTAAGGCTAATGTAGCCGAATTTCCCGCCGGAAAGCATACGACTCCATTAATCCATTTGACAGGCATCTGCACTTGGGCAGGTGAAGTGAAAACCCACTTCACCCCAATCCGTTCTTCGCCAATTTGGCGCAATAGATCCGTGCGCGGTTTGCTTCTTTCCATCTGGGGATAAGATAACATCCATTTTCATGTGTTCGTGCTGCTTGGTCCTCGGTCCTTGCTACCCCCAGCTAAACCGGGCCTCAGAGCCTGAACTGCCGTGTCGTGCCAGGCCGCTCCCGGCAGGCAGCTGTGACTGCCCACTCGAACCGCACCGTACCAACTATCGTGGAACATCTGCGCAAACGCGAGTATCTGGCTATCTGCTACGACCGCCGTCGTCAAAAAGTGGGCCGCGATTCGTGTAGCAGGAGTGCGCGGTTCCACGACACGGGCAGAGCAGGCCGGCACGCACACGTCAGATCAACCTCGGAGTGGCATGGTCAGCCATGTAAAAATTGACCCGATCGGGTTCAAGTCACTCGCCACTGGCACTACTATACCTCACCCGCCACTAGCTCACCCGTCAGCACTGCACAGACAGCGGAACGTGCTGCCTGCCGCGCCGGCCGACGTCACATCAACCAACCAAGCCGGAATTGCACGAGGCCGCAACGGCAACGGCAACGCAACGTGCGCCGAGAGCCCCCCACAGCTAGCAGCGGAGCATTGGTAGCGACCCGCCAACTGGCCCGGGCTGCGCCTTGCCTGTCCGTCCGGCACTCCGGGCCTGTGCGCCGTTCGTGCGCGCCGCCAAAACGCGCGCGGAAAGAAATTTTGGGTGAAAGGCAAAGGACTGGCCAGTGGGCTGAGCTTAACAGTAGTGGGTTGTCGGCAGCGCATTCCGTTCCCACCGGAGCGGCGGCGGCGGCGCGCGTTTGCGGCGCTGCGCCTATTGGCTCCTACGAGTTGCTGCGCCGCCACTCCCCGCTGCATATGCCACCGGCGGACGCCGCTTTTCTTTTTGTCCTCCCTCAGCGATCGCGAGCGTTCGGCTCTGCTCGCCGGACGCTCACGAGATCGTCGCGAGACCACACGTTGCAGCATAATATATCTTACACATTGCGGCTGCCGCGAATATATAAAAGATGCATTTTGTTTACGGATGCGACGCGGCATGAATGTGGTAGGGACGATCAACGGATCAAGGCAACGAGCACTGGAGGGCCCCCGCTTAAATCAATGCGGCATTGCGGCTGCTGTCAGCTTTGCCGACAGGTTAACAACATCACCGGGTTCTGAATTCTGAATTTCGGATGGCATGCCATGTGGCGACTCATCTCCTCTCCGGATCCTTCCGTTCCGCGCGGCGGCGATGTCTATCTATCTGCATTCTGCAAGAAGACTTGTGTTCATTGTCGAAACGTGACGGGTCGGGCCGGACAGCATGGCTTCCATCCCCGGCCACGGCCAGTCGCGTTGAACGGGTTTAATGCAGTGCGAGCAAGATCGCCCCGGCCCCGATCGGATCTGTGCCCTCATCACAGACCACATGTCGAGCGAGCCAGCGTCTCGGAGAATTGTAGCACGAGGTGCTACCCCGACCCATGCTGAAACAGGAAACCCTGATCTGATCACTGGCTCGAACGGTGCTCAATGGCTGGGAATCTTTCCGATCATGCATGAAAGATATGTTCAGGATTTTATTTTTCCTCTCTTCGTCACAACAGTATCGATTGAGCTCATCAGGTTGCCGACGCCTTTTGTTTTGTCTGCTACTGTAGTAATATATCTTTGTGATTGCGGCGGCGGACCAACGGTATATAAGCATCATCAAGCTATGAATTAGACCAGACAAGCTGTACCACATAGATCCTGCATGTGGGACCGTGACAACCAAACAAGTCACATCCACGTGTCGCCACGGCGCCGCTCTCCTGCCTCCTCCGGCTCTCTCGCTGCCGCTGGCTTCTTCTTTCTGTCGCCTCCCCAAAGATAAAAGCCCACAGCGCATTGCGGCGACTCGCACGGTCGCCTTTAACTCCGTCGGCACTTGGCGCTTTGCAGTCCACAGCTACGGAGTAGGACGACGGTGCTGTCGCCGTCAGTTAGGAGGATAGCCTAATTAAGCCACTCCATAACATCCATTAATGATACCGTGTCACGCTCCGGTCCATGAGGCAACACGACAAGAATGGGGCAGTGTGTGCGATCACTTCAGAATTTGGGAAAGGATGGATATGTACCATGGCATTCCAGGCACTAGTAGTTTGTTATCGTGTTAATTCGTCCACACCCGATCGAAATCTATTGAGGTGAGGTGTCTATGCGTAGCCCGCAAACATCAAATCCAATATCACCTAGCTAGGGAATAATGTTTCTTGAAAGATATCTCTTTGATTGGATCTTAGCTTTTGTGGCGATGACTAAGCTAGCCTATAAATAATTAGAGAGTTTTCTTTTTTAGAAAAATAAACCAGGAAGAAAAATGTCCATGTTGCAATTGACGCAAGCATTGTTACCAAGAATCATAACTGGTGTCCGTTCGAGCATATTATATTTTGAGACGCCAAGATGTTAGCTATGGAAGAGAAAACTTAATTGAGCAGTTCATTTGGACCATATAAAAACGTTTCATCGAGTTCCCTGTTGATATCCAAAGTTGATTTGTGACTTACAATTTTGATATAGTAGATGGAATTAATCACTCAAATTATCTTAAATAAACTAATTATTTCATATTGAAAAATTTACTCGACAAAATTTAAAAGAGAAAAGGTGTGCTTTGGATTTGTAAGATGCATTATATTTAGACTAGTGCTAGACATCTAAAATGACTTCTGATTACAAAAAATACTCTCATGAATAGAAAAGGGCACAAAGTATACCATTACACGCAATGACAAGTTTGCATCATACAGTAAGTTTACATGAAAAACAAATTTGTCAAAACATACTCTTTAGTGGTAACTAGACTATAAAGTCTATAATGTACACTTATGTCAGCAAAGCAACAACAAATGAATGTACTTAGGGTATGCATGCAAGGGTAAATTGTCGGAGAAACCAAAGCTTTTGCAAGAGAATGTTATTAGCTCCATTATCTTGTAGTTTGTAGGTGTTCCTAAAATTATCGATCATTAGCTCGATCAGCATTTGAACCATCAACGGGCTGAATAGACTACCCAATGCTCGAGCTTTCACCTCTAAACTGACAGCATGCCTCTATGATGCCATTGAATTAAAGTGATCATGTCGTCTATAAACGAGTGAGGTGTGAACCACTAGCATTCACACAGCACAATGACCATTTTTTGATATTATATTATATTATAGCACAAGATCCATTGCTCATATATAGTTGTACAAGTGGTTAAATAATAATCATAATTAATTCTATTACCATGGAAATAATTTCTGAAGAATTATTGCATTTGAAGTGTAACAATGAACATTCTTTTCTAAACAACCTAAAACGAAGTGTGACTATTAATATAATCCATGTATTGGTAACATGATTTCAAACTATCCTTCATGATAGATGTGTAAATTTAAACCAAATCTGAAAAAGGGTTATTTTGTTTGTTATAATTTTTAACTAATATTGCTCCACTGAATAAAAAATATAACTCAATGATTGTTGGTTGGAGTTTTCTGACTCCATTAGTGTAAGCCTCCATTGGAAAACGGATTTGCAAAGGAAAATCTCAGGAATCAGAAATCCATAGGAATGGATACTGTACATCCCTTTGGTTTGCAGGAATGATGCATGGGAAAAGTGGAGGAA
This sequence comes from Digitaria exilis, assembly GCA_015342445.1. Taxonomy (NCBI): domain Eukaryota; kingdom Viridiplantae; phylum Streptophyta; class Magnoliopsida; order Poales; family Poaceae; genus Digitaria; species Digitaria exilis. Next base: position 1,505,911 of record JACEFO010001719.1, read on the forward strand.
TTTTTCTTTTGCTATCCATTTTGGAGGAATTCCGTAGGACTGGGACGAAACATCCAATCCATGCTCATTTTTTCTCTTGCTCGCGTAGGATCGAGGCACCCAGTCATCATTAGCAAAGTTTGACTTGGAAGAATTTATAGAGGGCAAAGTTTTTCCAAACTGTAGGTTGACTTGGAAGAATTTATAGAGGGCAAAGTTTGCCCTTCCTCAATTCTTATGCTGCATATGTATTAGAATCTATTATCCTAAAGGAAGAAGTTACAATATATATTATAAACTTATTTTTCATATTGAACGTAGCAACCTAATCATATGTTGTATGTCTGTAAAAAGTTTTAGATATTCCTAGGCAACGTTAGCAATGTTTAATTTAGCATAAATAAAAATAAATGACTTTGCCAAAGTTCTATTTCTATTGGATGAAATGGATCCCTGCTTCCACATATCAGACGTCTGACCCTAGCTAGGGAATCCTTTCGAGAAAAAAAAAAGACTAAAAGAAATAGCATGTACAAATGCGCGCGCTCACCCCACACAGCCAAAGTGCCAACGCACGGACACGGAGTGGAATTCTCGGGCCGGTCTCTCGAGACCGGTACGTTTTACAACTGAGTCCAGCTGCCTGCAGCGGTCAGCATCAATCGCAGCAGATCCTGGGCAAACAATCTGCACAAAAAACACGTTTCTTCCTTTTTGGTCCTGCGGTGCCCAGCTGTGTAGTACTCTCGGCCCCGGCGGCCAACTAAACCGGTCGACCAGACCACCAGCAGGTGATCATTAGCGAGAGCCGAGAATTGTCCGCCCAGAAGAGAAAAACAAAGCAGAGCCAAAACAGCCAGATGGTATACTTTCGATCTGATCGCCTCTCTATCTTCCAGTCTTCCTCCTCCCCGGCCCCTTTATTCTCTCTCACCGTCTTCCCCCTCTCTCTGCTATCTGGCATTTTCATTTCGAAGACGTCCCTCTCCATCTCCGGCTATATATGCACCCCTCACTAGGCGATCGGAGGAGAGCAAGGCACACCGCGCAGCTCGTCTCAGCTCAGCTCAGCTAGTATCTCTCACTCCAGACGACAGAACTCGAGGTTTTTATCTTTCCTGTGCTCTTGCTCGATATATATCATATATAGATTTTCCGTTCTTATTTGGCACAGCCGCACAGCACGTGTACCATACCTCCACACACCCCATCTCGCTACGTATCCACCACGAGTCGTCGCCGGCATTCCCATGATCCCATCTCGTGCCCTGTCGATCCCTTGGTCGCCACCGTGCGAGCGACCGATCGAGATCGTCGTCGTAGATCGGCCGGTCCCCTCCTGTTTCATTCCCCACTTGTTCGATCGATCCGTGCGTGAAACGCATACGCTGCAGTCAGCTCGTTTCTCACTGTAGCTATATATCCACCTGCCACTGTACCTCTCTCTCTCGTCAATCCAGGACGATCGTTAATTTCTTCATCACTGTTGCTACGCAGGCCATACTACGGCGCCAAGCGTACAGATGGCGGACTGCATGCAGGAGTGGCCGGAGCCCGTGGTCCGCGTGCAATCGCTCGCCGAGAGCGGCCTCTCCTCCATCCCGCGCCGCTACATCAAGCCACCTTCCGACCGTCCCATGGCGCCGCCGGCCGCCGCATCAGCGGCGGAGCTCGTCTCTGACGTCAGCATTCCGGTGATCGACCTCGGTGAGCTCCTCGCCGGCGGCGGCGGCGACGTCGTCGCCATCACCGAGGCCGTCGCGGCGGCGTGCCGGGAGTGGGGGTTCTTCCAGGTGGTGAACCACGGCGTGCGGCCGGAGCTGATGCGCGCGGCGCGGGAGGCGTGGCGGGGCTTCTTCCGCCGCTCGCTCGCGGAGAAGCAGCGCTACGCCAACTCGCCGCGCACGTACGAGGGATACGGCAGCCGGCTCGGCGTCCAGAAGGGCGCCGTGCTCGACTGGGGGGACTACTTCTTCCTGCACCTCGCGCCGGAGGCGGCCAAGAGCCCGGCCATGTTATGGCCGGCGAACCCCGGCGACTGCAAGTACGTGTGCTCCGCATTTAATTTGCATACTTTTTTCTCGAGATCCTAATAAGCTGCTAGCGTTATAGCTCACCCATGTGCACATGTGTGCGGTGCAGCCCTAGATAGAGGTACTCATTAATTCGACTTTTCTCCTTAGGAAGAGTAGGTTTGATTGAACTATGCAAACTTTTTTCTTCCGTTACTGAGCATGATATATCGACCAAGTTAGACTCCAAATTCTGGATGTTAGGGTAGTGATTATGTACTTAGTTACCCCAAATTATGAGCCACCAAGATTGAATAATTTGTGACGCGGACGCAGCAATATTCAAGTTATTTTTCATATAAAAAAAGCATTATCCATATGTTCTATGTATGATTTTTAAACGTAGTTATTATTATAATTATGTTAGAGCTGACCTATTTTGTTTAATGTTCACAAATTACAATAATATGTTTATTTTTGCGTCATAGAAAGGGAACATGCCGTCGGGGAAACGGAAATCCCTAGCAGAATTAACCATGGTTTTTGAATCACATGCTGTGAAAATTACACAATTGTACTTAAAGTTTCATTTTGTATACAATACAAAGGAAACATGTCGTGCGGGAAACAGAAATCCCTGGCAACATTAACTATGATTTTTGCATGACATGCTTTGAAAACTACACAATTATACTTAAGTTCGGTGTGCTTCATATAAAACATATATTTATGTTGAATTAGGTTTGGTTACGTTTTACTAACAGTGCATTGATTGTGTTCTGTGAATAAATAAACTTAACTGTCCCTGCCCATGCCGTACTTCTCTAGACATTAGCACAGCTCCTTGTTCCCTATAGTCATTGAGTGGAGCCTAAAATTTATGAACAACACATGCTCCATAGAAAAATAGGTTACACCACAGTGACTCAGCATCCGAAATACAACACGTGCATGAAACGAAAAAAGTAGTTCGATGGTGCTTTCATGCAAAATGTCTAGAGCTAGCCACAGCGGCAAGGAATACAATTCCAAACCTAGAGCGGCACCACAGCACGGACGTACGCGTGCTCATGCTAAAATCAGAAGAAGGGTGTCCCTGTCGTAATAGACCATGCGTGCTCGATCCATAGTAGCAGGTAGCTAGAGTCACTGCAGGGTAATCATGTACATACCGACCTCTGTCACCTGCAGAAAAAGAAAAAGGCCATGCATGCAACAGCACATGTCGCGCCAAAAATTACAATACTGTTACTGACACGTATAGCTCTGCTCATATACTCCATATGTTAATGCAGGGAGGTGTCAGAGGAGTACGGGCGCGAGGTGGTGCGGCTGTGCGAGGTGGTGATGCGGGTGCTGTCCGTGAGCCTGGGGCTGGAGGAGGAGCACTTGCACCGGGCGTTCGGCGGCGCGGCGTGCGGCGCGACCCTGCGAGCCAACTACTACCCGCGGTGCCCGCAGCCTGACCTGACGCTGGGCCTCTCCGCGCACTCCGACCCGGGCGTCCTCACCGTGCTCCTCGCCGACGAGCACGTCCGCGGCCTGCAGGTCCGCCGCGGCGGCTCCGGCGAGTGGGTCACCGTGCAGCCCGTCCGCGACGCATTCATCGTGAACGTCGGCGACCAAGTCCAGGTAATATATATATAACCGCCAATATCTCCGTGATCATCAGCTAGACAGCTACAGAGCGGTGCATGCACGTACGCGCGCACGGACGCACACACTCGCTGCACGTTGGCCTAATGGCTACTGTTATAGTCGTCGTCGTCTGGCGCTGGCGGCGTCTAGAAAATCTCAATAGCAATACTACTACTTCCAATCGTGTAGTCGACAATCGTGATCGTGACTGCCACGCGTGTGTACACCTTATACAAAACGTGGAGTACTTGGTCTTGTCGTTAGTCGGTGCACGCGCGTACACCAGCTAGCTACTCCGTTCGCATTGTTGGTTGAAACGTACGAATAGATCAACCGATTAATAGTTGGATATATAGATAATTACGTGATCACGATTATTAGCTAGTAGTTATTAATTGATATAGTCAAAAAAGAGAAAAACGATCCCATTGATCTTATCTACAAATAATGATGTACTCCCTCCGGGTTAGTAAAGGAAGACGTTTAGGACATTGACACGGTCTCCAAAACACAACTTTGACTAATACTTTTTAGTATATAAAATACATAAAATATATTTTAAAAGTACTTTTCAGAAACTATATTTCAATACAAATCTACTCATATTATTTTTATATTTCTAAACTGAATACTTAAAAAATTATTTATAGTCAAAATTTACAAAGTTTGACTTAGGACAATCTCAAAACGTCATCCTTTACCAATATGGAGGGAGTATATGTCAGCAGCAACATTCGCATTCGTCCTGCTCTGAAAAAAAAATGTGTTAACTCCATCAGCAGTTGACTTGAACAGATACATGCTAGATATGATAGGCTTATTCAACTCTTGCGGCGATCTCTTCGCGCAGCCTGGACGCCATGAGAACACATGCATGGGCGGTGATTGATGCATGATGGATCGATCCAACACAACTTAGATTAGCAGCAAACCGTAGTGGACAATGGACAGAGACATGCATGCATGCTACAGCGGTGACCGATGGACGAATCGTGTGGCCACGCGAGCCACCGTAGTACCCGAAAGCACATGCCTGCGCCGGTGCACGGCCAGTTCATCCGGCCGGTGCACCCGTAGCTTAGGCTAGTCACTCTAGAGATATCGTCTCCACTTGTAAGTATATATACTAGGTGATAGGTTAGCTAGTCCGATCATGCTCCACATGTACACAGATGATTTACGACAGGAACCGTAATAAACTCCAACTACCCTTTTGAAATATATACTATGTGCGCATGCTACTGTTTACGTCATTAAAAAAACTTCAACCTAATTAATCTCTTGATTTTTTTAGGGAAAATTAATCTCTTGATGCTATGCTTGAATGACAGATACTGAGCAACTCCATATACAAGAGCGTGGAGCACCGGGTGATCGTCAACGCCAAGGAGGAGCGCATCTCCCTGGCGCTCTTCTACAACCCCAAGGTCGACGTCCCCATCTCCCCGGCGCCGGAGCTGGTCGCGGCCGCGGACGGGCCGGCGCTCTACCCGCCGATGACCTTCGACGAGTACAGGCTCTTCGTGAGGAAGAAGGGCGCCATGGGCAAGGCTCAGATCGAGGCTCTCAAGGGCCAGGCATCATCACCAGAAAACTAGCTAGCTAGATCTATCGACTACTAGTAGCTAATTAATAAAATAGCTAGCTGTGTGTGTGCATGCATGCGCTACTAGTTACTATGTATATTACTAATAATCAACTGCCTGTATATCCTAATAGAATGGCAACTACGTACTATTAATTTGGAGTTAGTTGGCTGTCATCAGCAAACTCCCCCCATGTATAATCTGATGGTTGTAATAACGTATGAGTAAGAGAAGGACCTATTAGCTTTGCTACCACTATGCATGTAATCGTATGCGTGCTGCATGTAGTAGCTGTGCAGTCGATTGCTGATCACTGTTGTACACGTACGCCGAATTAATCCAATTTCAGTAACTAATAGTAGTCTTTTATATACTGTACTACTGCTGTATATATATAATATATGCATCCTGTCAGTTATTTGGCGAAGCATCTTGTTCGTTATTAATTATTCTATTGTGCAGCGACCAGCTGTCCAGTTTATGTTACCTGCATTTGGACTTATAACTTATTGGTATGCGTCATTTGACTAGATATGGATGCATGCATGCATATATAAAATCAATTGTAAATATGCTAGCTGAAACTCTATCCAAATCTTTTGATGTGTCTAGCTCATGGATACATCATATATGCCTCACGCACTGAAATTTGGAACGCACGTCATGTCCGCCATAAACGGATGAAGGCCGTGCATTCGGAACATTTTGGTCGTACACTAATAGCCTAATACTAACTGGGAGCATATATTCCGTTTCAACTGATGCCACTTTGGGAGATGCGGGGCTCCTGACTTTCTCCATATAGTTAGTCCTATATTTCGTACAACTGTATAAGTGTACCACACAGGAGTTGCAGGTTAAAGGCTGCTAGCAGTAGGCCAGTAGCACATATCTTCGTGCACAGGAGTTGCAGCACGTTTCGACAAAAGGAGGTATCGACGGGACCTGGTATATATGCTGCTGATGGTGAAGTCCCAATCGTTTAAATTAAAGTTGCCCGCACACAGAGGATATGGTATCGTGGTCATGCCTGGGGACAATGGGGAGCACTTTACAATTGGAGCTGAGCTGTTTGAGGCACGGAGCCACGGACAACACACAGTGAGGTAGACCGGCAAGCTGGTTTAGGCAAGAACATGCTGCAGCAGCTCAAGAACACCGTCCGACCGGCTAAAAGAGCATCCGCTTTTTACGGCATCGCATGCATGGTAGGGCTCCTCGCTTCTGCTTGCTCTGCCAGTAGTTGGCTCGAGCAATCAGCCATTACCAGCAGTTCCGCATGTGCGTTTTTGACTCGAACCCCACTCCCACTGGCAATGGCACCGGGCACACTGCTACTGGTGACTGGCCACCCCCACTAGCTAGTAGTAGCTCTCACTGCACTCTGTCTCAGATATGCTGCTTTTTGCCCACTGTCACTCACTCATGCCCCCCAATCGATCTCCATATATCCATATATATATAAAGTGGAAACGAAATATGCCTCCATGCATTTCAGCATCTTATCCAAACCTGATGCGTGCTCAAGTTGAAAAGCACGTCTCTTCGTCGTTGCCTGTCCCAAAACAGCGCCGATACCTGGCCGCGACACGATCGCTCCGCCGCGGCATCGATTGGGCAGAGCCCGCTCTCGATCGTGTACGCGCGGCTGCTAAAATCAATCACCCTCCATCGAATCGACGTACGTCGACACCACCGGCCGCGGCCGGTCGTAGAGTTGGGTCGGATTTATTGCGTGCGCTGTGATCGAGCTAGCCTGTGATGCTGTGATTGTAAAGGCACGGATTAAGCATGCGCCATCACGTGGGCAACGGCAGCAGAAACACTACTCTTAGCTTGCTTTGTGTGCGAGCCAAGCATTTGACCAAGGCCCCGGCGCCGCCGGCGGGAACCACCGACCCCATGGCTGGCGGTGCCGGTGCCCGTGCGCGTACGTCATCGCGCACGCAAACACGCCCAAGCGCACGGCACCGCCCGCTGCGAGGAGGCCGTGTGGCGCTTAATCCCCTTGTCACCATGATGGCTGCGGCCTGCGGCGATCATATTAGTTTATCGATGGTCAGCTGTTGAGTAAACTCTTAGTTTTGCATCGGAAGTTCTGGAGGATCTGAGAATATTCTTGTTTATTAACGTTCGTACAATCTTTGTTAAAAAAGATGACAGGCCAGTTCGTTTCATTTATTCATTTTCAACGGAGGAAAAGTATCATACAGTTAGGTTCGTTTTCAACGAAGAGAATAGAAGAAAAAAGAACTTTGTTTTTTTATAATAACCGAAGAAGTGCTGGTCATGTGGCATTTTGTTTTTAGTTCGATCACTTCATCAGACAGACAGGTGCCACCACTCTCTCGTTGTGGAGTTCATATTGCACTTTGCAAGCATGAGGTTCGGATAAGTTTAATAATGCCTTTCTGTAATTGATGGAGGAAACTAAAAACGATTGTTTGGAATTAAATAACAACCGGATAATCCAACACCAAATCATTGAGTAAATCATCAATATTTATTGGTCTGTGTCATTTGCTAGTGGATTTTTTTATAGAAAAATGGAATGTTGCATTGTGCTTCAAGATGAACTAGGCAGATGGCCCGCCCGGATAGCACGGGTAACTAGTTTTTATACTAATATTTAAAATAATATAAATATTTTTTATTATCAAGGCAATATCATAGTATCTGTTTGTCTATTTTTGGTGCATTGTGCTTGCCAATCTGTTTGTATTACGTATGCATGTATGCTAAATCTGCCGATTGGACGCGAACCGTCACACCATAGTCGATCATGATGTTATAATTTCATTTCAACTTGGTGGGCATTCATGCAATCGGATCACGTTAAGAAGAAAGTATATAAAAAAGTTGATATAATTGGTTAAATAGTTGTATTCTATTTTATTACATCTAATTTTTGTATTAAGTTATTTTTCTTTCAATTCATACATAAACAAAGCATAATTTTTATAATCAAAATTTTGTATTTTATATTTATTAATCATGTTATGTATAATATTTTTTGGTTGATGCAGACCATAAGACGGTGCACAAATAATGCCATATTTTTTATTTGCTAATTATATTTGCTATGGTACATATATATTGCTTGTACTATTTAGTTTAAACAAATTTGATTACTTAAGTTTTGCTATCATCAATTTTACTTCTATTATTCTCGCTTGAAAGTTTTTGTTGCGAAAACTTCATAAGTAACACAAGATCAGTAATATTTATTATCCATATTAGGATGGATTCTATCTATGATACGACGGTATATTGATTCTATCTGTTGTTAGTTTTTTAGAAACTAATCTGTTGTTAGGTGTATTGGACAATACCTACTAGACCGTTAAGACTTAAGATTTTTTAAAAAAATCGTTAAGACTTAAGATGGTAAAATGCAACCAGGAAGAGTGGAAGACGGGCGCCGGTGGGCCTTATCAACAAGAATCGGCCCGCTGGGCCGTTTTGCTTGGGAGAGGACGGAGACGTTGGATCGAGAACAGACGTTGTAGATGAAGCTAAAGTGGCAACGTGACTTCATTGAATCCGGTTCTCCTCCTCCCTTTGCGCCGGTGCGCCGCCTTCCCGACCGCACGCCGTCCTTCCCTTCCACCTCGCCGCCGCCGTCCCTACGCTTCACTCGCTTCCGCCGCGGTCCTTATCTCTCTCTCTCTCTCTCTCTCTCTCTCTCTCTCTCGCGCGCGCGCGCGCGCCGCTTTCCCTCCCGCACGCCCTCCCTCCCTCCCCTGCACCTCACCGGCGCCGTCCCTCCCCTCCACCTCGCCGTCCCGCATCGCTGCCATGGCGTGCGCTTCTTACAGTATCAGGGCCCCTCTAAAGTTTGCTGCGGGCCATGACTCCGATGTGTTGGCTAATAACCACTCAAGCAAGAGCTTCAAATCTTCGGTGTCTTACCCTGTTGCTCAGGGGTGGAGCAGCGACGGCTCTTCCGTGGCAATGCGTCATGTCGCATCCCATTGCCACTTGATTGTTCATGCTTCACCTAGGTGGCGCTCCAACTTGAAAGCTTCAGAAACCAATGCCGGTATTGTTGCTGGTATGTAGTGTTTTGAATTATTATTATTTTTTTGCTGATATTCAGCTCTGAAATGAAATGAAATGTTTTAATGTAAATGCAAATCCAAGAAGAAGCTTACTTGTCTCCTTTTTTTTTTCTTTCTCAGATGAGAGGATAACTGTATTGGTCATTGGTGGTGGAGGCAGGGAGCACGCTCTTTGCTATGCTTTGAAACGCTCTCCCTCTTGCAGTTCTGTTCTGTGTGCCCCTGGTAATGCAGGCATAGCTCAGTCTGGGGATGCAACCTGTATATCAGACTTGGACATCTCCAGTAGTGATGATGTTATCTCGTTTTGCCGCAAGAGGGGAGTGGGAATGGTTGTAGTGGGTCCTGAAGCCCCTCTTGTCGCAGGTCTTGCCAATGACCTTGTCAAAGTTGGGATACCAACCTTTGGCCCTTCGTCAGAGGCTGCAGCACTAGAAGGATCCAAGGACTTCATGAAGAAGTTGTGTGATAAGTACAATATCCCTACGGCCAAGGTACTGCTTGTTACATTTATCTTGACGATTAGCCCTATAGGCTAGTCTTGGTAAGTTGGTATGACTCCAGGATTTTGTTTATGAAAGATGCCTGCATGATGATATATAGGTTAAGACATGATTTACCATTTAAGTTATTATCATGGAGACATTTCCTTTGTTGAGAGTTGAGTGGTTGCTATCCACGGCCATATTTTACTTTTCGTATTTATCATACACTATAAGTAGTGAAATGGGATCTCCGTGGGTATATCTAATTTTATAGACAAACTACATTAAATAACTATTCAAAAGTTTTCCATTATGTTGTGTCGAAACTAGAGAATGGTAAGTCAGTATAAAAGAAAAAAGGAAAAACACAGCCCATCGATTTGTAAGTATTGATAATTTCAGATGATAACCCATACAAATGATGCTAATATAGCACATATGTTCTCTCGTGCAGTATCGGACATTCACAGATGCTGTGGAAGCTAAAAAATATGTCAAACATGAAGGAGCCCCTATTGTTGTTAAAGCTGATGGACTGGCTGCTGGAAAGGGCGTGGTTGTCGCGATGACTTTGGATGAGGCATTCGAAGCCATAGACTCTATGTTGCTTGAAGGCTCATTTGGTTCTGCTGGTTCACGGGTTATCATTGAAGAGTTTCTGGAGGGTGAAGAAGCCTCGTTCTTTGCATTGGTAGATGGTGAAAATGCATTGCCTCTTGAATCAGCGCAGGATCACAAAAGAGTTGGTGATGGTGATGTTGGCCCAAATACTGGTGGTATGGGTGCATACTCCCCTGCACCGATAGTTACAGATGAGCTCAAGCGCATTGTCATGGAAAGTATAATTACCCCTACCGTTAAAGGTATGGAAGCAGAAGGGTGCAAGTTTGTTGGTGTACTATATGCTGGGCTTATGATTGAGAAGAAATCTGGGCTGCCTAAGCTTATTGAGTACAATGTAAGATTTGGTGACCCAGAATGCCAGGTTAGTTACCCATCTGCACCATCCAGTGTCCATTTCTGTAGATACAGGGTAAGAAATTCAAGAACATTAATTTTTGAAAAGAAGATCAGTACAAATGTCTCATACAATATGAGTCCAGTATAAGGGAGTGTTGGAATACCTCCAGCAAGAATCTAGCACAGGCCAAAAAATAATGATAAGTCTCAAACTAAACATCTGAAACTGCAGAACAAGCATGTCAAAAAAGTCCTCTGGCTAAATCAAATAAAGAAAACGACCCATTAGTTTACAGGCTCTTTTAGAATAGATATCCAATTCTGTAGTAGACTTCTAATTTACCGAAAGGAGGGTTTTTGTTTATAAATGTAATCAAGGTGTTTTCATTGGACAACAGAATGAAATGGGATTTTCATATCTTTCCAAAAGTGGTTTACTGGTTTATATGCTCACAGTATAATCAAGGATTATATGGGTGTCTCTTTAATACTCCCTCCGTCCTCGAATATATGTTGTTTAGGATAAGCTTGTTAGTTAAAAAATGAACTAATTTGCTTGCCCTAAACGTTTTATATTCGAGAACGGAGGGAGTATTAATCTGCTAACCATATACTATCCGTTACATTGTTTACTTATTTGATCAATACCAATCGCCATAAAGTTTCTCTCTATCATGTAATTTGGAAACTCACATTCGTTAATCGCTGTGAAATCTGCAATTTTGTAATGTCTTCTGTAAAAAGTTTCACTTCTATTTTATATCAATGACGGTCTAACATTTTTAACCTGGACCACTTAAATTTTGATAGTATCTATATTAGTGACATGGGCATACTGTACATGACCCCGAACGCAAGCGTCATGATTATGCTGATACCTGGCGACCACACCAAAGGGTAGGGACTATGATATATTTTGACGGTATTCGGTATAGATTGCTGTGATGTTACCGCAGCAGCAGCAGCTACAGCCGGCCAAAATCAGCTGCAGGTAATGAGCCCTGCGCCCATCCATGCGCCATGATACCTCACATCGCTGTTGTGATGAGCGGATGGGAAAAGCGGCACCGTTTCCTGGCTGAGCAGCTGCCATAGAAGCTGCAGCCAGTATAAACGACAGGCCTTTATGCTTAATGATGAGATACAGGCCATCCTTATAGTATGGCCGACTAGACTCTTGACGAATTAATCTCTAAAATTAAGGACAGAGTGGGGGTGGGGGTGGGGGGGGGGGGCAATCTAATAATCTAAGGCTTTTTGCCACGAGCCTGTTATTGCAATTCAGGTGGGGATTCCCCCTCTGCAGGTTGACCCTCAAGTAATTTTTTTTGTCAGAAGTACTTGTTTACATAAGGTTATATTAAACCAAATTGCAGTCCAGCGTCAGTTCAATTACTGTTGTTGTAAAACAAAAATCTAACTGATTAGACATTTTAATGTTTGATGATATTATGGAAGATATCCTTTCCTGTATCTTCATTAGTTCGTTGTGATTGTATACCATTTCAGAATTACACTGTAGATTTCAGACGAAATATTTAGCATTTTGGTTTACCTGATGAAATTATCCACTTGTGCTGTGAAATATTTTTTCATGATATTCTGATTATCCTTATCCCTACTGATATATTTTTCCTGTTGTAGGTTCTGATGATGCGATTGGAATCTGATTTAGCAAAAGTTCTGTTATCCGCATGCCGCGGAGAATTAAGCAATGTCTCGCTAACTTGGTCACCTGAAATGGCAATGGTGGTTGTGATGGCAAGCCAGGGATATCCTGGCTCTTATAAGAAGGGGACTGTAATAAAAAACCTTAACAAGGCTGAGCAAGTCTCTCCAGCTGTCAAGATATTCCATGCTGGAACAGCACTAGATAGAGATGGCAATCTTGTTGCTGTCGGAGGTCGAGTTCTTGGTGTCACTGCAAAGGGCAAGGACATCGAAGAAGCAAGGGCAAGGGCATACGTTGCAGTAGACGCTGTTGATTGGCCAGAAGGGTTCTTCAGGCGTGACATTGGTTGGAGAGCACTGAGGCACAAGGAAGTAGTTAACTAGCCATGAGATTTTCCTAGAGAACCGCAACTATGGTGAGCTTGTACCGGTAGAGTTAATAAAAGGAAGCAGTTTAACAATTACTGCTTTTGGTTGTGGTAGACAGATTTACTGGCAAAACAGCAGCGTGCTCAAATTGTAACAACTGTTGGTTGCAGCATGATTTGTAGATGCTTGAACTGATCTTGTGTTCAGAGACTCGGAGTCTCAGACAAACAACAGCATCTGAATTCTAACCAATGGTCTTCCTCGATTTTGACCTCCCAAATAATTGTAACATCTCTACACATGTTTGCGGTGAGTTACTGTCCATTAAAATGCTTATGATGATACTGTCTAGTAGTACATACTTCGTACAAAATTGAGATGCACACAGTAGGAATATTTCTTGTAGCGATCGTATAGCTACAGAAGAAAAGATGAATAGGTCTACAAACACTGGATACGGACTCCCCAGTGCGGGGACTCTGAGAGCATGTCCAAGTCTCATAGATTGGTTTTCTGGTGCGATGGATTTGTCTCGTTGACCGTGCATCAGAGGTACTCCAATCAACATATTCTCTCTTTGTTTTCACAGCTACATGAACTGTTTTCTGTGTCAAATCACAGCTAATTTGACGCTCTTTTGCCAGGTTCTTAGCAATCAATCATGCTGTTGACTTGTAAAGCAAATCATGGCGTTCCCAGTAAAGTAGTAAGCATTTTCACCTCGTGTCTATTTTGATCCTCTAATAAACCTTGCAGCAGCTTCTATCTATCGTTTACCACTCATGATTGAAGTTACGGTTTGGTCGTGTGAATTCAGAAGCCGCATGGTGACACTGGAAGTCCTGAAACAATGCATGATGCATGTCGTTATGTTCATATCGTCTGTGATGTTTTTTTTTTTGTCGGTGGTTCAGCCTATCTCCTCTGCTTCCATGAAAGTTGTGCAATTGTAGCTAGTAGTGCTTTAACGGTTGGGAACTGAGATGTTTTCAAAGACTGTCATGTGCATACGACCTTTTTTCGCATTTAATTTTTATGCTTTCCTGAAACCAAAGCCCCGGTCAAGAATCTTCCAACAGATAATCGCCACACCTCTTTGCTGACAAAAAAAAAATGGCCCAAACAATACAAAAGGCTATGAGCAAGTACCGGGATTACTCAATGGGCATAAACAAGGATTCGTGTAAAAGCGACGAAGTAGAGTGCTACGCTAGAGGACAATGGGTGGGTGATTCCTGACTAAAGATTACCAGGATGCAAAACATTGAACAGCACAAACCCCTACTAGCTGCTCCTGACGCACGATGATATTTGTGGGCCTCCATATTACATTGGGTCCATCATAGTAAGCCCAAATGTCACAATGCCATGTGATTTGATAACTGGGCCGAAAACTCCGGCCCAAAATATGACTAACGGTTTTCATGCTCTAAAAAAATTATTAACGGTTTTGTCAAAAACAGGCACCTCTCCTAATAAAACTGTTGGGGCAAAAAAAATTCCATCTCTGCCAGAATTGCAATAGGATCTTCTGTCCGTGCCAGCTTTGTGAGTGTGACAGTGTGGTATCTTGAAATGGACCAGCACCGCTGTTTGCAATAGGAATGGCTGATTGCCGACCTGTTACGGGCTGCAAAGGTGTTCCCAATGCAGCAATGCTGATCTATCTCTTCGTAAATCTTGACCCACGTTGTTGCCCGCAGTGCAAGACTGCAAGTGATGACTGAACCCAACCTAAGCTACTGTTCTTTAAAGCGAAGCTAGTTATTCGCAAAAAGTGGGTAGAAAATTAGAAACGGTGCCCCATCATCTATGTGCGCTAATGTAATTTGTCCTAGACAGGCCCACTCTGCCCTACTGCATGGCCCCACATTTGTCTTCAAGCCCAAAGTAATCTCAGGAGAGACGGACCTTTCAACCTTCTATCATTACTTTATTGTCTTTGTTTCTGTAAATAAAACAAGAAAGCGAAAGTGAACATATAAAATCACAAAATGAAGTAAAACTAGTATTAGTGCAAGATGAAGATATCGACACCACCGGGAGGGATTTGCAAGAAAAGGCCAGCGGTCTCTGTGCAACTCCTGTACGGTCCAAAATTCCTTCACTCTTTTGTGACCGCCAAAGCGGCCGAGCCGGAGGAGCCGTGCAAGCAGGACCGCAAGTCCGCAACGGAATTCCCGCCGTTCCCCATCCGATTTGCTCCCTTCCCATGCCTCACGGAATCGATTGCAGGCTTGCTGCCGGGGCGCGCGCGCGTGCCGCGACCGCGACCGTGTCAGCCTGTCAGGGTCTCGGGGTCAGGAGATCCCAGCGCTTGCTGTCTCTGCGTCACGTCTCGCGGATTCCGACGTCGTTCTCCGGCGCACGCGACCGCCGACACCAGCAACCTGAACCTGAACGGCTGAACGACACCGATCAAATGTTTATCTGATGGTGTAGCAATTACGAGTTGAAATTCGAAAACGTTTGCGATGTTGCTCTTTGTCAGTCCAAAGTTGGGGCGAATCTGCGCGCTGCCGTTAAAGTTCACCTTTCTCCAACACAATGCAGCCATGCAATGCAAGGATCTTGCTATATTGGAACCTAGCTACTGTAGGATCTAGTAGTACTGTTGCGTGGTCCAAAAAGATATACATCCGGGACCTGATTGAATTGGTTCGCATTTTTAGGAACTCGAGGATAGATTCGCTTTTGTCACCAAAAGCTACTTGGATCACAAAAAAAGCATCGGGCACTAATTAAGCAAAGTCCCTCTGATCACAGTTCTACTAACATCCAGCATTCGCGAAGAACTTTGGAGCAAAGTTATCACGTCCTCTTTTCTTCGCTTTCCCCATTCACTACTACCGGTACTTCGGACCTGAAAAATGTGAGGTCGTACCCTACTAGAATAACGAATCGAATTAAGGGCACTCCGCACTCATCAGTCATCACCAACCACATGACCAAAGCTGAGTGTTTATTTCTTCAGTGGACAATGCTGCGCCAGTAGCCCAGTACAATCATTATCCTCCCGTCCCGGTGCATGATTTTCTTCTTGGTAGATATCATTATTATGATGGGAATTTCTTTTTTTTTAAAAAAAAGAATTCTCCATGAGCTCGTGATTTGGGCAGAAGTGAGCGAGCTACCCTCTATTTGTTTGCATAGAAAAAAAAAGGACCTCTTTCCACAACTACCGCGCCAATGAATTATCGCTTTCTGATGTCCTGTCTGAGGAAGGTGCGCCTAACACCCTCCAGATGGTTAACTGACGATCATCCTTGGATCTTTGTTGAACGACATGTTTTGTAGTCTTGTTAGTGTTCATTAGCGATGTGCCCTCATTGTCTGAAGCTCTTCTTCTTGCCTTATTTCTGTGTCTTCAACAGCGAAACCGAGCCTAGATCGGCAGATCTTATATCGTATTGATTCCTTTTGCTTCTGACTAGCTCGGTTCAAGTTCCGTTCAGCATCACCAGGATTTTTTTTTTTGGTGAAATTCACCAAGATGAACTTCTAGAACATGAGATACAGCATCGCACTTGCTTAAACTCGCACAGCCAATCATTGCTTCACATCCCAGCAACAGCAATGGGAATGTATGGTACCGTACCCACGGGCGTCATTAGCCATTAGGTGGACTTGTTACTTGTCAGCATCAATTAGAGATTCGAGAGATTCGAGAGAGAGAGAGAGAGAGAGAGAGAGCTGCTTTCTCTCGAAAAGTTTCATAGCAATTCCCGGCAAGGGACCTCGTTTTCACATGTCACTGATGCGTCGTCCTTGCTTGCCCCTGCAGTTGCTGTCGTGTACACACAATCACAACTACAGTCCGTCCCATCGGATGTTTAGTACCCACTCTTATGGGTCGTGCAGCTCAGCAACTGCTAATGACGGCACCATAGGTGATTAGATTTGCACTGAAAGAAAAGGCAGGCGAATAAAAAGCAGGCTCCACTATCAGTGACCCCTCCAGCATGCTCATAGTCCTAGAGCTCGCAATGCAGCGAAGATAGCACGCATCACGTGGTAAAAAAGTTGCAGGTGGCGTTGCTACACTATACTCAAAACTCAAAAGTTTGCTTTACGTTTAAGAAGTAAGTTTTCTGGGGGAGGACAGTCTACAGAGTGGCAGCGGCGTCACAGTGACAGCAGCTTGGTAAAGTACCCGCACTCAACAGAAAAAAAAATGTTCCTTTACTATCTAAACACCGTTTAGATAGTGAAGGAAAATTTGCGGCAAAGAGGAAGCGGCCATAGCGGTTCCCAAATCAAAGACCGTGCCTGCTCAAGCATGGCGACACTCCCTGCTACGGAACGCTAGGCTAAAACAAAACCAACTTTCGAGATGTACTGCCGAGGTTTCTGTGCTCAAATCACATGCATGTAGCCGAGTAATCGTAGATTCGTAGGCAGGCCGGGACACTCCAAAGCATGATGATCAATCATCACCTTGCACCAAAACGGAGAACCGACAACGCGCTAAAAGACGGTGCTACGGTAGTGGCGCAAGCAACATCCCCACGGGCCACGGCTCGCGGCCACCTCGGCGCGTCTGGAATCTGGTGGCATCCGGCCGGGCGCGACGATTGGCTTGGCCGGTTGGCCCCCCGAGACTCCCCGAGTGCCCCGACCGACCGGCCCGGGCGCCGCGGAGCATTGGTCTCGCTCGGCCTGGTCCCCTACCATACCAGGCAGATCACGGAAAAATGGCGTACCACAACGTGATGACCCGGGGGGGGGGGGGGGGCGGTGGCGGGCGGAAGGGGGTGTCCGGGGCGGGTGGCGCCGTGGCGGTGCCAAGCCTGCGCGGTGAGTGTGCCGGTGCGGTGAGGCTGCCGGTTAATAGTTTCGCGGGCGGGCACAGTGAAAAGGGCTGAAAAGTGCGGGGCAGCGGCGGGGTAGGGGAGCCTGGAGCCGCCCCGAGCGGTGGGTTTGGTAATTTAGTGTGTGTTTAGTTGCAGGGGAAGAAAAAAAACTTTTTTTTTCTGAGAAGCGTGTTTTGTGAGTGGGATGAATAGAAAAGTTGAAGGGAACCGAAGAGAACTTTTATAGTAAACGTGTTTTTTAAGAGGGATGAATAGGAAAGTTGAAAATATCTTTTTGAAAGTAAACATGGCCTTGGTTTGGGCGGGTGGACTCGAATCGGCATGACATTCATCTGGCCACCCACCGCGATCGGGCACCACCGGCGCGAGCAGCGGAAAAGGCATCCTCCTCCTCGACGTCAGTTTGGCTTTTCCTTGAGGCCCACTGGAACAAGGGCCCCGGTCGCTTGGCCGATGAGGGGGCAGGGGGCTCCACGAGGACTCCTCTCCGCCTTTTTCCCTCGTTGAAAAGTTGAAAAGCAAAAGGGACGACTGGTAAACCCCACCGCATTTATATTGATGATGGATTTGGAAACTGGTGATGGGCATTTGGCAACCCCTCAAAAGAAAAGCGTAGCTACACGGGGGAGTACAATTTATTTATACTACAAAACATGGCTTGAATTCATCGCGATGACTTGGCAAGGGGCAAATTCATACCCACAGCAATGTTCCGTTGCCATATTTGTGACTGTGTCTGCGATAAGTATAATTTAAAGTTTTAAACCCACTTGTCCAACCCTTGACTTGCTAGCTCGTTCCGTGCTACGTAATTTTCATGAACCATGACCATCTTTTAATCCCAATCAAGTCGATAAAACATGCCTTAACTAAGCTCAGGATCATGTCAAATTTGGCCATCAAGCAACACAACATGTGTTTCCGGGTGACAGGATCTGATGGGCTTAACTATACTGTACTGCCTGTGTCCGTCCTGCCTACACATGGCCAACCGCCGGAGCTCAAACGTAACTGCGGCAACCTTTTTATGCGGACGCGCAGCAGGTGCGATCCCGTGCGCCTCCCTCTCTAGCATCCATCTCTTGTCTTCCCTCTGACTTCTTTGCCTCGCTTCGCTGTGCCTCTTCGTCCGTCTCGCTCCGGTCCGCTCACTCGAAGCCTCCTCTCGCTTCGCTTCCAAGCCCCCCTCCCAATGGCGACGCAACCGCTTACCTCACCGCCACGGCGCCGGGCACGCGCCTGAGGGGAGACCGCCCCCACCAACCGCGCGCGCTCTGCAGGCGCATGGCGGCTCCGGGGCTGGACCAGGTCATGGCGTTCCTCACCGACCACGGCTTCGCGGGCACCGCGTCCGCGCTCCGCGACGACGTCCTCGCGCGCACCGCCGACGGGGAGGGCGCCGGCGACGCGGCATTAGATCCCCAGCTCCCGCCGCTCCGGATGCCCGGCTCCGCATCCGCCTCCGCCGGCGGTGGCGATGGCACGCCGGCGCCCGCGAGCCCCGGCTCCACAAGCTCCGGCTCGGCGTCCTCGTCCGCTTTCGTCAGCATGCGCTCCACGCCCTCAGGTACCCACGGCACGAGGCATTTTTGTCGCTAGCCTTAAACCCTCCCCCTTCCGTGGGTGTCTCGCTCAATCTCGATCTGTGCGCCGATAATTCCGGGGCTATGGTTGGCTTCGGGCCCAATTCGGAGCTGGTGGATGGATCAACGCGAGTTTGATTCTTCGTAGACGAATTTTGTAGCATAATTAAATCTTGTATTCGAATTTGTAGGAGCGTTGTTAAACCTCTCTGCCACTTTAATTTGCGCCTCTGTGCTTGGTTCAGTGTTTGTATTGATTATTACTGCTCAGAATTTCTGCACATTTTCCTGTTATAAACGAAAATCCCTTTTTGATTTGGCGATTAGGGCTGTTGAACCCGTATGGGTTATGGTCGCCGCGGCACTCGCAGTCAGGCGCATCATCATCGGAGATGGAGTTTGGTACTGCACGCCAGTATGATACCACTGACCTCTTCTTCCAGGAGGATTGGCTCTACGACGACCACCTCTTTCCTAGCAAGCTGGACGATGAGGACGACGAAGGCAAAGAGGAGGACAAGTTTGTACTCGGTGCTCACGACGGCTTAGAGCAGGTACAAATAGGCAAGCTTGGTGCAGGCCACAACCACCGTCACGAGCACATCGGTGGTGACCACTGTGAGGGGTGTGCCGAGGTGTACACATGCTCATCGCCACTCTGTGGTTGCTGTGGAGGGGGACTCAAGATTGATGGACTCGAGGTGGCCAGGAGCTCAAGCTCCACTGTGTACGGGAGATACCAGATCATGGATGACCAGACAGAGATCCTGGATGATTGTGCCCAGGATGGATTTCAGTTGAAACAGAGTGGAGATGATGTGTTTGAGTGTGATATGCCGAGGGATCCTGGGCGAGGAGATGATGATTCAGAACTGAGTGTTGTGGAGAAGGAGCTGCAAATGCTCAGTTCATTTGATACTGCTGCTGCTGCTGTGAGTAAGTACTTTTCAAGCCTTCAACTAGTGTGCATCTTTTTACCTATTAGTACTCCATTTCTTAAGGGGGTCCAGCTGAACTTCAGTGCCAGTACAGTTTGTAGTTCGTCCAATTAAACCCACTTAAACAGGCAACGATAATGTGGATTTATTTATTGAATTTAATGTAGGTGGAAAAGGGAATGAATAACAACAATGAAGAGGTTAGATACTGCAGAACTGTCTTGTAAAAGCCAAATCTCTGTTGCAATTTGGTTGCCGTTTAAGAAACGGAGAATGCTAGACATTAGCATTCCTTTATAGTTATGCTTCTAGTGGATTATATCTTAAAATTTTCAAGAAACAGAGTTTCCCTGTGCTGGTATATGCTGTTCTCATTTGCCAAACTAGTTTGGCCTTAAAAGTACAAATAGGATGGCCTTGTTTTTATAACATAGCTAGGCCCAACCTGCTATGTGATCAATCAAGTTAAAATGATGTTTGTCCATCGCTATATTTGTGTGTAATTTAGTGCCAGTTATCCATTTGTCCTGCATAAAGGTTTTCGTTTCTTATGCGCTGGTCTAACTCTCTTGTTGTATTTGATAGATCAAGGTGCACATGATTTCATGCACAATTCTGAGCTTGATGATAGCAGCGACAAAAATCTGAAGAGCAGCAGTGATAAAGAATATTTAAAAGAAGGACATAGGATTCAACCTTTCCCTGAAAGTGGCGATGATGCATATGAGTTTAAAAATGTTGGCACGTTACATGCAGACATTCAACATTCTACTGCTCTTAAACCTGAGGAAGATTCAGAGGCAAATATTGATCTTGCTCTCTCTAATTTTCACCAAGAATATGAGGTATTTGAATTGAGAATTATCCACCGCAAGAACAGGTTCACAACCTCTTTTTTCTTTGATTTTTTCCTTTGTTAAACTGTATGTTGTTTGATCCATTTTTATACTGATATCATAGGCATCCACTGCAGGACTGGCTTTGAAGAAAACAAAGATTTTCCCATTGTCTTGAATTCAGTTATTGCTGGAAGATATTATGTCACTGAATATCTAGGCTCGGCTGCATTCAGCAAGGTCGTGCAAGCACATGATCTTCAGACAGGAATGGATGTTTGCCTTAAAATAATTAAAAATGATAAGGATTTCTTCGACCAAAGTTTGGATGAGATAAAGCTCCTGAAGTTTGTGAACAAATACGATCCACTAGACGAGCATCATGTGTTGCGCCTCTATGACTATTTCTACCATCAGGTACATGCCTCTTAAGAGAGACAGTGAGCTAATTTTCTCCCTTTGACTTAACATGTTTGGATCCTAAGATGGCATCTCAAGGGATATACTCCAGGTGACTAGGTCTCAAGCAATATTGCAATATTTTAAAAAGGATCTATTGTAACAATATACCATTTTACTTTGACTAGTATACTTGATTGCTTGCGCACATGTTCGGTTCCATATTTTAGTGGAAGTTAATTTTCATGACCCTGCGCGGTGCTGACAGCAAGCAAATATTGGCAGGAACACCTCTTTATTGTCACTGAACTATTGCGAGCAAACCTGTACGAGTTTCAGAGATATAATCAGGAATCTGGTGGTGAGGTCTATTTTACTTTGCCCAGGATACAGGTATATTATCTGTTCTTTATTGAGATGTTCTCTACTTCATGAATGTTACTTATAATGAGATCATGCCTGTACATAATAAGCATTTGCATTCCAGTTTGTTGTCAGCCCCTTAGCCTTGTATAAATACAATTGTTTAGTAGCCATGGGACTATCACTGAGCAAACGTATTTGATACCCTGAAATGGTAGTGTTGCTAAGAATGACTAACACTTTTGAGTGACGAGTGTAATTAAGTTTCATCCAGAAAGTTACAATGTTCTAGCAACTTGAAAGTTTCCCCTTCTTGTAGGTTATAGCTCGGCAATGCTTAGAGGCATTGATTTACTTGCACCGCTTGAGCATCGTTCATTGTGACCTGAAGCCAGAGAATATTCTTATCAAGAGCTACAGCAGATGTGAAATTAAAGTCATTGATCTTGGAAGTAGTTGCTTCTTGACAGACAACTTATGCCTCTATGTCCAATCACGTTCATATCGAGCTCCTGAGGTCATTCTGGGCCTACCTTATGATCAGAGGATTGATATTTGGTCTCTTGGTTGCATCCTTGCTGAACTATACACTGGTGAAGTAAGTATGATTTGTTTACTTGATATGCTTGGCAGCTTATAGGATTGATGCACACTGGTGTTGGTTATATCTGGGAAATTTTAAAACTTACTTCCTTGTCTGAATGCTATACAAACATATAACCCTCCTTTTGTTGTTGTAATCATATCTTGTCTGCTAGAGAGTTGCCCAGTTGGGTATTTGGGATGCTTCTTTTCCATGGATGAGTAATATTTCTTCTGTGTTTTACACACAACAGGTATTATTTCCTAATGAGCCTGTATCCATGATGCTTGCGCAAATGATTGGGATAATTGGCCCAATTGACATGGAAATGCTAGAATTGGGACAGGAGACGCAAAAGTATTTCACTGACGATTATGACCTTTTTACCAAGAATGAGGTTTGAAGTTCCCTTTCATCCCTCCTTGCCTGCCTATGATATCCAAGGCTAAATGAGTATTCTGTAACCAAATAATATATATATATTTCATGAATGACTTCTGATTGTTTCCTTAATTGCGCAGTTTTTGTTGCGCCTTTACCTGGCTTAAGGCTTAACCACATACTGAATTTGCTACACAATTATATTTATATAGCTTCTTACTCGTTTGATACACTCAAGACATATAACTATATGCCCTTTTGTCAGTTTATTTGTTCCAGCCCAGAAGAATTAGGTTATTTCATTATAATTTGAGTTTCACTATATAGATATCTACCACTAGTGGTTGTACAACAGTAAATGCTGACACTTGCCTTATTTATGTCCAGGAGACAGATCAACTAGAGTATTTGATTCCAGAGAGATCCTCCTTGCGACGACACTTGCAGTGTCCTGATTTAGAATTTGTTGATTTTCTATCCTATCTGCTGCAAATAAATCCCAGGAAAAGACCGACAGCTGATGAAGCACTACAGCATCCATGGCTTTCTTTTGCGTACAAATGAGAAGACATCCGGTATTTTTTTTCTGCTTTGGGACAGCTTTCTTCACACATAAGGATGAGTTTGTGTTTATCCTAATTTGGAGCCTTGTAAAGTTCTTCAAAAATATCGAGGTTTCTTGGAGTACCTCTTAACACAACATTCCTCTTTTCCTTGAGCTGTAGAAGAGTCTCCTTTTGTGGTTACAGGATTCCTAGTTTTGTGTCTTCAGGGTAATTCTTGGTGTGGAAACCCTGCTCTGTGAGTGATTCCTGAGTGCATGTAAATATCAGAAATTTTCCACGGTGTATCTGTACAGTTGAAAGCCCCACTCTTGTACTCCAGCTGATTCGTTATTGACAACACGAGGAAAATATTGTCCAAGTTTTAATGTTCGTTGGCTCTAGCCACGTCTTGTTTTTTTGGGGTCCAACGTAAAATGGTCCAGATTTTGGCTTAGTGTGAATTCCTGTCCAAGAAATCTCACGGAGGGGTCGTCGGGAAGGCCCGTCGTTCGGCCGGTAGGCCGAAGCGGCTTGCCGCCTCATTAGGGCGGCCCACCCCGGCATTTTGGCTCAGGAGCCCAACGAACCGCCGCCGCCTCTCCTCCTGCTGCCGCCGCCAACACCAACAGAGCCGCTGAAATGGCCGCCGCTGCCGCGAGATCCTTCCTCCGATCCAGCGCCCCCTCGTCACTCCGCAGCGCGGCAGCCAGGGCCGCCTCGCGTGCCGGTCCGGCTCCGCTGCCGAGGCGGATGCCCGCCTCTGCCCCCGAATCCTTCTAAGGTGCGCACGATCTTTTAGGTCTTTGTTTGGTGTCGCCGTCGTCTCCTTGTCTCCCATTTTGCTATTTCGGGTGAAATTTGTTTGATGTCTTTGGTTTCGATCCACTGGTCGCCGGTGGGGATGAGCAGCGTGTGCCTGGAGTCCCTGATGCCCATGCACAGCGCCACAGCTTCGGCGCTCATGACGTCGCTTCTCGCCGCCCCGGCTTGCAAGGGATTCGGTTGGCTCTCCGAAGGTGATTTCTTGGTCTCAATGGACGCTACCTCGTTTGATGTTTATACATTAGTTAAAGCTATATGAATCAAAAGAGAATTTGTTTTGGGGATTTCGGGGCTAATTTTGGTGTCGTAGGCATGCTGCTATGAACAACAATTTAGCAGATGAAGTTAATTTTTGTTAAATATCAAAATTAACAGGCTACATCCAATGTCTCGCACTGTGTGGGTCAACCTAATTCTTCTACTCTTGTGTGAAACATATGATTCTATGTGAATGAATATGAGTTTAATTACTCCAACTAGGCCGTGTTCAGGTTTCAAAAGTACTTTTTACTTCTTATTCATCCCCTCACAGAACACGCATTCCTAAAAATTTCTTTTTCACCTTTCCTATTCATCCATTGAAAAAAAAATACTTTTTTCCCACTCCATCTAAACAGTTTGTGAGTTCTTCACAAAATAGTATTTGTCCAATCAACAGATTGAAATCCGTCTAGTCCTTGGTTTCAATTGCTTTAGATATTTTTTTATGTTTTCCCTGTATCCCTGTATCAATTGAAGGAGAATGAGGTTGACGAGTTTTTCTGGAACTGGAAGACATGGAAACTGAACCAGACGTAATGGATGATGCTAGCTGAGCTGTAGCGTGTTGACTGGCTCACATGGTTTGTGTTCTTCCTTTATTCAGATTCAGAACATGTGCTTTTCAGTTTTTGTGCTTGCCGTGCGTTTCAAATGAGTGTAACTGTGTGAGTGAGTCTGAGACTGAGTCGCGTTTCGTGAGACTGAGTTAAGGTTATACAGTCCTTATTTGTTATAAGGAATTAAGGTTGCTATGTGCTTATGCTTATTAAACTTGTTGTCAAATTGCCATTGCGTACATTATACATGTGTATGTGTGTTGTTTATAATTGTGTCGTTGTCGACTTGGTTCTACGGGTTGGTGTTCCCCGTTTTAGTTTTTCGCACCCCGATCATTTTCGACATATTTCTACGTTTCCGATATCCTGTGTGTTCATTTTTGTTTTTGTTTCCAACCTTCCTGATTTTGATTTTGATTTTGTTTTCGTATGTGAACATGTGAAAGTGAAAACAATATTGGCTCATCCCGATCGATTCCAACCGATTTCAACCCTCCTTCTGAACAACGCAAAATCATTCGCTCACTGCTCACGTAGGTTGATGCAAGCCCAATGAACTGCCTAACTAAAGTTTAGCTCTGTCATATCGGATGTTTTGATGTCGATTACAAGGACTAAACACGATATAATTACAAAACTAATCGTATAACTCTAGGCTAATTCACGAGACGAATCTATTAAGCCTGGCTAATCATGAATTAATTAGGCTCATTAGATTTATCTTGTAAATTAGCTTAGAGAATATAGAATGAGTTTGATAATTAAACTTTATTTAGTACTACTAATTAGCCTCTAAACATTCCATAGCATCTAAACATTTGGTAGGACCGTTAAAGTTCACGGAACCAAACATGGCCGTCGTCGATCGACGCCTACGGTTACGGCAAAATATCACTCTCCCTATCCGTTTCTCCCCTGCCGCGCGCCACCGCCACTCCTGTCGCACGAGGCCGCCCACGCCACGCCCGCAGCCGATGCCTTCCACTGCCGCGTCCGTGGCCACGGCCACGGCCGCAGCCGCCGCGCTGCCCTCCCAATCCCAGCGCCGCGTCCCGGCAGCGAAATCCGTCTGGTTGAACCCGAACCTCCCCACCTCCCACCACCGCCACAAGTCCGCCGCCGAGCTCCAGCAACGCCAGCATGAGGACCGCACCATCGACGTCCCCGCGCTCGTGTCAGCGCTCTCCGCCGCGCGGACGGCGGCGGACCTGGCCTCCGCGCTCGCCCCGCACCGCCCCATCTCCGGTCGCCTCCTCGGCGCGCTCCTCTCCCGCCTCGGCGACCCGCGCCGCGGCGTCGCGCTGCTCGACCTCCTCGCGCCGGACCTCCCGCCCCCCGCGCTCCTCATCCCCTACAACCTGCTCATCCGCTCCGCCTGCCGCGCCGGCGACCTCCGCCTCGCCTCGGGGCTCCTCCTCGAGATGCGGGACAGGGGCGTGACCCCCGACGCCTTCTCCTACTCCACGCTCCTCGCCGCGCTCACCCGCGCGGGCCTCCTGGACCACGCGCTCACCTTCCTGCCGCTCATGGAGGACGACGCCGTGGCCCCGGACCTCATCCTCTTCTCCAACCTCATCCACCTCGCCCTCCGCAGCGGCGACGGGCCCAAGGCGCTCGCGCTCTTCTCGCGGCTGCGCGGCGCGGGGATCAGGCCGGACCTCAAGGCCTACAACGCCGCCGTCGCCGCGTACTGCAAGTCCGGCCTGCTCCGCGACGCCAAGCGGCTGCTGCTCCACGACATGCCCGCCGACGGCGTCGCGCCCGACGCCGAGTCCTACTCCCCCGTCCTCGCCGCGCTGGCGCGCCGCGGCCGGCACCTCGCCGTCGTGTCGCTCTTCTCGCACATGCGCGCCGTGGCGCGCGTCAAGCCGGACCTCTCCGTGTTCAACATCGTGCTGAACGCGTACGGGCAGCTCGACCTCGCGCGCGAGGCGGACCGGCTCTTCTGGTCCATGCGCCGCTCCGGCGTGCCGCCGAGCGTGGTCACCTACAACACCATGCTCCGCGTCTATGGTGACGCCGGGCTGTTCGGCGAGGCGGTTCACCTGTTCGGCCTCATGCGCAGCGCCTCCGATGGCATTGGCGGTGCCGGGAGCAACGTCAAACCGAACGTGGTGACGTATAACACCATGATCGCCATCTACGGCAAGTCGCTGGAGGATGAGAAAGCCGGTAGCCTGGTGCAGGACATGCAGGCCAACGGTGTCCAGCCCAACGCCATCACTTACTCCACCATCCTCTCCATATGGGTGAAGGCAGGGAAGCTCGATCGCGCTGCCAAACTGTTTGAGAAGCTCCGGGAAGCCGGCACGGAGATCGACCCAGTTCTGTACCAGACCATGGTCGTGGCTTATGAGCGTGCCGGGCTTGTTTCACAGGCCAAGCGTTTGTTGCAAGACCTGAAAGACCCGGAGGGCATCCCCAAGGAGACAGCCATCAAAATCTTGGCGAGCGCCGGTCGTGTGGAAGAGACGGTATGGCTGTTCCGTCGTGCAGCCAACACCGGCGAGATCAAGGACTCGTCGGTGCACAGAGCCATGATGGACTTGTTCGCTAAGAACCGGAGGCACCGGAATGTGATCGAGGTGTTTGATGAAATGAGGAAGTTGGGCCAGTTGCCGGACTCGGAGACGATTGCCACTGCGATGAATGCTTACGGCAAGCTGAAGGAATTCGACAAGGCTGCGGCGCTGTACCAGGCAATGAGGGAGGAAGGCTGCGTGTTCTCAGACCGGGTGCACTTCCAGATGATCAGCCTGCTTGGAGCTCAGAAGGACTTCGAGGCGCTGGAGACGCTGGTCGACGAGCTTAGCCATGACCCAAGCATTGACAAGAGGGAGCTTTATCTAGTGGCTGCCGGCATCTATGAGAGAGCTTACAAGTTTGATAAGGCATCGCAGATAATCAGCCAGATAAAAAGCTTCAACGGTGATGTCCAGAAATTGAGATGAAATGCTCCATGCATGTCCCACTAAATGTTACGTCCAGGGCATCTGACGACAACGTTTCAGATAATAAAACAATAAGCAGCAGTGGGGGAAAAAATGTTGTGATTGGTGTGCCTTCTAGGGTTAGTTTTCATTCTTCCTTTTTTGAACGAATAGTATAATAGGGGTCCTAATATGCTATCAACACAAATTACTGTGGTTAGATTCATAAATACATTAATGTTAATGGAATAGCGAAAAAAAAAGTCCAGGACAGTTGTTCTCATGGTGTATACTTTAATGTCGTTTTAGGTTAATATAAAAAAAAATATCGTTGAAGGTTGACCCATGCATTAGACTATCTGAACTGTCAGCAATCAAATTTTACAACAAGAGCTGATATACAACAATTAATTGTTATAAAAAATGCTCCACTACACAAATAAATCTGACGTTATGCTAGATTACAATTTTCTTATCTTCAGATGTGGCAACTCCATATGAACAGTGACTCGGTTTTATCAGGAACCCTAAATGAATATAGATAATGTACAAAAGCTCCCCGTCTAAGGGAATTATGGCATGGTAGGCACTTGAGCCTTCATCAAAACAATTTCATAGGGCGGCAGCAGAACTTACACTACCTGATCAGTTTGAGGGATCCCATGCTTTTGGAACCATTCAGGCATGTGAAACCTTTCGTGCAGTACAGGCCTGACATCTTTCTGGAGTGAAAGATGCTTCAGAAGTGGAAATATAACTGTCATGAGCTGAAATGTGTAGAGAAGGACAAAATTAGTATAACTTTAGAGAATAGAAGTTGAATGAATTGTGCTCATCATCAGTTACCTGATCATCAGAATGTTGTCCAGCTGAAAATGGAACACACGGTATCCCATTCAAAGGCTGAAGAATGAAACTGAATGGATTGTTGTCAACAATGACGATTCTGCAGAAATCTTTGGACACACAAGAAAGATCTTTCACATGTTCTCTAAATTCCCTGCAATCAAGCAACCCATTGGTATCAGAAAAAGAAAAAGATAATTGTTCAGGTAGGAAGAGAAAAACATCAAGAAACAAGCATATTGTGATTGAGTAACTTGGTGGATCAACACAAACATGCATGTCTATGGTTTTTTTTCCACATAGAAAGGTGCTCTGAGTGCTAACAAATTTTGCACACATCCAAATAAGTTAACAGTTCTCAATACACGAATATGCAGCAGGGAAAACACAGAGGTGGTACACATGATTTGCATTCATAGAGAAGGTAATGTGCCTTACGTGGTAACAGTAGATGGGCGATAAAGACGCAGTCTGAATCTATTGTGGACATCTATCCGGTCAACTAAAGGTCTAGCATATCCTGATTAGAAACATGGATAGGTTAAGTGAGGAAGTGAACCAAAATTGGTTAGCCTCATCTGGTGAACAAATAACAGCAGCCAAATTACCTTCTAAACCTGCTGTAAAAAGGATAAGATCTGCAAATTCACTAGTTTTCTGCAAGAACTCATGCAAACCAGGTCGCTCAAAAACAGTCACATGATTCACTTTCTGTTTTCCTTCAACGTCCTTTGAAGTTTACACCAAAAAAAATAATCATTTATCAACTTTGTGATTAGGATTAAGCAAAGGTTAGTGGATAAGGTAGAAGTTTGGTACCTTATCAGACGATATACATTCCATGTCAAAGCAATGTAATCCTGCTTCAACAGCTTGGGTGCGTACAATAGCAGGAAGACTAGATGATTCATATGCAGAAACTAAAGTCTCATCCAAGTCAAGCACTACCTGAACAGATAACACTAACGTTACAAGAGATATTCGACGCAGAAACACAAGAGAAAATTGTTCAAGAAGCCAGATAGTACTGCTTAGCATTAATCTAAGCATATAAATACCATTTCAGGCTCCATTTATGTTAAGCTATAACAGTATAACTTTAATCATTTAGATCACTAAGATATTAAAGTTCTTTGCTGATCTGAACTATATTAAACCCTGTTACGAACAATTTTACGTTTTAACACCCCAAGTACTGGATCTTATAATCAGATGGTATGACAGATTGACAGTATCTCATAATCCAGCTGCTATCAAGATGTTTAATAATGATGGCAAGTACCTACATGCCTACACATAACAACAGAGAACCGGTGCCCTGATACTTTTTCCCACAGCTTCACTAGAAGATCACGGGAAACATATTGTCCCCAGTTGGAAGCGGATAGAACGTTATAGCAAGCACTTGTTATGCAATTGCCGCAACTAATTGCCCCTGCTAAATACTTGTGACAGCTTCTAACACACAATCCTCAACGAAGACCTGCTACAACGTCTAAATACTAATCATCACAAGCACACAATTGAACTACCTGAATTAAGCCGACAAACCTCTGGATTAACCTCAAATCAACCATTCCACCAAATCCCAATCAACCCCCAAATACCGAAGCGTCCTCCAATCAGAATATCAGATCAACAGACACTTCCTACCGTTCCAAGTCCACTGTACTATCCGATTGAAACCCATATAATTTCCGAAGGCGCCATTTCCCCCATCCCAGATACCAGAAAATCCAGCGAATCCAATAAAAAACCCGAATCTTCGTACCGTGAGGCGGCCCAAAGGCTCAGGCGGAGCCACTGGTGTAGGGGCCACGTCAGCTGGGATCTCGGAGCGGAGCGGCATGAAGGCCACCTCCGGCGACGGCTCGGAAGCCGCGGGCCCAGAGAGGAGGGGGTAGCGGAAGCCGACGAAGGACAGGAGCTGAGAGCAGGAGGGGGTCCCCCGGAGGATCTGGAGCAGGACCTGGAGGAGGAATCCGATCCACCCCACCACCGCCCGCCACGCCTGCGACGCCGCCTTCCCCCGCTGCTGCTGCTGCTGCGCCGCCGCCGCCGCGGTCGGCGAGTACACCTCCGCCGCCGCCATGGCCGCCGTCGACGAGCTGTCGCTCCACGTGGGGACGGACGGTCGCGGGGCCTCGAGCGGGGAGGAGGGAGGGAAGGGAAGGGAAGGCGGGGGCGGGGGCGGGGGCGAGGCCGGAGGCAACCGGAGGAGGTGGTGGTCGGTCTCCGCGCCCGCGCCCGTGTACGTGGTGTTTTTGTTTGCGGGTGAGCTTAGCGGAATAGGGTATTGGCGATTGGTGGTAGATTCAGCGGTCCCACCCGTCAGAGACGGTACAGCTGGACTGCCGAGCTGCCGCGAGTAGTAAGGCCTTGTTTGGTACGGCTTCAACTCCTCTAAAAATAACTTCAGCTTCAGCTTCTTTACTGGAGTGGTTTTTTCAAGTGAAGCCAAAGCTGTTTTAAAAAGTGTTTGGCAAAATAGCTTCACTTGCTTTTTCATTATTGTGAAAGAGATATCAAATGTCTAATGTACCCCTAGCCATATATGACTTGCTTGTGCATATCAATTTTATGTTTTTCATATTTATATATGATTTCATATAAAATATTTTTTAACTTATATTGATAATTTCTCTCTTTTCTCCTTTATTATTTTCTCAATTTGTTTCAATTCATTTTCCTACCTTATCCATGCACAGCTTCATCCGTCCTTATCTTCTATCTTCTCTCCGTACCGTACACTTCCAACCGCTCTCGTCTAGCTCCAGGGGCCTCCACTCCAGCAAGGGCGCAAGGCCACAGCTCACGAGTGTTGGCTTCACCGCCCTTCACTCTCTCGCCATGCACTGCTGCTGCTGCTCCGGCCGCTGCACGCGCAGCTGCTGCTGCTGCTCCTCCCCAACTACGCGCATGAGCTCTGGGCCACACGCTCGCGTAGTTGCGCACCCGCGCCTGGCCGCGCGGCTTGAATGGAGCGGCGGACACGCCCAGAAGCCGGCCGGTCAGCCCACCGAGCATTGCGAATTTGATGGTCACTTCTGTACTTTGGTTGACGGATGGGAGAAGGAGCCGCGGGGAGCTTCATTTTTTGGCTTCGGTTGTCTATTGTAATTTTGGCTCCGGCTCCTGGATAGCTTCGCTACCGAAGCCGTTTTGGAGGAGACCGTTTGGTAGGGCTCCAGCAGGAGCCGCGGCAGAAGCCGGAGCTGGAGCCCTGCCAAACAGGGCCTAATTATCGTATGCGCACACGCAGGTTTCAGTTTTTCCTCGCACGTTTCGCTGTTAATTATACGAGTTCTGGCTTGATGCATCTCTGCCTCTATCTTGTTCGAATTGCAGCGATGGAAATATCTATGGCGGTACAGTGATGTTGACCCGTTTTGTTAGTATTATAGCTAGAAATGCTAGAGAATTCAATCCAGCCTGTTTGATTTCCGTAACATTTCTTGTCTTGTAATATAAATTTCAAACGATCAAGATTGACACTGTCTTTCTGGACAAATGGCACGCAATATAAAAGCTTGAGTCAATCCTAGGCTGGACCGCTCTAAAAATATGGGAGTAGAGTACTCACCTTGGAAATGAACTTGTAATGATAAAGTTGGAGAAATGATTACGACAATCGAGTAGCAGTAGTACAAAATTTAGCTGGCACAAAACAAATATTCCTTTCTCCCTCCCCTGAACATGCAATGCTCTGAACCAAAGGCATTGCTTTCTCAGCATTTCTTTTCGTGGAGATTATGCCAAAGTACTTTTGATGTTCTAGGAACAATGAAACACAAGTGTGGGCCATGGTAGTATATTGCTTGAATGGTGGTTTGGTAACAGACACCCCGAGTACCTAACCAAAGCCGGCTTGACAGAGACATGACCTTATCTAGCTGGCCTCCCTCAAGTAACATCGACCACGTGTTATTGTAATGTGAAAAAATTTGCTGAAATGGCCGTCTCCAAGGAGTTTATATCGTCAAAAGTCCCGAATGCTTATCGCGTTGGGCGTTGCTGCTAGTCTTTATCAGATGAGTAATGATGTTATATTCTGTCAATTAGGCTACTCAGCACTTCAGCAGAAGCCACGCTCATGGTCATGAGAACGTTTTGTCTCAATAATAATTTTTCAGGATAACATTCGAATTCAAAATTTATTGGGATCCCTTTCTTCTAACAGTGCACCAGGCCACCAGCGAAATGCACCATATATTTTTGTGGGCCATGGTGTTGCATGGTGCACCTTTCCTTTTTATTTTAAGATAAATATTTTTCAGCTTGCTAATTTTCCCAATAAAAATTTTCTTTTGAAGATAATATTCTTTTTCCCCTAAGGATCCCTTTCTTCTAACAGTGCACCATGCAATACCATACACTATTGGGCAAGTTAGCAAGCTGAAAAATACTGAATTTCATAATCTGTGGTGCAGGTGCTTGCTGAGATAATATTCTAATTGCACGTATTCTGTCTGCCCTTTGAAAAAGAGAACTCGTACCAACTAGACGTGTCCTGCTTGTATACGTGCTTCGAGCTTCCGACCACTCCCTAGACGACTAGTTGAACCTGGCCTCTGCCCATGGCTGCTAGTACTCCTATGGAGTTGGAACAGACCAAAACTGTTCTGACGTCAGACCTTGCTCTTGCTGGATGAGTCCAAAATCAGAAAGGGAAACTTTCAGGGCCGGGAGAGTCATTGGTTCAGCAGTATCATCCAGGCCTCAACACTCATGTCGTGATGGGACCCGAGCGGCGAGCAGCCGAGCACCAAATGGTCCATGTTAAAAGAAAGTACGCTTGCTTTGTCTGTTTTTAGCTGCTACGGCTCGTAAAAAAAACTTTAGCTGTAAACTGTAATCATATTCGTACAATCGTACCAACGGAATCATTGTATACATAATACATCTAAATCTAAAAGAAAAATAATAAAACTGTAATATTGAGTATATGTGCTTGGATTATGCACTGTCAGTTCCATCTGGTGCTCCAAATCTGGCCACGAGGAGAGCGTGCCATGCTCGAACTGGTTTGGCTTCCACGGTTGCGTTTCGGATTCGCAGGCTATGGAAGGCCGGATCTGGAGAAGGGAGGCAAAGGGTGATGTGGCTCTGCAACCTTTCGCAACTGCAAAACAACCTGCTGACCATATAGCAAGGCAGTGCCTGACCTTTCGAGGCTTCCAGCAAGCTGCAGTGTGGCTTAAGGCCAGTCTCAATGGGGGGTTTCATGGAAGTTTCATAGGCATTAAATACACTGCCACATCAGCAGTTTTGCTGACATGTCAGAGTAATTAAGAGGGAGAGTTTCATGGGATGTGAGGAGAGTTTCATCACCATGAAACCCCTGTGGCACAGTTACCTAGTTTCCAATCTAGGTAACTGTGTCCATGAAACCCCACTAAGACTAGCCTAAGTACTAGACAACTTCATAGCGCGCACAATAATGGCCACTACAACCGTAGCATACCCCTACCGCTACCGTTCTAAGAACGAATCCAAAATATCAATTTGGACCGTCATTGCGCTTAACATCCACGGTTGCTCACGTTGCGGTTGCACAGCTATTTTCTACGTGGATGGTTGAAGTGACGATGATGATGAATCGAGTGACAATAAGAATATTGAAAATGGTAATTTAGACAATAATAAATAATGATATGTACTATGGTAATTTTATATTATTATGATTCCATATGTCTTCTTTATATACCTATTTGTTTGAATTTTGGCTTTTGCTAAGGTACTCCTAAAATGTCTATAAAAGAAAAGTTTGAGGACATATTACCTCCTACTAGGTAATATGTTTAATGTTTATTATTTATATTTTTAAATCCAAAAAATATCTTATTTTAGATCTAATTTGATTGAGTTAGATTTACCTTTCCTGTCTCATTTTGTGTCACAGCTGATCATCTCATGGTTGCGAACGTGACAACAAGGGAAATAATGTTTCATGCATGGCCACCGAACGTGACAGAAACTTTTGGCCTCACTACTAGCTTGTAACGGTTTGTTTTTCTCAAAAGTTCAGCTTTTTCTCTTTTTTTTAATCATTGAACGTGTGAACGTGATATGATGGTCTCATAGCTATCCATCTACGTGACAAATGAATGTTTGAAACGTGATATCGAGTAAACGTGGCATGCCAAAAATCAAAAGAAATGTTACATAATTTATTAAACGTGACACGATAGCACTTAGCCATTATATAGTCTCCTAATGTGACATGGGTGTGCCTCCGTGCGTGAGGAAGGAAGGGAGAGAACGGGACCGTGGCTAAGAAGGAAAGAGGAGGAGACCATGCGTCCTTGCAGGAGAGATCGGGGTGAGAAGGAAAGTTAGGAAGACTAGTGTAACACCCCTGGTGTTTAAAGCGTATAAGTAAGAGTGATTAAACAAACTAAGGAACTATAAACCCTGAAACTAAATCACTAGTAGGAATGAGAATTATACATGAGGATTGTTAAGTTTGTACTCGTGCATTAGTTCTTGAAATTTGAACCCTACAAAAACTTTTCTAGTACAAATCTAAACATCTTCTCTTACAAGTTGCACGGCAAAACTCTAAATACATACTTTCGAGACGACGCATAAAAATCTCCTAAAAAGAAGTAAGGATTGAGCGGCAAATTAAGTAATGCTTCTATGCCCCTAAAGGTCTTAAAGGACTAATGGCTCATATGAAGACAACACATGAAATAATTCCAACTAACGATATTAATGACCTTCAGAAGGCAAGGTTCTAATTTAAAATTATAAATAAGAGTTGTGCACATCACAAACGTCTGATCAATATGAAAGGTGTTAGTTTTTTTTGTTTCAAAACACCTTTCTTTGGGAAAGTATTTTCTAATTATAAAACCAAACAACTTTCTCAAATGGAAGTTGTGTATCTAAAAATGTCATTTGCAACCTTGGTGAGTTCTGTATAACTCAGATGCTTAATCCACCAAATATAGGAAATCAAGTTTGAAAGACCAACTTAACCATGAGATGAAAAACACACGGCCACACACCCTTTTCAAGGGAGCACACCTTGGGCTATAAATAAAATAATATTTAGAGTGCTTCTAATGTTCTTTAGTAAAATAATTGTTAATGATTTAATGTTAGGGTTAAACACTTGGACTAAAAGGGCTTGCAATTCTAATCATAGCCTACATGTGGCAATCTTGTGGTTTTAGTAATAAAATGAGATTTTGTTCACAACGTGAGCTTTCATAAAATACAAAGGATGTAAATTAATTAATATTTTAATATATGTCAAGTTGTTACTGACATAATTAAAGTTGAGCATATAAAATAAATAAGCTTCTAACTTCCATGTATGTGTCCATGTTTTAACTCTAAGTTAAAATAAGACTTTTACTCCCAAAATAAAAGAAGGTAGGACTTTAAATTGAAAACTCTCTTTGAGTATCATACCTCTGATGTGTTTAGTGACACTATTGAAGGGTTCAAGAAAGGGGGGAGAGGTTAAATAAAATAATTAATAAAAGGAATTGGGAAGATAAGGCAAAACAATAGAAAGGAAGATATGATTTTACCAACCTATTGAAAAAGTGATGTTGGAATTCAAAAATTCATCAAACCTCAAATTTAAATTAAAAAACAAAGGTCTTTTGACACCCAACTGAAATCTCAAGAATTTTGTACTAAACTTGAAAATATCCAAACATAAAAGTTGTTTGTCATCACAAATAAGGCCTAGTCACTGTTTGTAACTTTTGAAAATTTTGCAGTTTAGCCCCTCAAAAACTCGAAAAACAGTTCTGAACACCTTTTTGAATTTGGGT
The DNA here is from genome assembly GCA_015342445.1 of Digitaria exilis. Lineage (NCBI taxonomy): Eukaryota > Viridiplantae > Streptophyta > Magnoliopsida > Poales > Poaceae > Digitaria > Digitaria exilis. The sequence continues at coordinate 1,542,323 of JACEFO010001719.1, forward strand.
TGTTTGAGCTTGAAAAATTTGAAATTTCAGGTTCACCCCAAAAAGAAAGTTGTGTCCCACCTCTCAAACTACAACTTTTATTTTTACACTTTTTCATGTTCAGTTCAAATTTTTGGAGAAAATTCAAAGGGGGCAAAGGAGCTCCACGGAGCTGCCAGCTCGGCCCTGGCGCGTTCTGCGCCTGGCCGGAGCTCGGCCGCCACGTGGCCGGCGAGCGGCGGAGACCGCGCCGAGCCGGCCGAGCCGCGGCGTCGGGTGGCTCTTGTCCTCGTGCATTTGTCCAAGCCTCCCAAGCCGTCACGTCGCCGCTCGACAGCACGCCTCGCCTCGCGCCGCGCGAACGCCATCATGGCGGGCGGAGCGCCGCCGTGGCCGCGCGCTCGCGCGCGTCGCGCAGAGCCGCCTCGCGGCGGATTCCCTCCCCGCTACACGCCAAGACGCTCTGCAGAGGATCTCCCACTCCCTCACGCGACAATCTTCGACGCCCAACCCCTCGCGCGCGCTCTGCTCGAGCTCGGCGCATCAATGGCGCGTCAAGTCGACCATCACTCCTCACGCGCGCTCCCGAGGCAGCACGTCCCCTCTCTAGCGTGCCAAAGCACTCCACCGAGCCCCTCACACTCTCCCCTAGCTCGCGCACTTCACCAGTTCACTTCCCCCGCTCGCTCCCGTCGTCTTCAACCTCCAGCCGTGCGGACCGAGCCGAGCTTCGAGACCAAATTCGTCCTCGTCCCTCCACCATTCCCAAATCCCTCGCGCACAGAGCTAGACCACTTCCCGAGCTTCCATTTCCCCCACTTCTCGCGAGCTCTCCCCAACTCTCCGGCGAGAAATCGGATTTTCCCCCAAATCCGCATTTTCGGCCGCCGGAGCACGCGCACGTCGAGCCCCTACTTCGAGCCCTCCCCGAGGTCAACCGAGCCTTCCACTAGCTTCGCCGAGTCCCACTGGTGCTCTAGGACCCCTCCAACCCCGGCGAGATCCACCACCCTCGCCGGAATCGAGCCCGCGGCGGCCGCACCGCCACCGCACGTCGCCGGCGAACTCCGAGCTTCCCCCGGCCTCCCAACCGCCACCAATCGATTCGTGGTGAGCCACTGGTCCTTTTCCCCCACTTCCCCGACCCTATCTCGCCGTCGTTTGGCCGGCGCAACTCCGACGACGAGCCGAGGGCCTTTGTTCATCTTCTTCGTTTTTCCAGGGTTCCCAGTGAAAAAGGCAGGGACCTGTTCATGAAGTTTCAAAAGATTCAAGGGCCGGCGCGTAAAAAGATTCTTAAGGTTTAAACCTTTTTTCCCGAAATCTTGTAAAATCCACCAAAAATCGTAGAAAATTCATAAAAATGCACAAAAATACTCCCTGGACTCGTGAGATTGTAAGCTCCAATCTCATGTTAGCATGTAGGTACTTTTGGTGAACCATTTTTGAATTAAAATTCAAACTGTGAATTTAGAAACTTGTGCACCATTTCAAATCCAGAGCTCGGCTAGGGCTGAGCTTTGGATATGTTGTTTGCTGTGACTTTGGACACCTTGTGTCCAAAGGGGGCATAAAAATATGGACTGTAGCTTCAGTTATGAATTAAATTGTGATTCCTTTCTTTTTGCAGTCCAGAAATTATTAAAATTAATCCATGCAGTTAAAAATCACCATTTTTCTCCAGAGGCCTAAGAACTTGTTAGCACATCTGTTAAAAATACAAAACTTAATTTTTGCTCTGTTTAGACTAGCAAATAAATAGATATGTGTTTTCGGATAGAAATTTGTTGAGGACTGTCCAAGGGTTATTTTGAGCCACCACTTGGCCAGAGCCCTCCTTACGCTCATGACTAGCTCTGGTAGGAAAATCTCCTGATTTCGATGTATTTTCGATTTTATATGAATTTATCTTGTTTCTTTAAGCAGCAGTTTGTACTATATTTAATAAATTCTGTGTAGCTCAGTTTTAGCTAAATTTTGGAGTGAGCCTAACTCTTGTACTCCAGTAGCTGTCATAAAGTTTATAGATAAAAAGGATGAACAGAAACCGAGAAACAAAAATGAGAAGAAATTAAGGTGGAATTAAGTTATATAAAAGAATAGACCTTTTTGATAATTAATTAAAATAAAACATGGAAAAGTCTAAAATTCCAGAACAGCACCCTAACTTCAAAATAATAAATAGAAATTGTTTTATATATGTACACAATCACCATCAAAGATGCGTAAAAATTTTTCACACCCCTCCTCTAATTTTGTGAAGGAGAAAGTAGTACTTTAGCATGTCTAGGTGAATATGGCCTTCAAGGCCTTAGTTTTGGAATCACTAGGCAGCCACTCTAAGTTATGCATCTCATGTAGAAGGCGCTGTTGCGGACGGCTTCTACCATCTCATCCCCGCCGACGGAGAAGGCATCCCGGAGGACGGTGCCAGCGGAGGAACAGTCGACCCGGAGGCTAACCCCTAGCTAGCGCAAGAAGGCAAGCCCCGGAGCATAACCTAACCTTTAAAGTTTATGCATCTATGAATTCCCCATGCTTGTGCATTTACGTTTCAAGGAGTTGATTGAATACCTTAGCTGCACATTTCTAGTACCTATGACTTGCAACACTAGTATGAAAGGATCGATAGGGCATTGCTTTAAGTCTGTTACAAGTCGAGTGATTTCCTGTCACTCGCGAGACATGGGAGTTGCTTGTCTTTACTTATGTTGGAATCATAAGGATGGACGGGCGGGATGGTAGATGTAGATCTCCCGTCCGTGTATGATAATTGATTTAAGGTTGAAACGTGTGGTTGAGTGTGTCAAGTTTTTGAACGTACCACATGCATGCCGATATATGGGAATCGGTAAGCCCGGTACCAGATTGAAGCAGCTAGGGCCGATAGCCATCTCTCCTTGGAAACTTTTGTTTCCCCTCCCGTACACTTATGGATATATGCGTGATGCTGTGAGTGAAGCAGTAAACCTTTATCCTAAGGAAGTGGACCCGGTTCTGAATTGTGGATCAATGGGAAAGGTTGGGAAGTGCTTGTACCTTTTATAGCAAGCATTATCCGTGTGTGTTGGGTTTCCCCTGGCCAGGTAGCAAAATTCGGTTCGATCTGTCCGCTTCTCGCGGTTAATGAGACTGCTTGACCGCCTGGCTACATTGAGTAACAAGTGGAACTATGAGAATGATGAATTTGTTGTATGACTTAAATTGTATTGCACCACTTGTATGCTTAGAGAGGATGCTAATCTAGAATGGTTAAATCTACTAGAATATGATGCTAAAACCATGAAAGCAAGGATATACTCTTAGTTGCTTTTTGGCAAACAAACCCACCAGCCAAAAGCCTCTCATGTCTAGATGCCGGTGATGTAGTTTTCACCCGACGGGTAAGCCTTGCTGAGTATTAGTATACTCAGCCTTGCTTGTGGCTTTTATTTACAGGTACTGTTATGGATGTGGCAGTCGATGCCATTACTTGGCCTACCCAGGTTCCCCTGGATGGCACGTCGAGTGGGTTCCGTCCTCTGCCGAGGAACGGGAGGAGTAGCACCGTGGCAGGCTTCATCATGGTGTTACTATGTATCGACGCTAGTTTTCTTTCCGCTGCAATGAACCTTTTTATTTCCGCTGCTTGAACTTGATACTCTGATTTGAATTTCAAACTTGGTTTGTAATAACTTTGTGATACTATCTATGTATGTTGAATTTGTGGAATGTTGTAATCTCTGGAACTCACCTTCGCGTGGGCGTGCTTGTTGTTTCGATCGAGAAAGTACGTGGTTAAATCGGGTTTAATCCGACGGCGCTCCAGCTTATTCCGGATTAAGTGCCTGACTGCTCGATTAGCAGTCCAGGGGTACTTAACTTGGAATAATTTCGGAGTGGTGACTAAAAGCCTTTAAATTTGAGCCAATCTGATATTAATTGTTTAAATATGCTCTAAAAATTTATCTATTTGAACTTAGTGCCCTCTATAGCACCCGGTATCCATGATCCCCTACATGGACACTAATATGCTCCTACACTACTAACAAACGATATTTAGTGGTGTGACAACACACAATTACAATGACCTTGCCCCTGTGCTGGGAAGTACATTACCTCAATTTCATTTGGATATAAAAAGATTCAAGCTATGAATCAAGATTTAACATGTCAGCTTGCTTCCACGCTCATAATACCAGCTCGTGGTCTATTAATACAGGAGATTAAACCTAGTATCAGGCTTTAGCTCATGTCCTTTTCTTTCTCATGTTATCATTTGTGCTTCTGGAACGATTATTTGTACTGAATTTCCTAGCTAAACATGACAACTTTCTTAACCACTAAATGGAAATTATTATATTAGTCAAATAATATAGGAGAGTGACCAGTCCGATTCCTATCCTCTGGACTATTGTTGTGGTTACGTTGTAAATGTAGCTCTGAAATACTGAAAGTTCATCTCCTCGAGCATGGAGTTCAGTCAACGAGATTAACAAGGGGGCAGATCCGTCGTGCACCCCCCACAACGTCTAGCCCTCGAGCATGGAACCAACGCAGGAGGCAGCCGTGGTGAGGATGGTCAAGCTGCGGGCAGTGGAGGCCACGCCCGAGTCCTTCGCGCCGTTTGGCCAGGTCGTCTGCGGCGGCGGCGGCGACGGCGGCGGGCGCGAGGCGCGTGGAGGCTGGAGGCCGCGACGATTCAGCGGCATCTGATTTCTTCAGTGGACATCGACGATGCCCTTTTCCTCTGCGGGGGTGTCATGTGTATGCCTGACACGGCTCGCACATGCGGTGAACGACGTGAGACGCAGGGCGCACCGGCCTGATTGGGCACCAGCGCCACGTGGAGAGGCCACGCGTCGCGCGAGGAGGCACCAAGCACCGGATGGCCTGGCTTTCTTCGCGCGATAAGAGGTAACATATTTCTCACACGCCTCTACGTACGAGTACTCATTAACTTTCATTGGCGCTCCTCACCACCGTTTGCACTCTCTCCATGAAGACCACAAGCAACGGCAAGCCGGCAAAACACGGCGGCGATGCCCAGGATAGCAGTAGTATAGCGACTAGCGAGGCCGCAAGAAACCAGAGACACAGGCCCAACAAGCTCTCGCGCGAGACCGCCGACGGCCGGCGGCGAGGTAGAGCAATTGAGCAAGAGAGCGGCGACTGCGCCGAGCATGGAAGCCGGGCGAGCGAGCAGCGGCGCCGACGGAAGCGATGGATCGCCCAGCGCATCTTCCGTCTTCGCCCAGCGCATCCTCCGTCTCGGTTCTCGATCGGGCAGAAACCGAGTCATGTATGAGACATCGTTTCTTCGATTTTTCTTCTCTCTTCTCATTAATTATATTGCCATCTCAGCAATATACTTACATGGTAGTATAATAAATGCTATGTACTCCTGCGGATTTTCTATGGCCCTGGAAAAAGAGACACCATGACAACAGGCCTCGGCGACTCGCGGGGGCTTCTACAAAGTTCCTGCGCAGCGACGATAACCGACGGCGCGTTGTACATGCATCTTGGTGCCGATGCCGACTGCCGAGATACGACTATACTGCTTCGTGCAGTCTCGCCACCTGCCCACCCGTACCCCGCGGAGCCACGCCTTGCCTCTATTGAAGTTGTTTAGTTGGATAAAATATATTATTTCTTTAGTCTTTTCATTTCATTGAAAACCGTGACTCTGCTTACAAACTTTTACTACATGAATTTCCTTCAACCTCCTCCAACTAAACAACTCCATTGTTAATTTGTTATCACCAGCTCCATGTCTGTGCGTTGCTATGGATCAAACAAATTTCAACAGTTCACAACGATAAATTTTCATCTTATAATATATTTTTCACGGCACGTGACAATGAATGCATACAAATTAGTACTTTAAACAGAAACACAAATCCTTATCAATATAAATTATAAACGGAGCTACTACTAGATTTTTACACATCGCTATACACGAGCAATGTGTGGTGCAACTTCATTGTCTTCCTCTAACCAAACGGTTGGCCTTTTCCACCACCCAATAGTTCACGAAATTTGGCGGCGGCATGCTGCCACCACATGCTTCTGGCAATCACAACAGAATAACTTTCCAACACTTCCATGTCAACATATCACAGCACATGTTATAGAGCCATGGGGTCAAAAAAATGGAAAGCAATCTCTTAGGATCTGATGGTAAAACTACTCAAATTAGGAACATGCAGTATATCTTCTACTATATATGCCTATAATTTTTTTCAGCACACCTAGGAAAAATTATACCCTACAAATGAAAAAGTTTTAAAATTTTAATGCATGTGAAAGATGGAACATGAAAGAAAAAAGATCATACTGTGCCATGATAGACATGGCAGATAAGGGATTTCAAGAGAATCCCACATCACGACCACCTACAGTGTAAAGGTTTTGAATTGTAACCTGACTTTGAAGAAAATGAATACCGCAACACCTTCTATGTGTCCACGGCAGCAACAATAGGGCTGGGCAAAAATACTCGAGAACCGAGTACCGAACCGAAATACCCGAGAACCGGTACCGAAAGAACCGGAACCGAGGATTTTGGTTCGGCTATCGGTACCTGATTCTCAGGAACCGAAATTACTCGGTTAGTTTGGTTCGGCACTCGGTTAACCGAGAGTTACCCGAACTAACCGAACACTTAGAAAACCAGCCCAACTCAGCCCATTAACAGCCCAATAAAAAACCCTTAGACTTACTCAAACTCTCTCTCCAGGCTCAGCCGTGAGCCGCCTCCAGTCCATTCGGTCGACCCCGAGGCAAGGCGACACGCTCGACGGCGGCGGCCGCCGTGCCCTGCTGACCTGCTCCCCACTCCCCATCCCCGCGCGCGCAGGCGCAAGCCCCGGCCGCCCCAACGCCAAGCCCCTGCCCCAGCCGCGCGTCGCACTGGTGGAGTGGTGGTGCTGCCTGCTGCCGTGGAGTGGTGCTGCACTGCTTGTTGCATGCTGCCGTGGTGTCCTGGAGGCTGGAATGGTGCTGCGTGCTGCTCTGCTGCTACCTGTTAGCCGTTGCGTGCTGGGTGCTGCAGCTGGCCGTGGAGTGGTGGACGGTGGTGGTGCTGTGTGCTTATTAATTTTCATGTTTCAAACTGGTTGCTGCATTGTTGGTCGTTGGTGCCTTTGATTGTATCCTAAACTCTTGCCATTGTTGTTTACTTGCTTGTTGATTTTGGATGCATGAAAAATAAGGGGAAATGCTCTCAAAATATGCATTTGAATGGGTTTTTTTATGTGCTTCCTGAAAATTCGGTACCATCGGGTAGTACCCGGAACTGAACTGAAAGGAACCGAAATTACTCGGTACCTGATCCTGGGAAGAACCAATCGGTCCTAGTTTCTTTGGAACCGAACTCTCTCGGTTCTTTCGGTTCAACCGAATGCCCAGCCCTAAGCAACACTATTTCCAAATCTTCTCAATTATATGCTCAGGTCTAGTTAGGCCCACATACATATGAAAAGTAGCTATCCTACACTGCTAGACTATTTGCAGAGCTGAATTATTGGGTACTATGACGAATCACATTAAGTGCAAAGCATGGAATGCAGCATGTTGTCAGGGTTCAGTGAAGCATTTTGAAGCCATTTTGTGGTAGTAGGGTAACAAGCTTAGCAGTTTGTAGAAGCTAGATAATTTAGCATAGAAATTCATGCCCTAAAACAACTTACAATGGTTTGACAAATCATAAAAGCATGAGAAAAAAACAGACGTTTTGAAAAAAAAAACATACCAGTTGAAACCATACTTCAATTCTTTTGCTATTTTCCTTCAAATCCGTAAAGACAACCTTTCACAGAAAAAAATATTAAACAAAATACCTAAATAAATGAGCAAGTACATCCTAGTGTGCAAGTTCCAACATTGCTATCATGATAAAACTGAAAAAAAAAACAAATCACATCTATCATCTCTTGTTTAGCTATAAAATGAAGTAACCCTCTTATGGTGCAAGAAATTCATAGATCAGATAATATAGTGTCACTTGGCAACTTGGCATGCTTGGCAAGTTGGTATTATCAGTTTATCACAAACAACCTGAGGACACATTCTGTACACAAGATCTCAAGATATTGCTACCTCATGGATTACAATCATTGCACACAGATCTTGCATGACGTTTACGGCTGATTATTAAGTAGGATCACAAAGCAAAACCAGGGAAGTAAGAACAACATCTAGCAACGAACAAGTATGGTTCCTAAAAAAAAGAAAGAACAAGTACCAAATACATAAATACCAAACAAGTGTGTACCTGGCAGCCAACATTTAAAAGATTCTCATGGCAGGAACGCTTTAGGGTGAGTTTGGATTGGGAGAAAAAACACTGTAGATCTAGAAAAACACTGTAGATCGTGCTAGGAAGCGTGTTCTGTGAATGTGAGGAATGTGATGAATAGAAAAAAATTAGATAAATAGTGTTTTTTTGGAAAAATTGGATGAACTAAACTCACCACCTTTTAATACGTGAACTGCGTAACCGGACCCAATAGACACCAGATCGGCAGTCGGCACCAATAGAGCCATCTCGGTAGATAGCACCATCACAGCCATGGTCCACGACCATGGAAAGAGCCTTCAACACTACCTTTAGATTAAATATTAAGAAACAGAACTACAATATTTAATAGAAAAGAGGATGCAACAAACCCATGACGTTGCCTCCACCGCAGCGCGCAGCCTCCGATCCGGGCAACGAACGGCTACCGTCGGGAGGCCGGGTAGCGGACGGCTATCCCCGGGAGGCCAGGCTCAGGGTACTCTCCATGCTACAGGCGGCGATCCCATGGAGACCCAACGCTCGAACTCGAGGCCGCAGGCGACGAGGTTGGCCGGCGATCCCTGGAGACTGAGCACAACAGGTGTTGATCAAGCCGGTGATCGCCTGGAGGATTGAGGACCGAACGTCCGAGGGACGTCCGTGCCGCTGCGTCGTCGATTCCGCATCCGACGGCACGAGCATGATATAGTTTTTGACAGGAAACAAAATATTTCACCTTTGCAGTTTATCTACTCAATTATTCATTGGCTCCGTACTTGGGCTATTTTACAGAAGCTGGCTTTGTAGGATTTTGTAGCAGCGGCATCTCAACAGTTAGCCCGAGTGGCCAAGGAATTTTTTACCCAGACACATGGGTGGCGGTCTAGTCTTCGGATTGATAGTCATTAGTGTGGCTGCATTACTTATTTTGTTTTAGCTGTGTGCATCTTAGTTATGCAGAGGTCGGGAATTTTTTCTAAGGTCTTGTATCATCTCGATGTAATCACCCTAGAATTTAATAAAGTTTCCCTTATCGAAAAAAGTGCAAGAAAAAGGTGCGTGAGCAAAGTCTTGCGACCGCCGAAAAAAAAAAAGAACGCAACTGACCATTTTGGCACGCAATCTGTGGAAGCTGGATAGCCGCTAAAGCCGAATCTTCTCTTCCCATTCAAAAACTAGACAAGCGCCCTATCATTTTAACACAAAACATTAACTACTTTCAATAAAATGGAAGAGCTTTGTGAGCGACTAAATAGTTTAATCTACATAAATCATCAAAAAGCAAAAAGTACATTTGATCTTTAAGGATCAATATGACTATTGTGTTTATCCCTTTTAATCTATCGCGCCCTTCATGAATCTTTTATCTTCAATTGTAAGAAGGAATTAAAGGCATAGAGAACTAAGTTTACACCAAATCTCACTTCTTAAATGGATACAGATAAAACCATACAGCCAAGGCAAAAGCAGGAAGGGAACCAAGTTGCTAGATTGAACTAACATGTACATTACAATGTTGTAGGACACAAAAGGAGGCAGAAATAAAATCATGTTTTCAGGCAGCACCAGACATGCAGTTCAACATATAAACTCATTTGAAATCAACAGATCACTATGAAGCGATTAAATCCGAAATTGATACAATTACTAATATCGGATTGAAAACAAAAGGAGACCACGAGCTAGGCTAACTATGCAACACATCAATTTGCGCTGAAGTTCAGTTGCCAATATCGGATTTGCATCTCCATCATGAGCCTCCAGAATAGGATCCTCCTATCTGCAATGCATAAGCATATTTACAGGAAATAGGATGCTATAAATGTGCCAAGTAGAAAGTAAATTTACAAGATTGTAAATTATTATGATCACCATTCTTATTAGAAAAAAAGTTTGTAAGCACCTGCTACGAATCATATTTGAGTTCGGGATAAATGTCGGTGTTTTGATGCTCTTGATTAACTCAGCAGGAAAGAAACACAGAAGAACATAGAACATGTTAGAAAATAAACTTGGGAGTATGTTAAGGAGAACATAATCTCGCACACAATGACTCAATGAGCTAAAACAGTAGTGTTAGAACATTCCTACATATGAAATAATGAATTAAGACATGTAAAGCCAAAGAATATGCTGGTCTGGTGAGACATTGTTACGATAGTCCAGCCCTTAGAAAAGAAGGGAAAATAATGAATATCATGATTTGATGATATGTAGTATTTTTTCTGGACCTGGCCTAGCTAATGACTAATAAGTAACCATATCCACCTACAGACTTCAAGATTTTAATGCGAATGAAAAAGGATGGATAGTCATACTCAGTTTTACAATCCACAGACAACTTTTTAAATTTATTTTTGGAAGACTGTCAAACAGCCGCTGGTTTTCCTGTTTCACTAACTATAGTTATTTTACAAACATTAGCTGTGTCAAAGCCTATGTATTTGTTGCTTTCCATTCTTACCGAATTAGATGCTCAAAAAATTGATGCAGAGAACAAGAGAAAGGAAAGCAACAAATATTAGCTTTTGTCAAACAAGTGCAGAGGGAATGAGTTGATCTGTTTGCAAAAGGTGGTTCCATATCTCTGTTGTACATTAAATTATGTAGCATACAACCATAATAATTGGAACTGCTTGCAAATTAACGAAATTTGTGAAGAAAAAGACACACAAACTTTCCAGTATCATATTTTGCTCCTTACGTTGACCATCAGGAAACAACTACAGGCGGAGGAAGGCCACTCGGTCTCCATTCACAAGTTCTCAGTGTTAAAACTTGCACCCAATGTACAAGTATTTAGAAAACTTAAAGGATCAGAGCTTTTAAGAAAGGGAATTGAGAAAGGGAAGTGCCGAAGGAACTGTTCGCTCACAGAGGTTGTTGGTTTGCCACTGAATCGCTGCAACAAATGTGAGATCATTTTATTGCCAATTGTGCATGCATCAGAAAAATATAAATGTTTCAGACATGCTTTCAATACAGCTGCATTCATTAGCTACTCATCACATTGCACGATAAACATTACTCACTGTAATATATAGTTACTATAAATAGAGTAAACATCTAGTTATTATAAATACACGGCAGAGAAAACACTCACTATGGCAACGTGTACAATATTTGTAATGGAAAACCCCATATCAGTACTAAATGAAAGCCCCTACACCAAGGAAGACACTGCCAAAAAGCTAAGTAAGACACTCCCAAATTAGAACATGCATTTGTTACCTTCAATGAGCTGCAAGTAACGACATCCGAGCAAAAAGGAGACTACTATTTGCATATTTTATCTGTTTATATTAGCCTACTATACCATTCTTTAGTGGGATGGCAAGCTTCAAATCACATCATTCTATAGCTGTACACTACTACTTCTGTGAGCACAATAAAAGGTTCAATAGCAATTTCAGTGCAGATCAAACATTTTGAGAGGTACATATATTTAACTTATCTTTAATCTTCCATTCTCACCTGCGGTTTGGAATCTTCTTCAATCTGAATTGAATCAATGACGAATTGGAGATAAAAATGAACATCAAAATAGAGGTGCAAAATGAACAGTCCATGAGAAACTAATTAATATCACCTTTAGTCCAGCTAAATGCTTGTGCCGTATAAGCATTGATAGAGCTTCTATTCTACATTCTCAGCAACATTGAGAAGATGCTTACAACTCTACGTACGCCAATCATCATATGTGAGCAATTTTACATAGCAGGGATGCATAATGACGTTGGACGTAATACATTTCAGACCAATCATCTGTGACAGATTGAAAATCGACAAATCGTACTCCTATTTCCCTTCACATATACAACTCTGCCAAGGTCAGAGGCTGAGAGCACAAGCATGAGCACGAAAGTTTAGGAAGAAGGAACGAAGAAGGAACAAATTGCAGGCCTAAATCTCGGTGCAGGGAACACACGTACCTTTTCGTGCCCCTTCTTGGTCTTAGGTCACCAACGCCATGGATGCCATAGCACACCTACAAGCACAACAAAGAAGCACTGATTAGCACAAAGCAAAGAAGGCCGAGGGTGGAGGTGAGACCATGGCATAGTTGCAGCGCGGCCGTAGGTGCGCTGACTTCCACGCCATGCTGAGGCAGCACCCGGCTTCTCGCCACTCGGTCGTTCTACTTCTGAGGCTCGCGTTGTACCCCTGCTTCTCCGGCTGATGGGCATAGAAACCCCGGGTTCCCTAAGGAAACTTGAATCCTACTAGGACACCTTGTCCTACTAGGACTCTTCAATGTAACCGACTAGGAGACTTACCATATAACCTTGTCCCCTGTGATATATAAAGGAGGGCAGGGGTCCCTATATTAGACCATGGAGTAACGCCGTCAGGCATTGCATCACACCAAATCAATACAAGATACACCATATAGGACGTAGGATATTACGCACGTTGTGGCTTGAACCTGTCTAAATCGTCTCTTGTCACCTTCGGTTCTAGATTCTCGACGACTTCTCCCTAAACCCTTCTCTCGGGGCACCCCCCGAGAACCTTGTCAGCATAAATCGCCGACACTTTGGCACCGTCTATGGGATTCCCTCGTCGAGAACTCGCTACACAGTCGATGGCATCCTTCAGCGCCTCCATCAACACCAAGTTTGACGAAGGCGCGACCTTCATCTTCGGTTTCTGGCTTTGCACCGCAAACCAGGACGGCAAGCTCCAGCGTGAACTGTGTGGCGAGACGGTTGCGTTAGCTCCGTCACCCGCGCAGGTTTCGCCGTGAGGATCGCGAAAAAACTCCAACTCCGACACGATCTCCGTATCGTATCCAACTCAGAGAAGTACATGGCGCCCGAAGCAGAGTCCCACTCGGGCACACAATAACGATGACCTCGCCGTCTCCAAAGGACCACATCTTCAAAATTGAACTCGTGGGCCGTGGTGTGGCGTGATGGTTGGGCTGTTTTCACGCTCGGTGGCTGACTCTGCGACGCCAGCCGGGTTCTTTTTTCGACAAAGAACCCGGACCACGACAACCACACGGGTTCTTTTTTCGACAATAACCGGAACCACGACAACTAGCCGGGTTCTTTTTCGACAAGAACTCGGACTATGATGACCAGTCGGGTTTTTTTCAACCAAGAACTCGGACTCGGCGCGACTTCATCAACAAATCGTCCACGAATCAAGCTAAGTCATATGTTTTAATTATTTTTTCTTATTTTTATCTCACATCTACAAACGGATATCTTCATGTGCGTCCACGCTTTCATCGATTTCTTCATGCCCGTTTCGCGCTTTCACCGACTTCTTCAGTGTATTCTATTTTATCTCTAAAGTCGAGTGTATCGAGAGTTTTTGTCTGATGATGCAAACCGTGCCTTTTTCAAGCCGATGTGTTATTGACAAGGATATCTTGGGGGGCACGACTAGTGGGACTAACTACTCGGGCAAGCGATCTTGAAAAGATACAGACACCAAAATAATCTCATATTGAGACACTTCGCGCAATTTGTGCTGTCGTCGATTTCTTCATGCGGGATCTACGCGCTCGTCAATTTCGTCTTTGCGCAAGGCGCAATATGTTGTTGATTCGTCGACTACACTGAATAAATTTTAGTTTTTCGAATATTTTTCAATATTTGCTACATAATATTTATATTTTTACAGATCAAGCTTCGGCGCACCATCGCAGTTCCGCGCACTTTCGTGCTCGGGGGCTAATGCAAGCCGGGTTATTTTTTCAACAAAGAACTCGGACCACGACGCCAGTCGGGTTCTTTTTCTAAAAACAACCCGGACCAGGACGCTAGCCGAGTACTTTTTTCAGCAAAGTACTCGGACATCTTTGCTCCATCGGAGTTACTTTAGATCTTCTTCAAATCCTGGAGTCCAGATCCTTAATTCGATTTATTAAATCGGATCAAAGCTCGGGGGCTGCAGGTATATCGTCAAAGATTCTTCAGAATTTTTGGTTAATACCGAATCTCAGAGGCTACGTCTGGGTTCAAGAACTCTGATAGTGAAGACCCTTGATTTCTTTATTAAAAGCCAAACGAGGGTCGGGGGCTGCCCATTTGGGCGCACCGATTCGGTGCGCACCAATACAATCTTCAAGGAATGAATGAGCACTTCATGGTCTTTTGTACAGCATGGTTGCAAACATCTAAAAAACCCGGCTGATTTTTGACTTGGTTGATCTTTAGAGAACCCTACCGGATTTCAAGGAACCTGAAAGGCTTCAAAGAACTCTGTATTGACAACGATGTAGTAAGGTGACAAAGAACAAGGTGATAAGGTGCTCGGGGGCTTGATGGATATAGAAACCCCGGGTTCCCTAAGGAAACTCGAATCCTACTAGGACACCTTGTCCTACTAGGACTCTTCAATTGTAACCGACTAGGAGACTTACCATGTAACTTTGCCCCCTGTGATATATAAAGGAGGGCAGGGGTCCCTAGATTAGACCATGGAGTAACGTCGTCAGGCATTGCATCACAACAGATCAATACAAGATACACCATACAGGACGTAGGGTATTACGCATATTGCGGCCTGAACCTGTCTAAATCGTCTCTTGTCACCTTCGGCTCTAGATTCACGACGACTTCTCCCTAAACCCTTCTCTCGGGGCACCCCCTCGAGAACCTTGTTAGCATAAATCACCGACACCGGCCGAGCGGGAGATGCAGACCGCCCGGAGAGGCCGCCGCAACAGCAAATCGAGGGTGGGCATGGCGGCGCCGCACAGACCTCGGATGGAGCATATCCAGAGAGAGAAAGAGAGATGTGGACCAAATGGAGTCACGCCTCGCCTCGCGCCGGCCGCCCCTCACTCGCACGCCATTCAACGCCGTCGTCCAGCTCGCCATGGTGCGGCTTGAGGAGGAAGGGGTCGGCCCCTCGCTGCTCCCACGCCGGAGATTGAGAAGGTGAGAGGAGGCGGCAAAGATTGAGGAGGTGAGAGCAGGCGGCGGCGGGGAGAGACCTGAACTCCTTTTGTACATGACATCGGTAATTCAGTAGGTCCATCAGTAATTTAGTAATTTTTGTATGAAAATAATTGTATGAAAGTTGTATGGACCATTCTGAATTCTGTAAGCACCAGTCAATGTTTTATGCACAAATGAGAGTTGAGTTTCAGTGTACTTTTGCCTGTTAACAGCAGGGAACAAAATCTGAATTTTAAGTGGGTGCCTTCCCTACTAGTTTTGGAAAGTTTTCAGAATCTGAACATTCTGATTAAACTTGTTCACTGAAACCTCAGAATTCTTGGGTGTCCAGAATTGCAGCTGCTGCACCTCACAGAACTTACAGATTTAGTTATCCAGAAACCACGGCAATAGCTGCATGCTTCCAGATTTAGTTGAGCTCCCAAATTTTCTGTCGACCATTGTCTAGAGCTGGAAAGATAAGGGTGCGTTTAGTTACCAAAACTTTCCCAAAAAAACATTATTCATCCAACTTTTCTCTATTTGTCCCATCCCTCCCACTCACAGAACACTATTCATCAACATTATTTTTTTAGTGAACCGTGTATTTTCGAGGAATCTTTGGGTGAACTAGACACACCCTTATTCAGTAACAAAGTGTGGATCCTAGTCTATCAACCTCAGATGTCAGATTTACATGATCATCAGAAAATTCAGATGTCAGGTTTACAAGTAAATATACGATGCTCTCAGAATTTACAGGTCCATTGACATCTGACTTGGTCAGTTTGGGTAATATAATTAGGTCCAAAATGCAATTGCACAGACATCAGTCATCACTAGACAACAATGGTCACCAGTCATCACTTCACAGAGTTTCTGCACTATCTGTTTAATACTTCTCTGTTGGCTTTGCATTACAATTTCTCATGTTTCAGTAATTTATAAGCTGTCAGTGAGAATTTTGGTGTTCTAGTTATGTTAAAGTTCATTTGCCAAGTTGTTAGTGAGCTACTGTGGTTGCATCATGCATTCACGCTGCTCAGTTGATAGAGTTGTATAATTATAATAGGTCCCTGTAACAAATGCTAAAATGCGAGCATGGATTTTATGGTGCGATGAAATCAGTAAATTAAGTAGTTCCTGGCTCTGAATTTCTGGAAAGGTCATGTATGTTGTGTCAAATTACCTATTAGATTGTCAATTTTGCTGGACATTTCCTGTTCCAGATCAAACACTGACCATTTTCTGATAAGAACCTGTCAACTGAATCATCTTATTTGTAAACCTCCTCTTTTCCATGAACCTGAACTTTGAGGCCATTGAGAGAAGTATGTACAAGAAAATCAGCCTGCAGCATTGCAGCACTGTTTGCTGTCCAACATCTCCACACTTCATAAACTGATGACACCAGACATCCATGGCACAACAAATTCCAGAGAAAGATACTGGAAATAACAAAATAAAATAACAGGCCACCTCAATTGTTGTCTGAAAACAATGCCGAGCTTACAAGTGCCGAGCTCATAATTTTAAACAATGACTAAACCGGGGACTGAAACCTGGTTGTTCTAAAACTGAAACTGGGACTGAAACTGATCACAAACACAAGGCTGAAGCTGGGACTGAAACTGAAAAATTCAGCAAACACAATGACTGAAACTGAAGAATTGAAAAGCTAATTCAAAGAATATATGATCCTGCATGACTGAAACACATACTGCAACTGAACTTGACGAATGAAGGGAAAAATCCCCTCTGGCTGCATGTTTGCATGAGTGAAAATTCCAGTCCACAGCAATATATGATCCACAAAATGAGACAGATTAAAAACACTAAAATTTCAGATAAGCACAGCAAAGAACCTGTAGCATTCTGTGTGAAATGTCCAGAATCTGGGACAGAATTCAATTGGCTTATTCAGAAAATAAAATTCAGAAAGTCTGGATAGAACAAACACTTCCATTGCACAGATAATTAATTATACTTATATGGCAAAATATAGCAATATAACCTGACTAAACTACAAATCTGTTAGATAATAATATATAGAACTGAATTGTAGACAACATAGGAAATTTCAGCATTTAGAACAATTAACATCATATAGTACATTAGAGAAATTTACAGCGTTTGGCACAGAACATTTGATTCTGGAAGGGGCAGGGGAATTTAGTATCCATTTGCAAACAGCAGTGAATTTCAAGAGATCATGCTCTTTATACTCAGCGTTGCGCCAAGACAACCATGCGCGACCAACAATGTAGTATTTACAATTTGATTATTTAGACTCGAACGAGCCAAGAAAGTCTTGGCACTGGCCTTGGTGTCTTCTGTGCTTTCAATTCAAGAAGCCAAGAAATCGTCCTCGATCTCGCTCGCAGCAGATGGCCAATGGCGCGCCGCGCAAGGCGAGGAGGGGATCGATTAGCACCAGACGAGGAAAAGCATGCCCAGTGGCATGCATTCTGTCGTCTGAATGGCAACGTCGCTAGCGTCGCTGCTTCACCCCACGACGAACATGTTGAGGACCTTCTTGGCAGCCTAGGGAGGAGGCGGCGGCGACCTGTCGGAGACGGCCAGGCGCGGCGACGGCCTGGTCCGCCTCGATCCGTCGCCGTCGGTGCCCGAAGCCAGCCGTCTGTCCCCCCAGAGGGGCAGATCCAATCATGGCGGATGTCAGGTGGTGGGCTGCGCGAGAGGATTTTCGACGATGGCGACAGAGGGTGGTGGCGGCGCTGGCAGGCGACGTGGAGTCGGGAACGAGCGAGTCGAGCGAAACGGGAGAGAGAGAGAGGAGAAAGAGGAAAAATGGAAGCGTGGCCCACATCTCGGATGGGAACAAAGGGCCTCTAATTCTATGGATTTGGACCAAAATTTAGAGGTATTCACAAAATGGTAAGCCTTTTAGAGGCCGAGTTAGAGTTGAATTTTCCACCTAGGCCTCTAAAACAAAGGATACAGGCCCTATATAGGGGGCCCAGCTGGAGATGTTCTTAGGCAACAAAGTAAACTTCATTAGACAATAATATGTACATGACTTAGGCAATAATGTTGTTCTGAATCAGGCGGTATATTGCTCTAAAGTAGGGCAAATTTTACTTCATTTGACAATTACTTTTTAATTGATTGGTTGCACTACATCTTCTCATATCATTTCATTTTTGTTGTCTCCATGGTTAAGTTATTTGGAACTGGCTATGGCAGTAAATTTTTAAGGATGTAAAGCAATGTATCTAGATCTGGTGCATTTATATGAGCTTTATGCTTTAATAAATGATAATTCAGTGAACACCACACAAACAAACCCATAACACACACAAACACATGCAACACCACCACCTCCTGAGAAAGGAGCCGAAAGAAGCCATCGAAATTTGCGCCATTATCTCCAAAGTTGTGCCACGCCAAAAGCTGCAGCTCACTGCAAGCCCGAATGGATACCTGAACTCCCCCGCCACGGGACCTTCCCCCTCAAGCTGCACACACACGACTGTCGATCTCCCTATGCTGCAGTGAAGCTTTAGTAGAACATCGCCTCACACTCCTCTGTCAAGGACTCAGATATCCGAAACCGCTTTGAGAGCATCACATCCGCCAAGCCGTCACTGAGATCACAATTGCACGTTGCACGCCAGCTCAAAACATCTAGAACTCATGGGCCCTCTGTACCTTGCCGCCAACACGTGGAACATGCACAACACTGTTGCCGCCACCACCAACACTACCAACCGGCAACATAGTCATCTCCCCCAAACAACAACACTACCACAGGCCAAGCCAGGCCTCAAAAAATGATGACTTCAGGATGCGCGCGATGCCAAGGTTGCGCCGCCATCTCTTGTCCATAGTAGACAGGGCTTTGACCCAAGATGCCTTGTGCAACAGGCATGGAAGCTCCACAATAACGCCCCCAACAAGAGAACGATGCCCGAGAGCACCGCCGCCAGCAAAAGCGCATTCTGTAGAAAGTAAAAGGAGCCGTCGGGAGTGGATCTGCCTTATAAATGTAGACCGACCAAGGCCAGCTTTTTCCTTCAAATCTACCTGTCTTTTTGTCAAAAGTAGAAAGGCGGTCCATCTAAGTTTATCATTTTTATAAGGGTCGTGGGGACAGTCTAAATTACGACCGACCATAATTTAGATAAACATTTTTTCCGAATTGGTATGGGAATTTGGTAATATTTGAGTACTTTTGCCCCTTTTTAGGTAGTATATGGGGAAAGTCAAATCTTGGGATGAATTTTTTTCCTTAAATAGGACCTTCTCTGCTTTGCCCCACTTGATTGCATTGTTGTTTAGGGTGCGTTTAGTTTAAGGAAAGATTTCTTAAATATACATTGTTCACCAAAAAAACACTGTAGATGAATAATATTCTCTGAGTGGGAGAGATGGAATGGATAGTGTTGGGTACCGAGATTAAGGGTAACCTAATCAGGGGATCCAAAACACTCAAGGAGCACCCAAGACTATGGCTCCACTCGATCCATCAGATGTGTACGACAAGAGATAAATACCTAGGCCCACGGCCTTGGTAACAAGACGGCCCAACAAAGGCCAAGTCGGGTGCCTCCTGAGGAGCCCCCAAGATCTCCGTCCCGCTCGGGGGTACTGCCTACCCCCGAATGGGAAATCTCCGTCACTATCGAGGCCTCCCCAACGAACCCTTGGAAAAACCATAGCCCTCGAGCTCCCCGCCTCGCTCGAGGGTGATATACCCTACGAAGGGGCGCGCTGCCTGCCCACCTGACAAGCGCATTCAATGTCCGAAGTGACGACGCGCCACGATAGTCAAAAGGAGGAATCACCGCGCCATGCCGTGGAAACAACTATGGTCATTTCCGCCTGCACCAACCACTATACGGGCAGGACCGCACTATTCCTATCACTTTGCCAACCTCTCCCCTGTCCTTATCAACGGGAGAACCCTCAACGTGGCATGGGGGACCCTCGAAGATTCGTACGGACGAGGCCAAGACGTCATTCCGGTCAGCAACAACCCACGAACGTTGTCTCACCAGTGCGAAAGCTCAAGTCATCAACAGCGACGCCCATGCCGTCTCCTGGAGCTGAAGCTGGCACGTGCGATTCCTGCTCGACGGACCGAGCGGCTCAAGGTGCAGAGGGCGTGCCCAGCGTCATGTCCCTCCTACAGCACCACAACGACATGTGGACTTTAGAACATAACCCACACATGTATTTCTCCCTCCTCCCTTGGCCTATGAAAGGGGGAGAGGGGAACATGCACGGGGGCGGAAGCCAGACGCACATCCCACGGCTCGGCAAGCTTACGATATTGGCACTCACCTCAATCATCCTTAGCAAGGGACTTGGGAGCCTCTCTCCCTCTCGCCTCAATCATCCTTAGCAAGGGACTTGGGAGCTCTCCCCTTCCCCCACCTCACTCTCCACTCCCACTCCCTCTCTCTTCTTCCTCTCTCCACCATGAGGAGCTTCCAAGGTCCCCCCATTGAAGGCACCCAAGAGCTCGCCGGAGACGTCGCCGGAGCTTCGCCGGAGCACCCCGCCGACGAGCTGCTCCTCCACGTCGTCATCTTCCCCGAGCAAGGAGCTTCCCCAAGCTCCTCCTTCCTCCCCATTGCTCTCCTCTTCAACTCAAGGTCAAGAACAAGCAAGCCTCACTCCTCCTCGCCCTACACCAACCTGCGACCCTTGTGGGAGTTGTGCACATCACTGGTGCGCCATTCCCCCTCTCGATCCACTCTCCATTGCTCTAGGTTTAGAGTTTTTGGAGTTTCTTGGAAGAAAACCACCATTGATGAGTTCGAGCTTATAAACCTTAATGCATGTCAAATCTATCACTTGGAATAAAAGGTTGACACTGTCACAAACCCATAGAAACAAACGGCACCCGAAACGGAGGTCGAAGCCGCCGCCGGCGAGCTTTTCTTTTCCGGTCGTCGGGCTTTTAGGAAGATCCGGGAAAGAGCCGGAAGATCCGATTTTGAGTTCCAGTACATGCCCGGAAGTTCCAATTCTATGCTCGAAAGATCTGGTTCTTCTCTGGGTAAAACCAGAAGATCCGATTTTGTGCCCGGAAGATCCAGTTCTTCTCTGGGTAAAACTGGAAGATCCGGTAATTCGATTCGGAAGATCCGAAAATCACCCAGTTGACTTATATACCTATATTTCCAACTTAAAGTATGTTTATACATAATTCCAAGGCTTTCTAAACCCATATTTTGTCACATATTTTGCATCTCATTTTGGAGATTCATTCATGTCATATTTATTTATCAAGTATCATTGCATTCGTGTAGAGATCGAGACGCCGGAGGACACCGAGGTTGAGACCGAGCACGACCCTGTGGCTGAGGAGACCTTTGAGCAACAAGGCAGGCACCTAAGCATATTTCTCACCCTATTTTGGATCAATTTGGTATATGTGTCTTGTTTGCGCATGTTCATACCTATATATGTATGCTTCTTTGAAAGTGCATTTGGCCCCCTAGTGGTTTTGGTGGTGATAACAACCACAATTTGGATGTTTCATACTTTTATAAACATATGTGCAGGTGTTAAATGAAATAAGAAAAAGATCTTATACAAAGGAGGTCCCCAATTCAAATTGTATGGTGTGAAGCTCATATGGAGGATTTAAATCGAATTTATTCTTTAAATTTGAGTATAGGAAACACCGTACTATCAAGGGGGACGTGTCTGATGAATCAAGGTTGCTAAAGTGCTATATTGAGATGAAAACTAACTTTGAGAGACAAAACGAGCAAAACTCAGTTTTTCAGGGAAAAACCGGAAGATCCGGTTCTGATCCCGGAAGTTCTGGTTCGGTTCTGCGTAAAACCGGAAGTTCCGGTTTTCTTAATCGGAAGATCCGAAATGGTACTGAGTAGAAAATGGCAAAACCGGAAGATCCGATTTTGTGAATCGGAAGATCCGAAAAGGTACTGAGTAAAATTTGGCGAAATCGGAAGTTCCGATTTTGTGAATCGGAAGTTCCGGTTTGGCAGTACACTTAGGATTTTTTCAGCTAACCTAAGCCTGTGCGGAAGATCCGAGTAGTACTCGGAAGTTCCGGTTTGCCCGATTCAGAACATAACGGTTAGATTTTGGGGATGGGTATAAATACCCCCTCTCTTACCCCTTCAACCCTAGCTCGCACAACTCAACTGAAAACACTCTTCTAGCTCTCACTTGCTCTCTCCACTCCCCTCTAAACCTTGCCCTAGCCAAGATTCATTTGGGGATTGGTTGAGAGAAGAGATTTGAGGCTTGTGGGTTGACTTTGAGTGAGGAGAAGCATTTGTTCATCTAAAGAAGCACTTGAAGCATCCTTGGCTTGTGATTCGCGTTGTTACTTTAGGAGCTTGCTCCTAGATGGTTAGAGGTCACCAAGTGCAGCACCTAGCTTGTGGGAGCGCCTTGGAGGATTATATCACACATTCCTTGTGTGGAATCATCTAGTAAGTGACTCAATCTTGATCTTTGTGGTCGATTGGGGGAGGAAACGAGTTGAAAGAGACTCTACCCTTTGTGGGTACCTCAACGGAGACGTAGCTCCCTTGGGAGTGAACTCCGGGAACAAATCTCGTGTCTCTTTGTGTTGCTTACTTCATTTTGTTCATATATTCTCATATTTGCTATATATTGCCCGATCTATCTCTATAAAGGTTTCCGCTGTATTTGATCATCATATATAGCTCTTAGAGTACCTCTGTGAACTTTCTATTCACGTGGAATTGCGAATAACTTGTTAGATTTTGAATCTCGAGCAAAGGTTATTTTCGCATCGGAACTTCCGAGTGAGTCTCGGAAGATCCGGTCATCGGATCTTCCTAGTGGTACTCGGAAGATCTGGTTTCACTGACAACTTGTGAAGAAAGAATTTTCAGGTTTTATTAGGTACGCCTATTCATGAGATGGAGCTCATGCGTACTAGTCATGCTTAAGTTGATTAAGGACCGTCTCATTGATAGCCGCCCTCTTGAGCACTTTGTCATACAAACCACATACCTAGGATGGGATAGACAAGCCAAGTACCATAAGCTGGACCTTGCCATGGGACGGTTTGACACGGGTTGTGATGAGGGGTAGATGGCGGCGTCCGTTACCCTATACATCTCCGGCCACCCTCTCATTGCCGGGTGTGGGTATGTGAATAGTTGAGGGCATGAATTAACACTTACTTTTGGTGCACAGGGTATGGTCGTTGGTCTTGCGCCTCTTGTGGGAAAAGTTGTATACCCCTGCAGGGTTTAAATCTATTGCAATAGCCGCGTTCCTCGGTCATGGTACATGCTCTATGAGGCTCGCTCCAATGTAGAGTTACCGATTGAAGTTCATGAGAGATTGAACTTGCTCATGATGGATCTCATAATATAGAATTAAGTTGATTGATGAATGTTTAGGTTAGATAGGGTCTTTTGCTTCTATAACCCTTTCAAATGCAGATTCTTTTATGCAAGTTAACTACCTATTGCCCATCCTTGCTACCAACCACATGCATACTTCTTGAGAGTCGGGCTTGTATATACCCATATTGGATAAGTCCTGCAGAGTACCTTCGTACTCATGGTGCTATATTTAAGTTGTGCAGGTGAGGCGCCAACGGAGCCCATCTTTGGATACTTCCTTTCCGTCGACGAAGGTGCGGGCAGGGGGTAGCTGCCCATAGTTCACCTATGTTGATGAGTCACTTGTGGCATGAGAGTGAACTCATTTATTTTGTTGTAATATCTATGAGAGCGATGTTTAAACCTTCCGCTGCAAAACCTTATGTTTAGACATGAAACTTGAACTTGGTTTGTAATACTTGAATGCTTTTATGTATGGTGAACTCTATGTATGCAATGCTATATGTGATGAAGATGTTTAACTTATGCTAGTGAGGTGTGTCGTCCTGGGCATTGTTTGGGACACATCTCAAGGACGGCCGGGGTTAAGCCCTTTTAATTAGATTGATCTAATTAACGGGGTTTAGCTTGGAGGTTCCTCACAAAAAATATTAGTCAATGTTATGTTTTGGAGACCATGTCAATGTCCTAAACGACTTCCTTTACTAAATAGAATACCAAATAGAAGGGGGTACTCAAACATTTGGTATGTCAGGGATTAAAGTTTGCACCTTCCTAGGTTGTTTATCATTCGTGTAATCACTCTTGCTTGCTTTCCGACTTGCTACGTTTTGCTCTTATGTAATTCGTAGTGGCCTCTTTGGCGCTTATCGCGCGTTGTACACTTATTTCTTCTTAATACAAAGATACACAGCTCTCCTACGTATCCGAGAAAAAGAAATTACACCAATCTAAATGGATAAAGATACAGCGCGTGATACGTTTTAGATTGTGGGGGTGTTTAGTTGGTAGAGATTAGTGGAGATTTCCTGTAGCAGATATACACTGTAGCAATGAATAGTGAGGAACTAGGATCTAAACAACTCCTATAGGGAAAAATACTATAGCATTAGAAAAACACTGTAGCATTTAAAAACACTGTAGCATTCGTTGAGAAACGTATTTTGTGAGCGAGAAATAGTGAAAAATTGGAATGAATAATAAAAAGTTGTGAATCTAACATGGTCAAAGGTTGGAACGTTGACCAGGATATAGAGTTTTGATCTGGACAGGAAATTGATCTGGACTCTGGAGTATCTCGTTGTGCAATCACAGGTAGGATGACTTTTGAGCTTGGCATTATGAAAAAACTAGAGTTTTCTTAGTTCACTCAGCATATCATATGTTGGTTAATAACTGGGGCAGACGCTTGGTGTGGTTGGAACATAGCACGGGAAAATAAGATACGAAGGCAGTAGAGAAGGAATGAATCTTTATGGAACATCTAGGTGCTATAAAAACTTGGATGTTCCTATGGAGATTGGCAAAACAATCCATACCGACGAATGATATACCCCATCATAGGAGTATGGCAACTCATAGCACATGCAATGTTGGAATGGAGGATTTATGGAGACATTCGTTGTTGGATTGCAACATGTATAGGTGCTTGTGGGCACTAGAGAAGGAAAAAAATGTGGAATTTCTTTGTAAGGTTCAGTTTCAAGATGCGAGAACCTGGCTCGCGTCTGTTGTTAAACCTTTATCTCATGAGGACCTGACGAGAGTAGCAGTAGAGACTTTGTATGCAATTCATATGAAGGAGGAAAGCAATTCATGAGCAATATTTCCAAAGTCCATTGTCCGCTCATTATTTCATCGACGAGTTTATTTCTGACTTGGATATGAGCAGTCCGGCACCAAAATTAAAGGAGAAGAGTGGTGGGGGCGACACAGTACCCCAACGCCTCGATGGATTCCCCGCCTAAAGGGCGGATGAATATTAAAATAGATGCTGCAACATGTCCAAGATTTCCAACACAGGTTCAGCAGCGGTTGTAGCCAGGGATGAAGCAAGCAATTTTTTTGAGTGCTTCATCCTTTGTTATTTCTGGTTTGTCTGACCTGAAACAGGTGGAGGCAATTGCATGTCGCGAGAACCTGACACATGTAGCTGACCTCAGTGTTGGAAAGTTTAGGATTGCAAGTTATTGTCTGACTCTGGTGAAGAACATCTATATCAACTGTGTGTAGTTGTCCAGAACCTGTCAACTAGCATGTAGATAAGGCCAGTGGCAAAAGTCAGGTAATTATTTATAAATTGATGGGCACACGCGTCTTTAAGCAGAGAAGGTGAGATGCGATGAGCAAGGATAAGCCAAAAAAGAAGAAGCTCATGCCCGTTAGTGCAAGCCGTGCCTGGCTTTTGCGGGGCTTACGCATGAGCCAGTTGAGCTAGGGCCGTTTGGGCCAAATCGCACTTTAATCTGATCGTCGCAAAGATGCATGTGAATTATACTGGTGATTGTGTTTATTTGCCTACTGCAGCGGCTCGAGTCAGAGCCTTAGGGAAGTGTTGGAGCCTTGATACTAATTAAAGTCATACACAAACCTATAATCCGCATCATTCCGTTGTAGTCTAGCTGGTTAGGATACTCGGCTCTCACCCGAGAGTCCCGGCAACGGAAAATTTTTGTATATTTTTTTTTTTTGCCTAACGTTCCTTGTCATCTCGGTGATTTTGCTGGACCGACTTACGACGGTAGATTAACACTACCACAGGATCAGGGTTCGCCCCATCGCTGCTGACCGCGGTAGGAGAATCAAGGGAGTACGTAGCTTTATGTAACCATTCACCTACCACCGCCCAAATCTGCCTGCCAGTTGACTGTTGACCCTGCAGCTCACGGCGCGGGCACGGGCCGGACGGAGGAGTCGGTGGAGAGAAGAACAACCAACTCCGAATCAGAGAACGTCGGGTCCGGAATGAAAAGTTGAAGCAAGCTGTCTGACCCGTTGGATCTCAACCCTGTAGCTATTATAAAGAGAGAACATGAGAAATTTACAGTGCTACGTACTACTGCATCAGGTTTTGGATCGCGTCGATGGCTTCTTGCCCCCTCCCATGTCTCCAGCAGCCTTAGTGGATCGTTATATGACGATGACGCAAGTAGCGAGCAGCTTGGCAGCTTGAGTACGTATGGTATGGAAGATAAGGGCCTGTTCGGCTGCTTGGTTCAGCCACGGCTGGAGCTGGGGCTGGAGCCGTTAGACAGCCAGAATGGGAGGCTGACTGGTGGACCTAGCTGGCCAGCCCAGCCAGCCGAACAGGCCCTAAAACGAGATTGGCTGTTACAGTAACTACGGTACGGAAAGAGGCCGTAAAAGGCTGCAGTACCGCAAGTCCGCAAGCAATCTAGCATGGCGAACTCTGGAAGGCTGGGAGGACCCAGTAGTGGCCCTACCTGATGGATCGCACAGCTTGCATTGCCTGCCGCGGCATCAAAGCAGCTGATGATGTCCTGCACGTTCACCCGCAGGAAGATGCCTCATGTAACTCCATCGTATGTGGAACCAAATACGTACGTCGGCTGAATTCCATTTGTACAAAATTTGCACGCTCAGACGCAGGGTCACAGGAAAACGCCTCAGCCCTCAGGTATTCCATCGTATCTGGACTGGAGCCGTCGGTTGAATTCCATTGCAGTTGCAGTACTGGACTACTGGTAGTTTGGTGCCTGATACAGCTGCCAGAACTGGTAGCAGGCTAGTAGCTAGCAGCAGTGCCAGATCTGCTGACGCATCACTGTGTGGCTGTGTGCACGATAACTTCAGGCCACAGAAACGAGCACAGTTCCCCCTGACACGGAGAATCGGGATCTCGGTGTGCCACGAGGGCGGCGGGGGTCACTCCCACGTCCCCAATCTCCATGCACCTGCGAAACCCCAGATTAATTACGGAGAAAACCCGCATAATAATGTTAAAAAAATGGAGATTTACTAGGTTAAAAGCTGAAAATATTTAAGGCGCTCCTCCGATTTCCCAACTACCCCAGTAGCCAAGCGGGCGCTCCGCTTTCTGACGCTGCCACGCAGATCAAATCTCAAATCCCAGCAGCAAACAGCAGGCTCTACAATAATCGGGGTCGCCACCGACCCCTAAGCTAGAATCGCACTCCCACTCCAGTCCTCACTCCCGCACCGTACGCTTCCGTGCCGCGTCGCTTTTGCCCGCCCACGCCAGCGCCACCGGCCGACGTCGTAGGGAGGCGCCGCGCGGCAGAGGCAGGCGAGGAGGTGGGTGGTGGTAGGGCGGCGGCGGGGTTACGGCGCTGGGTTGCCGACGCCGGGGGAGATGAAGGCCAAGGCCCTCCCCTTCATCGCCTTCGAGCACAAGCGGTTCGTTCCCGACTCTCCCGCCCGCGCGCATCTCGGCGACGTGTTGGTTGGTCTATGCTGTTTCGGGGGGATACTACTTTCCACGGAGTCATCGACTTCCTGCTCGAGACTTCCGCTCGCGTGTTTCGGAGATATTTTGGGATTTACTTTGGTGCGCGAGGATCTCGATCCTGGGGGAGATATTTAGGGGCTGAATTTGGGCAATGCAGCTCCTAGATCTCCGCATTTACGATGTGATGGATTACTTTTGTTTTCAAATGTTCGAGTTGTGGTTTTATGACGCTCGCAGGATCCGAGACTGAATGATGCGAAACTGCTGATATTTTAAATACCTGTAGAAATGAATTGTAAGCCAAATTTAGTGAGCGAGATGGGGTTTTAGCAACTTTTGATTTGTCCCGGGCCTGTGATAAAGAGGAATTTACTTCATGATTGCGGCATTTAGCTACCACTAGTACATTTTTTGACTGACACATTGGGCGGTGGTACAGGGACGCTTATGGTTTTGCTGTGCGGCCACAGCACCTGCAGCGGTACAGAGAGTATGCAAACATCTACAAGGTGGAAGAGCAATCCTTCTGGTGATTCCTACATTTTCCACCATGATTTTTCATCCTGCTGAATTGCAGATATTGTTCTTCTGCCTCTGCAGGAGGAGGAAGAGGAGAGGTCCGAGAGATGGAAGAATTTTCTGGATCGGCAGGCTGAGGACGGAGAATCATCTGGAGAGGATGTTAAGGTTGCACCTTCCAACGAGGACGATGGACCTCCTGGCAAGAATGCTGAGGATGCCAAGCCAGATGAGAAAACACTGAGGCAGCCAAGACCACATAGGATCCATATATGGACCGAAATCAGGCCCTCTTTGGGCCACATTCAGGAGATGATGAACTCACGTGTCAAGAAAAAACAATCTTCTTCGGTTAAAGAAGGGTACATCGGGGATGAACTGCACCCTGACAATCCTGAAGAGAGCAAGCCATCAGAGGATTCTGACGATGAGTTCTATGATGTAGAGAAGGTTGATCCTAGCCAAGAAGTGCCTGCAGCTGACATTGCCAATGCTGACTCAGGTACAAATCGAGGTGCGGACCAAGAAGATTTTTATCCTTGGAAGGAAGAATTAGAATGCTTGGTCCGAGATGGGCTTCCAATGGCTCTGAGAGGAGAGGTACAACATGCTTTTTTCTAGAATAGAATTGATCTATTGTTCTATTACAACAACAAAACTTTTGATTTGTGGAGACAGCTATGGCAAGCTTTTATTGGTATTGGAGCACGTCGGGTGAAAGGGTACTATGAGGGTCTCCTTGCAGCGGATGGTGAAAGAGAAGACAACAAATGTTCGGATTCTCCGACTGCAGAATGTGGTGATGGAAAACCTAAAGCATCTCAACCATTTTCTTCTGAGAAGTGGAAAGGGCAAATAGAGAAGGTATGTGAATTATTTATGATTTTTTTACTGTAAAGCGGACACAATATTTCATTTGTTGATGCCATCTTTACTTTGGAGCCTTTTAGGATTTGCCTAGAACATTTCCAGGGCATCCTGCACTAGATGAGGATGGTAGAAATGCATTAAGACGCTTGCTCACAGCTTATGCTAGGCACAATCCATCAGTTGGTTACTGCCAGGTACATCTCTACCTTAACTATCATATTACTTTTCATGTCAATGAATGTCATTGGCTTGTTGGGGAGCCCTTTCAGTTTTCAGGTGTATCTCATTTGAATATTGGCATTTGAAGCTTAAAAAAATGTCCCACTGGCCACTACATAGACACCCCTTTTAAAGTTTCGTTGAAAAAAAAAATAAAATTGATCATCGCCAAATCACATACAGTCTTGTAATTTAGAGATAGTTGTCGGGGACACGATTATAGCACAGTGGTAACTGGTATGGCCATTCATCGAGACGGCGCCCATCGGGGCTTGAACTCGGACCTGGGTTTCACATGTCATGTGCCCACCTCCCTGTGCAGCAGTTGCATAGGGTCCTGGACTACCGAAGAAGCATGTGCTGGTGGGCTTCCTGCCCTGGCCAGGTTTCAGTTGGGTCCTTCTCTAAATTAGGGGGATGTCCTTCCCACTGGTCTAGATTTATTATAAGTATTTTATAGATAGTTTTCAAACATTTGCGTCCATGTCGCTGACTACCCCTTCCTAAAATTAGTCCTAAAAATAATGCAGGCAATGAACTTCTTTGCTGGTCTGTTACTTCTGCTAATGCCAGAGGAGAATGCATTTTGGTAGGTTCTCAGTGCAACTACGACGTTTCATGTTATTCAAGATGAAGGGTTGATTCCATAATTGTACTGCTGAACTAAACATCTTGTTGTATGCTTTCATGGGGTTCACAGGGCATTGACAGGCATTATGGATGACTATTTTGATGGTTACTTCTCTGAAGAAATGATTGAATCTCAGGTAATGTAAATTGCCCGTTTCTTAATTTCAATTTTGCACGCATTGGGTTCTAAAGCAGGTCGCTAATGTAAAGATGGGTAGAGGTATACCTAAACTAACTTAGGACGAGGCGGTTAAGAGAGACCTTAAGGAGTGGAATATCGCCAAAGAGGTAGCGATGGGTAGTTTGACCTTTTAAGCTTCCTTGTATTTTACATCATCTGCATTTTGGTTTCCCCATAGGTGGATCAGCTTGTTCTAGAGGAGTTAGTCCGAGAGAGACTCCCAAAACTAGGTAAATTTCCTTTGATTTTTCATTATTTTACCATATGACTTTCTGATATACTAACAGCACAAGTTTGACAAGAACTTTCATGTACCTTTTAACAGTAAATCATCTTGATTACCTTGGTGTACAAGTTGCTTGGGTTACTGGTCCATGGTTCCTATCTATTTTTATGAACATGCTTCCCTGGGAAAGTGGTAAGCTTTGTTTTGTGCTTTCTGGAACATTTACCCTTTTCTTTTGAAAATGATATGTCCTCTGATCTTGCAATATAAAGTGTGTTTCTTGAGAACTGTCAATTCGGAGTATAGGTCAATTTAAGACATCACTTGAGCTGTTGCAAAATGCAAGCACAGTGTCACTTTTTACCCTTAATAGTTGTAGCATTCCATTACTGCATTATGTTTTTTTAGATTGACTGCTATTTTTTGTCTCCTTGACTTCCTACTATCGCCATTAACTTTTCTTGGATTTAGTGCCTCCTTGATATGTGTGTCAGTAAGCTTGGACTAATATTTTGTTTTTAGAATACATTATGTTTTTACTATTATCTTCTCTCAAAACATGATAACCATTTTACTGCTATTCAAACATTTCAGTTCTTCGTGTTTGGGATGTGCTTCTCTTTGAGGGAAACCGTGTGATGCTCTTCCGGACAGCCCTTGCCCTGATGGAGTTGTATGGTACTGGGGGTCCTTCCTTTTCTTTACTGACACTGACACTAAACAAGTAGTATCTTGGAAGTTCGGTCCTGGATGGAGGCTTATCACCAATGTTAATTGTAGGTCCTGCACTTGTGACAACAAAAGATGCTGGGGATGCAGTAACCCTTTTGCAATCTTTAGCTGGTTCTACTTTCGATAGTAGCCAGCTTGTTTTAACAGCTTGCATGGGATATCAAGCTGTAGGTGAAGCAAGGCTGCAAGAACTGAGGAATAAACACCGGCCATCTGTTATCTCTTCAATGGAGCAGAGAGCAAGAGGCCTCCGTGTCTGGAGGGACACCAACAGTCTCGCATCTAAACTGTATAATTTCAAGCGTGATACTGAACCATTGGTATCCTTATCAGAAGAACAATCAAATGACCCAACAGATGGTGATAAGAACCAAGAAACCAGTTCTGGTATCATGAATGATATGTATCGTGGTCTCACAGTCAACTCTGAGATTGACTCTTTGCCTGATCCTAAAGACCAGGTATCATTCTCATTATACTAAACTTTTCTTCATCTCCCAATTGTAAAGCAGTGGTTTCATTGAACTTAAGGGACAAACTAAATCAAACACTTCCATTATTAAGTTTATTCCAAGTTTAGTCAATTTATGAGAAGTTTATGGTGCCATGCACACTTAGCTTTTGAGGAAGCTGTTTACATCCATCCATTTTCATTTTTTCTGGATATCTTATCTTAATGATAAGATGGGTGTCACAGAAGCAATATATGTTTGCATTTGGCTCTTGTTTGAGCAAGCTGCTTACTTATGAAGTAGATGACATCACTATTCCTGAAAGAAAAGGACTATTGTTCTGAAACCTATAGTTTATCCTACATTTCTTCACTGTGATTATTTGTGCAAATGTATCTGTCATTAATGCTAATTGATATAATTGGCCCAATAATGTAGGACTTATAGTTAGCATGCTACCATATCTCCCTGATATTATATAGTTACAGGTTATGTGTTGGCAATTTGTAGCAACTTTTGCTCCACTACTATAAACAAATCTGTATGTCAGTTTTGGGTTCCGCTCTCTTATTTCACCTCGAATTTGTATGTAAGTGTAGTAACTTATACCATCTTAATCTAGGAATTTATATTTTGTTGTATCATCTCAGGTGGTCTGGCTGAAGGGAGAACTGTGCCAACTGCTAGAGGAGAGAAGATCAGCTGTTCTGAGGTTGGTTTTGAATATCCAAGACTGTGACCCTTAGGTTGTTTGAGCCATTTCCTATCCATATAACATGCACGTGTTTTATTTGTAAGAAATCAATTTTGGAACTTAGGTGAATCAGGTAACGGTTCCTGTCATGTAACCACTGTCTAAACCTTGATTTTTTTTTTCCACCTTCATCACCATACCCTATTAGCCCACAACAGAGCTCATCTAGATGTGTTGGAAGCAGTCGTTTTTATCCTGTGTATGTGTGAAGGGTTAGTAAGTTTGGTGAATTTTCAGTCAAAACTAGTTGAGCTTACATGTTTTATCATGGGTAGTGCTCTCTTAAAATACCATATTCATGGATGTACTCAAAATCATCAAAACTATATGTTACAACTCTAGTTGTGCTTGTCTTCTGAAGTGGTAAGCAAACTGTTCTGCGTAGCATTTATTGCAATATTGGACCCACATTGTTCATATCTGGGCCACACTTTCGAGGGTTGACAGCAGGAGAGGGGGTGGACAGGAGATAGAAGTTCCTTATAAGTCATGTTCAACTTTCTTCCATAATGTCCTTCACCAAGCTTAGCTGCTTAGGTGAGGATAGAGTATACAGGACACTTTTAGATGCAAGTGAAGGCATAAGTAGGGAAAGTTTCGTGCCGCTCTGCTTGGGAAACAAGTTGGTAGAGGGTTGTGGCCGAAATATATGTGCCTACAATCCCTGTGCTCTAGTTGACTAGGCTACATAATCAGGTTTACAAAACATTCTGGATCCATTATCCGCTTGCAACCCAGAAATATATCTACATTTTTTTGTTCCATTAATAATAATTCAGTAAGTATATGAATAAACTGTACTAGGGATTCATGGACAAGGTGATTTTATTGGTGCAGAAAAGATGGATATGTATGCTCTTCCGTGCTTGCATATTGAACTATTCTTTGAATTATTCTAATTATTGTTTTTTTTCCTATTGTCTTTATACAGGGCTGATGAATTAGAGACAGCACTGATGGAGATGGTTAAGCAAGATAACAGACGTGAATTAAGTGCAAAAGTAACCACAAATGATGTTTTTTCATCTCTGTTTGACTGTTTGTTGAATTTGTTGTCATCTTTCATGTTGAACCTGAAGTTTGCAAAAATAGTATCATCTCTTTTCACAGCCAATGTCTTTGTTGGAATACACTTCCTGTTGAATATATTGTTATTAATTAAGTAGCTAATCTTGTAGATGAAAATCCTTGTTTTCTTGGAATATGATTGTTTCCATATCTGCTTGTCCATCTCCTAGGTCGAGCAGTTGGAACAAGATTTATCAGAGCTAAGGCAAGCTCTATCAGACAAGCAGGAACAGGAGCAAGCAATGCTTCAGGTACAATTCTTACCCATAGGCTGCTCATCACTATGTCATATGCAGCATGCCGACCAACTAGGTCAATTGCAGGTCCTGATGCGTGTGG
The DNA here is from genome assembly GCA_015342445.1 of Digitaria exilis. Classification (NCBI taxonomy): domain Eukaryota; kingdom Viridiplantae; phylum Streptophyta; class Magnoliopsida; order Poales; family Poaceae; genus Digitaria; species Digitaria exilis. The sequence continues at coordinate 1,576,213 of JACEFO010001719.1, forward strand.
AGCAAGAACAGAAAGTCACAGAGGATGCCCGCATTTGTGCTGAGCAAGATGCTGCCGCCCAGAAATATGCTGCACATGTGCTCCAGGTTAATTCTGTTTGAGCTAGTATTCATGTTTGCATGCTATTATATGTCTTGATCTGACTGTCCCATTTGCATGTGTGATAACTGGTAGTACCTTTTTTTTGGGGTGGGGGATAGTGCCTGGAAAACTGCATTGAGTTTGTAATAGCCTTTCTGCCTTTGCAATACATTGCCTTTTTCCTGCTCTGGAAAAAGTTGTTCCTACTGTGCAGCACACGTGCACTGATATCTAGGATCCTTAAAAAAATCTAGGCCTTTGCTGTAGATTTTTTTTCTGCTCTTAAGAATGAAGCAAGCCAATATTTCCTTGTGTAGTTTTATGATTTGCTGCTTGTATACTCGGTTGTGTATACAGGAGAAGTACGAGGAAGCTGTGGCTTCACTTGCACAAATGGAGAACAGAGCAGTTATGGCAGAAACAATGCTAGAGGCAACGCTTCAGTACCAATCTAGTCAGCAGAAAGCACAACTACCGTCCCCTTCTCCTTCTCCAAGGTACCATTGCCCTGATCTTGTTTTATGACATTTTATTAGTTTATTACCGGATCGGTACTCATACTGGCAAGGCAACAACTATGAATAATGAATTTATTGAACTAGACCTTTCTCCTTTTTTTAACTGCTAATATGCAACTCTCTCCAGTTAGGATTTTCCCCACCAAACACGAATAGATATGATTTGAGCACTAAGCTTTCCTTGCAAAATGTTCCACTCATCTGCTGCTATGATTCTCCACTGCAAACTTGACCCTGTTGCTTCATCCTGAAGGACCCCAACACGAGATGGATCACCCCATGCAAACCAAGACTCATCACAGGAGTTCCAACCTAGAAGAATAAGTTTGCTTGCCCCATTTTCCCTTGGCTGGCGAGACAAGAACAAGGTACATTCTTTTGCAAGGTGGATTATGATTGTCTGGAAATATATTTTTTATTTTATTTTAATGTGCTAGAACACTTACACTAGTAACTTCTTTATCAAATTCCTAAGTGGGGAACGTCACAATCTTGTTATTCTGACAGTTTTCTTTTTCTGAAGATATCAATTGCCTTGCATTAATTAGAAGAAAGGAGTTGCAGCTTTTTCTAAAAGAAACACTAATATTGCTAACAAAAGCAAAGGATAATGACACCAGAAAAGCAACTAAAGGATTAATAAAGCTAAACACAATAAGCCATAACCAACCAAAAGAGCAACACAAGCTAATTTGCGAGTACAAAAGCTCTTTGCCTGTCCCCCCACATGCTCTTTGGTATGGAAGAAAACCTGATCGGTGACAAGCGTTTTTGTTTTGGGAAACTTTGCTCATGCACATGCAGTGTCTTATACTCATCGTGAAGAGGTAATTGTGTGATAAGGTACTATAATTGTGTGCATGTCTATTGTCAGACTGAGATCCTAGCTGACTGAAAAAGGAGCAAAACGTTTCAGCATCTTGTTTTCTATAATTTTGTGAAGTGTGGTCCCTGTAGATCCTGTGAGTGTTATATCGTTTTGTTATTAAGAATGGCCGTTCATAATGTAGAACTTGCCATCAAGTTGTCTGGCCATTTGCAGTATAAACCTATTAAATTTTTTTATGCTATAAGATTTAACGTAAATTGTACTTTTTCTAAATGTTGACTACTATCATACTGAAGTTCTTCCTAACTGATCCAACCCGCTATTGATCGTGGTGAATATGAGTCCCTATTGCCATTATACATTCATGCAACTATTACACTAGCGGTGTTCCTATTTCCTGGTGAACATTTTAGAGGGGTTAGATTCAGTCGTATTCTGGTAAAGGGCCTTCTTTGTTTTTATTATTTCTCTTGGAGATATTGGACTGTTCATATATATTATTTTTGTCACGTGGTATGAGATTTAGGGCTTACCTCTTCTAGGATAATTTGACTTTCGTTCTATGAGAGCTGTTATGCTTTACCTGATTTGAAGTTATCTGTACCCTGCCTTGGTTCATCACAGGGCAAGCAGAACAGCACTGATGAGTCGACAAACGGTATGCTTAATAACAACACTGAAAGGGTTGAAACGCCCAAGAAGGACGATGAGAAGCTGGGTGATTCACCAAAAGAGGGTGAACAGACAGTAGAAACACCCAAAAGAGGCAGCGAGCCCAGATTAGAGACGCCCAAGATGGATGGCGATACACCAAGTGTCGAAAGGAGCACTGGTAATACGGAAGGGCTGGAGGATCAGTTGGAGGAAATAAAATTGGATTGACATCCTTTGACTGGTCTTCACCAATGTTGTTAAGCACAACATAAGGTTCCATTTTTTTAGATTATGTATTGGTGTATTTAGTTTCCCCCCAGTTTTCACCTTTTAGGTTTATAGATTCTTTGGACAGTAAGTTGAGGGGAGAGCGAATAAGTTGTTTGCCTGTTAATTTTGTCGATTGGCTGTAAGTTATCGTTACACGTGAGGAAAAAGGGTACGATATAGAAGGTAAATTACAAAGCAATTTATGGAACAGACTTGCTCTCGGCTGTAAGACACCTTGCAGACAGAATGCCGTCCTTGTTACCGTCTGGTTGCCTTTATCATTTGGTTGGCTGCATCTGTCCGTCTGCCCTGAAGTGTAATGACCGGGCTCTGCCTAGTATCTTACATGACTGATAATGTTGTCTTCTGTCTCTTGTTCCATTCGGTACCGGTAATAACTGAGTGGTTCAGCGTATGTTGTTGCCATTCTTTGCATATGCCATGTGTGTATATATGTAAGTGATGTGCGCACTAGCCAAGGGCCCAAGCTTTTGCTTACTTTACCGTGCTTCTTTTCAAAAAGCACAAGGGCACTCGGAATACCTTTTCTTCACAGGTCAAGTGTCACACATCAACATCTTCGTGTCAAAAATGGTGCAGCATCCTGATTGAGCATGTGTCTTTCGTGCGAGCATGCATTCAGATGAGTGGTGTCACCTCCTGCCATCACTACGGTGTCCGGGTTCATATGAACAACCACGCCAGCACACAGTCCCACCGGAAAGCTCCCTCTCAGTCTCTCACACGGTGGCGCCAGTGACCACTCATCAGTCTCAAATTCTCAACAGTGGCTAGTCTATGCAACGTTCTTGAAGTCTCTTCCCGTTCCCATTGGTCACTTCTTGTTTTGTGAAACCAATCCGAAGAGTTCTTCTCCGTACACTTCCAAGTTAAATAGTACTAACTACACTTACTGGTTTTTGAAGCCATAGAATAACACTATCATATATCATAAGTATCATTGGCAAGATAGGTTGATGTGCTTCTTCAATCTCTCTGAAAAAGAAAACGTCAGCCGGAACTTTCTTGGGGTGAGACTCCAATGCCGTTGCTGACGGTCACTGACGTGTGGGCCTAGGCCCCTTTCTTGATTAGAGGTGAATCACAACCATTCTGTTATTTTGTTTCACCCTTAAAAAAGCACTACAAAAACGTCAGAATTCAATAGTACGGAGGACTAGACACCGCGCGTACATACAGAAGAGGACTAGCGTGGCCACGGTTCGACGAACGGCGCGGAAGACTTCATGACCCACCGGACCACGCTGATCGAGTGATCGTGACGCCCACGCGGATCCTGGTACGAGCACTACCCTGGTGCCGGGCATGCGGGGCTCACGGCTCAGAGCCACATCCCGAAAGCAAGATCGCCGTCCCCACTCGCCGATCGCTACGCAGATACCTTAAAAAAGGTGCCCAAAATAGGGGAGGCCCACTCGCACTAGTACCCCATCCTCCAATCACTCGAACACACATTTTTACCATGTGATCCATGCAGCTTCCTCGCGCTCCCCCATCCAAACCGTCCATCCCTGCTGACCTGCAGGTAATCTGACAAAAAAAAAGGGTGTCCCGTGCAAGTGCAACGCGGGCTCTGTCAGTAGCCGCATGTGATGCGGCTGCGCGCACGCACCCCACCATTCTCGTTAACTGAATTGCTAGCAGTGCATTAGTTAACTCAAAAGCACGGCCACCACTTGGCATGAAACAACGCAAATCTAGTCCGAGAAAGGGGCGCCGGAGCATCTAGCATCTGTTTTTGGCATGAGTTTGGTTTGCCTAACCTCCCTTTCCCATGAGGCTAATCCATCCCTAATCCTGTTGGCTGCTCATTGGCCCGCCTGTGCCTTCATGGACGCCTCAGTGAGGGGAAAAAGGCAGTGTTGAGCTGAAGAAATGAAGCGTGCTGAAAGTGACGCCGCTCCCACTCGCAACGTGACAAAGACAGGCACATGGCTGAATAAAAACTTAAACAAGCCTGTAACTTTATTCCCGGACCCCAGTCTGCAACTTGAACGCGCGTTCCCGCATCCCAACGCCACATGCCAGAAAACTCCGGCTATAAAAATGCACGGTGCCTTTGCACTCTCACTCCCCAAACCAGAGACCCGGGCAAATCCATCCAGCTCGCTCTCGCCTTCTCTGTCAACCAGCAGCAGCGCAGGCCACCAGAAGCTAGCAGGAGCTCACGAGGCAGAGAGGAAGGAGGAAGACGAGGAGCTAGCAATGGAGTACGGGTACCCCTGCAACGGCTGCGGCAGCAACAAGGAGAAGAGGCCGCCGCTCAAGCGCGGGCAGCTCAAGCTGCAGATCGCCAGGACGCTGCTGGGCAGCCTCGTGGCTCCGGGAGCCAAGAACAGGGACCGCAGCTTCGGAAGATAAGCAAAGCAGGAGCAGCGCTTGCAGTGGCTGACAGCTGAGGATATATATGCATCTTCTGGCGTTTGACATAGGGATTGTGCAGACTGAAGAGTTCTTGTTTTCTCTTTAATTTGGTAACCTGGTGGTGCCAAGTTTTGCCACCTTTAGTAGCTTAGGTCTCCCCTTCTGCTCACCTTCGGGGTTCTTAGCTGGTGGAGCGCAGCTTAGAACTCTCCTCTTAGCGAATTAAGCAATGCAAAGAGGGAGGTTACTATTCCTTGTTGTACTCGTGTGTGCGGGCTACGAATTCCTAACAGTATGTATAAAAGATGGGTTTGATGTTAATTGCTGGGCAACAGATCTTTCCCCTTTTTGCCATTTGTGGCATCCATCTCTGCCGTTTCACCGTGCGGCTCTCCGGCGTTGAATCGTCCCCGGCTCTCCGCCGCATCACCTTTCCACGGCTCCATTCCACCCACTCACCAACGCTCCCGCCTCCGGGCCTCCGTTGGCCGCGCGTTGCCGCCCCCCGCCCGTGATCGCGGCCACCCCCGCGCGCGCTTCACCGCTCTCCTGGGATTCGCACCGCACGTGCTGGGGCGCGGCCACAATTTTTCTCACACGGTTGACACTTGGCACCGCCGTGGCGCCGGATGGATGACCACCGTTTGGCTGCCTGCCTCTCTTGTGATTTCTGAGCTGAGCCTGAGACCAACACGAATACTCCACGGTGATCCGACTCGAACACACGACGCCACCCGGGGAATCGACGACGGATCTGGGTTCTCTGCGACTAGAAGTAGTTTTGCTTATCTGATGACAATAAACTAATGTTTTATTTTTTGAGCATCTAAACTAATTAATGTTGTGCATAACAAAAAAAAAAAGTAGTGTACTTGGTGTGGCTTTTCTGGCCGACGATTTAAATCAAACTGCATTTGTTGTACCACGGTATCGGTATCTTACTTCTTACAATTTTATTATTGAGATGCAAATCTTATTGACAACAGGAGTAGCGATCTCAACAGTGCAAGGATAAAATAAAAGGCATCAAAAGCGCATAATATTTGTTCAGTGCTCCTGGATAGACATCAGTACACAAGAACCTGCTAAACATCACAAAAAGAAGCTAGGGAAAAAATTCGCTGCCGAGAAGGAAAAGGCAGAATGAGGTGACGCGAAATGCATCAAATACGGTAAAATGTGACACCATTAATAATTAGCAACCATCATTTCCGTGTCAAATCGCCAGACAAGAACACCACTACAACCAGAGCGTGATGCCGCAGGAAACCTATATGAGTAATTGGTGCAATTATTAGGAACACAAGTTAGGCAGAAAGACGAGTATTTATACGTAAAGGGAGATGAGGGTACAAGGTAGCATGGAATTGAGTCATTGACATTCCAGTTTTGTCCTAAATTAAATTTCTTTAGCTTTGATCAACTTTATAGATAAATGTATCCAAATTTGAATTCATTCTGGAATATCTTGATAGTGCATTTATATGGTATTGGATATTTTAATATAATATAATATAAACTTGGTTGTAGTTTTAGATTAGTCCTAAGTTAAATATTTTTAATTTGAATATAATAAATAAAAATATATTGGCAATGTAAAAATAATGTTGGTAGATTCATCACAAAAAATCATAAATTATATTTTTTACTTGAAATAAATCATTTTTTAGATATATTGTTGCTCAAAGTTTAAATATTTGACTTGATATAAATTTAAAACTAGTTATATTCTGGGATGGAGGGGTTTCTGAATGGACGAAATACAAGCCTCTTCTGCAGCATTAGATCATCCGATCGAAAAACACACATTCGACCATTAAGTGTTCAAATATAAATGAACGAATGGACTAGATTTCATGTATGGTTTGCCGAATGATGAGGTGACAAGAAAAGCAGCGAGGAATAGGAGCAGGGAGAGTGACGCTGCAGCTGCTCCCCCTCGCTCACAAGTTAGCAACAGAGAGTCAGAAACAAAACAACCACCATGCACATGGCTCAAAATGGGGGAGCTTTATTCCCGGACCCCAGCACCCGGAGTAAACAAACAACAACACGCGCTTCCACTCCACCTTCCGCGGCGACATTGTCACGTGTTTGAGAACTTCAGCTATAAAATGCCCTTGCACGCTCCCTCTTCAAGCAAGCAATTCGGCTCTCCCCTTCTCCATCACCAGGGACAAGCAGCGCGCAGGCCACCGGGAGCAGGGAGATAGCAGAAGCTGAAGCTCACGCACAAAACACCAAGCGGCAATGGAGTACGGGAACCCCTGCAACGGCTGCGGCTGCAACAAGGAGAAGAGGCCGCCACTCAAAAGAGGGCAACTCAAGCTGCAGATAGCCAGGACCCTGCTTGGCAGCCTCGTGGTGCCGACCGGCGCCAAGAACAGGGATCATAGCTTCGGGAGATAAGCAGTGCTAGGATGCTAGCTGGGCAAATGCATCTGTGATGCTTGATATAGGAATTGTGCAGACTGATGACTGATGAGATTTGTTCTTTTCAATTTGGTGCCAATTGGCGCCAGATTTTGCCCCTTTGGTTCTCCTTCCCCTTTCGCTCACCTTCAGGCTCTTTGGCTCCAGTTATTGGGTGAAGCAATGTAGAGAGAAAGGTTTACCATTCCTTGCTGTTCTTATTGTGTTCGAAGTTCTAAGAGTAGTGGAGCAATAATACTATAATGACGTGGTTTCTATGGTAACTGCATGTGTGTGCGCGCTTAATTTCAGAACTGAACTGTGGTTGAGCCGATGGAATTTTCAATTGCCCCCACTTCTCTCGGCATGCTATATATTCAGCTGCACTGCCACATGTTACGCTAATCGTGCGGCCGTGGACCTGGAGAGGTGATCTTCATGTGGATCTCTGCTGGCGAATCTAATCAGCCTGCACTTGTTATGTGTATCTAATCATTTTATATTGAGTTGGACATCTTAACCGAAATCAGTGCTAGATATCCGAGATCTCAAGTTTCAACAGTGCAAAGGAATCCCTCAAAAGAAATTTCATATTTGTTTGATATAAGTATGATAATATGATACTATCAACACTAGCGCCTAAACAAATCCGATAAATATAGACACACACTCACCTGCTAATCATCCGCAGGAGAACACATGTTGGTGGCTGCTCAGTGGTGGCTGCTCTGGAATTGCAGGCCGCGAGAAAATCAGGATAAAGGTGGTAGGATGCGTAGGTTAATCATTCGTCACCATCAATCACATCGCCAACTCGCCAGGTAACCACTACAGCAAGTCCGCAACCAGAGTAGGCGATAGGAACCTGCTACAATGTTAAAAGATAGCTGAGGTTTTGCTGAGGTACTCCTAAATGATTATACTAGGAAATTCTAAGGACATATTACCTCTTACTAGGTAATATATAGTTAATATTTATATTTTTAAATCCGAAAATAGGAAAAATATCTTCTTAGTTAGATATAACTTGATTGAGTTAGATTTAACTTTCTTTTTTTTTCACATCTCATGGATTCACACATATCTATTAAACAAAAATAAAATGGAAGTTGTAGTGACCGGCCAGTCACATGCATGCCTGATCACTTGTCACGTAAAAAAAAAGAATGTAGCATGCTAAGAAAAAATGTGACATTAGTAACAGTTGATGGCTGTTCACATGTGTCATGTAAAAAAGAATGTAGTACATGCCAAAAAAAAATGTTAACTTGACATAGGTAGCACTTGATGAGTATTTATGTGTGTCAAGTTAAAATAAAGTGGCATGCTAAACAAATTGCATAATGTCTCAACCTTATGCCAAAAAAATAACTTGATGGATTCGAAAAAATTAACTTGATGTTTATTCTAATAGAAGATGGCGTGATAAGAAAGGAGGGAGACAAGATTAGGGGGTGGAGATAAGGAAGGGCATAAATCTAGGGATTTTCTTTTCTATTCTTCAAATGTTTTAATGTTTAAAATGTTTACTAATTCTAAAAAATGATGGCTGAGATTCATCCGAGGTATTACCTCTTGGAAGGTGAATGGAGTACTTTAGCATAGCTCGATAGCTAAACATGATCTACACATTATCTGTTATTGAAGACACGTTCTCTTCTTGTATTTACATGGTATGTCCAACATTTAGTATATCTATAAAATGCACATAAGACTGTTACAATTCGATTATATGAAAAAGTCAGCAATCTTAATCCATAGCCATTTTAAAGTGAAATAACAATAAGTACTTCTACATGTACGGGTGTCACTGCAGTAGAAATTAGCAGGTCATTGTCGATTAAAAAATATTGGAGAATTTAGCAAATTGAATATTTATAGACAAATTGTCAAAATAAAGTTATTTATTAGATGTGTGCTATGGTCGTATTCTTGAACGAAGAGACTTAGTATTAGTCCTATTAAGAGAGGCCCAGAGAGCAACTGTGCTAGCATTGGCATTTGGCATGAGATTGATCTCTAATTGCCATGAGGCTAATCCCTACGGCGGTCCGGCCCTCCCTAATCCTGCTTCATGGATGCTTCCAAAAACTCTGAGAAGGCAAGGAAAAAGGTAGTGGGGAATGTAACTGCGACTCTGCGAGTGAGAAGTCAAGTGACGCCTTCGCCACTCGCAACAGCCAACAGATACACATATACACCACATGCCCAAAACAAGGCTTCAACTTTATTCCCCACTCACAAAGAAGAACGCGCGTGCCGCGTTTCTATCTCCCAACGCAACATGCCTGAAACTGAAATCTCCTGCTATAAAAATGCACGCTCCCCTGCAAATCCTTCTAAAAACTACAAGCCAGCTCCCTCCTCCTCCACCACCAGCAGCAACGCAGGCCACCAGGAGCTACCAGAAGCTCACGCACAGAGCGCGCGGCCATCGAGAAGGAAAGGAAGCGGAGAAACTTGCCATGGAGTACGGGTACCCCGCCAACGGCTGCGGCAACAACAAGGAGAGGAGGCCGCCGCTCAAGAGGGGGCAGCTCAAGATGCAGATTGCCAAGACCCTGATGGGTAGCCTCATGGTGCCGGCCGGTGCTGGCGCCGCCAACAGGGAGCGCAGCTTCGGGAGATGAGCCGAGCAGGCTGCTGCTTGTTGATCGAACACTTTAACGTATATGGTGTGCAGTGCTCATAGGGATTTTGATGGGTTTTAGGTTTCTCTTCTTTAATTTGGCACTCGGCAGTAGGTGGTCTGGTGGTGCCACGTTTGGACCCTTTTGAGTCTCCCTTCTTTGCTCACGTTCAGGGTTTAAGCCGCTGCAAACACTGCAACTAATGCGGCTTAGAGCTCTGTTCTTGAGTGAAGCGATGTAGAGTGAGATGTGTATTACTCTTTGTTGTTTCTTGTATGGTCATAGAAGCAATATATAGTAGCATGGTTTTGATGGCAATTGGGCTTTTAGTTTCCAAATCGTGATACAGTTCAGGCCGAAAATTGGCCGATTACCGTTTGGAATTCTGAACCATCCGTCCAGTGGCGCAACGGGATTCACAAACAGAGCAGCGGCTGCTCTGAACTCAATTCAGAGACAGAGAAGCGACTGCAGACTGCTCACGAAAATTTGAGTAAAATTTTACGCCTTGCGCCTCCACCGAGCTCTTAGCTGACGGTTCGGTGGTTGTGAGTTGTGAGCTTATCGTGCGGCGGCGGAGCATCTTACTGCTACTACATACACCGGTCAGGCAGCCGGCAACCCGGTGCAGTCTCAGAACCTCCCTGATCCAGGGGACGGTCACTCTATTCTGTACAAGCGGTATACTGGTATGGTTGCCCTTTGTGTTGATGTTCACCAATGTGTACTTGTTATCTGTATCTTATTATTAAATATTGCGCTGCAAAGCATGAGTACTACTAGATATCAGAATCTCGATAATGCATAGAAAAAAAATTCCGTCAAAAAGCTCTCGATACTTGTTCAATGTGATAATACCACCACTAAACTTAACAAAGCCACAATGCATGTATACGCTGCTCCGTTAATCATTATAACCGCCATGCCAACAAACTAGTAGGCCGTTATCGTTTATCACATCGCCAGGCAGGAAAACCACTACAACGCCTGGAGCATCCCAGCATGGCGATAGGAACATTATGCTATGCTAGTGAAGTGTTACTGGGTTTGGAGCGATATGCGCAATGATTAGGAGCACTAAGTTAGGCTAAAAGATAACTCAGGGTGATATATGGAGATGCTAGTGAAATCTGCGTCTGTGATAAACATCTATTATACTATTTGCGATTATCAAATTATTTATTTTTTGTTACTCTTATCGCTTCTACTTGTATCCGCAGAAAAACCCTGAAACGTGAAAATATATTTTATAATACGTTATACATTAAATTATAAATACCTCTTGGTACATCAGTACTCAGATGGTTCGAAGTTTTTTCTTCTTGAAAATATTGTAGTCTATTATCATAGACACACAAACATCTTTAACCTTAAGCCTTGGCAACAGAGAGACCATGTAAGATCAAATAGTATAGTAGACCTCACAAGATGCTGCATACAAGTTAAATTTGTTTCCACTTGCCAGTACTACTATTGTTCAAGAAAACTGAATATCATTCTGGGGAGTGGGAATCCAACCAACCTACTTGCAGAGATAAAAGTGACCCGAACATGTCGCCTCGGTGCCTTCTCATTTCCATCTCCTCGGGCCACGATGAAATTGACACGGCGGCAGGTGACGTTGGGCTGTGAGGTCACGCACGGCATATACAACACAACAATCTATTCTCTCCGGATTAGCACACTTTTGTCTGAGCAAGATTTTAGCTCAAGTTTGCCGCACTCGGTCGGCCTCGTCCTCCCTTTTGTCGAACGGTTACATTCTGCTATCCAGTATCCAGAGAATCAAAACTAGCGCACTGTGAACATCAGATGCGCCGAACCGGCCACGCACCATGCTAGCCATTCTGCCATTGACGGCTTGACCAGTGACCAGCATCCCATAATTCCTCATCCATCCGCCCCGCTGCCGGCGAATCGACGCGGTGAGGATCGTCGGAGCCTCCCCAGGCGTAAGTTGCCACCCACATCATTCCATGCATCTCCCCTGCCTTACCTTTTCCTCCCTTATTTATACCAGGGTTTGGATGGGGATCGGTGCCAGAGGTTGCCAGCCAGCCGGCTCTTGACAAACTAGAAAAACACACTGCTCCTGCTTCGTCTCGCCAACCAAGCTTGTGTAGACTACTTAGTAGTAGGCTAGTAGCTAGTGTAGAACGCCGTACGTGGTCAATGACAACGACCAGCAGCGACGCCACTCCGCTCATCAGACGGTCCATCAGCAAGACGCCGTCAGGGAACCCGCTGCCCCGGAGGGGGCAGGTCAAGGAGAGGATCGCCAGGGACATCGCCGCTGCGCTGGCCGCGGTGGCGGCCAGCGCCTGCGGCGACAGGACGGTCGGCTTCGGCGCCGGCGATAAGAAAGGCGCCGGGGCCAAGAAGAAATGATCAGATCATCAGGGAAGTGCGCACTTGTTATAGTAGTTGTTACGGTGGTACTGATATAGTGATATAATAATGTGCCGTGCTCGTCTTCTGAGTGTCCAAGCTCACCGTTTCTGTCGACTGTCGTTGTACTGTCAAGTCAGCGAAAAACGTTCTGATCTTTGTCGGGTCACATTATGTAACCAAAGCATGATAACGAAGATGTTTGTTGTGAGTCTTGCTGTGGTTGTGTGTGGCAAACCTAACAATTGTCTTGACTGTGATCATGCCCTGACGAGATGAGCGCAGGTTTGTAATCAGACAAGGATCAGCTATGCATAATCAAAGCACCGCACCTGTCTAAGGTGTCTATTTTTAAGGTGTGTCTGAATTATCTATGATGCATGCGTTCTTTCGTTCGGGAGCCCGACCCCGGAACCCAGAGCTAGCGAACAACCCTCCCCGCTTATCACTCACCTGTCATCTTGGCGACGGGATCTTGGCACTTGAAGGTGTCGTGTGCTGTGTGCATTGCCTACTTTTTAGTCTGTACGCACAACGGTTCGTTGAAGTGGTCGACAAACCGGACGCTGCGAGTCTGCGACGGCCCCACAGTGGTCGCCGTTTTTGAACGAACGCTCGAACGGCATATCCAAAGCTTGATCGGGTTACGCCGGCCAAGCTGAGTCGAACGGCATATCCTCCAACCGGCCCAAGCATCTCCAAAGCTTGATCGGCCGGCTGCTATGATCGCGGATGTGTCGCGAACCCTGTCTGATACTTGGGGCCGTTGGTCTACAGGGGCTGGGTGACGAGGTGGGCTGCAGGAAGAGGTGGAGGGAGGCGGCCATCGCTGGTGGCTGGTCGCGGCGGAGCGTCCCAAGCCACCGGCGGGACTGGCCGTGCTCAAGTGCCGATTATGTCACACACGCTCACATACTTTGAGCAGGGAACTTCTACATGTACCTGAAACTTATTTCAGTAGCGCTTTTACTTTTATTTTTTTACCTTTCGCCCGTTAGTCGGGCTTGTAAAAAACCCTCTTTATCAATGAAATAGACACTGTCTTGTGCCCATTCGTTCAAAAAAAAAATCGTCGAGGCAGGCCGGCAGAGACATAGAGCTGCAGCCATGAGCCCATGACAGCAACAGGGAGTGGTGTATTTTGTATAAACGAAGACCTAAGTTTCCTTTTAGGGCTTTGTTATGGTACTCCGAAGTGAGTGTAGACCGTCCATTTATGTAGATCTAGACGACTATTATCTTGTATTACCTCCTAGGAGGTAATAGAAAAAACGTACATTTTTATATTTTTTATTTAGAAATAGATAAATATCTTTGCATTAGATCTAACAATGACAATTAGATGTAATGTGGCAGTTACATGTTTCTCTACATATAAATTAAATTTGTTTAAGGTAGTTTTAATTTTAAACCAACATGCAAATTGGTGATCACGAAAGAAATGGTCTAACATGACACCGTATAACATTTATACATTTTTTTTCATCTTAACCTGACACAAAATAATAAAGGTAACATGCACATGTAAAACTGTATGCCACGTTCTAACTTCCACATGCATGGCCACATGCAGTTAACTCCATAGCCGCTAGTTTTTTTTTCCTTTTTTTCTCTTCTAAAATTCAAGGGTCCAGATGCATTTAAACTCTAAGCCCTTTCTTTTATCTTACTATTACTAATTGGAGGCTCCTTTTGAAGGCTTCAAGTGATGCCACCTAGGATCCTAGGTGGACAGCCTAGAAAAAAAGCGAAATCCTAGAAAATCTCTCAAAAAAGCGAAAGATCCACCTAGGATCCTAGGTGGATATTGATGTTTTTTTTATTATGCCCTATATTTATATATCTAAATCGTAACTTGTCGGTGCCTGATTTGGTCGCACCGGCACCAATAAGTGATTGCGGTGCTAATCCACTCGTTGTCCTGATAGCGGGAGAAGAGACAGGGATTTTATCCTGGTTCCGGCCACGGGGCCGTACGTCCAGCAGTGGTGCGGTGCACCAGTTTATGTGTTGCTCGTAGTAGGGGGTTACAAGCAAGGCGGGAGAAGGAGATGAGCTCCTAAGTCCCCAGCTATGTGGTGTGTGTTCTAGCGTGTGTGTGTGGACTTGAGTGCGTCTGGTTGTGGTCGTTTGTCGTTGTGCCCTTTGCATGGGCTTCCCTTCCCCTTTTATAGACCAAGGGGGGAGGGTGCGAGTACATGTGTCTGTGGTGTTGACGTTGCTAAGTGCACTGTTCTGTCCATGCCGTGCACTGTGCGAGCGGGAATCGCGCCTTCTAACTCCGGCTGACGACATGGCAGTGGCTGACGTGATGTCCTTCCTTCTTGCGACGGCTCACGGCGTCGAGGGTGGCAATTCGCGTACGGCATCCAGATCGAGCCTCTGTAGCCTCCTTCGAGGGTAAGCCTTCGAGGATGGTGGCGCGCCCGAGGCGAGCGAAGTCAAAGGAGTGGTTGGCACAGTGCTGCTGCCAAGGTTAAGTCTGGCCGTGCATCATGGCGCTCAGAAGTCCACTGTTGCGAGTGGATTTGACCGGTGTCTTCTCCGAGGCGTGGGTGGTGGCGTGGCGCAGTGATCCCCTGCTTTTTGACCGCAGAGGAGCGTCACCATGACTTGGTTTGATGGGTCGCAGAGCCTTGGGCGTCATTCCCGGTGTGGCTGACTCGAGCTCGGATCGCAGGCTCGAGCCTGCCGAACCTCGAACGAGACGGAAATCACCCGCTCGAGGGTGAACGTCTCCCTCGAGGTCGCCGGGCCTCGATCGTCACGGACATCCCTGCTCGGGGGTGATCGTCCACCTCGAGCGGGACGGGTGCCGAGGAGTTTTGCGATGGTGGGCCTTTGCTGGGCTGTAGAACCAGGCCAATGTCGTTGTGGGCCTTATCGCCAAGTAGTTTTAGGCCTAAGTTAGGGTACCCTTTTACAGGTACCCGACATAACTAGACCAAACCAAAGAAAATTAGTTGGTACGTATCTCTATGGAATCTTAAAAAACTTTAGGATAAAACTATTGCTGTGATACTCTAAACTAATTGTGGACTGTTCATTTAGTTAGATCTGAATAATAATTACCTCCTAGCCGGTAATAGGAGAAACGTACAATATATACATATTTTTATTTTAGAGAAGAATGCTGTTGGAGATCATGCAACTTGAAAAATAAAACTATCCTGCATACGTGACACGTTGCACGACATGTGCGGCTCTATAAATATTTATTAACCAGAAACTAGCAGGACATAGTGATGTTTTTTTAATGTGAGACAGTTTTCAACCATGACAAGTTTTCTGGGAAGAAAAATGCGTCGAGTGTTCATGACATGGACATACTTTTTTACATTAATTATATATAAAACATGTTCCCGTCCATGCAATTTTAAAAAGTACTAATTTGGCATGATGTACTGAACTAATGTGAAACATAAAAAGATCCAGGAAAAAGGTATGAAGAAACTGCTCCCTTGAAGGATGGCGAGATGTTCGATATTTTCTCTTTTTTCCCTATTATTGTTATGATCTAAATGTCTATTCTATTTCAAAAATTAAAGGTTATGATTTGTTTAAACTCTTACCTCCTAGGGGTACCGTAGCAAGGCTCCCAAAAAATGGTGTATCTAAAGGAACATATAGATCACACGTAACCGTGTTTTTCTCTGTGAAAATTGGTTCTCCAGCAGCCCACACAAGTAACAAACCAAATACCATCTTCTTTTATGAAAAAAAAAATTAGTGTACCTAAAGGAACAGATAGATCACATATATTTTTCTATACGTAACAAACCAAATACGATTGTATGTGTAAGTACGTGAGCCAAATACATGACACGAGCCAATCTGCCGTGGGACACTTGAATCTGCTAGCCTTCCCACGTGAGACAAGCATCTGCTGGCGAGACAAGCAGAAACTAATCTGCTAGCTTTCACCCAGTCAATCAACACATGTAAGCACTCCTTCCATTCGATCAACTTTTTTCCTGTTTTAGATCTGTTTGAATTGTTGTATTGTCACATGTTTGTCTACCAAAATTTAAATTATATTAAAAAATCATCATACAACACAGCTGAACAAGGTGCAATAGTGAGCAAAACGTTAGGTGAAATTACACCTGGAAAGGAACTATGAGAAATCAAGGCAACAGTGACCATGCAATCTTGCTTGGTACTGGAGAACAATTAAGTCTTGATATGGTCCTTATTGATCAACATGTATAACATATATTCACTATGATTGTATTATGGAGTTTTTTAGTTTCCAAATTATTAACGATGTTATAAAATTAGGGCACCATGATGCAGTTATCAATAAGGCCTATGTAGAAAAGTTGATTGAAGAAGGTAATGTGTATAGCAAACGTTAGAGTTACATCAAAGGCACAAAAATATCGACCAGTGGAAAATGAAAAGATACTCAATTTCTTACCCACAACTACTTTAACGAAGATCAAAGATACAGAAGAGATTCCAAACTCCAAAGTATAGTTTTAAGTTCTTCACTATTTCTCAGTTTCTATGGCAATCTAATAATAGTTGATATTTATGTTTCATAGATGTCATAGGAGTTGCAGCACACATTGGACCAATAAAAGAGATAGCCAGGATTGGAGCGAACACAATTGAATGCAATTAAAAATACTTAAAATATGTCAAATAAGAAATATTTAATTAAATGATGACGCGGAAACCATTAAATGACATCTATAACTAAATGCCCGTTCGAGAGCACGGGTTGATTGGCTAGTTTTTCTAATGGTCGTGGCTTGCCGCTTCTCCACCTCTTGCTTGCCCCCCTCCCCCACACACACCGGTATGGAATGAAATATACCCAAGTTGTTATATCGAAAAACCTTCGCTGCCCATAGCGGCAGCTGCCCACCCCTGATTCACATGACGCGTGGACTTTGCCGTCTCCCCACCAGGGTTAACAAAATCACGGATACCGGTCCGAAAACCGCGGTTACCGGTCGAACCGCCCCGGACCGGTAGCGGTTCGGGGCGGTTTGAAACCGGTGGAATTCAAAAATTTCAAATTTGAATTTAAAAATTCGAAAAATCGGATAAAAATTCTTAAAAATACTTCATGGTGTGCTGGATCTATTGGTGTCAAAATTTCTCAAATATTTGGTCATTTGCTATTTTTTCGCGAAATACAAGTTAAATAAAAAAAGAAAAAGAAAAAAACCGCTCGGCCCAACTCGGCCCAACTCGCGTAAACCCTAATAACCCCCCCCTCGCCCCCCTCACCCCCCAGAACACCCCGTCGCTCCCCCCCCCCCCGCGCAGCTGAGCTTCAGCTCGGGCGAAAAACCGCCCCCAGCCGCGCAACCGCCGCTCCAGCCCGAATCCCGCGCCGGTACGAGAGGTTACCGCTCGGATTCAGCGGCAAACCGCCCCGGTTTTCGGCGCAGCGGTTCCCGTCGCCCTACGCCGGCAAACCGCTCCGGTTTCACCGGTTTCCGCTCGGTTTCGGCGGTTACCGCCCGACCGCGGGTGAGGTATGGATTTGATGCGGGTTTCAATGATTTAGGCTATTGTGATCCATGAAATTATGAAATGGATGTGGTGATGGAGATATTTAGGTATATTTTGATTGCATCCAAGTGATTTACGAATGTATGAAGTGGATCTAGTGATTTGTAGCCATGTATGTACATTTTGATGTAGGGTATTGTGATTTTGGAAATAAGGAAATGGATGTAGGATTTAAGTATTGGAAATAAGGCAATGATGGTGGTGGCAGTGGTGGCGGCAGTGGCGGTGCTACTGGCGGTGGCGGGGGCCGAGGCGTGTCACCTTCAAACCCACCTGCTGGTCTCCATTTTACAGGTACCAAGTGTACGTATATATGAACATGTTTTTATTATTTTGACTTATGAGTATTAATTATACTATGTGGTTCATTGCAGGGGAGACTGAGTTCACACATGCAACCCAGGACATTGACCATGGAGCACCGATGTCGCAGAGGAGAACGGTTGGACCGACGGATTACGACTCTCCACAGTTCTCTTCTAGCTCCTCCTACAGGGAATCCTCACAGTCTAGTTACCACTATCCTATACCGGAGTTGAGCATGCAGCCACCGATGAGATGGGTGTACGAATGGCAAGATCCCCATTGGTATAATATGTTACTTCAGGAATGGCAGACGACATCGGCCTGGACGGGCCAAACTTGGCAAGACTTCAAAGCTGAGTTGCTTGTAAGGCAGGGTTTGAATGTGATGTCCACCGCGGAGTATGAAATGGCCTCGCGATGCTACCGTTGAAGAATTTTTTGTGTGAGAGGACTACTAAACTAACTATTTGTATTAACAATTATTTGTACCAGAGGACTACTGAACTATTTGCATGGACATTTGTACTATGTTTGTATGTATAATTATATGTATGGATGTTTGTCTATATTTTTAGTTATTTTTTTCCTTAATTTACGCATATTTCATGCCAATTTTTTGTTGTCCATCGAACCTGTTCAAACCGGACGGTTACCGGTTCAAACCGGTCGGTTACCGGCCCAAACCGAGCGGTTTGGAGTACCCACAAAACCGTGTAAAACCGGTCGGTAACCGGCCCAAACCGGTCGGTAACCGGTCAATTCGAGCGGTTTGCCGCCAGAAACCGATTGCACGGGGGATTTGAATTCAAAATTTGAATTCAACCGGTTTCCACCGGTTACCGGTCAAACCGGTCCGGTATACCGTTACCACCGGCCGGCGGTACGAACTACCGGACCGGTTTGGTTAACCCTGCTCCCCACCATGTACTCTCCGTTACAGAGATCTACTCTAATCATATTTGATTAGTAGAAGTCCCTCATTGGCTCGGTTACCCATACAAGACACCTGAACTTGTCGCGCCGCTCATCAATGTTGGCTTTTGAGTTTGTCGTTATATTGGATCGGTACTTGCAGTATGTTGGTATGTGACTTCAACAGGCATTCTTTTTTCTTTTCTCTGTTTCTTTTTCCATACAAGCGTCACTCACACTAACATGGAATACTTCTCGTAAGGTATGTGGACATCTTGCCCTGACTTATTTCTTATTTTTTATA
Source organism: Digitaria exilis (assembly GCA_015342445.1). Lineage (NCBI taxonomy): Eukaryota > Viridiplantae > Streptophyta > Magnoliopsida > Poales > Poaceae > Digitaria > Digitaria exilis. The sequence goes on from JACEFO010001719.1 coordinate 1,595,431, forward strand.
ACGTTTTATATTTCATTTCCATGTGAACATTGTGTTATCGCGGCCCTTTTTTTATCGGCATCCTGTCAAGATGGTCAGTCATCATCATGGAAGACACACAGAAGGAGGTCGCCGAGGAATCGCACTCCACCATGGTCTTGCATTATTCTTCAAGAAAATTTGCATCATGTTCAATGCAGTTGCTGTATAAAACCGTAATATGCAGCTGTACACAATGTGATGTCCAGGCTTGATAGCAACCGTAGAGAGATAGTTCGTGCTTTGGGTTTCGGCTCGTTCCTTGATTTTCCTAACCTGGCGATCAGTTTGGCAGCGCATTTGGTTGCTGGGAAAGGTTGACTTGACTACTTACGAGTTAATTGTAGACCATTTGGTCCACAAGGCTTAGCGCCAACGTGCACAGATTGCATAGAAACCCTGAACGAAAAAACACATCGATGCATACATTCAAGAGGAAGATGCAAGAGAAAGCCTGTTGTCTTTTTGGACGCCCATACTATCATGTCTCCTCTTTCCTCCAGCAGCTTTTGAATTGTTGAAAGGTTAGCACAGCTTCCTTTTTAAAATGTTCACGTAACAACTAACGCCCACTCCCGGTGCCGTTTTGAATACCTATGGCTCGAATCTCAGCGTCACACCATCCAACGGTCGTTCACACGGTGGGCAGCTGCGCCTGTGCGCAGAAAAGTCACTGTTATATTATACATCCATCCATGGTAACCCGACGTCCCTGACTTTTGTGGAAGCCGGTACTTTCAGTTTCCGGGCTAACTAGTCGAATCAATTCCATGTATACAAACCTTGCCACTCTGCATCCTAAACAATAAGCAATGTCGTGAATCCAAAATTCATTCTCTGAGATAAATGAAACTAGCCAATCTTCCTGAGTACAGGAATAGGCAGTACATCTCACAGATGATACCTAACATAGAACTAAAGGCTAATCACATTTGAATTCAGCTTGGAAGTACAAGAACAAGATGATGTTTTGTTTATGGTATTTGCAAAGCTTTAATCATCATGGAGATTGGGATAGCAGAGAATGACTTTAAAACAACTGTTTGGCATTGTGAAAAATCATTTACACTCGCAGATAAGCTGTACTTGGTAGTAGTCCAATTCTAACATACTATTTTCTTTTGGCATATATTCCTGAAAAGAGATAATAGGCTGCACAGTAAAACCATATTTCCGTAATGAATTTTCCCATAATGTTTGTGGAGCTGCCGTACCACAGAATGGTGGCGGAGCTTCCGTTCCACAGAATCATCCAAAGAATCATCCTAACTAAAAGTAATTACAAGTTGTACAGTAGCATAGAAAGAGAAAACAGCACCCAAGATACATAGCATTTATTAAAATCCATTAACACCATCCAAACATAAAGGGTGTTGCCACTCCAAGAAATACAAATAGCCATTTGAGATGTGCAAACTACCCCTACGGTTCTAGGCTGTTTGCCACGCCCCTAAAGAAATACTCATCACAATAGACAGTCAGGAGCTGGCAAGAAACAGTTGATCTACTCAGAGCGGCAGGACAAACTAACCGGGTTCTCCAACTCTGAGCAGGAAAAACTAACCGGGGTCTCCAACAGAGCGTCGGCCAGCTCGAGCAGGCACGGGACACGCGCCTTAACAAAGCTAATGTTGCGAGCATCTTTCAGTACCTGAACAGCGGAATCCTTTAGCAAAACACCCAACTCTCTGACTCGGGGTGCGATCAGATCCTTTTCAATCGATCCGCCCAGTTCTGTGAGGGCTTTCTTAAAGTCCTTCCCCAGACCTAAGAGCGCAATTGCTGTGTTCTTCACGAGTAGGAGGGCTTCAAGGTCGAGCGGTTCCTGCTCCTGAAGCTGGGCTAACATATGATCCTTGATCTTGCGGAGCTCCAGCGCCAAGCCTGCAACGAGCCCGAGGATGTCCAGCTCGGGGCATAGCCAGAAGTTCGGCGCACTCAGCTGGCGGAGGAGTGCATACGACTCGTATGCTTTGCGCACGGACTCCAGAGAGACAAGATTGATAAGCACGCCCCTCTCGGAGCGGCGGGCCTGCAGGGCTTCGATGTCGTCATGGCAGTAGATCAATTCGTGGGGCATCCTTTCCTTTTGGCGACGTCGGCGGCGGCGGCGAAGACGAGGAGGGGTGGTGGCTGTTGCGGGGGCGAAGAAGACGAGCCAGCCGCGGTTTGTATAGCCCTGTGGAGGGGAGCAATCTGTTCTCCCCCGATTGATGGGATTTAGGGTTTCTTCGGTAAGATGGCCTCTACTCTACCGAGGTTTGTTCGTCACAGGAGGGCAGGCAGCTGGAACGGGGCAGGTTTGTTCGTTACATATGGATGGCAGGTCTTAGTGTGTTCATGTGGATCTTTGAATCCACCTTGCACTACCGGAAAATCGAAGTTTTCCGTGAGCCAAAACATTTGCGGTGAGCAAAAAATCAGGCTCACGGCAAAGGTCATTTTTTGCCGTGAGCGCAAAAGCGGAAGCTCACGGCAAAGAAAAACTCACGGCAACATCTATCTTTGCCGTGAGCCCAGAAACAAAAGCTCACGGCAAAGATGAGCACACGGTAAAAGAGCTATCTTTGCCGTGAGCTAAGCTGGAGAAGCTCACGGCAAACAGCAACTCACGGCAAAAGCTACATTTGCCGTGAGCAAAAATAACACGGCTCTCGGCAAAACAATTTAAAATTTATTTAAAATGTCGGCTCCCGTGACAGTATTAACGGCCGTTAGGACCATAGTTTGCCGTGAGCATTGTCGTCGAACTCTATTGTTTGTCGTTGAACTTCTAGTTTACATTTCTCGTTGTGTAATAACTATTAACTATGTGTGGTTGTGCAATATCTATATAAACTGCCTTTAATGCTCATTGTGATGAATATGAGGTTGTGCAATATCTATATAAACTGTCTGTGTGATACTTTTTGGATTGGGGAGCATATACCAAAAAAACAGAAAAAAAATAGGCTCAGGTGGCATTCTTTGCCGTGAGCAAACGACCTAGGCTCACGGCAAAAGAGCCATTTCTGGGCATTTCCGGCTTGTTTGCCGTGAGCCAGGGCAACGGCTCACGGCAAAGGGGCCTGTTTGCCGTGAGCCGGGGCCCTGGCTCACGGCAAACAGGCTCCCAGGCAGCCGACGTAGTTTACTGCCAGGTGGGCCCCGCGCGGTACTTTGCCGTGAGCCACACGCACGGGCTCACGGCAAAGGTAGCTCATTTGCCGTGAGCTGCTGGAAAAGCTCACGACAAAGCTGGCTTGTTTGCCGTGAGCCGTGGCTTTGGCTCACGGCAAACATCTCTCCTTTGCCGTGAGCCTTTCCTGTGGCTCACGGCAAAGAGTCCATCTTTGCCGTGAGCTTGTCCGCTGGCTCACGGCAAATATCCGTGCGGGCCCCACTAACGTCGTTCCTCGCCGTCATCGTCAAATTTGGTTTGCCGAAGGGGTTTTTTTGGCTCACGGCAAAGGTTTGCCGAGAGAGTTATGTACGGCTCACGGCAAAGGTCTCTTTGCCGATAGGTTTTTTGCCGTGAGGGCTTTGCCGTGAGCCGGCTCACGGCAAAGGCTTTGCCGTGAGTTTTTGGCCCTTTGCCGTGAGCATTCGGCTCACGGCAAACTAGCCGAATCCGGTAGTGTTGGTATGGCCTTGTAAAATTCTGCAATGTCTGCGCGAAATCAAAGTAATAAAAGTTTTGTACGGCAACTTAGAACGTCAATTTGAAGAAGGCTGTAGTTGGGTGCACAGTGTGAAATTCAGCAGCAACTATGGAAGTAGGGAAAATACTAACAGAATTTTCCCCCCTTAGGCTAGAAAAATACTAGCCCTGTACAGAATTATAGATATGTTTGATAGGTCTCGGTTCCATCAACCCAGCTTCTTGTCTTCAGCTGAAATCATGACTGTAAGCACAAATACAGCTGGGAGCAATCGTTAGTAGCAAACATAGGAAAGAAAAACAATTTGGTTCAGTAAAGCCATTTAGCATAGTTTCCGGCCTCGAATAACCTGATGAAGCCAGCATCGACATGCCCACATTCGTATTTGCACTGACATCCGTATTTGCAAACGAAAACAAAGAATGAAAAAAAAAAAGGGCAGAGCCAGGATCATCGGAGGCTCGCCAGGCGTGTGTACGTTGCCACCCCCATCATTCCATGCATCTCCCTTCTCCCCTGCCTTACCTTTTTCCTCCCTTATTTATACCATTGTTTGGATGGGGATCGGTGCCAGCCTGCCAGGTTGCAAGCCAGCCCAGCTATTCACAAAGTACACAGCACACTGCTCCTTCTTGCTGGTAGACTGTACTAGCAGTAGCTAGTGTAGAACGCCGTGGTCAATGGCAACGACCAGCAGCGACGCCGCTCCGCTCATGAGGCGGCCCATCAGCAAGACGCCGTCAGGGAACCCGCTACCCAGGAGGGGGCTGATCAAGGAGAGGATCGCCAGGGACATCGCGGCTGCGCTCGCCGCCGCGGCGGCCAGCGCCTGCGGCGACAGGACGGCCTCAGGTGCCGGGGCCAAGAAGAAGTGATCAGAGGCGACTAGAGATGAGCAGCTGTACGTAAGAAATGATCAGGGAATTAAGTGCACTTGTTAGTTGTTACGGTGGTAGTAATGTGCCGTACACGTCATCTGAGTGCCCAAACTGTCGTAGTAGTGTCTGAGTAGCTTGTATCCGCGGTTGTAAGTGCGCTAGTAAACTGGAAGGGTCGACCGTAATGTGTTCTGATCCTTCTCGGGTCAAAATAATATGTACCCAAAGCATGATAACGAAGATCTTGTCCTTGTGTGTTGTACCTGCACACCCTCTCCACCATCCCTCTGTACTCGTTGTGAGTATGCTGTGGCAAGCCTAAAATAATTGAGTTGACTGTGATCATGCCCTGACGAGATGAACAGAGGTTCGCTGGCGACGAAGCCGCTTCATCAGACAAGTTCATTTTTTAAGGTGCACGAGATGAACCGAGGTTCGCTGGCCGGCCGGCTGGCTGCTATTATCTATCGCGGATGTCTCGCGAACCCTGTGGGATCTAGCGCGCGGAAGGCATGCGAACCCAACACCTTGTCCAGAATTGGAGCTGGAATCGATCGGGGCAGGTAAAAAAAATTCCTTCGTGGCCGAACACAGGCCTCTATCCTGGAAAAAGGGATGCGGCTCCGATGCTACGCGACTTTCCTTGACTCCGAGTCCTCGCATCGAAGTTACTACAAGAACAAGCCGTGGTCGTGTCGTGCTTATCCATGAACGATTCCGCAAATCGACGGGAACAAATGGAGGGGTTGATGAAAAAGGGAGATCACATGTTCCGATCATCGTTGATGCGAAACAGCTTCGATCTATATGAGCAATTTTTTATATATCTCGGATCACACAACATTTTGCTAATAAGCAACATATACAGTGCAAAAAGGGTTCAGTAAGTATTGCAAGGATCATTCCGCTTTATGTATCTTACAAATGAGGCAAAACGATTTGTAAAATGCATTAGGAATTTATAAAATCGTTTCATGTAAGATGTTTTGCTTTGCTTTCTGTAAAGATTTTGTTGATTGCTCTCTTCCACTGGGTTGGAAAAAAAAAGCTCTTATCGATAAACTTGTCTTTAACAATTTTCTTATTTACAGGCTTGAAGGCTGTATCACCGCAACTCTAATTAATGTGGTCCGAGGTTAATGTTATTCATAAAGCAAACAGGCTGACATGTGCCCTTTGACCTTGAATTATCGAGCCATCTTGTCATATTTGGTTGACTATGCAGTACTTATTTGTTGACAGCAGGGTAGCGGGGATAGGAGTGGAAGGAGCAATCGGAAGGAGGAAGAAGAACTCAGGAATTAGCAGCAGGAAGAGATGGGAAGGAATCAGGCGCCATTGACGGCCGCCAGGTCCATTCCTTGAGGATGAAGAAGAAGTTTGTTACAATATTGTTCAGGCCTCCCTCCCCTCCTTCAACCACTTAGTCTAAATAGCGATACATGGGCTGGAGCCCTTCTCGTGCACGCAGGCACACTAACACACCCACTCACCCGTAGCTAGCTTCACATTAAGCCTTAAGCTTGGACGACGGCATACGAGAAGCGGGTCTTACTGCCATCGGCCCAACGGAGCCAACATTCCCCACCTCTTGAGAACCTGCTTGACCCCAAGCAGGCGCAAACGGAAATTGCTGCTGTAAAGAGACAAGATCCTCCCAGGTGGAAAGATCATCAGGCCAATTAGACCACTTGACCAGCACTTGCTGCACCTCATTGCCATTTTTCTCCACCGAACGACGTTGTAACACAGCTTCAGGAACTCGAGGCCAATCAAACTCAGGTGGCAAGGACGATATCACCTTGTTAGGAGCAACGGCCAACTTGAGCTGGGAAACGTGGAACACCGGGTGGATAGCAGATGACTGCGGCAGCCCCAATTTATATGCCGCAGAACCCACCTTAGCCAAAACTGGAAAGGGACCGAAGAATTTGAAGGCCAATTTCTGATTTGAACGAGGAGCAAGAGAAGATTGCACATATGGCTGCATTTTCAAGAATACCATATCACCAATACTGAACTCACGCTCTGAGCGATGTTTGTCGGCCTGTTTCTTCATACGCTGTCGAGACTGAGCCAAATGCTGCTTAATCACGTTGTCCATCAGCTGGCGATCACCCACCCAAGAATTGAGCTCAGTAGAGCATACTGCATTCTGAGATGAAAGACCAAAATGCCTTGGAGAATAACCATAAAGAGCTTCGAATGGAGATCGTCCAATAGCAGAATGGTAACTAGAGTTGTACCAGAATTCAGCCAATGAAAGCCATTGCAGCCATTTGGAAGGGCAAGCATGAACAAAGCACCGCAAGAATGTCTCCATGGTTTGATTCAGACATTCAGTCTGACCGTCTGATTGGGGGTGGTAAGCCGTCGACATTTGCAGCTTAACATCAGCCAGGGTAAATAGCTCGCGCCAAAACTGACTGGTAAAAATTCGGTCTCTATCTGAGACAATAGCCAAAGGCAAGCCATGCAACTTATATACTTGGTCTAAGAAAATCTTCGCAACTTTTGCAGCAGTGAAGGGATGGTGCAGAGGTAGAAAGTGGGCATATTTAGTAAAGTAGTCAACCACCACCAACACACAATTAGCATAGCTTGAAGTAGGTAAGCCCTCCACAAAATCCTTAGAAATAATTTGCCAAGCCAACTCGGGAACAGGCAAGGGTTGCAAAAGGCCAGGCAATTTGTCCCGATCAGGCTTGGACTGCTGACAGACAAGACAGGACTTAACAAAATTATCAATAGCAGCTTTCATACCTTTCCAAGCAAAGAGCTTCCTCATACGAATATAAGTAGCAGGCACACCAGAATGGCCACCAAGAGCACTGGAATGACATGCAGTAATCAACTTGGTCTGGAGAGGAATATTATGACCAATCCATAGTCTACCCTTGTACCTCAATAGACCATTGGTTAATGAAAAATTGGGAACAGCATTCCCATCAATAGCCAGCTTAGACAGTAAGGCCAGAGCATGATCATCAGACTGATAACCAGCCACAACTTCATTAAGCCAAACAGGACTTGAAGCTGAAATAGCAGCACACTGAAGATTATGGTGGGACTTCCTAGAGAGAGCATCAGCAACCCGATTGTCAGTGCCTTTCTTATAGACGACCTTGTATTGAAGTCCCAGTAACTTGGTGAACACTTTCTGTTGCCAATGGGTGTGTAAACGCTGCTCTGTCAATTGGGAAAGACTCTTCTGATCGGTGTAAATTAGAAACTCACTGTGCTGCAGATAGGGTCGCCACTGTTGGACAGCTAGAATGATAGCCAGATATTCCTTCTCATAAGTAGACAATCCTTTAGATTTGGGACCCAATGCCTTACTGATAAAAGCCAAAGGATGACCAGCTTGCATGAGCACTGCCCCCACTCCCTGGCCGCTAGCATCTGTCTCCACAACAAATGGCTTGGAGAAGTCAGGTAAAGCCAAAACTGGAGCATTACATAATGCCTCCTTTAGAGCATTGAAGGAGTGATCATGCTGAGTGGTCCACACAAAAAGGGCATGCTTCTTAAGGAGATCGGTTAAGGGCCTTGAAATGACACCAAAGTTCCTCACAAACTTTCTATAGTAACCAGCTAAGCCCAGGAATCCCCTCAACTCTTTTGTATTTGTTGGTACCGGCCATTGGGCAACAGCAGCTACTTTAGAAGGATCTGTGGCCACACCAGCTCCAGAGATAATATGTCCCAGGTACTTGATCTCTTGCTGTGCAAAGGTACACTTGGACAATTTGATCTTCCACTGGTCTCTCAATAAAAGCTCAAAAACCAATCTGATGTTGACAAGGTGTTCCTCATAGGATGAACTATAAATAAGGATATCATCAAAGAACACCAAAACAAACTTCCTCAGATAAGGGCCCAATGTGGAATTCATGGCCTCCTGAAACGACCCAGGGGCACCAGTAAGTCCAAAAGCCATCACCCTAAACTCAAACTGGCCGAAATGAGTTTGGAAGGCTGTTTTATATTCCTTTCCTTTCTTGAGTCTGATTTGGTGAAACCCAGCACACAAATCAAGACTTGAGAACCACGAGGCATGTGCTAGCTCATCAAGGAATTCATCCATAATAGGCACTGGATACTCAGTCTTAACAGTGATGGCATTGAGATGTCTGTAATCAACACAGAATCGCCAAGAATTATCTTTCTTCTTAACCAGTATGACTGAAGAAGAGAAGGGACTAGAGCTCTTCTGAATAATACCATTGTCCAACATTTCCTTGACCTGAGCCTCGATTTCATCCTTTAAGGCCGGAGCATATCTATAAGGCCTGACTTGTATAGGAGCAGCACCCTCAATCAGGGGAATTGAGTGATCACAGGCTCTTGATGGGGGAAGCTGAGTAGGAATCTCAAACAAAACTGCAAACTCTTCCAGCAACATCTGCACCTCTGGTGGAGCAGTGGCTTGGACAGTGTCCTCATTCAACTGAACGTCCACTGAGTAGATTTGCACTACAGTGCCGACAGGTACCTCATTGGTCACTCCATGCAATACTACAGACGCACCCTTATAAGGAATTGACATCCATTTGTGCTTCCAATGCACTTTCATAGGGCTAAATTGCTCCAACCAGTCAATACCCACAATCATATCATAAGAAGAAAGGTGGAGCACCCTGAGGTCTGACATAAAGAATACATCTCCAACCAACCATTCAGCATTAGCCAGAAGAGAATTACATACCAATTTCTCACCATTTGCCACTTTAACAGATATGGGAGCAGGAATATCAGAAACTCCAACCAACATCTTAGCAATTGTAGAGCTGATAAAGGAATGAGAGCTTCCAGAGTCTACCAGAATAGAGACTGAATGACCTTGAATAGAACCCTGCAGACACATTGTCTTCATAGCAGGAGCACCAGATACAGCGGCTTCAGACAAGGTGCAGAACAACTGCTCAACAGGTGGAATTGAGTCTTCTACAGAGAACTCACACTCCTCATCCAACTGGAACAAATCAAAAACTTCTTGCAGGGCATGCAGTTGCACTGTGTCAGCACACTTATGATCCCTGGACCATTTTTCTGCACAAAACTGGCATAACCCCTTGGCTCTACGAAATGCTCTCAATGCACGCCACTTATCTTCAGGAGTCTTGGCCTTAACGGATTCAACTACCTTTCTGTCCTCAGATTTCCCAATTTTCCCCGGAGGAGGTGGAAGGGGCAAGGCAGACCGAGATGATTGTTTGGAGGAGAAGGAGAAGTCATGCTTCCTGAATTCAGGCTTGCGGGGAGTCACTGTGACCTCCTCCTGTAATTGAGCCAGCATATAAGCAGAATCCAAAGTAGCAGGTCGGTGCAATAACACAGCAGAGCGAAATTCCTCTTTCAATCCCTCCACAAATCTCATGGTAAAGTGCAGTGGATCCACAGAACCTTCATAGGCTGCCAACTGATCCATTAACCCAGCAAAACGGTCAAAGTAATCCTGCACAGATGATGTCTGCTTGATATGTAGCAACTGACGGATCAGAATTTCATGCTGGTCACGGCCAAAGCGTTCTAGTACCAAAACACAGAATTGAGACCAGGAGCTGCATTTCACTTTCCTTTCAACTGACGGAAGCCACCGGGATGCCGGTTCAGAGAAGTGTAAAGTAGCCAATCGGACCCAAATAGAAGGCTCAATGCAACACAAATCAAAATAATCTTCACAACGGCTGATCCACAATTTTGGGTTATCACCATCAAACCATGGGAAGTCAATTTTTGGCCACTTGGTATACTGGCCTCTCGAGCCTTCAGCACGTGAATCAACAGCAATAGAATTACGCGGCAGAGAAGACAAAGGGTGGGGATCAGAATACGCACCCTTGTTCAGAGAATGAACCACTGTCGTAACCACTCCATGGTTGTTCTCTTGTGGCGATGAATCGGCCGCACGACCACCATCACGACCAGCGAACGTCGGAACAGGGAGGCGTTCTGGCGCTGGCGGAGTCGGACAGAGCGGCTGCTGCGACGACTTGTCGAGCACTGCCCTCTCCCAGTGCTTGGAAAGCTTGTTGACTTCCAGGCGAATATCATCGACAGTACCTTGAATCTCCGGCAGCGAATCTGTGGCTGACACTTGAATCGCCGAGCTCCATGCGAAGACTCCAGATCGTCAAACTTCCGACCCCAGGACGCATCCTGGTCAGAGAAGGGAGTCTCCCACTTGGCCTCCAGTGCGTCGAATCGCTTGGACATCTCATCGATGATGAGTTTGGTATCGGGATTCATGGCGTACCGTCGGCTTTGGAACCGGGTATTATGGTGGTGGGGAAGGGCAGAATCCAGATCGAACAACTCGCCACAACCCAAATCGCGTGAATCGGAATTACAGGAACTAGAATCGCACCGGAGTACAATTCAGGTTCACCAACCAAACTCGATGCGAACTCGGGCGATGGGGAACAGAGTTGACGAACCAAATCCGGCAAGATCGAACGGAGCTGATACCAATTGTTAACAGCAGGGTAGCGGGGATAGGAGTAGAAGGAGCAATCGGAAGGAGGAAGAAGAACTCAGGAATTAGCAGCATGAAGAGATGGGAAGGAATCAGGCGCCATTGACGGCCGCCAGGTCCATTCCTTGAGGATGAAGAAGTTTGTTACAATATTGTTCAGGCCTCCCTCCCTCCTTCAACCACTTAGTCTAAATAGCGATACATGGGCTGGAGCCCTTCTCGTGCACGCAGGCACACTAGCACACCCACTCACCCGTAGCTAGCTTCACATTAAGCCTTCTGGGCCTGGACGACGGCATACGAGAAGCGGGCCTTACTACCATCGGCCCAACGGAGCCAACATTATTGTCTTTTAGGCACAGCAGCCATCCAGTTTGATGAATCATGCATGTATCACCCTTACCGCAGCCGCAGTAAGGGTAAAGGCCCAGCAGGCCTATATCCCATAATCGCTCTTGAAGGGTATAAAGGAAGTTAATCTTTGTGGCTCAACACTATTTAATGATCGCATCAAAATTTTACTCATGAGTCCAAGCAAAGTCAACAAAAATAATCTAGTCCTGTTATTCACAAGTAGCGATATATATCCCAAACGAGTTGCAGGATAAAAGGGCACACGGCAAACATCAATCGACATGTAACCATAACAGTGGGCTACATTTGTTGATCATTGCTCCCTCAAGATAGCTAGTGAATAACACTGGGCGTCATCTCTAGAAATCAATATTCCACTTGCATCTATGCTCCACCTCTCCGTTTCCAAAAGCAAATAGATCGGTTTGGGAGCCCAAAAATGGAGAGCTGCTTGTCAATGGTCTTCCATAATACTATTGCTCAAGATGATGTTCCCTCGCCAGGCTCTCGGATTTGGATGGAGGTTCTTGACAGGCTTGCTTCAAGTTCATTTAATTCATCAATGTCCAAGTCATCATCAAGATCAATATCTTCCTCATCTGGATCCTCAACCTCCTTGCCATTAGAAGTTGATGAACTTGGACCTGCATCCTGACTTTTCTTACTCTGTCACATGGAAGGCAAAATACATATTAGAATACATCTATTGAGAAAATAGATATTGTGCAAGTTGATTCCAAACCAGCCTGGATATATTCCATGCTAAGACATGCACTTAATTAGGCCATTCACCAGGTAGTGAAAGCAACTCCCCTTTAACTACAAATTATATAACAAAAGTTCCTTTTCTAGAATACACATTTTGATTCATTAAACTAAATATAATATCAGATCCACAATTTGAATATATCTTTCATATCTAATGGTTCATCCAGGCCTATTTATTTCTTCCCAGCATAAAGGAGAGATAGCTTGTGAAAATCATAACAGCAGTAAAGACATTCGATCTGAGAATAATATCAGCTATTCAGGTGTGAGAAAAAAATAAATCTATGTTCAGTCCATAGAATCTGTGCATAATAAGACGCCAGGTTACTTCTTTCTCATTCTTAAGTGCCTACAAAGATTATCTGACTTCTAAATGAGGATACCCAAATACATCACCTGTGGATCTGCCTGGTGCCCACTAAGAACAGTTACAGAAAATTAAATGCAGACTCTAGAAACTACTTACATAGAGCTATTTTGTTTTGATTCTCTATCACATGGAGAGAGAACTAAAAAGGAAAAATTGAAACCTTCAAGCTAAGACCAAGGTACTAAGTCTAGATCTGAACCAGCAATATCCACTTTACGATTTTGACATTTTGGAGGCTAAGATTATGCAATATAGGATGGATATGGTAAGTCATGTGAGATCAAGAAAAGTATGTTTCTTGAGCCTCACCATTCTTGTCTTCCTTCAATAAAATACAGAGCATGCCCATGTTATTTTCAGCAGAAACCAACATGACATATAACGCTTTGCTTCCAGCTGGGTGGACAGTGGGATAATTTGCGTGTTTTGTGGGCATAGTGGGCCCAGTGCCTAGGTCTTCTTCACAGTCCCAAACTTTTACCTTAATAGCCTATCAGCGTGTTGACCATGCCTACTAAAAATGAAACAAATATCATCGAAGGAAGGTAATGTACCGATTCTTCATTGGCTTCAGGCTCTTCCTCTCTCTCGTAGACTTCATATGCTTCCGCATCATCAACGAACACACTTGCATCAGCCATGAACAGCTCACGACCACTGGAAACAAGTAGAAACACAGTTAGTACATCAAGAAGGGCAGAAAAAAATAACTAAATGAAAAGAAGGTTACCTCATGCGATCATTCTTAGCCCTCTCTGCCTTCAAGGCAGCTTGGCCAGCTTCTCTCTCTTCTGCCTTCTTCCTCTTCCATTCCATGAACAATTCTGTGGTCATAGGGGTGGTCGTCTTTGTCTTTTTACGCTGTGAAACCAACACAACAAGACAATATGTAATAACTGTGTTAAAGGAATCAAATTAGACAACAGAAATGGGGGAAATAGGAACACAAGAAATTATGCATATTGCACTTCAATTACCTGATCTTCAATCTCATCTTCAATAGCTATCTTTTCACTTTCTTCCTCCAGCAAGGCCTTCATCTGGGATTTTAGTACATATCCAGGTGGAAGGGCATGTCTGTAGTGGCAATCTTTACCACCATTTGGGCAAACCCAAAACCAGCCATACTGTTTCTTCTCCACAGCATCAAGAAAGTACTTGCAGACCTGTATAGAGCAAACATATCACCAAAATGTCTTCCTATCCTATTTAACAGTAGCTAGTAGACAGAGAAGACAAGACAGTTGCAACACCATGTTTCTAAAGAAAATAAGCACCATCATATAAAGAAACAAAACACTTATTCTGAAAGCTATATCCCAATCTATATAAGAATCAGAAAATTAGTTCAGATGCCAATGCATAAGAATTATGACAGCATGATACGTCTTTTTAAAATTGCACTCCTGAAAATATATTCAAGCCTATAAATTTGCATTCAGTAAGTCAGCATATCACAGATATGAAGCTTTTCTACCAAGTGGCAACTCATTAGTATAGCTCTTAGTAAATTGTACAGCTAACGTGTTAAGTTGCATAATTATTATTTCAACTCTTGATTGTTCAAGAGTAATAAACTAGACGAGTAACAAAAATTCCAACTAGTCCGAAATGAAAATACAGATATTAACATAGCATGCAAAGAAATATTGAAGGTTTTATTCTGAGTGCATACAATGTCGGTAGGCTTGTTCTGCTGGTACTCTGTCTTTTTCGATTCCACAACCTTCTCGAGAGTTTCCTGATCCCAGTCCTCCATGGTTTCTGGCCATATCAAATAGCATATGAATTTACAAGAGGAAAAAAAAAAGGAACAGAAGGTGATAGTCCAATCATGTTTGTCCAATACCTGCATCACGCTTGTCTGTGTAGATATCAATCTTTTCACCCTTCCTCTGAACATTCAGGTCATGTGAGAACTTACACTTAAAACCCTTCTGGCACTGGCCAACCTTGAAGAACTCGCACAATATTGACTTGGGATCAACACCTGCAGCACATAATTTGAGCCATCAGCGTCTGTCAGACAGTCACCAGATAGCAGCCACAAATGTGACACAAAGCGTAAAACTTCCATGTTGTACCCATCCTAATAACTTGCTTTATTTATGTAAATCTTACCGGGCGTGAATGAACTCTAAGGTGATGGCATTTCACAATGCACAAATTGCACTGAAGAAATTAAGCTAGTCTTGTCGATTGATGATGCTAATGTTGCACAGACCACTTTGATACTAAAAATGACATCGAAAGGAGTTGTATGGCACTCGTTTCATCCACTTGTAACTGATACTAGCTATACAGCATATCTAGGATAGGACAACTCGAGATGCGAAAGTGCAAGGAGAAGAGACCGTACCAACTGGAACTTTGGGCTGGCTGACGGCGACCTTGAACAGATCATTAAGCTCCTTCTCGCGCGCCTTCTCCTCCTCCTTCTTTTTCTGCACAGACACATCGAAACATTAGAAGAGAGAGAGGCAATCGAGAAAGAGGAGATGGAAACGCCCGCCGGGGGCTTTCGATCTGATAGTTCTCCGGTACCTTGGCGGCGGTCTTGGTCGGGTCAGGCTTGGGCTGGACGGCCTGGTGCAGGGACTGCACGTACTTCTGGACGTTCTTACTCTTGTTCTTGTTCTTGAGCCCGAACGTCTTGTCCTCCACGACCTTCTGCTTCTTGGCCAGCTCCGCCTTCGACGGGGCGGCCTTCTTCGGCGGCATCCTGCTCCGCGGCTCCGATTCGGCTGTCGCGAAGGTCGGGTCGGGTCCGGGAGTGGGCGGGGAGGTGGGAGCGGCGGCGAGGGGGAGGAGGGTTTCGTGGGTTTGGGGCTGCCTGCGAGGTAGGGGAAGGCGGAGGCGGAGGAAGGAGGAAGTTTCTAGAGACGGTGGTGGTCACGTGGCGATGGGGAACCGGGGGGATTGGATACTGGGCCGCATGGTGAGGGCTCTTGACTGGCCTGCTGGGCCGTTGGGCTTTGGTCTTGCTAACTTGGTCAGACGACGCCTGAGTTTTAGATTTCCAAAGTTTCTCCGGTTTGGTTTGGTGGATGCAACGGCTTTGCGATACGACAACAATGCTCGCACAAAGTGACTTTTGCCGTGTGATCCATAGCAAATACTCACCACATTTTGTGGTTGTAAATCCTAACCCTATCCTTTGCTTTTTAGGAAGACCCCATCCTTTGCTTTATAACAATATAATAATGTGATTTGCATGTAATCTTTAGAAATTTGTTGATTTGAATCAATTTTCGGGCCAAAAACACATACCAGATAGTTACTATCACGTGCTATTTCTATCGCCGAAGTGTCAAGTAATGGCACCCATGTAAAAAAAAAGGTAGACAAGGAGATTATCCATTAAAAAGTATTGATGTACGATTACTTAGGTCATTATGTTTGAATTGTACATGCTATTTCGTAAAACGTCTCCTGATTCCGATTCATTGTCAAAAATGAAAGTGATTCTCCATTACCTCTAGGTTATTAAATATTATGAGTATGAAGTGATACAACGAAAAGTGAAGTAGGATAAAGTATTTTTTCGCCTCACAACCCCTAGTTTATTTTAAAGAATCGTTACACATATTCTCTATGAAAAATTGTTTGGCAGGCCTTTAGTGGTTAGCTTGAATTACATGGATGAATGTAACTAGTTGGATTGATTAGATCTACAATCAACTCGGTAGTTCTAGACGGGTGGATTCAAACACGCTCTCAGTGCCTCATTGGGCGTTGCTAACCATTTTTCTGCTTACATTAAAAAAACCATTTTTCTGCTTTATTATTTAGAGATTAATTAATTGCATAGTAGCTTTGGTGAAACAGTATATTTGTATTTTTCATGTAAGAAAACGCGATAGTTTGTAGTCGAAGGCCCAAACATGTAGCTCGGCCCACAAATCAACGATATTCGCGACTAGCCAATTTCAGATCCGTAGCTCGGCCCACAAATCAGAGGTCCAGCATCTCGACCGTGGCACGGATCGCAAAGCAGGCACCAGTATAGCGAAACCCTAAACACCAAAGCGGTCGCATATAAAACTCCATCGGCCTCTCTTCTTCACCCCCTCTTGCAGCCGCCGCCGCCCCCAAGACCGTGCTCCGCTCATCCTCGCCGCCGCCGCCGCCGCTACCTCCGCCGCGGAGCGCTTCGGAACACTTCCGTCAACATGGGGTAGTTCGCTCTCTCCTATTCAGGCTACTGTGATCTATTCTCTACATCGCCTGTTATTATCTGGCCTTGGCGATTATGAGTCCAGTGTGATTTTGGTGTGTCTGCATCTGGTAGCGTGATTCGTTCATGTCGTAGTTGCAGTATACTACGTGATTCTCGATGCTTTGTTGTGGATTTCATCTTTATCGGACTTTTTTGTTGGGAAGTTGTGGATTACTATGTCCGATGCAGCAAGCTTATTGACGGTCCAGTGCTGATCAGATTATAAAACGTCAGCGCTAAACATACTCATAAGCGATAATAGTCGTTGCTGCCGTGTAGCGATGTTTCTTGATCCGGTTACTTAGATCTGGAAGTTATGCGTGGTAGCATACACTATCGTCATTTTTTCAGTAACATTTCGGTCGTAAAACCCATTTTTAGTAAAACCTGTTGTATGTAGTTTAGTTAAACCCTAACCAGCTGGGCTATTTCAGTAAAATGTGGTTGTGTTCCTTCGTAATGTGTCTGTTCTGAATAACCAGCTGATCGGACATCAATTGTTTCATTGAATTGCCATTTGTAAGCAACTTTTGGTAATAAATGGGCAGGCTTCGATGGAACATTTTGGCTCATTTGAAGCATTGCAAACTTTTTTGGTTTTGATGTTGGTGACTTTGTGATAGAACTTTTGTAGGGTAATGTCGATTACATAGCTGTATGTTCATCACTATCATGTATCATCCTGATGGGCATTATTAATTTTTTTCTCCTAGGACACTGTTAATAGGTATTTTGCTTGGACGGACTAACGACGTAGTGTGATAGGCATAAACTATGCTATTTGGTTTATATTCATGTTTAAGCTGTCTTATACAGGAAGACACGTGGTATGGGAGCTGGACGCAAGCTCAAGACCCACCGCAGGAACCAGAGGTGGGCTGACAAGGCATACAAGAAGAGCCATTTGGGCAATGAGTGGAAGAAACCCTTTGCTGGGTCATCTCATGCCAAGGGCATCGTCCTGGAGAAGATGTAAGCAGATTCTGAAACTCCACTATTTTTGACACTTCATTTGAATTCAACCAAGCAAATGACACTGATTCAATTGCAGTGGTATTGAGGCTAAACAGCCAAACTCTGCTATTCGTAAGTGTGCCCGTGTTCAGCTTGTGAAGAATGGCAAGAAGATTGCTGCCTTTGTGCCAAATGACGGTTGCTTGAACTACATCGAGGAAAATGTATTCTTCATCCAAACTTTGAAGTTTCAACGATGTCTTGAAACCTATGCTCCATCAGAAACTTGACTTCTGTTTTCTTGTGTTTCTGTCCAGGATGAGGTGTTGATTGCTGGGTTTGGTCGTAAGGGACATGCTGTGGGAGATATTCCTGGTGTCCGGTTCAAGGTCGTCAAGGTTTCTGGTGTGTCTCTGCTTGCCCTTTTCAAGGAGAAGAAGGAGAAGCCGAGGTCTTAGATTGCTCTCAACACTCAAATCAGAAAGCATGGAGTAGAAAGTTTGAAGGCTTTAGAGTGGTTGTTTCTATGTTTACTCAGCACTCAAGCAGTTGTTAACCTAAGATTGTGTTGGTGAAAACTTCTTGTCAGACTTTGCTTCTGTTAAGAGAATAGTACTATCATGAATTCTGTTTGCTGAGATTGTTACTACTCTGCCATTTTCAGACTCATCCATATATGGTTGTCTGCATATCTGATTGTTTTGCGTTGAGGTTACTCATCCTGCTTGAGGTTTTTGTAGTCTGAACTAGTTTTTACTTATTCCTGTTGATCTGCTTGGAATACGATTGAAAAATGTCTGATGCATATAATACAGAGGTTTCTGTGCGAGTGAGCTTACAACAACACCTTTTGTTGCTATTTTACGGTTTGTGTGCAAGTGAGCTTACAACACCTTTTGTTGCTGTCCATTGAATTTTATGAGTGATTTGATTGCGATATATCATATATGTATCTAGAAAGTAGTCAAAGTACATATTTTTGTGTCAGTGAGCTTGCAACATGTTCAAGAGCAACAAATTCAGCTTATACGCATTGTTGGTCCCTAAAGACCAGAACCTCGTCCCTCCGAATTCTCAATGCGCTTTGACTGCCCTGCCGCTAAGCCGTTCATTACATTAGCTCTGTTTGGAACGTCTCTATTGTTGCGTTTTTCTTTTGAAATTGAACCGATTCCCGTGAATTCTTGTGTGATTCATGTGAAATTCCTATGTTCCAAACAAAAGTGCATGAATGTTTTCTTAAATTTGCCGAGCTACGTCACTTAGGTCCATATTCTTTTGACGGCTTCCTTTGATCCCTATACTCTCAATATGAAGATCTGTCTTCCTAAATTTGTCTTCGGTGCTTTATGTTCCGATGACTTCCTTTGATCCTATACTCTCAATATGAAGATCTGTCTTCCTAAATTTATCTTCGTTGCTTTATGTTCTTATACTTAAAAACTACAGTGCATCTCCTCATTTTATGTAAGTACGTCATTACTTTCGTTCCTGCTTTTTTCTGACTGGTGTTGCTCATTCAACTTCTCATATTTCTTTGGCAAATGCAACAAGTTATCTATCTATAAAAGAATGAGTTAAATTGAAAACGTTTCTCACCCAATTTAGGCCCACCTTACCCCTCACGCCGGACCCACTTGTAAGAGTCAACGAAGGTTGGAAGAGGGTCAAACCCACTAAAACTGATATTTAGAAAATGTTTCTGCCCAAAATAATTTATTTTTTTCACCGAGCCTTTTCTACCCAACGGACGGGGCGATTCCAATCTCCGCTCCGACGAACGCGAATATTTGAAGGCACGGACGCACCGCGCACGGCGCCAAAGGCGCAGCAAGCAGCCTGCGACTCGATTGGACTGGATCCAATTCCACCCAATCGTCAGGCGTTTCGCTCATGAAATTCGTCGAGTTCGCTCGAGAGACATGGCAACTGCAGCAACGGGGCCTTCGCCGAGCGTGCCGGCGGTGGCGCCGCCGTTACTGCTGCACGGCGTCGCGGAGTGATCCTGGTGAACGCGCCCATTGGCCTGTCTCGAGACGCTGCAAAGATGGGTGCTCGCGCTGGACCCAGCCTTGGTGCGCACGTTCCTGTCGCAGCCGCATGTTCCTGTGTGGTTGGGGAGGCACGCCAGCATGGCTACATACGGGCACGGCGGCGCTGCCCGCTTCGCTGCTTCTGGCCGGTAGCAGAGAAAAAAACCAGCGAGCTGGGACTTGCTTGAGAGATGGCCAATCGCGGTTGAATACTTTCATTTAGATTGACGTATACTTTTTTTAAAAACATACGATACTCTGCAGGCCTTCGGCTTCTATTTAAACATGCAACAACATTTATCCTACCATGACATTCGATTTGATCTTATGAACTTAGAGAGGAATAAAAGATGATCCTCTGCCAAACTGTGTACTGTAATGAAGTTTGTCCATTCAGTTATGCCAATCTAATTGTTTTGCGGCCACTAAAGAACTATGACATTAATTAAATTTAGAGAAGATAGGTTATTATATCAATCAATTATGTCTGGTAACTATGATTTGACATCTTGGGATCAATGATATATTTTTTAAAAAAAATTAGCGCATGGCCGTATGGAAAGCCACTTAATTGGTTTATATCTGCTCTTTATACGCACATCTATGCTGATGCTTGTGGATTAGGAGATTTCATGTGGAGTCACAAGACCACCTAAGAAAAGTCAATATGCTAGGACAATATGTTAATTATTTTTATTGCTAGCATCTAAGTTCGATCAAATTTGGATGATTCAATTATTTAGGAGATATGTATACGAGGCAAAATCTTTAACTTGTGTACGAATACAAAATGCATCACTAGATTTGCTTTTAATCACGTGCGTGTCGCACGTGCGTTTTTGCTAGTTTATATGTGAAGATTTTCCAAATATAGAGTATGACGGTCGTGTGCACCTAGCAAGTTAAGATATCATCTTCGAAGTGAAACATCGATTGGACTCATACTCAATGTATGCTTTTACATGAAATTCATATTATTTCACTATAACTAAATTATATCTATAAAAAAGTTTTATCGATTTAATTGGGATGGCATTGCATTTTTAGAAGATAGGACTTAAGTGGAACACGTTTTATTGATTTAATTTGAAAGTGTAGAAGTTCTATGTGCTGAACAAGTTTCAAAACTGGCAACAAATTATTGAAACAAGAAAATACTTAAATCGTTAAAATCAATTGCTGAATACAAATTATTGAGATGTTTGGTAATTATTATCTCATTTATCATACTTTTGTTTGGTTTACTTACCATTACAATAAGTAACAAGAAATATATCAATCCAACAAAACTAAGGCCAATCTTAGTTTATGGTTTCGTCTTCGTCACATATATAAAAAAAGTGTCATGCCATCTTTTGAATGAAATAAAACAAGCTATTCCAATGCACTGTTTCGTAGGCAAATTGAGCATTTAATTCTTATGTAGTATTCTCTACAAATGTGTCTAAGGATGAAACTAGATTGATCTCAGTGCAAGTTTCCGGTGTTATGGTGATGGAACTCCTTTCTTTTGGTTCGTTCGAAACTCCTTTCTTTTCACCCTGCCGGATAAGTATTTTTCTCTAATGTGCGATATAATTTAATGTTCATGAAACTCTGAGACGGTTCTAATTGGACTAATGGTCATTTCACCTTCAATAAAATTAATTTCGCTAACAAAAAACTTGATCAATCTTCATCCTAACAATGGATTTTCTCAATTTGCTGTAACGAAGTCGAAAACTAAACAAAGGTCAGTCTGGCAAGTTTGACAAGTTAAAATAGTTTAGCCTACATTTCAGGCCTAGAAAAGATGTAGGTATCATTACGAAAAAAGAAACAAGAAATTACAAACCGCGGGCCCACATGCAGGTTTGGGGCCCAGGGCCCACTCCCCTCGTCGTCCCTATTTGCAGGCGACGAACGGCCCGGATCCCCGGCCGCCTCCATCGCACCCACCCGAACCGCCGCCTCTTCTCCAGCGTCCGATCCCCATTCCCCACCTCTCCTCCTCTCTGCGCAGCCACCTCCTCTCTCTCCTCCCCCTTCTCCCCCCTGCTCGCCCTCCCCGCGCGCGCGTTTTTATAAGGTACGTACGGCGCGTCGACACGCTGTCCGCCCGCCACCTTCCGGTTCCCGGCGGCGGCGCCTTTCTGAGCTCTGACGCGATCGATGCCATGTGGCTCCGTCTTGGTGGATCTAGGGTTTCGGCGGAGGCGCCCGGTCCCCGGCGATGGCGGACGACGGAGGGAGCCACGATGGCGGCGGCGGCGGAGGCGTCCGGGAGCAGGACCGGTTCCTGCCCATCGCCAACATCAGCCGCATCATGAAGAAGGCCGTCCCGGCCAACGGCAAGATCGCCAAGGACGCCAAGGAGACCCTGCAGGAGTGCGTCTCCGAGTTCATCTCCTTCGTCACCAGCGAGTGAGTTGACACGGCCCGGTAGCGTAGCCCCTCGGCCTCGGATCAGGTTGGCTTCTATTTTCTCTTTTTCCTGACGTGGTTCTGATTTGCTCGGCGGCGGCGACGAATGATGCTTGCAGGGCGAGCGACAAGTGCCAGAAGGAGAAGCGCAAGACTATAAACGGGGACGATCTGCTCTGGGCGATGGCCACGCTCGGATTCGAGGACTACGTCGACCCCCTCAAGATCTACCTACAAAAGTATAGAGACGTTAGTGATGGCTCCGTGCTCACTGTTCTGTAGATGTGGATCTTCTTCTTTTTAAAATATTTTTGTGCATCTATGTGCTGACTCTTCTCTGCTCTCTTTGCATATTCTCTTCTCTTCTGGGTATCGACTGATGATTGCAGATGGAGGTAAATGGTCTTATTCTTATTTAATTTCTCCATCAGAACTTATTTGACCTTACTTTGGCTGGACTGTATAGTGTACAACCTGTTTATGTCTATTGTAACTTCTTAGTTAGAAAATATGCGGCAATTGACAGAAAATGCACATAAACCTTTGAGCCTTGAGTCATGCAAACCAGCTAACTTTAACACCTGAAAACGACTGGATATATTATTTTCCTGGGTTGCATGTCGTTATAGGTATCTGCTAGTTTGTATGGCGCCTAGTAAAGGTACCCGTGGAAAGAAACCAAAATTCACAAGCAATGCATTGTAGATGCTGGTTCTGATTCTGAGAAACACATAAATGATCTATTTGTTTTTGGTAATCACCTATTCTTTGTTAGATTGCTTGGGCTACCAAGCAAGCTGCTATTAGTAGAGTTGCATATCTGAGAAGCAATGGAATACTGATCACAATTTATCACAAAATTCTTGTAGGGTGATAGTAAGTTATCTACCAAAAGTGGCGAGGGCTCTGTAAAAAAGGATGCAATTACTCCCCATGGTGGCACCAGTAGCTCAAGTAACCAGGTTAGTATTTTTACTTGCATTGGTCTCCTCCCAGTTATTGTTGAAACTGACCTACTCATTTTACTTGCAGTTGGTTCAGCATGGAGTTTACAACCAAGGGATGGGCTATATGCAACCACAGGTAATGTATCTTACTTTCATTTGTCAGTTAAACAATGCTCTGATACTAAAATGGCACAAAATCTCAACTATTGCATTATTCCACACAATCTTTTTTTTAAGAATCTTCACTGACAATTTTCTCCCTGTACAACCTCAGTACCACAATGGAGATACCTAAAGGGCAGACTGAAGAAGCAACAATATATGGTAATATATTGCTCCCTGAATCCCTTTTCTTTTTGGCTAAAAAAAAAGGAATCCCTTTTCGTTTATTTAATATTCTGTTTGCAGATAATTGGCCACGTTAGTGTATTTTTCTTTTCATGATAAACACAAATTTTCAATTTTTCTCTCTAAATCTTTATCTGTTTAGCTAGGGAACTTTGCATGATGCATCTACCACTCCACCACAGCAGAAATTTGTCTTGACATCGTACGCATGTTGCCTGAGTTTTCTTTTAATTGTTTCCTGACAATTGTTTCTTTCTCTACAGTGGCTATCCATCAGCTAGGGAAGTCTCCGCATTGCTTCCATGTTTATTGGCAGAGAACTGAGGGCACCTAAAAAGGGTGTCTAACATTTGCTATGACTGCCTCTGAGATGTAAATTGGCTTCCATGAGAATAGTTCGCCTATAATGGTTTAGCGCTTGCTTTTGTCTGTATATTCAGAATGATTTACTGTTGCTATTTAGGCAGCCTTTTACATTCACAGATCTGTATTGGGAAGCATAATTATAATGTCGTAGTCATAGGCGCAAATAATGGTGATTAACATAAGTATGCTATCAGCCTATTTGTAGTTGTTCCTGCTAGGTTGTCACTCCGATCTGAATGTGAGGCTTGCCTGAATCGCAAGTGGCCCTGGCGCGAGTTAATTTTGCATGTTGCATAGCACAGCTGTTTTCATTTCCACCGGTGGCACTGCATCTGTATGGGAGAAATCCAACCACCTACTCTGGAGTGCATAAAAATTATATATATAAAATATAAATAAACAGGTCATGTGTTCATTTGTCAAAGAACTTGAGGTTGCAAAAAAAAGGTGCCTTTAGGTACAACACCCCCACCCCCCCGTCCTCTTCGCTGTCAATACTCTGAAATTATTTTATTTTCTAAAAGAGTTAAAATGAAATGCATGGGCGATACTCTTGTCATGATCTTGTTATGTGTCAATCCAAGGTCATAAACTTTAAAGGAGAAAGTCCAAATAACTCTCCTAAAGTATAGCCAAAGTTTGGATAAACCCTTAAACTATGCTTTGGTTTGATATATTTTATCTTTTTTGTTTCTTTATGTGTAATTGGAGTCTTGAGTTAAATTTTTGCAAGATGATATTGGACATCATAAAAAATGCTAGAAAAATATATCATATTTTTATCATTATTTTGACATGGTAGGATATTTAATAATAAATTAATACTTTAAGATACAAAATTCTAAAAACATAAAGAAAAAAATAATAATATATTTTATTGACCTGCATATGATGGCCCCTACTATCATGCAAGATTTCGAATTAAAATTCAACTTATGTATGAAGACATAAAAAAGACATAAGGAGTAAAATGAACGAAATCGCATAGTTTAGGGGGTTAATTAAACTAAAAAATAGTTTAT
Source organism: Digitaria exilis (assembly GCA_015342445.1). Classification (NCBI taxonomy): domain Eukaryota; kingdom Viridiplantae; phylum Streptophyta; class Magnoliopsida; order Poales; family Poaceae; genus Digitaria; species Digitaria exilis. Next base: position 1,620,230 of record JACEFO010001719.1, read on the forward strand.
GGGGTTATCCAAACTTTTTCTATACTTGGGAGTAATTTGGACTTCTCCAAGTTCAAATATATAGGGTCAGCCCTTTTAAACTTATTAAAAAATGTCTCATTTAGGTTCATAGTTAAAAAGTGTGGGGGGTTATTTTGGCTATTAACCTAGATGGCACACTTTAACATGTCTATAGGACCTTATTTACTGTTTCCAAGTTCGTGGATTTATATTTAGACAACATACGACGACAAGTTTGAGGATCGCCGTACATTTTAGTCATCTAGACATTATAAGCATCCAAATAGCTTTCCCTTTTAGAAAACAGTACTAGATTTGTATTTTCCTAAATCCTCTTACATAATACTCCTTTAGTCCCAAAAAGCATAACATCCTGGACTTGAATTTTGCCCATGTAGTAACTCAAAACAAACCCATATATGCATGGTTAAATAAAAAACATCTACTGCATGCATGTGCATGGTGACAACAAACTACGCTCATACATTTTTTTTTCATCTACTCATGATGTGTCAAAAGCTCACAAAATGTTATTTCCTTGGAGAGGGAGTATGTTACAAACTAGAACCTACGATTTTGTTAAGTTTTCATAGTCACTTGACTAGGTTGACCATAAAAAAATTGCTCTCGATTAGCCTCCAATGTGTGTTCAGATGCTCCGCTATGTTTAAGTGTTTTTTCATGTAATTCATGTTGGCAATAGCAGTGTTACAAATAGTCTTTCTCCTAAATTAAAATTGCAGTGACCCATGTTGAAGAGGTATATAGTAATAATGGGGGGTGGACGATTATCATGTTGGATGATCCACACTGATAAAAGGGATACATAATATGAAAATACAATAAAATTGTAGGTGCTAGGCCGTAACAATTGAAATCTGAACTATCCTAGCTTGCAATGGGTTGACATAGTTCCTGTGCTAGACTGCTTCATTGCAGGTCTATCAAAGAGTGGAGAGACGTCAGAGAATCGTATATTGTGCTTCGTCAGACAAACTTCGCTAAATTTGCAATAAACATTTTTCTAATCACAGAAAGACATCTACCACTACCACGCATCATGCGGATAATGAAAAGTCATTTCCCTACAAGGTTATAACATAACAAAATACAGTTCAAAATTAAAACTTTAGACAAATGTGGCATGTTACATTAGTTAACCGCCGATATTATAATCCCTAACAAAGATGCGGCTATTCATTTATGGCAACGTATTCTATGAGAACTCAATTCCCGTGAGAACTATGAGAACTCAAACCTGGACCGCATGATCTTCATCCAAGGGGAGCGCGTAGGGAGAGGTGGGAGGGGGATTTGCAAAATCACCACCCCCTTAATTATACTTTTGTAAATCCCCCCTCATACCTTCCCCTTGGATGAAGATTATGCGGCCCAGATTTGAGTTCTCATAGTTCTCGTGGGAACTCAGTTCTCATGCCATACGTTTCCTTCATTTATTCAATGATGGATGTCATCATTATTTCCAGTTGATTTATTGAATGGCACGTGCGACTGAAATGGGAATATCCAAACTATTTTATGTTAGACCAAAATTACAAATTGTTCTAACTTTCATGGAGAATCAAAACATTTCATGTTTGAATAAAATTATAGAGGGGATAATAAAGGTTTGTTGCAGATTAGATATACTATGAGAATATATTAATACAAAAACTAATTATACTTATTTAGTGTCATGAATGATAATACTTTGTTTTATAATAATTCGAAATGGAGGGAGTAGTTTACATTTAGGGAAAATGGCAAAAGAAGGGCTAAGGGTTTCTAAAAAATGCCTCAGATCTCGATCTGTTACAGTCAGACTGACAACTTTTATAAATTTGCATGTGCCTTGGCAAAGTTTACCAAACCGACATAGGTGACGTGTTACGTAATTTGCGTGAGTAATGCCATTACTGTTCTATCATAGTATCATTTATCAAATCATTCTATCTAATTTTAATTGCAATGATCCACGTTGAATTAAAAGGCATCCGATTCATGATGGAGGCACACTAGAGGCAAAGACAAGAGCCATGTCACTGTCAACTTGAAGTTTGAAGGTGCTAGATCAGCAAATTAACATATTTGGGTTTTCCCCTTTTATAGCTTAAGGGTTATTTTTAGTGCAAATTTCCCCAAAATTTGATCATATCATGGTGCACTCACACAGGACCTGCCAGTACATGAACCCTGACACAGCAAACAAAATACCAGTATTTAAAAGAATAAGCACAAGGACATCTATTTATTTGATGAATACTGAAACAGTACAGTAAATCATTTGTCATGCCTTTCTTTCAGCCTCGGCACAAGGATGGCCAAAAAAATACTTCTCCATTTAAGTGGTAAGGGCCAGTCACTTCGATAAAATTTAAAGCTAAAAGTAGGCGGGGGCAAATCTACATTTCTATCTTTTTTTGTTAGCAACTATAAGCATCTCTGTTGGAGGAACTGTACGATGAACCTGCCCTCTACAATATTGCCGTAAACTTACAAAACCTCCTTCCTGACGCTGGCAATCTCTCTCAATGACGACTGCACGCAAGCGCTGGGAAGAAGTCCGGCGGTTTGACAAAACACTGTGTATCATGGAACCCATCTCGCCCACAAAGTTCCATTCCCGTGGTCCAAAAATTTGCAAGAAACAAACTGAATCTCTTTACGTTCAGTCTTCATCGTCTGCCAGCAGAGCAAATGAAAATGGCTTGAACTTGTAGCCATCCCCATGATAGAACTTGTTCATAAATTCAACCCAGTGCAGACGCAATGCATGCAGGAAGGCACTCAGTGTTTCCATCATGAGCAATATGAAGGCGGTAGCAAAAGCAAAAACTACAAGTCCACCCAATTTCACAATAAAACTGTCATACCTATGAATAATAAAGTAAAGAATGAATAAGTGAGCAAATCATCAAATTTTGTCATCATGTAAGTATAAACAAAAAGTTTGCTAGAAGGTTTCTTATATGCGATGCAGACGATATACATGTAGAAAAGTAATAGAGAAGTTTGGCAGAGTCAAGGAACAAGGTGTTTACCCCCAGGTAAGTAGCAGTAGCTTCTCATAGAAAACTGTTGACAGTTCCGAATGTGCCAAGCTGAAACCGACGCAAAATACATAGAAGTGAGTAGTAGAACTGGGAGAAACTAAAATTGTATAGAAAACCATTACAAAAGGCAAACCTCAGGGCCCAAAGTCGAAGATAAGATGCAGTATTCGAAACTGCGCCAAGTACAAACTCAATGGAATGTATCATTTGGTGCACAAAAACTTCACTGAAGTTGAAATCATCATGACGTGCACGGGCTGAATCAGGTTCAGAATCTGGATCCATTTCAGATGTCCCTAAGAACCGATAGGTGTGACCTTGAAATCTCTGCATACAGTTATGAAAATTACTAACTCAACTTACTTGCTTGAAACAGAAAGTCTGTATATTTGTTGTTCTTAAGCAATTATCATTTGCTTTGATTTTTTTTTGAGGTATTTTGGGGATGCCCTAGCTACAAGAGTTGGCATGGTACAAGAGAACCTAGTAAAAAAAGTTGTTTTGATATGTTTTCCAAATACATTTTCAGTATCATACCTCCTTGTGAAGTTTCTTCAAGATAAATGGCTTTGGGAAGAGCATCCATGGAACAGCTACTAGAGCTAGAAGCAACAAAAGTATCTGAAAGAGAAAAGCTGATAAGTTGGCACATAACGGATGTTGGAAACACAGATAGTAGTATTCTATTCTAAGAAGAGGGAATTTAATTGAACCTGGAGTTCCTTTTGACCCCAAAATAGTTGATTTTCTCCAAGATCTCCAGCAGGATCAAGGAACATATATATCATCACATGATAAAGATCAGCTTGAGAGCCCGTGCACCATTTGATGAGAATCAGGAGTGCTAAGTAACCAAAAAGGCTATTCAGAAAAATCATCTGTGGTATGAATTGATACCTGAAAAATGCAAGTAGTTAATATTACTGAAGTTTCCCCTCTCCAATTCGCCTATATCGGAACAGAAGATACGAAAGAACATATAATACCTTATGTCAAGAGCATTTCCATGGAACCGTGCATCAAAATAACTTAATGCAATTCCTAGGTTCATCTGAGCAACACCCATTAGTATAGACATCTTCATCTTCAACGAATTTAGAAAGGGTAGCTCAGACCGACTTCCACGCCAACTCGGGTCCACCCCAAAAGGATAGGCATCACGGACTTTAATGAGACCAACAGTATATGCATCACTGAAGCACATAAGTTAGGTGTTAAATCTTCCAGAACAAAACATTTAGCGCATAGCAATCTGACACTGTTGCTATATGATAAACAAGGAGGTCCACACATCTCTATAGACCTTCAACAAAACCGTCTACAACCGATCAACAAGTATGCCTCTAGGCCTAAAACTTTTACAGCAGATAATGCACTACAATGATTAGCACAAAAAAAAATTAACAAATAACTGAGCATAGGTGAGATTTTTACCTGCAGCTTTTATCCCGGCATTGATATGCAGATTTGCCAAATATATGGAAAGGAACCGAGAAGAACTCATTGTATATAAGGCCACAGTATATTGAGAATATTGCCATCAATAGAATGACATATCGCCCACCAAATGCCATCTCCATGAAGCTGCCAAGCTTCTGAAATAAGTAATGGACCAGATGTTGCAGAAAGAGGTTAGGCAAACTCACATACAACAATATATGCCAAGCTCATAATGAATTTCTCAAAGATACACTACTAGCATCCAATAGCTTCTAAACCATATCATAGTTACTAAGACTTAAAATCTTAAACAGACAATGTTGCTGGAGCCAGAAGGCCCAGAACACCTCTTCGCTGGGTTACTGCATACATGCATCTGTTGCACCGGATCCCTCCGATTGTAAGAGCAATTTCCTGGACTTGTATGCAAATATATCACAGCTAAATTGGTTATCTGCCACATTTCTGAATGAGTCATGTGACATAACAGGTCCCTTGCACCTTTTTACCAGATATCAGGTAGATGCTTAAGAAACAACATGGAGTGGACTGTTTTTTTTTATTTATTTTAAGCATATTGTCCAGGTGCTCAAATTCCTTCATAATATTTTATTGTACTAACTAAACATAGAAGAAACCATTGAGTACAGTAATGACATGATACATAACTTGTTTCTAATGGCTATGCCAAAGAGATAAAGAAAAAGGATCAAGTTCAGCCAGATATACCTGTGAGGAGAGTTTCTTCTCACGAAGTATAAGAACCAAAGCTCCTAGTAACAGACATATCCCATGACCCCAATCTCCAAACATAACAGCAAAAAGGAATGGGAATGTCACAACAGAATATACAGCTGGATTAGCTTCTTGATATCGAGCAACACTGCAACAAAACCACATGAAGCACAAGTTCAAATAATATTGAGTTGCATGCTCCAACCAATTCAACCCAAAAGCTTAAGCTGATAGGGAAAGGTGGGCAATTCACTTATACTCCAACACTCCCCCTCACGTGCAGGCTCCCTTAGGCCGCATACGTGGATATTGGAGTGGGCTGCAATTATTTTATTTAATCGCGCCCACCAGGATTCGAACTTGCGACCTCTGGCCCTGATACCATATTGAGTTGCATGCTCCAACCAATTCAACCCAAAAGCTTAAGCTGATAGGGAAAGGTGGGCAATTCACTTATACTCCAACAAATAACCACCAAGGTTTCAACTTTCAAGAAACAATCAACCTGGTAGGATCAGCAATACTGAAAGCTCAACACTGAAAACTCAACAACCTCAATCGCGTTGATGTAAAAATAACATAAGCAAAAAAAAATGTGTCCTGGCAAAGTGGACAAGTAGTATAACAGATTCCAAAAGGCAAATGTTTTCTTAGCATTTAGTTATAATTATAAGAAAAACCCAAAAGGCAAAAGAATACAAAATAAAATCATTTATCATGGCAGGTTTGGAATCTATGTACATACCCATATGCATCAACAATTTCCTGGAATGCGTTAGTAAATTTATCAGTTCGGAAATATGTAGGTGGTGATTCAATAGTGTCCATCTCATGAAATATTATTCCGACTTGTGAGTTGCTGTGAAGTGTTGCGCGCTGCAAACAATCCTTGATCTGAAACACAAGTTGGAAGTAAGAAAAATTTTTCTAAAAACAAAACAAGGAATGGCCACAGTGATTCAAATACATGTATAGTTGAGGACCTGAGATTTCGCAAATATAGGGCACCATCCTTCTCCAACAAGGCATTTCTTTGTCACATCGAAGTTTAACATGTTCAGCGTGTCATAAACAGCTTTCTCCTTTTGAACCTAAACGGATTATCAAAATGTCATAAACAGCTTTCTCCATGTAGTAGAAAGAAGAAAGGCCATAGACCTTTTAAGGGGTGAAAAGATACAGAAATAGAAAACTGAGAAATTGGCATTTACTTTATTACCATGATTGTCCACCTCCACAATTGTGATCCTACTGACTCAAGAGCTTTGTTTCTGTGCTGGATTCCGGCATCCAAGGTAACTTCTAGGTCAGAGAGACGTGCCGATACCTGGCAGAAGTAAAAAAAAAATGCATGCTACTACCATCAAAGCCTAGAAAACACTCTAATAATATAGCAATATGTACAGTCAAATCGATTTATAGTTGACATTTCGAAATTGAAAGTGAAGAACTAAATAATATTGTACCAAATAGAGAATTAAATACCTCATTGAAAATCTGTCTCTGCTTGATCATCTCCTCGGGAACAGGGTAGCAACTTGCTCCAAATGAATCACAAATCTTTAATATCTTTGCCTTTGCTTGTTCCCCAGAAAAGAAAACTACAAAAACAGTTTTCTCTACCTGCCAAAATCAAAATGTTATAATATTATTCAGAAGTTTTGAAGGTACCAAATCAACTGTAACATGCATCATTGAGTTTCCAAACTAAAATATGCATTTTGATTCTGATAGGACCACATAAAAATTGAATTAGAGCAGTTAGTGCAATCAGTATATAATCTGAGATAAATTTAGAAATAGATTTAACTCAATATACACAAGAATTAGCAAGGGCAAACCATGATTATCAGACCTCTTCACCAGATATGGGATCAGTTACAGGTTCCCCTGCAGGCGCCTGATTGAATAGCATATTTCCTCTTGTAGCTCGGAAAAGCATCCGTTCAAAAGCCAATGCCTTAGACTTCAAGATTATTCCACTAACAAACCTCACCCCAGAATTTCCAGATGATCCTTGATGCACTCCCTGGGAACAGTTTTGTTTATGACAACGGAATAGGAAAATGAATATTGTTGACTTTATGGACCAGATCAAAAAGAAGACCTGTTCGAGCAAATAGGCATTTCCCTCATCCACTTCCCTGTCGTATATGTTTTCATCTAGCTCCCGCTCAGCTGAAGCCGCATGGTTGTGAGAAGAAGCAAGGATGCCACCTGCCTGCAAGATGTTGTTTGAGAAGACGTGGAAAGGAAAGAACAACAAACACGCTATCGAAATGAAAGTCGATGTTTTATGGAAAGTGACAATAATAGTAGGTAATTAGAAAACATGGAAAGGAAAGAAGAACATGCTATCTAAATCAAAGTCAATGTTTTACTGGCAAGTATAAGTGACAAAATCTATACAAGGCAATTATGCTTGGCAAACAATGGTATAGTTTACAATGTAATATGCCTGACATTAAGTCATTAACTGTATATCAATACTGTATTTGCCGGTATGTTTTATTTGACCACAAGAAAGATTGCTACGGCTATCATTAAAGTCAGAAGTATACCAGTGCAGATTTTTTTAATCTTCCATTGAACATACATAGGAAACACATGGACTGATAGTTGCAAGTTTAACAAGAATCTAGACCTTTGTCAAGACCAGCTTGAATTCAAGAAGTTCATTGTATGTCTGTTGTAGCTTGTCACTGTTGGTATTCATCTCAAGCAGCTCATGCTCATGCTCACCCAATCTTACCTGAAGAACAAAAAAAAGCAAGACTTTATTTTCACTCAAACAAGCTATTTGTTGTTGATCAAATCAGCTACTTTTGAAAGAAAAAATGCAGAAGATTCTGTTACAGGAAAGATGACTGATGCACCTCTAGCTCCTCCAGATCAATCTCAGGTTCAAGTGCAGGTCGAACGGAAGATCTTACACTCGCCTTGTTGATCTGATCACTGAAAAATCTTAGTTTACGTGACATTTCTGCACACCTCTTCACCTGCACAGGAATTATGCAGGTTTGTTAATATAAAAGAGTTACTAAGCACCAAATTTTTTTCATTTTAGATGGGATCAGGACATTGATGTGCTATGAAAACAGGATAAAAGAAAGCAACAGCAAAAATCACCGATCATGTTCATTATTCCAATTGTGCTAAATCTAGAAAAGAGTATGTAGTTCCATGAGCATAATTCGAAAGGCAACCCCATTGTAAGCAATAAGTGCCATTAGTGGTGATATCATCATCCTGTTCCAGTTTTCCAGCATCTATTCAAAATGTACTCCATGCCATAAGCAAACTTCAATAGGCAACTTGACCCCATTGTAAGCGATAAGTCCCATTAGTGGTGATATTACCATCCTGTTCCAGTTTTCCAGCATCTATTCAAAATGTACTCCATGCCATAAGCAAACTTCAGCAGGCAACTTGATCAGAAATACAGTACTCGATACTCATAATACCAAATAGGGTCACGGCTTATTATGTAATAGTAATAGTACCGTCACGGCTTATTTATATAATAGTACCCATGATGCAATAAGCATGTATTTTAACCCCTTCCACAATAACAAAAATGTATAATGGCTTATTGATACACTAAAATTCTTGTTTATTAGCCGCTTCCAACAGTTTTCAGAAACAAAATGAGAAAGAAGGAAACATAAGTATAAATCATTTGATAGACTGATTCAATCTAATCCTATATGTCCTCTATAATTATCTTGTGAAAGAAGAGAAACATTCATTATTACTATTCTGAAAGTGAAACACCGAAATCCGTAGTGCTTGCTTTGTACAGTTAGTTGTACTCATTCTAGACAAATGAACTATCCTAATTAATGTATCCCCACAATTAAGAGGGGGTGCTTAGCAAGCTGCTTTCTGTTTAATTCCGTTCATTTAGATTCCGAAAAATCAAAACAAAATTCGCCTAAAATGTTTCTCGCTATGTAATTCCCTGTGATGCTCTGTCTTGTTAGAACTTAATTAACTAAAACCCTGAATGCACATCGAATAGTCCAAGCTAACCCATGAGTGCCATCTGAGTAATACATAATCACAACACCCAAGTAACATTATTTTTAACAAGTAGAATAAAATCATTGAAGGAATAAAAAATGAAATACAGTTCAAACTCCGTGTTCAAGTTAAGGAATTCTATAGAATCAAAATGAAACGAAGATACAGTAAGATGGAATACCTGGTTGACAAATATACGCTGAAAAGGACTCTTATCCTCATTCAACTGCAGCAGATATAACAAAAGAAATCAGCAAAATCAATTGTAGCAGTCAACACAAACAAACTTTAAACTGAAAGCAGGCTATATTTTTATCCCTATGCGTATACAGTGACAGCAAAACGACAAAGAATATTGCCTCTTTCTTAGAATATTCTCCGTAGCCACTAGCTGGAATAAGTTAACAAGGAAAATAATAAATTTTGAAGCCAACCATCCTTCTTGTTTTCCCCAGTCAAATAACAGTGCAACAAACTAAGAACACACCTGATAATAGTTTTGCTACATTAAAAAAAAATTATAAAACTAAGCAAGTAAGAAAACCTTTACACATACAGGGGTTCGAAAACCTAAACTCAAAATCACAAAAACTTCATAGCTCATCTCATTAACCAGTATATCCGTTTGACTTGCTCTATTTCAAAGTGCAACTGTCAACTATGTGCCCATGGTATCAGCAACAAAGAGTTATCTTGACCCCAATATTGGTGTCTGCAGACTGCAACAAAACACACAGTGCCAATTCATTTGCTTATAATGGCTCAGGATCAGTACATATGGATACTATGAATATTCAAATGAAGCTAAAGCCCACTGACCCAATCCCACGATTGTCACGAAAACCTCTGCAGTTCCCCCGCATTAAGCCATTCACGTGAACCTGAGGCCTCAGCAACACTGCTAGGTTCGTGCCCTCTGATCTAAAGCAACATCCCACACTAACCGATCAGCGGAAGAGCACAACCCAGCTCAAACGTGAAACACGCGCCAAACCGGGATCCAACGACTCCCGAGATCAAACACTAGTCCCCCGACTCGACCACGGCCTAGAGCTAGATCCAGCAGAGCGCAGAGCGCGGCGCGCGCGCGCGGGGTCGGGAGAGAGAGATCACGACTCCCGAGGCTGGATCAGGCAGATCCGGGGCGAGCACGCGAGAGGCAGGGGAAGGCTAGAGCGAGGGAAGGGCACTCACGTCCTTGAACTGGAGGAGGCCGAGCTCGCCAAGGTAGGTGACGGCGACGCGCGCGCTCTCGGCGGGGATGATGAGCTGCACGAAGCACATCTTCTCGGACCGCAGGTGGTCCATCGGGGGCAGCCGGTCGAACACCCCCATCCCGCCCGCCCGCCGGAGCGGAGCGCGCCCTCCCGAAGCTTCCAGTAGGCGCCGCGGGCGCGAGGAGGACGACGGCGCGGCGCGGTGGCCGGGTGGCGCCTCAGATCTGAGCGGGGGCGGCCTCTAATTCTGTTCTCCACTCTATTATACGAGTGCGCAACTGCCATCACCCATCGACCATCGTTGGGACTGGGGCGCGGGGAGAGGAGGGAGGAAGCGGCTCGGAAGGGAGGCGCGCAGTGTCTGGCCCGTGGGCCCGCGCCTGGGTGGGCGCGGACCGGTCGAGCCTTCGGTTCGGTTGGTCGCTCGGGTTTGGTGCTTTTTACGCTAGTGACCCTGTCGGGTCCCGCAATTATCCGACTGGGCCTGCCTCAGCAGCTAGACCAAGACGCGCGCGCCGCGCGACGCACGTGAGTTGAACGCAAAGGCCCCCGCCGCCGTCGCGTGCGCCTTGTGTTTTTTTTTTTTTTTTTTGATCTTCTTCAGCTTTGCGATCTGGCTGGGTTGGGCTCTGCCGAATAATTTCGGCGGCCCTGTTGTGTGGCCTTGTGGGAGGAATATATACGGGCCGTATCAGATTCATTTGGATTTCGTACAGCCCATTTGCAGATTTTTGCTTGCCAATTCCGAGCCCGAATCTGGCTGCTCCATCTGTCGAACAAACGACGACAGAGGAGTCTCCTTAACAGGAATTCTGGTACCGAAACTCACCGGTCAGCGTGGCCACGTCGCGGGCTCGTCGCGGCCGTCAGATCGGGCGCGTGAACGGCTCAGTTAGTGTGATGTCTGATAATTTTGCAAAAACAACCTTGAACTTAACTAAAATCATTAACCCGCAGTGCATACTCTATCTTCTCGAAGCTGCGACAGAAATCGGCAAGCGAGGCCGATGCCACTGGTGTGGCCGCCGCGCAGGCGAGTCGGAGTGAGGTGAGACCGACGAGACCCAGAGACAGTGGTCCTGAGGAGAGGCATGCGCCGCCCACCCGTTCATTGTCGACTTCCGCGGCGTCGTGCATCACAAGAACATGGGGGAGCTCCGCCACGTCATGGAGTGCGCTGACGGGCCAAGCATCGACAAATTCATGAGTAATCAGCGGCACCGCGGATGGTTGGAGCTCCACGCTCCTAGATGCCATGTTGCGTTGGCAGCTACTAATGGGCACCGTCGTTGTGGATCAGCAGCCCAACGGGATTTGCTAAAGTACTCCAAAACAACTATGGACCGTCTATTTAAGTAGATCAAGATGGTTAGGATGATATATTACCTCTTAGAAGGTAATAGATTAAATGTTTATTTATATATTTTATAATTTAAGAATTAAAAAATATAGAAATATCTTTCTAGATCTAGCGAAAGAGGGGATGCGGTTACTTTTTCTAATTGCTACCTTGAATGTGTCATGCGGGTCTACTGATGCTTCATCTATCTTGCTTTTTTTTGTCTCTGTACATGAATGTTACATGGCCATTTATTGTTACAAAAAATATCTTGCAATTACTTTGCTCTTTTTACTTCAAATACGACCTCCTAAAGTGTGACAATAATTACATCGTAATAAAAAAGAACCTGATGTTATACACGCAGGCAAATCTTACCTGTACTACATGAAAGTTTTAGGTCCAATTTTTTTTCTAAATTGTGATAGTTGCATTATATATTCCTGATGACATGTCATATGTTCATTGTTTTTAAGTCAAGTGATTGTTGCATTACAAACATATTTGGACGCTTGACAAGTTTTCTTTTAAGAAAATGACAGTTTCCATATAAGTATTATATTATATTATGATGTGTAAGTTCTATTTTATTTAAAGTTACAGTTGCTACTACCGCGAAAAAAACTGTGCAAAGAGTAAAAAAACTGCCAGCATGCACGGGAGAGAGATAATCACGCTATGCATGGATGCATGCGTGTGGCCAGTAGTTGGGAGAGTGGCTATTAACTTTTTATTATATTTTCTTAATTTAACTTTCCTTTTTATAACCAATGGTCTAGATTTAATTGAACTCTTACCTCCTTGAAGGTAAGAGGTGTACCGTAGCAAGACCCCAGCCCAACACGTATTACTCATGTTGTTCGACACCCATTCCTCAACCACAAGGATGCAAACCAAGTGCTCGATAGTTTTCCTCTGAGGAAACATGCCCAAGTTCAGGTATGTGTCCTCTTGTTTTCTCTCGCTTTAGTAGATTGTGATTGTGTCGTTTGGTTGATTAAAAAGAAAAGAAAATATATGTTCCCTCGCCCTTCAGCCGCTCCTCATGGCATAACACGGTGCATGAATATCTGCTCAAGATGTCTGCAAAATTTCAGTAGAATCCAACAAAATTTGACTCCTGAACCAAACCATCCACCGATATTCTACATTTGTAGCTACCTTGGGCATATTTGGTTAAGGCAGTTTTTACCATCTCGATTCAAGGTGGATCTTAATCGTGATGAGCACAAATAGCATTATTCCACTTCCACGTAACTAAGATGGTCTTCTTGTCTACGTATGTCTCTACTTCTGCAATTTTTTCCCCATAGAAATTGGCAGTCCAATTGCTGCATTCACATACCAATTTTCAGTTGCATTTCGAGGAGTGCATTGCTTCGAATTTGAAAATCTGTCAGAACTCCATTCCCATATCATTATTGTTTATTGCTACATTACTTCTTAACTAAGCTGATTGCGGAGCAATAATCTTAGAACGAACAACTTAGAACCACTTGTGCAATTAGTTTTACAATAAACTCATATTTAGTCTACCTAATTGGCCTCCAAACATTGGGCTAAAAATTAGCTCGAAGGAGCCAAACACCCCTTAAAAAGAAAAGGCATGTGCATTTGGTTTCCTTCACAAATATTGTTTAATTTAAAATTCACTCTCATATTTTTCGTGCAGCAAGGCTCTGTTCCTTCGTAGCGATTTCTCCAGGTTCATAAGATATAGAAGAAACACAGCTACCTCCTTAGAACATACTAAAATCTGAATATATGAAGTTGTACAACGTATGTTCCTTGACTGACGACTCCTGTTATCCAGGCAATGGAATATGATAGGTGTGGACTCTCGTTATGCTGTAAGTATCTGCATATATGAAGCTGTGTATATCCATGCTAAGTATCTGCATATATGAAGCTGTGTATATCCATGCTAAGTATCTGCATATATGAAGCTGTAAAACGTATGTTCTTTGACTGACGACTCATGTTATCCAGGCAATGGAATATGATAAGTGTGGACTCTCGTTATGCTGGTAACCTGGAATCTATCATTTGTCAAGGAACAGAACACAATAGGTTTTCATGACTGAAAATCATGGCTCATTTTTTTTATTTAGATTTAGTTATTGATCCCTCAATTTAGATTTTGAGCTACTGTATTTTAAAAGTGTTTGGATTATTCACCAACAATTTGCAGGTAACTATCCTCCAACTTCCGCTTTGTCAAATTCATGTCGCATGATAACAATTAAATGAGTTCACTAAAATATATATAACACTGAGAATTTGCAACGAAGCGAGATCTATATGAATTCTGTAGCGATAATGAAAAATAAACGTTGGATTTGAGGATTTCATATCCTTCCACGATATAATTCTGAGTCTATAGTGCTCTTGGATACGAATACATTTTTCAAAATGCTGAATGCATTCTTTTTTCTTTTCTCCGTTCTATTCGGATTCTTCAATAAATAAACATGAATAAACATAAAATTTTAGAGTGGCCTATATTTTGACAATTTGTCCATATTGTATTAGGCCTATATTTTAGTTAAGGAGATTTCCTTTAACGCAGTTCTTCCTTTCGAAAGAAAAATAATAATCACCACTGGCCAGCTTTAAAATGGCGCGGCAACGCCGCGCCCGGCGTTTTCTAGTGATCACGCAATTTGAAGTGACCGTTCGTGCAGGGGCTTCCCGAATTCAGCATCTAGGTTCACGCACGCCACGTTCACAAAATTTCTTTTGCGGTGTCTCTGCACTTTGCAGTACCACGTACAGTACCAGTTAAGTTTTGACTTGCGATTCTTACGAGGTGCTGCATCGCCTTGCCCCAGTCCACAATCTCCGCCGCACCCACTGATTGACCATGACAATTTCGCGGCTAACTTTGTTGTCCATGCGTCTAATCCAAAGCACAATTCTCACTTTCACAACTCTACGTGAGCATATGTTTGTTTCGCCACATGACACTTGTCCACTTATCCGGCAGCTCTGCACTAAACTACTGGAGTAGTACAGCTCGTCCATTCCTCGTCTGAGGGTGTGTTTAGATTGTAGGAAAAAACACTGTAGCATAAGAAAAACACTGTAGCATTCGCTGGGAAACGTGTTTTGTGAGGGAGGAATAGTGAAAAGTTGAAATGAATAGTGAAAAGTTGGAATGAATAGTGAATAGTTGGAAATCTGAACATGGCCTGAACGGGAAACCGCAACGCCAAGTCAGAAAATTAAACCGCAACCACATGACACTTGTCCACATATCCGACAACCACAACGGCCCCGACTTTTGTGACCCGGAAGTGCTGCAGGAACCGTATGAGCAGCATTATTTTCTTTCCTTTTTTTTTTTGAATCAGCAGCATTATTTTCTCCACACAGACGACGATCACCTCGCGAAAACGACCCGCGATTCGCCGATACGGTGAGCTGTGAGCTACGTGACGCCGGCCGGCCGCCGTATCTCCCTTCCATTACTCCGGTGGGTGCGAGGAAAGCGGGAGGAAGCGTCGACGTCGCGATCACATGCACGAGTGACGAGCCGGGTGCGTATTGAATCGTCCGTTCGATGCACGCACGGGAGGGCGGTTGTTGGCGGCGGCGAGTCAGCGACCGAGCTGGACGTGTAGGTGTTCACTGAGCAGCGGATGCAACGGCCCACCGAGCAGTGGATACAACGGGAAGCAAGTTACGGACGACGCGCACCCGCCGCCGGCAGCTGCGTGGTCGATGTGACCCTGTGCCGGAGACAGAAACCGCGGGCAGGTAGAGTCGCTTTTCCGATCATCATGTCAACTCTCCGTCGATCGATTCGATCTCAACGCGAATCGGTTATGGATATCATCACTCATCAGCCACTCCCTTCAGTGTTTAGGAAACAGGCAACTCCTTTTCCTGCGAATTCAGATCGGTGCGCACCCAGTTAGAAAAACGCGTGTAACTTCACGCCGGTACGCTGCATCTCGGGAATTCACCGGCCGGCCCCGGCGTACGCTCTCCGAAAGGATGGCTCGTCGCATGCGCGCGGCTCTCCTGCGACCGGCGTTCACATGCGGGCCGATCGATCCCGTCGGCCTAGCGGCTTGCGCCTACTGCGTACCCGGCCTCTCGCCGCCCGGCACGCCGGGACACGGGTGGCGCCGCGCCGCCGCCGCGCGCGCATCGCTTGTACGTTGGCCACTGCGCCGTCACGCGCGCGCTGCGACGAATGGTTCACGTCGAGCGCGCCCGAAAATGATACTTGTCGTGTTACGGACGCGAGATGCAGGAGAGTGCTCTGGCGCCCTTGCTCTGTCTTAAGTCTAGCACCTACTGCCTGCTTGGTGGCCTTCTAAACTCCGTCGCAGACCACAAGCCCAAGCAACCAATAGGCCCATCCAGCCACAGGAGACTGCTCCACGCCCCCGTTTTCCTCCGCCGTCGCCCTGCCGTCCTCTTCCTTCTCGGTACAGCCTCCTCTACTTTTCGTCTATTTTTGCTTTCCGTCCGAAACTGCTGGATCCGGAAGTCCCGACGATGAACGTCATGTGCTCAGGCTCTCATATCAGACGGCTTGAACCCATCAGCTGAAACCCTTACAACCGGACAACCGGCCCGTCCTCGCCAACCCCTCCAGTCCGCCACCACTCTTACTCATCCAGTCCGCCGCCACTCTTATCTGCTGCTTCGTGCCTCGGACCACATTGGCGGGCTTCTCCTCACCGATCCCACAACGCACGACCGCGGCGTGGGTGATTCTCCATGGCGATCCCACGACGCACTACCGTGGCGTGGGTGCTTCTCCACGCAGACGCTCGGACCATCACGGCGGGCTTCTCCGCGCCGATCTCACGACGCACGGCCGCGGCGCGGGTGCTTCTCCACGCCAATGCTCGGACCACCATGGCGAGCTTCTCCGCGACGACACCGCGATGCACAACCGCGGCGAGGGTGCTTCTCCACGACGACGCTCAGACCACCACGACGGACTTCTCCACGACATCGCCGAGCAGAGCCCGACCTAGGGCCTAATCATCGTTGCGGCCACAACATTTAGAGGAGAAAGAAGAGATGACGATCACTACCATCGGTTTCTTGGCGGACATCACAAATTTGCATCAGCACAACTTACCAGGGTGGGAGATCCATCTGCATGCTCTGGGCGCGCTGCATACCGTACCAGTTGTATACGAGCATCTTCGTCACATTTTGTCGACGAGACACTGGGTATGTGTCCAACTGTCTTTGGTCTTGAAGTTGTCTTCTTTGGTGCATAACCTGCATGAGATCCAGAATACTCTTCATGCGATCACGCATCAAAATGCAATCTTATTTGGCACACCAAATAATGTTCTTCACTGCCTTGTTTCCTGTTTGAGAATGTACGATGCATACTTGGTACATTTTAGAAGGTTGTGAAATACACAAGAACTTTGCCATGCATGAGGATAGAAATCATGGCAAAGTGAGAAGCTTTGGAGAGTTTGCAAGAGTAATAGTTGTCATTCTTCATACCAAGTTTGGAAGACTTTAGAAACTAGATATTTATGTATGACAAAAATATATAGATATTAGGATAAGGATGAGAATATTCTATAGTTAGATATTTGTTACGAAAAGTATAGAAGCTAGACACATGACATCACTACAGGAGTCATGGTCTCCTATAAAAGAGGGTGCCCTCCACTCCCTTATGTATGCCATGACATAGATGACATGACTTAAAGTGTCATTTGAGTCCTAAGTAGCATGACAAAGGTTGTCATATTGCACTGGTGTGTATGTGTCATGGTAGGGTAACCACATGAAGAGTAAAGAGTGCTCTCGTGATGTATCAAGTTGAGTCGTGAATAAAGGTTTGAGTTCTTTTGTAGAGAGTTGGTCCCCCGTGCCGGTGTTAGGTGAAGGTGTCTACAAAGTGAGTAATGTGAGTAAGGGTCATAGAAAAAAGTCAGTGTCAAGATTAGGGAAACCGATTTCTAACATTTCCATAAACCAAACAACCGGCATCTTATTGGGTCTAGGGAAATATACTTAAGGATATCAAGACTAGAAAAGAGAATTTAATTATTCCCAAGATTAGGAACGCCGATTTCTCGACATTTGGCTAAACCAAACAACCGGCATCTTATTGGGTCTAGGGAAAGATCTGAGTATAGCTAAAGATATCAAAATGAGAAAAGGGAATTTATTTATTCCTATAGCAAGACTTATAGAGGGTTACGTTGGTAATATATTAGGTGGGAGTCAGACTATTATGTAGTCTAAAAAAATGTCCCTGTGCTCTTAGGTTTAGTCGATTAGCTTTTAAACACCGTTATGAAGTTCTAAGTGAGATTTGTGTGTGGGTTGATAGCTTATGTATTAACAAATTTTGAAGGAAATTGTTGGTACTATTAAATCTTTGGTTGAGTGGGATCTCCTTGCTATGCATTGAAGGACTATGTATTGACTCACTTGTGTGTATGAGTTGGGTGGCTTCTTCTAAGTTGTTGGTACTATGATGTACTCATGTCCTGTTGTACTAGATATTTACTAGGATCGTGCCCGTGCGTTGCTACGGGACGGCTACAATTGTATAAGAAATTACATTGAACATTCCAAAAGACAATAATTCACTATTTATTGTGGTAAAACAAAACAGTTTACTGTATTAAAAATCTAAATCGAAGATGCGATTAAGACATTTTCTTATATCTTCTGGAAGAATCTTTCGATATATATTTGCTTCGATAAGACATCAGTGACGAAATTCTGTCGCATTGCGGTCGAATCCTGTAAACACGAGGAATACATACGTACGTACCTTATAAATGTGTCGGATTATTATAAGTTGCTCACATTTTATTCTATATTAATTGTAGGATCCATAGTACAAGTGATGTTCATCTTACCTTGCCTATGATGTTAGGACCTCCTTGTATACTATGTTCTTTGTGTAGGTGCCATCTAACACGGGAACCTTTTTCTTCTTCTTCTTCTTCTTCTTCTTCTTCTTCTTCTCCTTTTTCTTCTTTTTTTTTGGAGATTTCTGAATCATTCTCCTCATATTCCACATCCTCATCAGCATCTGGTGGGAGTGCAAGGATCTTGATGTTCGATCTGGAGGTGGCTCTAGACATGGCAACATACAATTGGCCATGAGAAAACACTGGTTGTGGTAGTAGGTACACGCCGACGTTAGGGATAATTTGACCCTGAGACTTGTTTATAGTTATGGTAAAGCTAAGCCTGACATGAAATTGCTTCCTTTTGAACTAAAAAGGGAACATCTCGTCGTCCGAGGGGCATAAGGGAATCCGAGGTAGGAAAACTCGTTTTCCAGCGTGTTGTCCCAACACGATTTCTGCATCTATGATATTTCTTTGGAACTCTCGGACCACAAGCCTCGTCCCATTACATAGTCCATTTGCAGGATCTATATTCCATAGCAGAATAATTAGGCATCCAATCTTCAACTTTAGCACATGCGGAGGCAAGCCGTTGGGTGTCAAAGTGTTGAGGCCTTTAGCACATGTGGGCACAGATTGCTTTATTGGCTAGATCAAATTGTGGATGCCAGGAACCAGGAAGAATTTGTATCAGGTTCAACTCAATTGCTTCATTGCAGCTTCGTATGCTGCTAGCTGGTTCAGCAATTGAGTAGGTCAGGTCACTGAAAAGGGCACGTTAATAAACATGTTCGGATGAAACCACACATAAACATATGAACAAACGTGAAGATAAATAAATAGGTGGATGGATCAACGATCCACACAAATGGCATGTGGGAACGACAGATCTCTAGCCATGTCGTGTGCTAGCCTGCTGCTAGTAGTGCGGACGGAACGAGCACCAGATAAGATACGGATACAGTATGCCGACGATCGTTTCAAATTTCTGGTCTCATCGTGATTGTCTCGTCCTACTACCATGGTGGCAGCGTCGTCCATGAGAATAGTCACGCTTTTGAGCCTAGCAATTTTCGGCGAAGAGAGATGCAAGCTGAGCCGATTATAGCCGAGTCAAGCCGTGGTGTTCAGGTTCATCTCCTTCATTACGAGCCGGTTATAGCTGAGTCCATGGCTCTTCCTTCGGCGCACGCTGGATCAACCAGCTATCTACGTGGTGCAGCCCTGCTGCATGGAATTTTTTTCCCGGAGGATATGCGATTCGTGATTCGCGGGCGTGGGAACCGAAGGAGAGGATTGCGGACGGGGCTGGTGGGAACGGAGGAGAGGATTGCGAGGCATGGTGTTTCTTTTTTTAGCGTGTGGACATGGTCGTCTGATCTGCATTGGACGGTAGGATTTTAAAGAGACGCATGGTATATCCACAGGATGTACCATGGTGAGGCCGTGGTGAAGCTGAGGAACACGACATCTCTTGCACTCTTTTTAGAGTAGAGATTACAAACTCATGAGGTTGCAGTAGAAATTGATTAGAATCTCTTTGAGTCGAAACTTGCTCGAATTTGTCAGTGCACATGGCTAGCAACATTTAAACAAGTGAGCCAAACTGCTAAGTAGTAGATATAGAAACACATCAGATTCATAATGAACACAAGAATAAGTCGTAGTAAACATCAAGCTGGAGTGGCACTTAAAGGAAACAAACTCAAACTGCGCCAATTTAACTGTGTGGTGGTTCAGCAGCAGCGCACTCCATCGTGATCAAAAACACCATTGCCTTCATATTGAACATAACATATGCCAGGTGGAACGACATCACTGAAAATGTAAAAACAGATTAAAATAAAGAGAAAACAGTCATCATGTATGACACTCAGACGTTTGAACAAATAAAATATAAAACACAGATATTACCAGGATAAGGACCTTCCACAAGTTGACCATCTTGCACAAGTTGAGACATGACAGGGTACCACTAAGAACAGCTACGAAACAAAATTTCCAAGTCACCCACAATAGTACAAAACATCATTATGAATAAGCTTTTTTTCTTATCAAGGCAGCCGCTGATTGCGCTATTAACTTACCAAGGCAGCTATATAATACATTATGTTAACCGTTCAATAGAAACTTAAATCAAACTGATTAGCTTCCCTAGCTATAAAATGCGTTGACTCATTACATATTCTACTAACATGGATAAAAGAAACAAAATGATATACACTAGTTAAGTTTTTAACAACCTAGATGATAACTCCAACATGAAACCTATCAAGCGCCTGGGAGTTAACCTTCCTGATAAGGCGACACTAAACTTCCTGATAAGGTAACACTCTGATAATGAAAGGACACAACCACATACCAAAATAAATAGTAGATAGAAACACATAAGATTCGTAACGGACACAAGAATAAGTCGTAGTAAACATCGATTAACTAGAGGAGCACTTAAGAAAACAAACTCAAACTGCGCCAATTTAACTGTGTGGTGTTTCAGCAGTAGCAGCGCAATCCAGGCTAGCAGGTAGCTCAGCTACGCATGCAGCAGGCTCAGCAACCACCACACATGTCGCGATCGACATCGACACAACAAACTATACTGGTACTACGTGCTAGCTAGCTTAGCTACTAGTACTAATCACTAGCTGGACGTCGCGCGTTGGCACAGATGCCGAAGACCGACCGACAACGTCGTGCGTTCAGATGTCAACGACGACGCTGTTAGCCGCGGCCGTGGCAGTGGGGGCGTCGGCGGCCGAGGATGCTGCCG
Organism: Digitaria exilis; assembly: GCA_015342445.1. Classification (NCBI taxonomy): domain Eukaryota; kingdom Viridiplantae; phylum Streptophyta; class Magnoliopsida; order Poales; family Poaceae; genus Digitaria; species Digitaria exilis. The sequence continues at coordinate 1,641,670 of JACEFO010001719.1, forward strand.
CAGCGCCGGCGAGGCCGAGGAGCATGTGGTGGTTGATGGCGGGGATGGTCTCACGAACCTCGTCGAGGGGGAAGCCTCAAAGTCGCGCAGTCAGGCGTGGAAGCACGGTAAGACGTCGGCGCCCATGAGGCGCACCCCTGTGACATCCTTGAACATGTGGAGCCAGTAGGAGCCGCAGCCCACTACGACATCCAGGAGGCCCACCTCATTGCCGTCGAAGAAGCACGGGCCCCTGAATGCGCCGTTGCGGAGATCGGCCTCTAGCAGGGCCAAGTTGTCGTGCACCTGCTGCACAGCCACCTCCTGGTCCTCCCTCGTCGATGCGAACACTGCGCGGTCCATTGCCGGACCAAGCTGTAACCACCATTTCGGTCGAAAGAGGACAAAACGAACCACACGTACATGTTAGATCAAGCATCGCTTCGAACAAAAATAGGTGTGTGTGTCCCAAGGCTAGGACAACTGGGGATGGCATACGTACCTTGTTGTCAATGAAGTGGCACCAGAACTGGGCGAGCGTGCGAGGGGTCGAAGGCGTCGGCGAGGAGGAGCGGGCGGGACTCCGGCCAGGCGTCGTCGGGGTACCGGAGGATGATGACCGACTCCGGGAGCGCGCGACTGCCGTGGACGAGCATGGGCACCTTCTTATGCACGGGGTTGCTGCGGAGCAGCTCGTCGCTCTTGTTCCCGAGGTCCTACGGCCTCCACGTAGTGGAACTCCAGGACCTTGAGCCGCAGCGTCAGCTGCATGCAGCGTGTGTACCCACGACCCGAATAACTTCAGCAACATCAGCCGGCGGAATGACATTCTCAGACGACGTCTTCGCCAATGGCTCCGAACACACACTCAAGATGCTCTCTTAGCCTCTTTCCTCTTTGAGTGGAGTTAATGGTGGTGGTGGGTGTCCTGTCCTCGACTTGGTTGCATGGCTTGGAGCTCCTCGGTGGGGAGTGGCGGGAGCCGGAGACACGCTGACATGGTGAGGCCTGGCCCACATGGAAGTGGAGCTCACTGATGGGCCCGTTGTGCGGTGTTGGGCCATGCATGAGAACATGCGTCCATCCGTCTGGAATTGGGCTGGCCGGGCAGGCTTCCACTTCCACTTGCAGGAGAGAAAGGCGATAGCTTCAGACTTCCAGGTAGTTGATTATGTGCATGAGGGACAGGCATCGAATGTGGATGCCCATAACGTGGTCAAAGGTGTTGTGCTTTTAGGGGAATCTCCTTTGTTGATTTTTTGAGAAATTTACATAGGTTCGTCTCATTAAAAACCTCACCTCCAGTTTCCTGGAGCCCCTTTTGTGAGGAAAAGAGTACGACCTTTTGCGATGAAAGAAAAAGAGAAGAGAGGTGCTTCGTATTTGTGCTCATAGCTCCGCACATTTACCAAGTTGACCTTTACAAAAAGAACTAAAACTTGGAGAAAAATGTACACCTTTGCTTGTTCCGATTCTAGTTATAGTATTTGCGAAGTTGCTCTACGTTCCATGAATGAGGTAACTCCTCTCCGCTTTCGGTGGAAAGATGATAAGACCCTGGCCTCGAGCTTTTTGTGACAATGTATGGTCCTTCCCATTTTTCCTCGAATTTGGATAAGTTTTCTTCATTATGCTTCCTTTTGATTACCAGGTCCCCAACTCTGATCTCTCTTATCTTCGCCTTTGGGTCGCGCCACTTTCGTGTTTGCCTTTGGTATGACTCGAGGTTATGTGAGGCAACGAGCCGATCGACTTCGATTAAGTCTTTTTTCCACCATTTCTTTTTCACCTTCCTCACTACTAAATGTTACTCTTAGAGTTTTGGCCTTGATTTCTTCTGGGACCACCGCTTCGGTTCCGTATAGCAGTCTGAATGGGGTGAACTTGGTAGCTCTGGATTCTGTAGTGTTGTGTGACCATACTGCGATTGGTAAATCGTCAATCCATTTTCCTTTTTTGTGATCGAAGAGCATCTTCCTTATAGTCGAAAAAATGATGTCGTTGGCTCTTTCGACTACACCGTTTGACTGCGGATGATATACGGATGCGTACTTTACTTTGGTTCCCATTGTTATGCAGAAATCTCTGAATGACTCGCTGTCGAATTGCTTTCCGTTGTCTACTGTTATTTCTTTTGGTACGCCGAATCTGCAGATGATGTTATGCCAGAAGAACTTTTGTACTGTGTGCGAAGTTATCGATGCTAGGGCTTTTGCTTCGATCCGCTTTGTGAAATATTGCACGGCGACTACTGCGAATCTGCAGTTTCCTTGAGCTGTTGGGAGAGGCTCTACTAGGTCTATTCCCCATCTTTGCAATGGCCAAGAAGGTGTAATGAGCTGCAACAATGAACATGGAATCTTCTGGTTGCTTGCGTTCTTTTGGCATGCTTCGCATTTCTTTACTACTTCGTCTGCATCTTTTATCATTGTCGGCCAGAACATTCCCTGCCTGACTGCTTTTGCTGCGAGGGCTCTTGGACCAATGTGTGTTCCGCATATCCCTTCGTGTATACTTCTTAGTATTTCCGTTCCTTGTTCTTTTGCAATGCATTTTAGCCATGGTGCTGATATCCCCTTGTTATATAGCTCACCTTGTATCATCTAATATCCTTTTGCTCTTGCTGGTATTCTTTTGGCCTCACTTGCAGAACAGAGTGTGAAATTGTCTTGTAGGTATGCCATGATTGGTGCTCTCCAATCTTCCCAGCAGATGTGCGCAAGATACTGCTTTCTGATTGAGGGGACGGTTATGACCTCGTAAATTACGTCTTCAGGTAGCTCTTCCTTCTTTGCTGCTTTCTTGGCTAAATCATCGGTTTCGTTGTTGTCGTTTCTGTGGATGTGCTCTACAGTGAATCCTTTGAAGTATTTCTCCATTTCCCTGACCTCTTCGAGGTAAGTGATTAGCTCTGGTTTTCTAGCTTCGCTGTCCTTTTCAATATGATCCCTTGCTATTTTCGAGTCTGTCTTCACAATGAAGCTATGTTTTCCTAGCGATTTCATTTTTCGTGGCCCAAGTAGGAGTGCTTCATATTCTACTACATTATTTGTGATTTGGATCTCTTGATTGTTTGAACTCCAATCGCGATGCGAATCTGGTTTTGATTCCACCTGGTGAAACTAGGATTGCGGAGATTGCTGCTCCTTTGCTACAATATGCTCCATCACAGTAGACTGTCCATTGTTTTTTGTCTTCGTCTGAAGTTTCGTGTTTTGGAGAAGTCCAATCTGCTACGAAGTCAGCTAATACTTGAGACTTGATTGTATTTCGTCTCATGAACTCGATGTTGAATCCGGAAAGTTCTACGGACCATTTGCTGATCCTATTCGAAGCTTCTTTGTTTGCGTATAACTCGGCTAGAGGTTTGTCGGTGACGACTGTCACTTTGTGAGCTTCGAAATAGTGCCTGAGCTTTCTTGATGCCATAAGTAATGCGTATGCAATTTTTTCGAGCTCAGAGTATGACTTCTTGGCTCCAGATAATGCTTCGGAGACGAAGTAAGCTGGCAACTGCTTCAAAATGCCTTCAATTTTGATTTCTTGTACTATTGCAGCGCTTACTGCTGACTCGGATACTGCGAGTTAGAGGAGAAGGTCTTTTCCTTGGGCTGGTGGTGATAATTTGATCATTGCCGCGAGGTATTCCTTTAATTCTTTGAATGCTTTCGATTGTTCTTCGCCCCAGTTGAATTTCTGTGCATGTCTGAGAGTTTTGAAGAAAGGGAGGCTTCGCTCGGCCGCTCTTGGTACGAATCTGTTTAGAGCTGCGATCCTGCCTGTCAATTGTTGCACTTCCTTAACCGTCTTTTATTCCTCCATGGATGGCAAGGCCTGTACCTTGTCTGCGTTGGCCTCAATTCCCTTTGAGGTTACTAGGCATCCCAAGACTTTTCCTTTGGTTACTCCAAAGACGCATTTTTCTGGATTTAAGCTTAAGTTTGACATTCTTAGATTGTTGAAAGTTTCCTCGAGATCTTTGATGTGATCTGCTCTTTTGATGCTTTTTACGACGAGGTCATCCACATAAGCTAGCATCTTTCTATCAATTTGCGAGTTGAAGACTTTTTTGGTCATTCTTGAGAAAGTTTATCCTGCGTTTCTCAGCCCCTCTGGCATTCTGACGAAGCAAAAAGTTCCTAAAGGTGTTATGAAGCTCGTCTTCTCCTCATCCTCTTGTTTCATCCAAACTTGGTGATACCCTGAAAAGCAATCTAGTAGAGATAGGATCTCGCTGTTGGCTGCGTCGTCAACGACGCTATCGATTCTTGGTAAGGGGACATCATCTTTTGGGCAATGCTTGTTTAGGGTTATGAAGTCGATGCACATCCTCCACTTTCTGTTTTTCTTTTTCACCGGGACAGTGTTTGCCAACCACTCTGGGTATTGTACTTCTCTAATGACTTTTGCTTTCAGTAGCCTTTCAACTTCGGATTTTATTCCCTCTACCTTCTCATCCGATATTTTTCTCAGTTTTTGCTTCCTTGGCTTTGTCTTCGGGTTTATGTTGAGGCTGTGCTCCATTAGAGTTCTGCTGTAACACCCCTGGTGTTAGTTAACACTAAGACAATGATTAAGCTAAGCTAAGCATAATTCAAAAGAGAAATCAAAGAAAAAGAGGAAATTTTATCCAAATTAAATCAAAACCATTCAAATAAAGCAATAAAGAAAACTTTGAAAACTTCCTAAGAACTTGAAAAAGTGCAAATGTAAAAGTTGGAGAAGAAGTCAAACCAAGAAACTTCCTTGTTCAAACCATAGCTTAAAAATGCTTGGAAGCATCTCAAAATTCAAACCCTAAACTAGGAATTTGAATTTTTCCAATTCAAATTCAAAGCTGAAATGGAATCTTAGCCAAATCTCAAGATTTTACCACAGAACATCAAAATCTCCAAAAAGCAAAGTTGTACATCTTCACATTCCTGAACTTTGCCTCTTTGGGCACTTTGGCCAATTTTGCCATCTAGCCCCTCGAAATTCAAAAATTCAGTTCAAAACAGGGAATTACCCCCTTTTGAATTACAGCCAAGTTTTCAACTTTTTCTCCAAATTTCCAGTGCAGTGACGTGTCTCATGAAATTCTAAACAACTTTCATGTTGGAAGATTTTCAAGTCATGTTCAAAATTTTGGAATTTGAGCCATGCCAATCAGTTGACCTTTGCACCGCTCACGGCGCGCTCACGGGTTGCCAGCACCGCGCTCGCGCGTGCCCGAGCTCGCCGCCGGCAGCTCCTGCCGCCGTCCGGCCTCGCCTGAGCCGACCAATGCCACCGCTGCATGTCCCCGCACGCGGCGCACGCGTCTGGCCAGGTCTCATGGCCTGAGAGGCACTGTAGCGCTGACTCCGCGCTCGCCGTCGCGTCGCCGCCGCGGACCGCCGGATTTTGCCGTCGCCGCCGTTGCCCGCCGGTCCAAAGCGCGACTTTTGCGCCCCGCGTGTTTCCTTTTCCTCGCCCTGTCCCTTCTCGCCTCGCCCACGCGCGCCTGCCGCCTGCAGCACGCCTGCGCGCGCGCGTTGACGCCGCGCACGGCGCCAACACGGCCGCGACGAGCCGCTGCCGCCGCGACAGCTCACCGAGCTCCCCTAGCCCTCATCTCGTGCTTCCCGAGCACCCTTGTGCTCCCCTCTTGCTCCTACTTAAGCCTTCAACAGTTCCCCTCTCTTCCTCACCGGAAAAACCCTCGCCGGAGTTCACAGAGGCGCCGCCGAGCTCGCTCTCGTGGGCAGCCCTCTCCACTGCTCCTCCGGCCAAACCAAGGCTCTCTCGAGCTTCCCCATCCTCCACTGTCACTCCTCGACCCATTCCCGACCCGTTCCACCACCACAGCCGCCGGCGCAGCTCGCCGGAGTTAACCGAGCTCTCCGCCGCCGCCCGCGCACGTGCACAGCCCGCTCCACTTCTCCTCCGGCCGAACCAAGGGCACCAATAGCTTCGCCTTGACGTGCTGGTGCTCACCGACCTCTTCCCCGAGCCTCTCCGACCCCGACGCCGCCGGTCGCCGCTCGCCGGAGCAAGCCGAGCCGCCACCGCCGTCGTTGACATCGATTCCGGCCATCCCCGACCTCGAGACCTAGCTTAAACGAATCACGGTGAGCCCCTCTCCATTTCCCCCTACTTTCCCGGCCCGGACTCGCCGCCGTTTGGCCGGCGTAACCACGCCGGCGAGCCCAGGGACCCCTGTGTGTCTTCAACCTCTTTCCAGGGGGCCGAGCGCAAAAATGTAGGGACCCCGTTGTAAGGTTTTCAAAACTTCCAGGGTTCCTCGCGTAAAATAGATTCTATATTTTAGATTTAATTCGCTGAGATCTTTAAAAATTCGTAGAAAATCGTAGAAAAATCAGAAAAATGTCAAACCAATTTTGTAGTGACCAGTGAATCTAGAAGGCCAACTTCCTCCTTTGCACCTCACTCAGTTGAGCTGTAGATTTTGAATTATAAATTCATTTCAGTTAGAGCACTTTTCATCATAGTTCAAAATCTACACATGCACTGGAGCTGAGCTTGGGATATGTTGTTAGGATGGTTATCATTAGCCTAATGCGCAAAGGGTGCACAAAAATTCCCAGTGGATTTAGGGTTATGATTTTCCAAACATATACCCTGCTGTTTTGGCAAATAAATCACAGAAAATAATTTACTCAGTGAAAAATCATCTCCTTCACACAGGAACTAAATCAAGACATTAGAAACCTTAGAAAAATGAAAATGGTAATTTTTGGACACTGAAAAATGGCTAAATGATTTTTGGTAGTTTAAACATGGTGAAATTCCACAAAAATAACCATGAATCAAAATCACATGCAAACTTGCAGAGAGGTCACTCTTGGCACCCTAAGTCACTGTGCCAAGTGGTGTGGACAGAAACCATGTAGTTATTTTTGTAGGATTTTAGTTTGATTTTAGGCAAAAAGATAAGAATAATGTTAATAAATTATAGAAAATTTATCTTGAGCCAAATTTTGGGCTAAGCTCCTGCCTTGGCATGTTTAAGCCTCTGGTCAAATGGCACCTAAAGATAATACTCCTAAGTTCACCTTTTGAATAATGGAAAAAGGACTTAAATAGTGGAAAAGAGAAGAAAAAGAAAAGAGAAGAGAAGAAAAAGAAAAGAGAAAAACCTAAAACTCTAAAATCAAAGTAAAGGTTCAAAATGAAAAGGGTATATTCACTTATAATTAATGTTTATCCTTTTCAATTCATTAACCAAAGATTTAAATAAACACTCACTATTTAAATCTCGATACTTAAGCATTCATGCATTTCGTATAGATTCGGGTCTCGCCGACGGGGTCTACGAGCTAGTCCCCGCTGCCGAGGAGATCGCCCAGGAGTCCGAGGTGAACGTGGTGCACGTGGATCCGAACCCCGAGCAGGAGTACCGCTTCGAGCCGGAAGGCAAGCCCCGGAGCATAACCTAACTTTACTTACGCGATTTATTTGATTATATGTTTGTGCATTTAAGTTTCAAGGAGTTGAATGAAACCCTAGATTGCATGATCATAGGTTCCTTTCATTGAACACTAGTATGTTAGGTTCGATAGTCGCTATGCTTAAGACCGATAGAAGTCGAGTGTTTTCCGACACTCGCGAGATATAGGAGTTGTATGTCTACTCGTATCAGAAACACTAGAGATGATGGACGAATGATTGTAGATACCCGTCTATCGATGTTTTAATTGGAAACATGTAGTACTTTTGTGTCAAGCGTTTGAATGTACCACACATATGCACGGTTTATGGGACCGGTAAGTCCCGGTATCCGATTGATGCGAGCAGGCCCGATAGCTCTCTGTCTTGGAAACGTTATCCCATGGGCCCATGAGGGTAGTTGCGTGAGTCCCAGTAGTGGTAAACCTTTACCCTGAGGCAGTGGGACTCGGGAGCCACTCGCAGAGAGAGGAGAAAGGATTGGGGTGTGTTGGCATTTCCAACCATTCCGTATGTTTGGGTTTTCCCTGGCCAGGTAGTAAATTCGGTTCGAACTGTCCGCTTCTCGCGGTTAATGAGACTGCTTGATCGATGTATGACATATTATGAAGTGAAACTTGGAAGGATGAAATCTTTGTATGAAATAATTGTATTGCAAAACTTGATTGTTTAGCTAGGCTCACCTAGAATGGATAGGCTAAAGAAATTAAAATCAAAATGAAGAAATTAGAAATCAGCTTAGTCGCTTTTGGCAAAAGAACCCCACTAGCCAAACAGCCTCTCATCTTAGGAGTCGGTGATGTAGTGATCACCAGTCGGTTAAGTCTTGTTGAGTATAACTAGTATACTCAGCCTTGCTTGTGGCTTGAATTTTCAGGACCTTCCCCTCAGGAGGTAGCTGCCTCTATGGCTTGGGCCTCCCAGCTTCCTCCTGGTTACGGCATCGAGTGGGAGCCGACCTCTCCCGAGGATCGTGAGGAGTAGCGTCACGGCTGACTTCATCGGGACGATACTATGGATCGTCGCTAGTATCTCGTTATTTCTGCTGCATGAACTCGAACTATTTTATTTACCTTATCATTTCAATTTGGATGTAATAACTCTAAGACTTGTTGTAATTTGAATTGTGGAATGATGTGATCTTTGGAACTCGCCTTCGAGTGAGCGTATGGACGGACGATCTTCAGTAGCAGTTAGTCGAGCTTGACTCGACGGTCGAATCCGCACTTGGGAACATTTTCGTGTATTAGCACCAATGGAAGGTGGAATATACTTAAGTGGGCCCATTTCTCGGGTGAGATCGCTACATCTGCTGACACCCTTTAGATCTGCGGCTGTCCATACAAAGACATCTTTATTTTTTCTTAGGAATGCTATCAAATCTTCCTCTTCTTGAGGGGAAAGGTCTGCTCCGATCGTGACCTCTCTACCCTCGGTTCCTGGTTCGAGAGAAACTCGCTTGGTGTCTTATGCTTGAATAGCTTCTTTTGCTTTTTCCACTTTGGATTGCGGTTGCCTCTTTTTGATCGATTCTGTTTGAACCTCATCGTTTGTTTGTTTCGTTTCTGTCTGCAAGAGGTTGACGTTTTTCTCGCCTGGGGTGATTCCTTGTTCGATGTCCCTTGCGACTTGCTCGTGTTTCCGAATACTGTGATTACTCCGTTTGATGCTGTAAGTTTCATGCAGAGATACGCCTGTCGTAGAATGGCTTTGAATGTGTTGAGGAAGCCTCTTCTGAATATTGCATTGTAAGGGTAGTACATGTCGACTATGTCAAAAGTGACTCGTTCCGTTCTGAGATTGCTCAAGTCCCCCAAGGTTACCGGTAGCTCGATTTTTCTTAAGGCTCGGATTCTTTTTCCTCCGAAACCAATGAGTGGAGTTTCTGATGGTTGTAACAAGCTTCTGCTGATGTTCATTTGATCGAAGGCGCTTGCGAAGAGAATGTCAGCTGAACTGCCATCGTCTATCAATATTTTTGTTAGCTCCCAGCCTGCCACATTTGTTTCGATGACCATGGCATCAGTGTGAGGATAACATTGGAGCTTGAGGTCCTCCTCGGTGAATGTTATTGGGATATGCGACCAGTGAGTTTTTATTACTGGGCCATCGGGTAGTATTGCGTGCACTCTTCTGAAATAGTCTTTTCTTTGTCTTTTGCTTTCGAAGTCAACTGAAGATCCTCCCGCTATAAGCAGAATCATTCCGCGGGAGGGAATAGGACCCTTGGCAGGTGTTGAATTTGATGTTGTAGCTGTTTGCATCATGGTTTCGTCTTTTTTTGCCGTGGTGGATTGAATTGAACTGTGCGCTTGTTGATTTGGCTCTGACTGGGTTTGGTGCCATACCAGTCGAGGCTGGTGGTATGTTGAATAGGATTCCGAATTCGTCGGAAGTTGTAGCTGTGGATTTGTCGCGTTGTGAGAGGTGCATTGCCAGGAGTTTGTTTGAACTGTACGACCTTGACTGTTATTTTGGTTCATTTCTTGCTTCACCCTGGTGGTTATGGGACATCTCCCTGTACTGTGATCTGGGTTTTCGCCATGGAATTGGCAAAACCAAGATCGAGGTTGATTTTCTTGTTGGCCTCGTCCTCTTCCGCGGCCTCTGCCTCGTCCACCTCTTCCTTGTACGGATGAGTAGTTAAAATCTTGCTTTGCTGCATTTGATTCGTTGTTTTGCTCGCTCCCGTTTTCTATGTTGAAAACTTGAGCTGGTCGGTTGTAGTTTTGCTTTTCGTATGTGGGTTGCCCTGTAGTTTCCATTTGCTTTTCTGAGCATGGCTCTTTCGTTGATTCTTCTTCTGTGATCATCGTCTGATCTGCAGAACTTCTCCATTTCGTGGAACAGTTCATGGAGGTTTCTTGGTTTGTTTTTGACGAACTCTGACGCGTATGGCCCTGGTCCTAATCCGTGAATACATGCGTCGATTGCTATTGAGTCTGGAATATCGTCCGTTTGAGCCTTCAATCGGATGAAGCGTTTGAAGTATTGGGCCAATGGCTCTTTTTCCTCTTGTTTGCACGCGAAGAGATCTCCCGAAGTTAATAATTGTCTGTTGAATCCTTGGAAGTTCTGAAGCACTTTTGCCATGAGTTGTTCTCAACTAAATATTGATCCTAGGCTTGGTCTTGTGAACCATGTAAGAGCCGATCCTTCACAGGCTATGATGAATGATTTTGCGAGAACTAGTTCGTTTCCTCCAGCGGAAGCCACAGCAACTTCGTAACTCATCAAGAACTACCTTGGGTCACAAGTGTCATTGTATTTGGGCAAAGTAATGGGTTTGTACGAGGTTGGCCATGGTGCATTTTGAAGGCCTGGAGATAACGATGAATTCAAGTCATAGCTTCTGAAACCCGCGTTGTAATTTGTTGTTTCGGTGTGGTATTCTCTATCGGGCTCTTGAATGGTTTCTTTGCTCGCATTGAGCTCGTTTTGGAGTCTCCTGAGCTCATTCTTAGTCTCTGCAATTTTTCGCTCTTTCTCGGTTTCTTTTCTTTGGTTCTCTGCTTCCTTCAATAGATCTTCTTTTTCTTGCTTGAGCCTCTCGATTTCTTGTAGCAGTTGTTCGAGGCTAGCTTCTTCTCGATTTTGGGTATCATTGGTAATGGCTAGCTCCACTGATGTGTATGGTTTTTGAACCCACGAGCTGGTGTTTGCAATTCGTATAGCCCTTCTAATTAATAAAGAGGGGTGTGGTTGTGCTAGAAAAATGGCAAACCAGCTGTGGCCGTTCTTTCTTTCTGGTTCCTTCACAGGGAAGTGTGAATAGTTCGTTCCTTCTCTCTTCGCAAAATTTTTACTACGATATCCGTTACATTGAATCTCTTAGCCTTGTCTTAGTGGGGTTTCATGGAGATATGTAAATAAAATAACTAATTATAAAAATTGTTTCAAAAGTGAGAGACGAATCTTTTCATGAAGCATTAAATATGGTTAAATAAAATAACTAATTATAAAAATTGTTTTAAAAGTGCGAGGGACGATAATTACCATAAACTCCCTTAAATTCAGTATTAGAAGTTATTTAGGACAACGACACGGTCACTAAAGCACAACTTTGACCTCTCTTTTTTATTAAAATATTTCTTAAAAAGTTATATATGTATATTTTTATGAAAGTAATTTTCAAGACCAATCTATTTATATGATTTTCACATTTCCAAACTCAACAACTTAAATGTTATTCATGGTTTATATTCCCCGTCAGGGGTGGATAACGAGCGAGCCGAGCCAAGCTCGGTCCAACTCGCTGTTTAAACGAGCTAGCTCGGTTCGGCTCGTTATGGTAACGAGCAGAAAAGCCAACTCGGCTCGGCTCGGTCGAGCTCGCGAGCCGGCTCGAGCGGCTCAAGAGCAAGAGCAATAAACACCACTGCGCAAAGAAAACGCAACGAGATCAAGAAAAAAAATTGCAAAAAATCAACGCAAAGATAGAAGATTCGCCCACATTGTTGCTCCAGATTAAGGGCATATTCAAATCTAACCTGGAAAATCCATCAGACTTGGATTAGCATGACAGATATGCAGGCAGCAGAGGGGATTGGAGCCACCGTTGTCCGCTCGTCCTGCCTGGCCGCGTGCTCGCGTGGGGCGTGGCTGAGTGGCTCGATGCGGGCAGCGAAGGGGATTGGCCCTGCAGCCGTCCGGCATGGCTCGAGGTAGGGGGCAGGCAGCGGTGGGGATTGGCCACCGCCATCCGGCCCGGAGGAGAGAAGCAGCGCTTGAGTTGAGTCGCAGAGGGAGGCGAGGTCAGAGAGGGAGGCCGCGCGCCGTCGCGTGCGGGGTGCGGCGGAGGTCGGAGAGGGAGGCGGGCAGGCGGCGCGTGCGAGGTGCGCGCGTGCGGTGGTGGTGTCTGGGTGGGGGGTATGCGGTGGGGTGGGGGGGCAATGGGCTAGGTTTTTTTGGTGGGCTGGTATTTCGTAGCATGTTGGGCTGGGCTGCAATAGCGGGCTCGATAAGCTCGCGAGCCGGCTCGGCTCGCTCGTTAAAATTAGCGAGCCGAAATGGCCGGCTCGTTTACGTAACGAGTCGAGCCGATCCGAGCCGAGCCAGCTACGAGCCAAGCGAGCTATCGAGCACCGAGCATTTTGTCCAGTCTTATTCCTAATGTTTGACTCAAATCTTGTCCCAAACAACTTCTAATACTAAATCGAAGGGAGTACAAACAGAAAGTGCTACATTACCCAAAATCATAACTGTTACCAATCTAAAAAGGAAGCTCACAAGCTTACAGCTTACTCCTACTACTACTCAAGCTGGGTTGGGCTCCGCTGAATAATGGTGACGGCCCTGTTGTGTGTATCTAGTGGGAGGAATAATTACGGGCCGTATCAGATTCATTTGGAATTGTAAGCCCATTTGCAGATTTTTGCTTGCCAATTGGAATACAAAATGACTGACTGAGCTTGATCATCACCCATCCAACGATACAAGTGGTTCTCCGACGCAAAATCTTTGAGAGGAGTGATCACGCAATTTGAAGCAGCCATTCGTGCAAGACTGGGCGTTCTCGATTTCAGTAGTTTCGAAGTTGTTTCTCGATTTCAGTACTCCGTACGTACCAGTTAAGTTTTGACTCGCGATTCTTACGAGGCACTGCATTGCCCCAGTCCACAAAGTCCGCGTCTCCCACTGATTGACCATCACAATTTCGCGGCTACCTTTTGTTGTCATTGCGTTCTGGTCCAAGCACAATTCTCACTTTCACAACTCTACGTGAGCATGTTTGTTTCATCGCATGACCACTTGTCCACTTACCCGGCAACTCGGCACTAAAGTAAACTACTATACCAATCGGCCCTTCTCCTCATCTGAACGGGAAACGGCATCGCCAAGTCAGAAAGGCTAGGTCCGGACTTCGGACTTGGGTGGGAGCCGGAAGTGCTGCAGGAACCGTCTGAGGCTCCCGGACGGACGACGATCACCTCGCGAAAACGACCCGCGATTCGCCGATACAATGAGCTACGTAGAAAGATGAGGACGCCACTATACGACCTTGGAGCTAGCCGCACGCGGGCTCAAGGCTACAGGACCGACGTCTGATGCTGACCCAGCAGCGACCGAAATCCTCTCGATCCCGACGCCGACGTTCTACGTGACGCCGGCCGCCGTATCTCCCTGCCATTACTCCGGTGGGTGCGAGCAAACCAGAAGGAAGCCTCCGCGTCGCGATCGCAGGAACGAGTGGACGAGCGGGGGGCGTACATTGAATCCATGCGTTCGTTCGATGGTGGGCGGCGGCGAGTCAGCGACGGAGCTGGACGTGCAGGTGTCCACCGAGCAGTAGATACAACGGCAAGCAAGTTAAGTACGATGCGATCCTGTGCCGGAGACGGAGACCGCCGGCAGGCAAGGTCGCTTTCGGATCATCATGTCAACTCTCCATCGATCTCAATGCGTATCGGATATGGGATTATGGATATCATCAGTCAGTAACCATTCCCTTCAGCGTTCACGCAACATGGCGTCACGGCAGCACGGTACGGTACATCTCGGAAATTCACCAGCCCCCCCCCCCCCCGGCGCGTACGCTTTCCGACAGGATGGCTCGTCACGTGCGCGCACCCCTCCTGCGACCAGCGTTCACGTGCGCGCTGATCGATCCCGTCGGCTTGGCGCCTACACCTGCGTACCCGGCCGCTCGCCGCCCGGCACGCCGGGACACGGGCGCCGCGCCGCCACCGCTGCGCGCGCGCATCGCTTGTACGCTGGCCACTGCGCCGTCACGCGGGCGCTGTGCGACGAGTGGTCCGCGTCGAGCGCGCCCGAAAGTAAGGGGGTGTTTTTGAGAGGTGGAAAGTAATTTTTTTTCTGGGATGCGTGCTATGTGAAGGTGATGAATAGGAAAAGTGAAAAATAAATTTTTAGGGACGTGTGTTCCGTAAAGGAAATGAATAGGAAGTAAAATAAACACGGCCTTATACTTTCGTATTACGAAGGCTGAGTGCTCTGGCGCTCTGCTCTGAGCGGTCTCCTTGTCGCCCAATCGTCTGACCGTATCGCACCGGTGGGGGCTCCCCAAGCATGCTCGCCGGAGTGCTGGAGCACAAACCTGTATGTGGATCCGCTTGCCTTTCTGGCGGTAAGATGTCACTGCAGATCTAATAGAGAAATTAAACCACTGCTGGTTCAAATTTGATCCGGAGCCGTAGCTGTGCCTGTGTTTGCCATCCGGGACATATAGATCGCCGGAAACACTCACGTCGCTTGCCGTAACTTTGATCACCCACGCCGCTGCCACGTGCCGCGCTTTCTATTCTTTGAGCGAGCCGTACTCTACAAAGCATCGGCCATCAAGTACCCAACGCGGGTTGATCATTATCCGAGATCGGAGACCCAGACCTCCGCGAGAGCAACGGTAATGTCAGAAAAAAAAAGCGTTGAAATTCCTCGCTAAATAACGCCGAAAATCATCAAGTACGGATACTCTAACATAGAGTGGCGCAGCGGAATCTGGCCCGGCCCGCTGTACACACAAGCCGGTGCCTCATAGGCCTAGGTCTACAGAGCCCAACAACAACTAAGGCCTCAGGCCTAACTCAACCCAAAAGACCAAAAGACTAGTCTTTTGGGTTGAGTTAGGCCTGATGCCTTAGTTGTTGTTGGGCTCTGTGGACCTAGGCATGTGAGGCACCGGCTCGTGTGTACAGCGGGCCAGGCCAGATTCCGCTGCGCCACTCTAACAAGTGGTATCAGGGCCAAAGGTTGAAAAATCAGTAACATCTCTGGGTCACATGTTTACGGGGGAGCCCGTTGATATCTCCGTTGGGTTATTTGACCATTTGTCACGCAAGGTGACTGGAGAGTTTATACTCTGGGCCTGTGATGACGTCTTCTGTGAGATCACACAATAGTTGTGATAGAAGAGTTGGGTCCGATGTATGACGGGGGAGATTGTTATATTTAGTCCCACATTGGTAATTGATGTTGGAGGAGCACAACATATAAGGTGGGGCGGTCCTCATACTATCAGGCTAGTCTTTTGGGTTCAGTTAGGCTTGAGGCCTTAGTTGTTTTTGGGCTCTGTGAACCTAGGCCTCTGAGGCACCGGCCTGTGTGTACAGTGGGCCAGGCCAGATTCCGCTGCGCCACTCTAACAACTCTCCCATTTGAATATTTGATTTTCTCTCAGGGGAGGCCGAGCGCAGCGAAATGATTGTTCTTCACCTCGCTGCCCTGCTCGTCGTTGCAGCCTTATCGGAAACCCTGAAGGACTTAGGGTGTGTTTAGATTGGGGAAAGATTCCCCGAAAATACACTGTTCACCAAAAAAACACTGTAGATGAATATTGATATGTGAGTAGAAGAGGTGGGATGAATAGGGAAAAGTTAGATGAATAGTGGATTTTTGAGGAATATTTGGGAAACTAAATGGGCCTTATATGCTTTCCTACTACTTAAAGAAGATGACATCCAACTTACCCTGTGCAGATGCCTCATGTCTGCACCTGCGTCCCCATCTGAGCAATGGCTTCGGTCTAGGAGAATGGTATGAAGCCGAAGCAACGGAGAGGAGCCGAGGAGGAGACGGAAGGCTTCTTCGTCTAAAGGCCACTCTGGACAGGCGAGGTGAGTTCTTCTTTCACTGGCCATGTCATCCTGCATACTCCTATATGCATCTCATCACATCATGGGCGGTTGCACCACGCAAGCAAGCATGATCGATCCAATCAATCAGGTCCCGAATGCTTGCGTTGCCACCTCTGTTGGAATTGGTCCAAAAGTTCAGAGCTAGTTTGCCGTCTGGTTCATCATGCATTCCTCACCGGTTTCGCTTTCCTCACAAAAACCTGTCAAAGTCTAGCACCTACTCCCTCCGTCCCATAATAGATGACGTTATGGGATGCGTGCACGTGTTACTTTATCAACTTTGACTCGATTTGTAGAAAAATATGTGCAATATTTATATCTCTAATAAATTTGTTAAAAAACTAGATTCAAATATCTATCTAATGATACTAATGATGTATTATAAATATTAATATTATTTTATATATAATTAGTTAATGTTGAAAGATGCTGTTTTTCTTGGGAAGCGAGAATGACATCTATTTTGGGACGGAGGGAGTACTACGATACCTGCCTGGTTTAGCCCACAAGCTTACAACTTAGAGCATCTCCAGCAATAGCCCCTACCTAAGGTCTCTACTTTATTGAGTAGGGGTTTTCCCTACTTTTTTGGGGCCTGAAATTTTTTCACAACTCCAGCAATGGCTTCTACTTTCAAGCCCCTACTTTATTTACGACAAGTGGGTCCATATTGTAAGTGACTCTTTTCTTTTTCTATTTATTGTAAGTGACTCTTTTCTTTTTCTATTTATTCTCTCCTCCATCTGTTCTCCCGAGGCATCTCTTCCTTCTTCTGTTCATCGACAGCTCGCGGCTCCCATCCAATCGCAGAGTTGGAGCCTCGGAGGGAGCCAAGAAGCTACGTCTCCGAGGCCAAGCTCCTTTCCACCTGGAGCTGCTCAGCCCATGGCCCAATCTTGGAGATGGCAATAGCAAATCGAGGACGACGAGGCCGGTGACTGGGAGCGCCGCAGCCTCGGAGAAGCAGATGTCGCGGTGGCGCAATGGATCCTGCTGCTGCGCAGGCATCGATTTCTGGCAGTGGCCTTTCAATTCATGAGTAGCAGCGCTCGCACGCGAAGCCAACATGCGGCGGCAGCACTCGCTCGCGCGGCCGTAGTGGTCGGTGGCGGCGCTCGCACGCGCCCCCAACTGTCGACGGCGGCGCTCGCATACGGGGGCCGGCGGATGGCGGCGACACAGCAGCGCTCACATGCGGGGCCGGCGGATGGCGGCGACGCTCGCACTCACGGCCACCAACGGACGGCGGGGATTGGCCGGAGTGCCGGAGCGAGGTGGTGACAGTGCTCGCGCACGAGGCTGGAAGGCGACGATCTGGATGGTGGCGCGCACAGAGGAAGAGGAAAACGATTGCTACAATGAGTAGGGGCTTCTCTCTCCACCCGTGGGAGATGGGCTGAAAGGAAAAAGTAGGGTCCTCCTTACTCTAGGGGTCCGAGTAGGGGCCCTGCTGGAGTACATTTTTTTTTTGCTCTCGACCCTTACTTTTTGAGTAGGGGCTTGAATAGAGGTATTGATGGAGATGCTCCTACTCCTACTACTACCAATCTATCCAGGTACAAACAAGCTGTAAAGCTTTGGATCATCTCCAAGCCTTTGTCTCATCGCCTCCACGCATCTGAAAGCGCAGCTCATGCGCGTGGCTATCAAGAGTTAGTTATCCAGAGGTACGTAAACCTAAGATAGCAATTCGCGTCTCTTCTTCTGGCTGTCATTGCGTTTCATTCGTTCTGTTAACAAGAATAAAGGTTGCCATGTCCTGATGTCCTCCGGGGCGTGGTTGCCAATTTGGCCAACTTAACAAGACTCGCAACTACTTATGCACCACGCATGATTCCAGGGCGCGGTGTCGATCGAGAGTGGGCGGCGCCCGTGCTTTTGTGTGTGGGGCGGCGTTTGAGTAAGGGGAAAGACTACGCGAGCGCGAGATCGATCGAGAGCAAACAAAAGGGGAAGCCTTGGAGTGGTGGGTTCTTGCTTGCTTCAGGCCTACCTTTCTGCAGCCTTAAGCTTGGTGGTTGTAGTGGCGCGCGTATAATGCGTTATCCTCCACCGAGGGGCCGACCAGACCATCCAAGTCCATGCCCTCGCCCATGTCTTCCTCTACAGAACAGAGCTCTACTAGTAGCAGCCGATCATGGGTCATGAGTCACGTATGACCAGAGCCAAAGCCATCACCCGTGGCGAAGCTTAAAAGAATCGGATTGCGCGCACGGCGAAGATCACCATGTGTCCCCCTGTTTAAGGATGTCAGTTGGTTGGCGCTATTTGTTTAGAGACCACACACGGCTGTCCCTATCGCTAGCTAAGTGGTTGGAGGACTAGTTAGTGCCAGATTAGACGGGTAAGCCAGCAGCCAGTTTCTCCGTGCTGTCCTTTTATTCAGTTGCTTTGCCTTTGCGCGCGTGAAGATAGCTAGCTCGGCCGTCGCCATTGCTAGATAGCTTTCATACCTCGCTTGGCTTCTCTGCATCTCCTGCCGGCGCTCTAGCTCGCCCATGACAAGAGCGAGCGGGAGCTAGCTAGCTGACGCCCCCAGCTTTCGTGTTTTGTCCCCTTGCAGCTTTCCTCTTTGAAGCCGTGGTCATAGTAGCTTGTGCTGACTCGGAGTTTCTCAGTCTGAGCTCCGGGAATAAAAGATATCGCCATGCAGACGCCGGCCAAGGCCAGGTTCGTCCCGTTCTCCTCATTTCATCCCCCTTCCATGCTAAATTCCATGTGCCGCCTGATGATTGTTGCATATGCATGCTTTGTTTATTTAGTGAAATTTCAATTTCGCATCAATCGTGCCGATGTTAGATTCTCCTCTAAGTCAATGTGCATATGCACTCTCTCTGGTCTGTTCATCACTCCTCAGTTTGGCCATTAGCCCCATGTTCTATCTATTGCCGCACGCACGAGCTATGAGCTGATGACTGTACACGTCTCACGAAAGATCAGGGAGAGAGCTGTTCATCATACTCCCTGCTCTATGATACGTAGCAAAAAAGAAAAATGAAAAGAGAAAGACTCAATGCAGTCACAGCCGCAGCGCTGAATTTACCAGCGCCCAGCTGGGAGATGGAATTATGCGATTGGGAGGCTCTAAACTACGCTTTCCCCCTCATCGCCATCTGTCTGTCCTCACTTTTCGTTAATTTTTATCTTTTCACGGAGCCGAGGAGGAAGCGACCAAGTTTTCAAATCAGTGCCGCATGTGACCGTGACTGTTCGCAGATAGCTCCATGCGCAAGGGCTGTCCCGCTCTTGAGCTTGGAGCCAAGGAGGACAGGCAGGTCCACTTGTTGCCTAACCCGCATCTGTAAAGCAAAGCAAAGACCACCACTCCTTCATCTCCCTCTGCCCATTTGATCCCACCCGTGCTCTCATACGCGGCGGAGGAGATTATGTTAAGCTAATGCTGCGCCCCCCCTTTCCTCGGCTGCTGTCCCGGCTCGGCGTTGTTGCTCCCCTCGTCTTCTTGTCGGCCTCCCCTTGACCTTGAGCTTTACGGCCTCGGATTCTTTGTTGTGCTCTCCCATTTGCGTCTTGCTGCTGCTGCTTCGTCTTTCGTCTTTGCATCTGGATTGAGCTGGAGCATCGATCCGCCTTGCTCCGCGGGAGGCGGCTTCAGCTAGAATCCACCGCTCTTTATTCTGGTTTTCCCCCATTAGAGCTTTGAATTGGTTCTGCTGGATTTGGATTTTGGAGCCCCCCGCCCCCAAAGCAAAAGTTTTCCCTTTTGTTGCTCGCATTTGACATGAGGAGAGACGCTGCAACTTGTCCCCTGTTCTAAGCATGCTATCCTTGAACAAAATGCATTTTCTCAAGTTGTATTCCAGCAGCAACAGCTCCAGGTAATGTGCTGCTTGGGGGTGTGAGCTTGCCCTACCCGCCTTTGTGTGATTTATGAGGTTCACTGATTCAACCTAACGCCGTTGCTTTCTTTTGGCTGCAAAGGAATGGCTCCGTGGAACACCCCACCCGGACCTCCTCCCAGGGGAGCAACAAGGCCGGGCGGACGGGGAGGATGGCCGAGTCGCCCACCGGGCTCAGCCCCAAGGTCGACCGGCGCACGGCGATGAGCGCCGAGAGAGAGGTAAATGGCGAAAGAGAAAACCCTGTTTTGCAGTTCTCCATTTCAGAATGCGGTTTCATTTATTTCGCCTGAAAAAAAAAGATAAAGCAATCTTAATTGTTGGCAGTAGTACGTCAGTGGTATCATATCAGGGGCACGTTGTCAAATTAAGTTTCTGAAAGACTGTTAACTGTAGTTAAATGCTTCGAATTTCTGTATCATTTCTCATGGTTCATGCGATTAGACAGTGCTGTTTATATCTGTCTATCTCTGACTCTCTCATACTACCTCGCTCAATCAGGAGCTGTTGGGTTTTTGCTCTGTCTCACTCGATGGAGCAAACTGTTAATTAGTCTGAAACAGACCAGGTATTTGGTACTCAGCAGAATCAGATGGTCCAGGGTATTGAATGGCTAGAAAATCCTAGAAATTATTGAAGCCCATCCGCGCGTTAGTGTTACTACCAAACTGGCTGATTATAGCGGTACCAATTCTGCTACCAATCGTGTCTCTGCAACCAACGGCAGAAAGGCCTATCTCATAGAGCTGACGCAAACTCTTGTTCGGGACCGGGACACGTAATTGGCACCGGTTTGTGTTCATTCTGTATGTACTGATTATGATCCGGACAGACGCCAAGAAAAGTAGGCAGACTGAGGAGGTAGTTGCACATTTAAGTACACTGATAGGTAGGTTATCTGTGCTAATATGACGTCGTGCTGGTTCTTTTCTCGTACATAACACTAACCATGATTATCGGCTAGCATCTGGTAGCAAGTTTATTGCTTAATTGCCAACATTTGAGGAACTACGCTTTTCATCTGGATGCTGGACTAGGGCAAGAAAAATTCACATAGCAGCAGCATTTCTCACAACCACTGCATTGGTTGAGCTCACTAGCGTCTCCCAGCTGGCTAAACATGACACTGTGGAAATAAAATCGCCAAAGTTTTTTTTTTCTCTTTTCAAATGAAGCTCTGGGAGTACTACTGTTACCATAAGTGATATTGCCGGCATTAAATTGTCCTTGTATGCAATGAAATCACCAGAAAAGGAGGCCACCGACGACGAAGCTGTCAGAATTGGAGTCCCAGCTGTCGCAGCTGCAGGACGAGCTCAAGAAGGCTAAGGAGCAGCTCCACTCCTCCGAGGTCTCCAGGAAGCGGGCACTGCAGGAGGTCGACGACGCCAGGGCGCAGGCAGCCGCGGCGTCCGCGCAGGTGCGCAACTCCGAGGCCCAGCTCGCCGAGCTCTCGTCGGCCGAGGAGGCCCGGCTCCTGGAGCTGCGCCGGCTGTCCCAGGAGCGCGACCGGTCGTGGCAGTCCGAGCTGGAGGCCATGCAGAAGCAGCACGCCGCGGACTCGGCCGCGCTGGCCGCGGCCATGGGCGAGGTCCACCGCCTGCGCGTGCAGCTCGCGGCCGCGTCGCGCGCCGATCGCCGGCAGGACGTGGTGGAGGCGCTGGCCACCATCGACGAGCTCCGGGTGAAGCTCGAGGCGAGCGAGGAGGCCGAGGCGCAGGCGCGCGCCATGCACGAGGAGTGCAAGCAGCAGCTGGAGTCGAGCCGTGCCACGATCGACTCGCTCCTCACCGATGGCTCCAAGCTGATGGACTCGTTCGGCCTCGTGGTCAAGGAGCTCGAGGAGTCACGCGCCAAGGTCAAGGCTCTCGAGGAGGAGATCTCCGAGGCGTCATCAAGGGCCGTCCCCGTCTTCGAGCGCTGCAATTGTTCGGGATCGGAGGTTGCCGAGCTGAGGTCGGAATTGGAGGTCGCCGAGGCCAGGTATCAAGAAGAGAAGATCCTCAGCACCGTGGAGACGCAGTGCGCGTACGAGCTGATGGACCAGATAAAGACGGAGTCCGACCTGCGGCACGGGAAGCTCGCCGCGGCGCTCGAGAGCGCCAAGTCCGAGGTCATCTTCCTCAAGGCGAGCCTGTTCGACAAGGAGTCCGAGCTACGGCGCGCCATGGACGCGAACATGAAGCTACAAGCCGAGGCGAGGACGGACACCTCGGCCGACGCGCTGAAAGAGCAGCTGCAGGGCGCGCTGCAGGAGAACGGGCAGCTGAGGCAAGAGCTGCGGCAGTACGAGGCTGAGAAGGGCTCGGCGACCGCGAGGACGACGGCGGCGGAGGCCGACGCGGCGGCGGCGAAGAAAGGGGAGATGGAGACCGAGCTGCGTCGGCTGCGGGTGCAGGCCGAGCAGTGGCGGAAGGCGGCGGAGACGGCAATGGCGCTGCTGACGGTGGGCAAGGGCGGCGGGAACGGCAAGGTCGTGGAGCGCAGCGAGTCATGGGAGGGCGGCAAGTACGCTGGCTTGTGCGAGGACTTGGACGAGGACGCGGCGGCCAGGAAGAACGGCAACGTGCTGAGGAGGATCAGCGGCATGTGGAAGAAGTGAACGGCGATCGGCCAGCGGCAGCGTGGCTTGTACTGCGTACTGCTTCTCCAGGGAGTCCTGGGTCTCTCAGGTGTAATTGTTTTGCCGGTTCTTGTGGTGTAAAAAACATACAGTAGAGTGCTGTGCTGGTTGGGGGTGTAAACGTGCTCATAGCTGTATTATACAACGTGGTATATGGAGGATCAATTCATCCGGGTGTGACAGGTAGGAGGTCTCTTTTAAGCTGCGTTCAACAGCGAATTCGGATTGATTTTTTTTTTCTGTTTTTGAAAATGGAAATTCCATTGGTCCTCATCGATTGACTGGTTTTTGTTTTCAAAAGTGGGGAGGGTCCTCGATTCATTTTTTTTTTTGGAAGGGTCCTCGATCTCATTCAGTCTTTTGGGAGCGTGCAAATGAATGTCTGTGTGCATCTCGGCCCAGTGCCAGCCCAGTGCTTGTGTGCATATCGACCCAGTTCCGGTCCAATTTGTAGGTACTTATGGGCTTACGGCTCGCGTCCAACGTCCGGAACAAAGGGCCCAGTGTTTTATCTTCGTTTTCAACGGCACGCCCACGGATGCTCCATGCCATGATGCCATCAATCCATCGTCATGAAGCAACATACTCCTAGCATTAGCATGGAATGGTGATGATGATACTATATAGCAGCAGACTCATATGATAGTATGCAACTACTACTTGTGCTCAATTTTCACTACTATCAAAAGCAAACGCGCAATCATTCTTCATCATAGAATGATTTTGCTATGATTCACCTGACTAGCAATGACCGTTCAACTTTCTTCCGGCAGAAACGTAGACGACGATCCAGGGCCGCCGCTTTTGGAGCTTGGTTGGAGCAATCACCACGCACGAGCCCACCCTATCAGTGCTAGCCGCGCACTGCCGCAACAGTGACACGAGCTGAGCAATCTCGGCACGCAGGTCCCCAAAGGCCGCAGCCCCGCCACACATCCAACGACCTTGCAGTTGCACTGCAGCCTTGCAGGAGGAGGAGCAGGAGCGGAATCGAAGCCAATGTCCCATGCGTCGCGCGCGCGCCCCACACCTGCAGATCCAAGCGCATGTTTAGTTGAGTGGTAAAAAGCTAAAAGCTAAAAATTTAGCTCAACTTTATCTAAACACATATAAAAAATTAGATCAGCCTACTAAGAGATATTGTTGGGCCAAACGTGGGGCCGACTAAAACCAGCCTATCTGTGAGCCTACTCGTCCCCTAGAGCCAACAGCTGTAACACAAATGTGTGGGGCCCACTTCGAAATTAGCAAATGCATCTAAATATGGTTTGCTAAAAAATAAACAAATGGATATAAACACCCAAGATAAGTGCGAAGATCTAATTTTTTAAATGTTCCCTAAAATTCTAATTTTGTAGTATGCATCTAAACAAGGCCCAAGTGGATGGAGGCGCCCCGTCAGCAAACAGTTCGTGGTGAGTGGCACCATGCTGGTGGCGGTACGTGCTCTCACATGAAATCCATGGACCTATTCTCGCTGACCCCTACCCAGTGACCACTGTGATGCAGCTGCTGTGCAACTGCACTCATCAGATCAGAGACGGACGGGCTCCTTTTTCTGGAGAGCTTGTTGCTGGACGCACATGCTCGCCGATCTTGTCTCAGAGAGAGAGGGGATTGTTGATCTGAATGATTTAGGGTTAATTTAGTACCATGAGGGACGGTTTGATTAGAGCTGGAGCACCGTGATTTTTATATAGGGATGGGATGATACATCTGGACTCTCCCAGACGATCAAATCATAACTTGAAAATTTATCTAAAAAAGTAGGAGTAAGAAAGTTTCCCGTGAGTTCTCGAGAAAAATGGACGTGATCTCACGTTGAACAAGACGGACCACTGAATAATGCGCATCTCGATCCTTTTTTTTCTTGAGTATATATCACCTCAGCGTTTCGGCCAATATGTCACAAGAATAATTATAGAGGAACAGTGGAAATGTTCCAAAGACGTAACAAAGCTCATAATGCAGTAGGATATTTTTGTATCTTAAAAAATCCCATCGCTTGTAGTTGTCCATCGCCTTGCATCGGTTAGAATAACGAGATGTCACACAATTTGACACACAATTTGCATTGTTAGCATGAAATTATCCAGCATTCTTTTATTGAAACATTAGGTGGAAGAAGTCAGGGTTCCTATGGAACATTGTCATTAATTTGTACTACCAACTGTTCTCCTTGGTATGAATCATATATGAGGCACCTTTTTGGTCTTTCCAAAAACATGATACTAGGTGGAAGAGGGTCCTATGGAACAATTATTATATACATGTCCAACTTACTTTCACCAACAAAACACTGCCCGAGCTAACTCCAGATGGACTAGAAAACAATGCTCTCCTTCCCCTGCCCATGCGCACAAAACCTTTTTCATCTTGGCGCCGCATATCACTTGTCACTGGTGCACCAGGTAAAGTTTTATTTTGCCTTCGAGTAGATTAAAATTCGCCATATAATTCTTGGCAAATGAATAAATTCCTTAAGCAGGGCACCATGATAATTCTAGCGCTCGGTTTGCCCCTGCTTGTCACCTGACTCACATGAACATTGAGTCGATGTAACAACTTCTAGGGCTTGTTTGGTTCTAGCCTTGATTTTGCTGCCTAGACCAGGCAGGATCACTAGGCCGTCGATTTTCTTAGTCTGGGGTTAGATTACTGCCTGGGAGTAGTTGCCTCGCTAAAGACTCCAACCAAATAAGCCCTATGTGGTGTCCTGCGCTAGCTTTTGACCATGTCACGGATAATCATCTCTAATGTTATCGTGCAAGCTTTGACCCTGGCATGAAAACTCGTTGAATGCCCGAGTAAAACCGATGCCTTGTTTAGTTGGTGAACTTTCATAAAAAAAAAATCAGCATGAGAAACATGTATTGCTTCTGGGTATGAACATTCACCAAAAATCAGAATAATACCGACATGTATTGCTCAATAAGCTATATTTAAAAAGACCTGAATCTAACCAAGGAACAAAACCATAACGGCATGCATCGCTCGCATGAGTTGCCGAAAGCTCCGGCTGCCTAGCAGATCGAAGCCTTGCACGGATCTGACGGCTGACGGTCACGTGCTACTCTACCACGGACAGCCTCAGCGTACGTCGCTCCGAAATTGTCAACCACTGGCCGCCTTGCATGCGTACGTAGGGCGTACGAATACGCAGTAACGCACCCCATGGACCGATCACCAATCGTTCCGGCCTCCGGCGGCCGTGGCGGGCGGTGGAAATTGGAACATGAAGGTACCACGACTCCGGCAGACGCCGCCACGTACAATATACATCAGTGAAAAGGTGACGGAGCGACGGCCCGATCTGGCATTCGGCACGTGCAATGCGAGCGCACCGGCAGCCGAAAGCAGAAGCGACGGCCGTTCCGGCCTCCGGCTCGCGGCCGGGGGCTGCCCTGCCCCCACCGAGCTGGCAAGATCCGGCATCCAGGACACCGCGGGCGACCGGAGTAAAAAATTCACGCAAGCAACGGATCTCATCTCATCCTCACTGACACCAACGCTATTCTAATCATATGACGTGCCTCGCCGCCCGTTCCATCGGATTTGTTCAATTGTTCCCTTCTCCTCTCTGATCCTCTCCCATAGTCTCCTGTCGCCTCTCCTCGGCTCCGGCCGGTCCTGGCGTTCTAGGGGCAGCCGGCGCTGCGCTGGAAACATGTGGGGGTAAAAGAATGGCGGGTGGGCCGTGGGCAGGCAAAAAACTGCGAAACGTACAAAAGGCCAACTGCGTTTCACTGCAGGGTTGGGCACTGCATCAACTGATAAAAGCTGTAAAAAAACGGCCGAGCGAAGCCTTTCCCAGGCTTTTCCAATCTGGGAACGTTTTTTTTTTGGAAAAAGTGTAGATTACCCTTAAACTAGGAGAGAAGTGTAGATTAGCCCCTCCAACTCTCAAATGGTGTACTTTTAACCCTTAAACTCTTCAAACCGTGGGAATTACCCCCTACAAAGCCTTAGTGATAGTTTTTTTTCTCTTATAATGCAACAATATAGATTAGCCCCGCTAGTGCTAGGCCATGAGGCATGAGGGAATGTCGGATGCAGATATCATGGACATGGGCCTTGAATAAAACATGTCGTCAGCTGTAAGCTTAGTAATATGTCTAGTGTCAAGCAACAAAAATACCCAATAAACCTGAAGTTTCAACATCATAAGCACATCAGAGCAAGCAAGTAGGTCTGGCATTACATTGCACATGGCAAACATGACAAAATATAGAATCTCATCATCTATACTCATGATTTATTGAAATGGAAAGAAATTTATTTGATTTTTTTCATAACAATAAGTTATTAGATTATGTGCACACTAAGCATGTCATTATCGGAAGACGGGGGCAAGTATCATGTAAAAGTTAGTTTAATTATCTAGCGATTACATGTCACTTCAAGAGGGAAGACCAGAATTTATCAATAATGTACTGGTCATACGGGGTAATCTCCACGATTTAGAAAGATTAAGGTTAAAAATACACTCTTTAGGAGGTTAAGGGCGTAATCTACACTTCTATAAGAGACTACGGGTAATCTACACTTTTTCTTTTTTTTACTACGATCGAGTTGTAAATGCGCCTCATTTAGCACGGCATTTAACGGGAGCAAGTTGGAACGGTGCCGGTGGGTGGGCCCGCTTCAACAGAATTAAAACACGTCGACCTGCATTACATGTGGGGTCCTATAGTTAGTACTGGTGATGGTGGGGCGTCCGGGTACTGCCGTACACGGTGTTGCCCACTACGCGGTGCCGGAGCAACCCCCGCCACGAGCCGGCCAGTTGCGGCCGCTGATGAGCGCCTGAGCTGTGAGCTGAGCTGAATCTTCTGACCAGCCACAGGCAAGCGGCCAAGCCAACGTCTTCTGGCTCGACGTAGTACTACCAGTCGTCGCAACCGGCTACGGAGTAACGTCTTCTGCCACGACCGGTCCGCGTCCACGCGGGGCCCACCTGTCATACTCCCTTAGGCGGGGCCTGCCTCGCTGCCAATAAGAGGCGACAGGGACAGTGCCTTTCGGCTGGCACCGGGAGCGTGAGGCGTCACCAGGAGGGTGAAACCGGGAAGGAGATCGAGAGCGGCTCGTCGCCGGCGGGCCCCGCTCCTCTCCGCACCCCACCTCCGGCTGCCCCGCCGCCTCCGCCGCCGTGGTCCGCGGCTGCAAGCGGGGCCACGCGACCGGGTGGGGGACTGGGGGGCGAACAGAGCGGGACGGGGTCGCCGCCGGGGCGGTGGGGTGGGCGAATCGATTCTGCGTGCGCGGGTGGGCTGGCTGGCGGATAAAAGGGGGCGGGCGCCTTTGGACTGGTGAGGAAAGCGAGAGAAAAAAAAAAAGGTCGGGCCGCTTGCCCTTTCCTTTCCTTTTTATTTTTCTTCGTCCTGGATGGCGCTGGTCGCGGGTTTGATCTGACCGAGCCGTAGAGGAGGTGGTAGAGGTTCGTGTGGTGGGCGGTGGCTTCCGAAGGCGACCAGAGTTAGGTCCTTGGCGCCTTCAGTCGGGTGAGGAAGGTGAGGGGCTCAGGGCTTTCGGTGGTTGCTTGCTTACTTTCGAGGTGAAAGCTCGCCTTTCTGGCGGTAAAAGCTTGATCTTTGGGGTTTTGCGCCCCGCCGTTTGATTCTTCTTGGCTGGCTTCGCCGGCGGCTTTGTTTTGGGAGTTTGATGAGCTGGTTTCTTGGCGATTGGGGAAGAGGGGCTGCGAGAGTTTCTCTGGGAGTCTAGGGGTAAACCTCCAGTCTTCCCATTTGCGATTCGACCTTTCCGGTGAGGTTTTGCCCCGGCTAAACTATTGATCGAGTTCGAGTGCCGAACGAAGCTGTTTGTGTGCAAACAGGTCTGTCTTCTGTGATGAAGTTGCCATCTATGGCGAAGAATTGTGTGTTTGGTGAATGTTCAGTGTTCATCCTCTATCTGTGCATATGGGCTAAATACCGTCTGTTTTTCTGCTCGATTCAGTCAAGGCTTTGGTGTATTGTTATCGGGATCCCGTTCTTATCCTGCTAATTTGGGCTGAATACTGTATTTTATTTTATTTTATTTTATTTCTTCGTCGATTTGACATCAAGCAGCTTGAGCTGATTTGGTCATCGATTTGTGGTTGAGCATCTCTTCATTTAGCACACCTTTTGTTCAGCTGTGGTTGAGCAACTGCTGCATGAGCTACTAGTCTCGTCATGTGCTCGATCATGTTTTTTTTGTTTCTGTTACAAAGATTAGATTCTGCTGGTTAGGTATTATGGTTGCGCCTTTTTTTAGTAGTAATTCATACTGAACCTTTGATCTGTTCTTGTACTTGCAGGCTTGTAGCCAAGAAATTAAAGGCACAGTAATAGTACACGAAGAATGGGTAAGAAAGGAAAGTGGTTCAGTGCGGTGAAGAAAGTCTTCAGTTCCTCTGATCCAGATGGAAAGGAAGCAAAGGTTTGTCGAAATTTCCAACTTCCAGAGAAAAAAAAACAAATAATCCGCTAGTCATAAAAGTTTTATCGTTTCAATCTGTATGACCTTTGGCTACTATGAACTATGAAGGCTGGGAAGGCAGACAAGCCAAAATCCAGGAGGAGATGGCCATTCGGAAAGTCTAGGCACTCAGATCCATCGACTTCAACTGTGTCAGGGATTGCTCCCGTAGCTCCATTGCCGCCGCCACCACTACAACCTACTCAACCACACTCTCAGGAGATTAAAGATGTCAAGCCAGTTGAAACAGACAGTGAGCAGAACAAGCATGCCTACTCTGTCGCGCTTGCATCTGCTGTTGCTGCAGAAGCTGCTGCAGTTGCTGCCCAAGCCGCTGCTGAGGTTGTCCGTCTCACAGCAGTTACCACATCCGCACAAAAAATGCCTGTTAATTCTGGGGAAGAACTTGCTGCCATCAAGATTCAGACCGCGTTCAGGGGTTACCTGGTAATTCATCTGCACTTGTTGGTCATTTGCTACTTGCTTCTGTTCTTCTGTTGATGTCGTCAAAGTAGCAGTATAGTAATCAAATCAGATGATTTAGCTCCTGCCAGTCACTGTCTTGAACTTATTGGCACTTGAGACCATGCACTTAAGTTAACGGTTGGGTTAATATTTTGCAAGACATCTGATTTGGTTGGTAAAGAGTTGCTGTCTAATTCATCATTGTGTATCTGTACGATTTGTTCATTTTGGAATACAGCCAAGATTTCACTTGTCGTTTTCAAAATTATATCTGTTTGATGTTTCCGATGTTATGGCACTTAAGAGATGTTAATGTGACAGCTGGAAAAAATAATACACTAAGTTTGCAAAATATCCATTTTAGGCAAGGAGAGCATTGCGGGCGCTCAGGGGGCTAGTTAGATTGAAGTCACTTGTTGATGGAAATGCTGTCAAGCGCCAAACTGCTCACACTTTGCATTGCACACAAACGATGGCAAGAGTCCAAACTCAAATCTACTCTAGAAGGGTGAAGCTGGAGGAGGAAAAACAGGCTCTTCAAAGGCAACTTCAGTTGAAACATCAAAGGGAACTTGAGAAAATGAAGGTGAGCACACGTTTTTTATGACGCAGGTATAAGCTACATTGATATTTAGGAAAAAAAAAAGATATTGATGTTTCCTACTTTCTGAGGAAGAGTTAGAATGATACCATAATCAAAACTTAACAGTCACATTGAAGTAGATTTTTAATTTGGATACATTATTTTAATCAGAATTTTGCAATCCTAAAATAGGGCACTCCTGATGTAACATATCTGGCACCTAACATTCTTATTAGATTGATGAAGACTGGGATCATAGCCATCAATCCAAAGAGCAAATTGAGGCTAGCCTAATTATGAAACAGGAAGCTGCACTAAGACGAGAAAGAGCACTCGCATATGCATTTTCGCACCAGGCAAGTTGCCTCTCTTGTTTCTGTTGAGTTCATATATTATTTTTCTTGTTTTACTCGTTCTTAACATCTATAGCTACATTAGCTTTTTCATTACATGTAGCTCTGTTTCTTACTCTCTCGCCATTCTATTTCGTTTTCATCTCATTCAGTGGAGAAATTCTGGTCGAACTATAACCCCAACTTTCACGGAACCTGGGAATCCTAACTGGGGCTGGAGCTGGATGGAACGCTGGATGACAGCTAGACCTTGGGAGAGTCGACTAGCAGCATCAGAAAAGGATCCAAAAGAGCGTGCTCTGGCAAAGACTCCCAGCACCAGTGCTGTTCGAACGTCTGTACCCCGTGCCATCTCAATCCAGAGACCAGCAACACCAAACAAGTCGAGCCGTCCACCAAGCCGGCAATCACCTTCAACTCCACCTTCAAAGGCCCCATCTACCTCAGGAAAGACCAGGCCAGCAAGTCCAAGGAGCAGCTGGCTGTACAAGGAGGATGACATGAGGAGCATCACAAGCATACGCTCTGAACGCCCACGGAGGCAGAGCATAGGAGGAGGTTCGGTCCGGGATGATTCAAGCTTGACAAGCACGCCACCTCTCCCTAGTTACATGCAGTCGACAGAGTCTGCAAGGGCAAAGTCTCGATACCGCAGTTTGTTGACGGAGAAGCTTGAGGTTTCGGAGAGAGCACCATTGGTCCATTCGGTTGTTAAGAAGCGCCTGTCCTTCCCTGTCATTGACAAAACGAACGGTACACCAACAGATAAGCCAAAGGAAAGAGCTAGACGCCATTCAGACCCTCTGAAAGTTGATCCTGCAACGCTGAATGATGTCCCTGTTGCCTGACGAGACCAGGCTTTATGATTGTTAGTTTGGTTCTCATTTAACTGGATGATGTATTTTCGAAATTAGATTGGCTTTTCTGTGTAAAATGTATGATCTGTCCGGGTTGATTTGAAAACAGAGACAATTCTAACTGTGTTTGCAGACATGATTTTCTCCCTGTAGATTGTTACGCGTGAAGCTAATAGTATGTGCTGCTTGCTTTCAAAATTTTAATGTATGATGTTTTCACTGACATTTTTAACGTGTGAACTGTGAATACTGCAGTGTCTGTCCATTCCTAAGAGCCCTTACTATTGCCATATCTGAATGTTCTTTGTGTGATTTCGATTTGCTATACAAGTTTGCGTGCTGGTAATCCATGTGTTACGTAACAGAAATCAGTCCGATTTCTCCTGTATGAGCACCACTGCACCAGGCAGCCTAACCAGTAACCACAATACCACATCACGAGCAGCGAGCATCTGAAATGGATTACAGACATTGGAAGTCGCGTCTGTACTTGTTTTGTTTCCATCGGTTGGTCCCAGTCCCAGACTCCCAGTAGGGATTGCTCGATTGGGATTACCATTTGTTTTGTGGATTTTGGAGTTCAAGCGATTCCCTGAAATCCAAAGAATGCTCGAACACCGCGCGTGGCGAGTCTATACCAACCTGAGCTCAATAAGAGAAGAACGTTGACGGCGATTAAAATAAAGAAAAACCCAACTCTAGTGTAAAGCCCATACTACACTGGGCCGAGCCAATTTTGGGCCGCGATTACTCGGCGAAGCACACATTGTGAGAGTTGGGAAACAACACAACGAAGCCGCGCCAACCGATCACCTCGCCACCAGCCGATAAATTCCCCACCGCCAACTTCGCGGGCAAATCTCTCCTCCTCCGCGCCGGCGCCGAACGCGACTCCATCCAGATCCAGGTATCCTTCGACGCAGCCGCTCCTCTTTCGTTTCTCTGTCCTCGTTCCCCCTGATCGGCGCTGGGTGGAGATCCATCCGAACTCGGGTTAGGATCGGCCCTACTTGCTTGGACGAACCGCTCGTTCCTTTCCCCCCGCGTAATTTGAATGTGTTTGATGGGGGCGGGTGAGCCCATCCAGATTGTTGCGGATTTGTTTCTCGTAATTTCCGTGGGTTCAACTGAACCACAGCGCGTCCCACGTTGAAGTGCTGATGCTCCTGAAGCCTGAGCTGTTTGTGCAGCAGGTCCAGA
Source organism: Digitaria exilis (assembly GCA_015342445.1). Classification (NCBI taxonomy): domain Eukaryota; kingdom Viridiplantae; phylum Streptophyta; class Magnoliopsida; order Poales; family Poaceae; genus Digitaria; species Digitaria exilis. Next base: position 1,674,074 of record JACEFO010001719.1, read on the forward strand.
TTTTGAACCTGGACATTCCAACATTTTGATATGTTGTTTTTGTGCAGAATCCAGCTCGAGTTTTGTAGTTGCTATTTACACCTGATTTCTTTTGTCGTGTTATCACTTATCTGTAGGATGAGAATTTGGACCTGGACATTCCAGCATTTTGACGCGTTAGTTTTGTGCGCAGAATTCAGCTCGAGTTTTGTAGTTGGCTAGTTGCTATTTGGATCTATCTTCTTTAGTATCAAAATGAAATGTACTTAGAGCCTAACCAACTGAAAAATTTCTTTGGTTAGGGCATGGTAAAACCAGCCAGCATAACATAATTTAAATCAGTTTGGCTATTGGTTAGGGCATTATAAAACCAGAGGAACAAGAAAAAAATCAGTTATGGTAGAACTCAAATTATTGGTTTTATGAAAAAAAAAACTACCACATTATTTTGAGGTATATGTCTATCAGTTATTATTGTATTGTTGTAGTTGAGATTCTAAGAAAAAGTAGGCCCTGTCTTTCCTTAAAAAAAGGTAGACCTTGTAAATGTATCAGCGTCCACTTATTTTGTTAATAATTGTTCACCTTGTGCGTTTGACTTCTCTTAATTGCATTTTATCAACTTACAATAGCTACAAAGAAATTGCATTATTTTTTTTGTGACTAGGGTGTCTGAGCCGTCTCAATGTTGTCCTTCTGTGATTCTTATGAACCGCTTTGTTATATTGTTGTACATGGTTTTTTAACTAACTACCCTCTTTTTTGCAGTTTAATTACTCCCCGATTCAGCTTTTATTATTCCTCGGTGACAAAACCATCGAAAATGGTATGATTGATTGATTCAAAGTTATATTTTATTTTCCTTTTTTAACTTATTCACTTTGGTCCTGGTGCCTAGACATTTCGAGAGGGCATTGCGGTGATATGTTTTATTCCTGTAATATTTGTTGCATCTCATGTTTTGGTATCCATATGAATCTGATTGTTTAATATTTTTCTTTAATGTAACAGGTGGTCCTTGCAGCCTCTATAGTATCAAAATCTGGAAAAGGTAAGCAGACTTAGAATAGCCCATTTATCAAATTTGAATATCAGTATTTTTTTTTATTCATAAATGATATATCTTTGTTCCATAAACATTTGCCATTTTTGTATATACTTATGTACTTGCGGCATGTATCTTCTTCCTCGAACATTGAGCATTCTATTTCCTTTTGGTAGCTATAGCGTATTATGATGTTAGCGTGTATATGTAGTCATGCGTCTATAGCTGTGTCAAAACAATACTTAGTGGTCTTTCCCAATACGTTCTGCTCAGTAGATCTGCGGGTTTCCTCTTCTGCATTTAATTTTCGTCAAGCTATCGCCAACAAATTTTCTCTGTATTGTTTGGCTGACAAAATTTGTAATAGAAAACAATCTGTTGTTTCTGTTTCTCGTCAACAACAGCACTTGTTTCAAGACAATTTGTTGATATGTCCCGGAGCAGGATCGAGGGACTGCTTGCAGCATTTCCAAAGTTGGTGGGAACTGGAAAGCAACACACCTATGTTGAAACTGAAAATGTCCGCTACGTTTATCAGCCTATTGAAGCCTTATATCTGCTAGTCATCACAAATAAGCAGAGTAACATCCTTGAAGACCTGGAGACACTGAGGCTGCTCTCTAAGCTTGTATCCTGTTCCCCGTTTGTGTTATATTCATGCAATCAATGGCTAGTTTACTGCTAAAAGATTGTGTAGGCAGCATTAGAAAATGATTTCTTTTTGCCATTTCTGTATCATTTATTTTTGCTACACGGATGGCATTAGATGCATGTTTTCTTTTGGAAAATAAAAGAGAAGATTATTCATGAATATACCCACCCTTTTGTTTTTGGAAAAAAAAGGTCGGGACATGAATACCTGTGTTAGGACTACTTGTCCTTGTTCATGACCTGACTAAGCTTGTAGCATTTGCATATTCTAAACGCCAGCTCAATCCAGTGATTTCCTTGAACACGTGCAAAGGTACCTGAATACTCCCCATCTTTGGATGAGGAAGGTGTCTGTAGGGCAGCATTTGACCTTGCTTCTGCTTTTGATGAAGCCATCTCTCTTGGAAACAAAGAAAACGTTACTGTTGCCCAAGTTAAACAGTATTGTGAGATGGAGAGCCATGAAGAGAAGCTACACAAACTTGGTCATACAGAGCAAAGTAAATGAAACTAAGGATCACATGAGGAGGAGAGTTACTGAGATTGAGAAAAGCAAGGTTTGCACTATTCTTTTTACTAAAACATACATGCTTCTCTTGAATCTTGAATGCAAAGGGATCCTTTTTTCCTGTTGGCCTTTATATTGTGAGTTAAAATTAATTAGCCAGAAAACTCTGAGAGATTTGAGTCCAGAAAAAATATCTACTAATATGAGTTCTTCCTATCTGCTATTCCATTTGTTTCCTGGCATGATCATAATTCAATAGTCACTGTCTTCGGTTAGAGTTCTGTAGTTGCTGTTAAAGTACTGAATAGGTAGTATTTTTCTCATCATCGTCGCACTGTTCTTTTATCAAAGACAATGCCCTTTCTGTTGGTCTAAATTTACAATCCTGTAAGCATGGCAATAGCCACTGTAACTTTTAATACTTTCATGCTTGCGATCCAGGTACTCTACACGAAATATCTATTTGGGTCATGATATTTTGTTGCAGCATACAATACTTCCACTTTTCTCTAGGAAATTTAATATCCTCCAGGAGGAGTAAACACAGAGTACCCTGCAAAACTATGTGTGGTTAACATGTTCTTTGACTAACTTGCAATGGCATTAAAAGTTAAAACTTGTGTCTGAAAGATTGTGACCGATATATAATCTTCCAACTTATTGAACTTATACAGATTGATAGAGGCAAGACTGAAAAAGCATTTGCCCCCCTGAGGCCTCCAATTGATTTTAGTGACATGAAGACTAGAGGCACTGGCCTAGGAGGTGATCCTATATTTGCTGACTCATTCGCTCAGAAGCCCAAAGGTTAGTACCCAAGCAAACGCGTATGTGAAATTTATGACCTGGTTAATTATTTAATTACAGACATTAATGGTTCTATGGTACTAGTTTTGATTTGAATTCTTGAGAATTGATGACAGTATGAATTTTATATCGTTCGATTTTTTTTTGGTTTGAACTGTCAAATCCAGCGCAGAACTTTCAGGTGAATTTATGCTCTCAGCTTTCAAGTGGATTTTGGAAACAAATCTGCACTAATGAATGTGTTACGGGCAGCTATTATTTATGCTGATTATACTTTTGGTACAGGGCTTCCTTCTGCTCCTACTCCTGTTACTAGTAAGGCGGATGGTGGTATGAAATTGGGCAAGGGAAAGGAGACAAATCAGTTCCTAGAATCTTTGAAGGCTGAAGGAGAACTCATTTCGGAGGACACTCAACTAACTGGCATTAAGTCAAGGCTGTCATCTGCCGCACGAAGTGATCCTGTCACAGTGGCAATCGAAGAAAAGATCAGGGCCACTGTTAAAAGAGATGGAGGAGTTCATAATTTGGATATTCAAGGAACTCTTGCTCTCCAAGTTCTGGATGACACCAATGGTTTTATCCAGTTGCAGGTCATTTTCTATCGTTTAGTGGACCTTCTGTTTGTGTTGAATACTTTGGTATTTTTCTTAGAAAATTTCACAGTAAAGCATAAGCAAGCCTCTGCTAACCTATGGTCATACTGATGTCTACGGTCTACCACTCAATCCATTCCTGGCTGTATTGAAATGACTAATGGCCTGATACCAGTCTCATGTCAACTGTTGCACCACTATTCAACTTTCCGTGTATCTGGGCTTCTAATATAAAAAATTTGATTAATTGACCAAGCTTTTTTTTTCTCTTCCTAATTATAAGATATAAAATGCCTCTTGCAGCAAGTGTACTGTTTCTGCAACATGCCTTGAGACTTCCAGATTTATTTGAAAGCTGTTGTCTATCCCTGTTATCACAACATGTATATCGTCACTATTACCTGCTTCCAAGTCTGTGTTTCGGTTAATAATATGTCTTTTTTTAAATTAGTAAGGTTATTGACATGACATGGTTTACAGATTGAGAATCAAGATCTACCTGGACTTAGCTTCAAGACACACCCTTATATTAACAAAGAGCTGTTCAATAGTCAGCAAACTGTCACAGCAAGAGATCCAAATAGGCCTTTCCCCAGTGGTCAAAATGAGACCCCTCTTGTGAAGTGGAGAATCCAGGAGTTGGATGAGTCATCTCTGCCGCTGCCAGGTATTTTTCGATTGTTTGCTACAATTACTTGCGAACTTAGACTTGTGTAACCTGTTTTTGCCACTTGCAGTCAATTGCTGGCCTTCAGTCTCTGGAAATGAAACACATGTGAACATTGAGTATGAAGCTTCTGAGATGTTTGATTTGAACAATGTTGTCATTTCTATACCACTGCCTGCACTCAGAAAGGCTCCAAGCATTAGACAGATTGATGGAGAATGGAAGTATGTTTCAAAACCTTAATGTCCTGTTTTAAATACTCTGGTAACGTGTATGTCTCAAGAATAAACAGTTCAACCCAAATAATACTAAGAGATGCAAGTTAAACTGTGCATCTGAAAGAAACCACTCCAAGCCTTTGGGTGCGAGCAAGTTTGTTTTACAAGAAATTGGAAAGCAGGTCGAGGCCTACTTTTAATGTGGTATAAGTTTTTTTTTTCTTTTTTTTCTTTTTTTTTTTGCTGATTGAACAATGAATGCTGAGGTCCACAACTCTCTGGACCTTGTTTACCATAATCTAATTGCATACTGAATGTGGCATGGTAATTCCTTTTAGAAGTGTTACAGTTCAAAGTTTGCCTCTTCGATAATGTGCTTCTTGGATTAAAATTTATTTCCGCAGTCAGCTCTCAAATGGTCTCTTTGTTCGCCCATCCAGCTGGTCTCTAGTTGCATTCATTAACTTTTCTCTTTCTGTTCTTGCATGTAGGTATGACTCAAGAAACTCAGTGCTGGAATGGTCAATTATTCTTATTGATCAATCCAACCGCAGGTACATGACGCATATACTACCTCATTATTATTTTTTATTTCATGCATTTTCCCTCAGCGCTGTTGCTAATGCTTATTATCCTATTTCCAGTGGTTCTATGGAATTTGCTGTTCCCTCAGCTGATCCATCAACATTTTTTCCCATCTCGGTTGGTTTTTCTGCGTCAAGCACCTTCAGTGGTTTGAAGGTTGGTTGTTTCTTGTTTATTGAGTGTATCTACCTGTTTACCCTCCATCTTCTGAAATATGAGCTTTCACTTATGGTGTAACTTGGGGAGCATAATGAGAAAATTTGGTGAGACACTGGGTTAGTTTGGAATTATACCGTGGAGTATAGAATGTTACTTGTGGTTTTTTTGTTGAATAATTTTATCAGTTCTATGAGTTCAGTATTTGTTTGCTTCACAGAAAAACTGTGGGAGGCTGTACCACAATTCATTCAATACGCGATAAAAGCACCAGAAGCTCATCTTCCTTACTTTAAACCAGATCCCCATTGCTTCTGATACTGCAACTGTATAACCTAAACAGCCCAAATAATGCTCTGGCCCTTGGGCATCCAATTTGGTCTGAGGAGGTTGAACTTACAGATTCCTAAAAGATAACGATCCCACCATTTTGTTCTAAACATTTCGGCAACATTGTGCCCTGCTTTGTGTAATTAAAAACTATGAAGAGGAGCATGAGCGTACTCTAATTCTTGAATTTTACATTTCTTCCCATACAATGTATAATTCTTGTGGTTTTCTAATCTTTTCAGGTTACCTCCGTTCTTCCGCTAAGGGAAGGTTGCCCTCTAAAGTTTTCACAGAGGATTCGATTGGCTACTGATAAGTATTTAGTGATTTGAGGCTGAGGGAAGTTTGCCTTTGAAAGCTGAAGTCGATTTATAGGGTGTAATCGCACATAATCAATATTGTATAGAAGCTAGAAATTTCTGCTGTAACCCTGGACAACTAGAATGTGGATAAAAAGTTTGTTATACACAATGCGTTATTAATCTACTTATTACTTCAAACTCTTGCGCCGTGGTGGTGGTATGTTAACTGGAACACAGGTTATAAATCCATTTTTCTTTTCTTGAGAAAGAAATTTATTTCCCCCTTCCCTTCGGCTTCTCAGTTGGAAGTTGGAACCATGGGAACTCGAAGGGCGAGGGGTTTACGAGTTACTCCAAACAATAGTGGGGGCTGACGGGTAGAGCCCACCCGTCAGCCCCCCACCACCAGCTGCAGCACAGCCAACCGAACAGGGCAAATTTTGGTCTAGGACACATGTGGTTTCTGGAACTTTCCATGACCCTAGTTTCGTTCGTAGCCAGCCAATGTGGATATGTGGTGCCTATTATGGTCGTGGCAAACTGGTGGCCATTCGAACCAGTGTCTTGCCCTTGCTTCGTACTAGTACTGTACACTTGCACACTAGCTGTACAACGGAGAGAGCAAGGCGTGACGAATTGTAATTCCAGTTTCACCGATGTTAGTCACAGCATCTAGAGTTTTCTCAAACGCTCCACCTGCCTTTTTTTTTGGCACTTTTGGTTGAAGTGGAACCCTGAATAAATCTCGACATTGTCCCGCAAGGGTGCAACAGCTTTTGCTTCTCCCAAATCCCACTCTCCCCTCAGCTTGCTGGACTGCCTGCATTGCCTCACTCTCAACCTTGTCGCCGCCGGTCTCGTGTCTTGACGTTGGAAATGGCCATCAGCTGCCGAGCAGCCGCGTGCGCTGCGCTCGCCTTCCCAAGCACCGCCGCCGCCGCCGCCACCACCACTCCGCTGCCCCCCACCGTCTCCATGAACCCAAGAGCACGGCATCGGACGAAGACAACGACGGGTGCTGTCGTCGCGGCGCCGCACGCGAGCGGCGGCGCGGTGCTGGAGCGGCCGGAGTTCGACCAGTCCCAGCTCGACACGCTCCCCGCCACGCAGGAAGGAGGGGATCCCGGGAAGCTCAAGGACGGGAGGCGCTCCGGGAGCGGCGACAGCTACAAGGTCTTGCTCGTGGACGACGTGCGCCACACCGAGAAGCACGGTAAGTCCAACTTTCTTTGTCGCCCGACCTCACCTGAAATTGAAACAGACCCGGCCGCCGTGCCGTTCTGGACTCACGTCTGATGTCGCTGCCGTGCGTGCCCTGCCCTGCCTGTGCAGTGGAGAAGGCCTTGCCGCAGGTGGTGCCGTCCATCACCGCCGAAGCCGCGCGGAAGCTCTTCCACGAGTCTCGCCTGAGAGGCGTCGCGGTTGTCATCGTCGCCGTCAAGGTATGTGTGTATTGTATTCACACTCGCCTCTTATTTGCACCGGCCTACTCTTCTATCGCGAGCTAGCCTGCCGCACATCTTCATTTTCCTGCTTTGGGCTAAAGCCTTCGTGTCATACATGTCGTATAGTGGCTATAGCTTCGACAACCTGAAGGATTTATGGCTTAACGTTGTATTATGCATAGTAGTGAAGATTCTTATTGCTACTTTTGATGCCTGTAAACAGGAGCATGCTGAGTTCTACGCGCAGATGATGGTTCGTCAGGGACTCCGCTCTGCCATCGAGCCAGAATCGGACCTCGCCATATAGCATGTAGTATTTGAAAGGAAAATTTTTTGAAACATCTCTTAGCTACTTCTAAACATGTAGTTTCCTCTTTGTTTTTTTTTTATTTCTCGGTCAGTTTCACACATCTAAAGTCAGCAGATTTTGTCAATTACTAGCTTGTAATTTCGAGCATCAATAACATATTGCATAGAAGTCATGGATATCTGGAATATATAAAAAAAATGTTGTACCTACCACATTTCGTTGACGTTCTGAAATGTTTTTTTGTTGGGATAAATGACAACAGCTATGTACTGACTAACCCCTCATCTTGTGAAGGATATCAAGAATAACATCTACCAACAGATGTGCAGCAGAATAATAAGAATCATTTGCATAAAAACACACCGATTTACGTGGAAAAAACATCCTCGACGTGAGTTGTAAAAAACTCATAGGACCAAACGATTCACTCAAAGCTTCTACTACGCTCAATAAATAATTACAAAGAGTCTCCTCTAGGACCTCTAGATCATTATGCAAACTTAGCATCGAATACAACAACCACAGTCATCTAACAATAGTCATGACAACCGTCAAACAAAGAAGTCACAGATTTTGTCTCCTTTCATAGTCAGCTTATCTCACAAGCTACAGGTCCATTGTGCACACATTTTGGTAGGACCGTAGGAATGTAGTTCTATGAGTCCCCAAACTAATTGCAAAAGTTTCAGCTCGATCGGACACCGTTTCACCACCCAAATTGACCATCTATCAAAATTGCTCAGTCCTGAAACTGCAGCCATCCAAAGTGACTACACCTCCCAAATTTGGTGATCTGCTGACCAGATCTCAAACCAATTGACCATATCAGAGTACCTTAAGTGTAGAGCGAACCAAGTTGAGCACAAATCTAAGCTCGTTTGAGCCTCTTGTCAGAAGCTTTAAGCAGATCTATCCGGAGTCACCAAATCTGGATAGATTTGCTTCTCCTTCTTCATCAGTTGTGTTGTCACTCTCTAAATGATGACCTAACCTAGAAGAAGTGGATGCTAGAGTTTTCTCGTACTTTCCACTTTGAAGTGATCTTAATTATTAATTCAAACCCCAAATCAACCGTGTTTTTTTTTCAGCAAATCAAACAGTGCCTTGTGCACTGCTACCAGTAAGGTTTTATTTGTTTGCAAGTGAAGCTCACAGAACATGTTATGTTCTGAAGCTAACTCGTACTGGGAACGTCGCTGATGCCGCAGCATCGAGCATGTGAGCAGTGTGATGTGGGCCAGTTCGAAACGTTAGGGACAGGGTCAATCACAGGTTGGTGGACACGTTAACATGCTCCTCATCGAACCAAACGTGTCGCCCGAAGCGGCGGAGCCTATGCATCTGAAGTGAAATGAGGGCCACCATGTCATCTGGCAGACTAGTTAGAAAGGAGAACAAAGTACCCAACAAGTATCGCAACGCGCGCGGGTTTAAAACTGCAAATATCTAGCGTGGCTGCGTGGGGCTCCCATAAACAATCGTCGCTTTCCGACTGTTGCAATGATGCGGCCGTCAAGTCCCTGTAATCCTTTTGGTGCATGCAAGGCGACCGCTGCTCCTCGGCACCATCGCAATCTCCAACGCATTCGCTTTTGTGGCTTGCATCATACTACTGCTGATCCGCCCTCCCGGGGTAATCGCTAATCAGAGCACGAGCACGAGCCTGAAGCGATGAAGCAGTGAAGAGATTCTTTCTCTCTCTGTTTTTTTTTTGAAAGAGAATACATAGACTCTTTCCTGTCCTGCGTTGTCGAGCGCGAGCACCACCTGCCTCGGGGGCACCCGGACGAGACGAGACAAACAGCTCACGATCCCCCACGTTGTTTAGCAGCCCGCGTGTTCGGTTTCACAGTTTGGGATTAGTTTTGCTTGCCTCGACACCCCCTTTTTCCCAGCTTCCACGTTCGCGCGTGCGCACGCCACGACATGGCGACGGACGCCGCTGCCGGCGCGGCGCGGATGCGATGCGATGCGGCCCCCGCGATTTTTCAGCCGCCTCCCGCCCAATTTCTCTCCGCGACCCCATGTGCGTGCCCCATTTGAGCCGCGTTCGCCGCCCCTCCCCCCTCCCCCACGGCTCAGCTTCTGCTCTGCTTCCCCCCCCCCCCCCCCCCCCGCGCACCTCCGGCACGGCACCCGCACCACCACCACCGCGCCACTACGCCCTCTCCGACACCCCATCTGCTGCGTTGTGCGTGCCGCGCTGTAGCGCCTAGCCCCACGCGGGTGTGGACGCGACGCCGCCTGATCCTGCGGGAGGCGCGCTCGCTCGAGCCGGAGCCGGTACGGCGCGCGATCTGATTCGCCCGGCGCCTGAGCTGTACCCGTGCCAATCAATCATCGAGGGCTTGTACTTTCCCGCAAGGCAACCACCGCCTTTGCCGGCCGCGCGAGGGTCAGAGCCGGGCAGCCAGCGGACGAGGTCAGCTACCTCTCCGAGGCTGCCCCTGCCTCTGCCTTTGACGCTTCAAGGGGGGCAATCTCTCGGGTTCCTGAGCTGTCCTTGGTCAATGGGAGTGGCGGAAGGTGGTGGCGTGCGGGCCGAAAATCCCCACTCGAATCAAGGCGACAGCGCGAGCAATCCCCCTGGTCAGCAACACCATCAGCGGCAGCAGTAGCTGGAGCGCCGTTTGTCAGCACCAGCAGCGGCGGCAGCAGTAGCTGGAAGTGCCGTTGCGTTGCGTAGTGGCCAAGTGCGGGCCACTGTGCTGGGTGAAGGCTCAGCAACGCTGCTTCCACTCCAGTCTCCAGTGCCTTAAAGATCTCCCGGTCGGAGGGAGCTTCCCTGGCAGCTCGCCTCTGCTCAGCCATTGGAGAGGTCGTCCCCAATGGCAATGGCTCACGCCTTGGTGGTGGTGGTGGTGCTGCTCGTAGTGTCTGTGGTAGCGCCGGCCATGGCCACCGCTGAGCAGGAGAGCGACCGGATCCGGGAGCTCCCGGGGCAGCCGCCCAACGTGGAGTTCTCGCAGTACTCTGGCTACGTCACGGTGAACCCGGCGAGGGGGCGCGCGCTCTTCTACTGGCTCGTGGAGGCGGTGCCGGCGGCGGGGCTCATCGCGCCGCTCGTGCTCTGGCTCAACGGCGGGCCTGGGTGCTCGTCTGTCGGCTACGGGGCATCCGAGGAGGTCGGCCCGTTCCGCATCAGGTCCGACGGCCAGACACTCTACCTCAACCCCAATTCTTGGAACAAGGGTGAGTACAAACATGTTCATGAACTCCGTTTGAATCCCAATTCAGAGAGAGCAAGCGATGCTGCAATGCTGGTGTCGGAAGTGGCTGATTTGTTTCGGGGTGTGGTTGCAGCGGCCAATTTACTCTTCTTAGAGTCGCCGGCCGGCGTGGGGTTCTCCTACTCGAATTCGTCGCTGGATCTGTACACTGCAGGAGACGCAAAGACAGGTAAAACTGATTCATGGTCATTCCTGCGCCAACTGGAGCTGCTCAATTACCTTTGTTGATCAAGAATTCAGGTATCAACCTGTTGTACTTGCCTTTGTCTTTTAGCACTGGATTCCTATGCTTTTCTGGTGAATTGGCTGGAGAGATTCCCACAGTACAAGTACAGGGAGTTCTATATCGCTGGAGAAAGTTATGCAGGTAAAGTTTCTGTAAGAGGACTGAATTCTGTTTTTGGCTAGCTTCAGTTTAGTGTGAAAGAGTTCCCATGGTGTGGTTGCCTTTGATGTTCGCACTTTGCAGGACATTATGTTCCTCAACTAGCCCAGCTCATATATGAAAAGAACAAAGGAATTCAGAATCCTACAATCAATTTAAAAGGATTTATGGTACACCTTTTAAGACTGTGTTTTGCTTGTACTAGTTCTGGTTTATTTATGCTGATTTCTGAAGTCTCGTGGTTCCTGAAAATTAAGGTGGGGAATGCGGTTACTGATGACTACCATGACTACCTCGGCACGTTTGAATATTGGTGGACTCATGGTCTGATCTCTGACAAAACTTACCACAACTTGAAGGCAACATGTCTGCTTGAATCCTCACAGCACCCTTCTCCTGACTGTGTCAAGAACCTCAATCTAGCCAGTGCTGAAGAAGGCAATATTGATCCTTATAGTTTGAATACAAAGCCATGCAACGACACGGCCTCTCTCAAAGTTGGCTTGGGTGGACGCTATGTAAGTGTTTTTCTTTCCCCTTTTTTTTTATTTCCATCAAGTAACCAGTAGCGATATTGTTTCTCAAATCCAGTTCAATTGCTAAAGTTTAGTATCACTAGCCAGATGCTTACTGTTACTGTAACTACCGATGATCATGCATGGATGCGATTACTTCAATATGATTTAGGGGCTCCATTAAAAATGTCAAACTAACAAGGATCTATAATGATAATTACTGTCAACCCAATTGCTTCACCATTAATTTTGTGCTATAGTGGTTCAGAAAAGGGTAACCTAAGCATTTGTGGGTGCAATATAGAAGCAATTTTTTTTCAGATGACTAAACATTTTGCTGGACACAACCAATGCCAAATAAGTTAATTGGATGGAGTCAACTGATTTGCTAGCAAGTAAATATAGAGTTTGTGATTCCTGGTTTCCTTTGGACAAGTTGCGTTTGTGCGCATATTTCTATTACCAAACTGTGGCATCTGATTCTTATTGAACTATACAAGAGTGTACGCCATTTTACATTGGAGAAATGGATATATTTATGTAAACTTCTATTGTCCATGGATTTATGTTTGTTTTGTTTCCTAATTATTGCCTATTAACATTGTTTTCTATAACTGATTCACTGCCTATTTGAGTATTTGTATCGAAGGGTCTTTTCGTTTCTATCTAATTGACATGTTTCATCCACAGCCTTGGCTGTCCAGAGCCTATGATCCTTGCACGGAAAGATATGCAAGCATTTACTACAATCGACCAGAAGTGCAGGTGGCATTACATGCAAATACAACTGGAATTCATTACTCTTGGCAAACTTGCAGGTTATAATGATTGAATTAGAAAAAAATCCCATATATGTTCCATATTTGAATATGCAAACTCATTTACTCTCTCTGCCACAGCGATATTGTTGGATCCTATTGGGCAGATTCCCCAAGATCCATGCTTCCAATCTACCAAGAATTGATAGCAGCTGGGATCAAGATATGGGTTTTTAGGTGAGCATCAGATAGTATTTTCAGCCTCTCTTGTATTGTTATTTACTGGGTGTAGTCACATATTGTACATGCTTTTTGGTCAGTTCAACGTAATTGATATCATTAAACATAATACGTGTGCTTCCATGTTCTGTAATTGTAGTATCATTTACTATTGGTATTGGAGTACCGGTACAAATGGATATTCTCTCCAAACAATTTAATTACACAATTAAAAGTCAGAGGGATGAATATTCTTTGTTATTTAACTTTTAACCTGTTTCTCTTCAGGGGGAAAACAACATGTAAACCTGTCTGTCTTTGTAGTCTCACAGCTGAATGATAGTGCTTTGTATAATCATGGATTGCATTGAATGGCTGATTCACTATGTTTTCCTTTCTTTTCTTTTCTTTTTTTATCTTTCACAGTGGGGATACAGATGCTGTAGTTCCTGTAACTGCAACAAGGTACTCGATAGATGCTCTCAAGCTTCCAACACTGGTAAATTGGTACCCATGGTATGACCACGGGAATGTGAGTTACTAGAATATTTGACTCTATTAAGCAAATGTTCGAGCAGAATAAATGTTAAACCTTGACATTAATTGTTAATTTTATCTGATCTTGCAGGTTGGAGGTTGGAGTCAAGTTTATAAAGGATTAACTCTTGTAACTATAGCTGGTGCAGGACATGAAGTTCCCCTGCACCGACCTCGACAAGCTTTGATAATGTTCAGACACTTCTTGCAGAATAAACCAATGCCAACACAATAGCCTCTTGAAGTTGAAGCAGAATTATAATGTAAACTATCAGTCATATTTAAAGTTTTTCATTTTTTACTTGATTTGATTGTTACTACATATTATTCAATTATCTCGATTGAATATATGTATGCCTTTTAACAGATAGGTATACCAGAGATTTGTACTACAGAAGCTAAAGAGCTCCTCTGTATATGATAATGATTTTTAGCAGTACTAGCCTTGAGTCTTAGAATTTGCTTAAGAATATAGTAATTGCCTTTGTGTTAGTTGTACACCACCTTTTGTATTTCTATGTTCTTGTGGTGATCATCACCATGTGATCCAACTGAGGTGCCATTTGTCTGAACCCACCAGGCTCTCCAATGACTGCATTCCTGCATTGAAATCTCCTTTGCTGAAGAAATGTTTGTTCAAGGGCAACAAATCTGATTCTACAATTTGTAGACCCACGGTACATTCAAGTACTAATCTGCTAACTTATATCACTATATCACTCTACAGATCCTTGCTGTTCCCTGAAAACCAAACAAAATAAGAAGTCTGGAATGCTAAATCTTTAGGACTCGGTACGTGAAGTCAAGCAAAAGACTACTATTACTCAAAACTGCAACCGTGGTGGATCACGACTCACGAGTCATGCCTCAGTACAAACAAATTTTATGGGCTCAACTGACATACAGCAAACCTACTTACTTCCTAATACCAAGCAAATTCAACAACCATGTTGCTGTACACTTGACAAATGTACAGAGTATCTAAAAAAAAAAGAGAGAGAAATGTACAGAGGAAACGAAGCGAACTACATACAGCAAGATGTCTGAAAGCAGCATGCAGATGGTTACCCTCTGAAAAGTTCTCAGCTGTTCCGAGCTCTTTCTTACTGTATCTTCTCCTACACTCACAAATTCACATCCCAGATTTGCACCGATTCGAATAATCGAATCCAACCATGCTGGAAGAAGAGCACAACCTGTACCAACCCGACGCCATCTTCATTTCTTCAACCATCATACTGTGAAGGGAACATCAGCATTTCAGCAGAATCGTCTGACGACGGCTGCAGCGCGCTGATCTTGATCACGTAGTTCCTCTGGCTCGACGCGCTGCTGCTGCTGCTGCTGCCGCTGCCGCTGCCGCCCGAGCCCGAGCTCGCGCGCAGATCATCCGAGAAGCCGTCGTCGCTGAGGCCGGTATCCCTGTCTTCCTCGTCGTAGGCGGCGCCGATGCGGCCGCCGCACTTGCGGCAGAGCAGGCGCGACCGCTTCCTGAAGAGGCCCCAAGCGCGCCTGGAGCGGAAGTAGGGCATGCAGGTGACCTCGTCGGTGAGCGTGAAGCGGCTCTCGTCGACAGCGACGAAGGCGACCACTCCCTTCTTGATCTGCTTCCGGTATTTGGAGCCGATGCCCGCCGTGTCCCGCGCCGAGGAGCTCAGGTTCAGCGCGTAGCCGCAGTACCCGCAGCTGTCATTGACGTGAAGCCAGTCAGGATTCATCAGTGCAGAGAACGAGAATGCCGGGACTCAAACATGTGTCACTCGTGCAAAGAATTTGGCAGTTGTGTTTCTCGTTTACCCTAACCAATCCTTGGTCCTTAAGCGTTCGAGAAAAACCTTAGTCCTTAAGTAAAGTGCGACACAGGGGCTGGGATTGGCTGTGCTCACTGCTCGGCCTCGGTATGAATTTGCCAATATCTGAGGAAGGCAAATGATTGGGACCAATTTGCCATCAGTCGGACATAGGAATCGAATGATTCCACAGACAGTAAATCGCCCAATACTGAGTTCCTCAGCGGAGAACTACAGAGCGAATTCAAAAAAAGAAAAAAAAATGGAAGAGAAGGAATAGCAGTAAAGGCACAGTGATCTCAATGCTTAAAGAAATATCCTAGCGAGGATCAAGAACGGATTCAAAAACTTTTCTTGATTCAGAGCACAGAAGACTAGAAGCAAGCAGCACCGGCTCATGGAAGCATCGCCGAACCTGTACGTGACATCTTTGACGGAGGAGTAGCTGTCTAGAGACCTCTCCATGCCGACAGGGCGACGAGACGATGCTGGTCGCTTCGCTGGAGCATCCACCTTTTTTCTCTCCCGCCGATCGGAGAGACAGAGGAGACGTGGGGCGAGTGGGGAGCGGGGGTGGGCGACGAACGGCTAAAAAGGCGGGGGGCGGTTTGTTTGGCCGAGTTGCGCCAACGGACAGGGGCGGATTGTTGGCGTCCGGTCTGGTCTGGCCGGGCCGGGGTGGGCCGTCCTCCTGCCGCGCGCTTTTCCTCTCGATCGATAGCTTTCGCGTGTGCCGCGGCTTATTGTAATGTACTCCTCCTGCTGCTGTAGGCTAATCAAACTCTTTATTTATATTTAATGAGGATCGTAGTCAGACTAATTAAGCGGCGACCAATCGGAATCGGCCAGCGCGTGCTCGGTTTAGCATGGGCGCTTGTATTGTGCTCTTACCAGAGCGCCTATTGCTGCGGCGGCCGCAAGGCGTGGATATGGATGCCGAGAGCAAAAGCCAGTCGTGTCTGTCCACCTGCATATCGGGCGTGCGTAGTGGAGCCGTGGCGACGTGACGAGCAACGTATGTTGAAGACCCGGCGGCAGCGTGGGGTGTGGCCGCGCGGCGCTATGCATCTTCGGTTCGGAATTTCGGATGGTCTGCGTGGCCGTGCGGCAGCGCACGGCCGCACGACCCAATCGCCCGGGGTAGGGGCGACGGGAGAGACCTCCGCGAGGCGCGAGCGCGAGAGTTGGACGGCCAAGCGTTGGGAGATGTCGAAATCCACGGCCACGACACGTCGGCCAAATCGGCACAGACGCAACCAATTATTGACGCAGGGCAAAAGCTTATTAGCGCCGTCATGACTCGTATGTGGTCGTTTGGAGTGGAGCGTGATGTTGGTGTGACTTGCTGTGGGTGGCGGAGGGAGGATGAGGTTAGTACCCGGTGAGGTTTGGTCAGCGTCTCTGCTTTGTCTGGCCATGCTCCCATAGTCCCATGGCCATCAGCGTCTTGCACGTCATATTTGTTCGTGATTTTCGCCTCTCAAGTTTGAGCGAGATCACTATTGTTGCAGAAGACTGACGATATCAGGAATTGTTAAGATATACCGGACCCCTTCGTTTGGCAACATCACTGGCGGATACTGGATAGTAATAGTTTCCTTCCCATATGTCTCGGTTCCATACGTCATGAAGTGGGGAAGATGGAGTTTTACCTCTCATTTCGATGCTGACAGGAACAGGCGGCACAAGTTCGAAACAGCAGTTCAAGCTTGCATTTCTACATGACATTTATTAGACGTGGGACCCCCCTTCCCTTTACATGTTAGTTGTTCATTACTACAATTTACAAACTCGGAGAAGATCGGTGAGCGGTCTTGTAAACTCGCATCTGCTGCTCAACAACGCCCGCACATATTGCCAAATGCCTTTTCAGTCCTCGATCACAAAGGTTACCCCGTCATGTTTCTTGAAATGGTGTGTAGTGTGATCAACAACCTGCAAAGGCACAAAGTGCAGCTAGGTGAAGGAAATGCCAGAATCTTCACTCAACTTCAGATGTATAATAGCATGGGAATTCCCCCGTTGTGTCAATAAACACTCAGTGGCATGCAGTGCAACCAATATATCAACAAAAGAATGGAATAGTAAAGCCACATGATTTCATTCCACATGTAAGGATTTCATATCCTTGGCAGATATTAATAAAGCAATCAGGATATTTTAGTCCAAAAGAACATCTGAATTTACCTGCAACATGCAGGAAATAGCAATTCAGAATGTTTAGTTAGGGTACTTATGCCCCAACTTCAGCAAACTATTGTTTGCACTTTGATAGTTGGGACCCTATCAGATTTTCAAATCTAGACAGTAATTCACTTTGATAACAGTAGATACGAGCAGACGATAAATTAATTTGATAACATGATCAACAATACAACATCATGTAAGGTAACAACAAAATGAAGCTCTAATAATTATGGTATGATTACTTAACATGCCGATAAGTGAAAAATGGACAGAACCAAACATATTTACTTACCTGGGGTTTTTTGTCAAACTGATTTACCAAACAATCGCCAAAACCAGTGTCACTTGTACAGATTATGAACATATGAGATTTACATATGTCATATAAAGCAGATAAGTGAAGTCTGAAGAAACAGGTAAAATATTAAGTGATCATAGTTCAGAAACGCCACAACCATCCGAATGGTCACTGAACTGTTGAAAAACGCTGGAAGAAAGGTAAATTGCAGGAGCACACGATATCAGGAATTGCTGGATGAAATCTCTTAAACAGAGACATCCCAAACACTTCCGCAATCAGCACGGCGCATCGCAAACACTGCTACATTGCTACTTATGCCTAGACTGGGTGAGATTTATGCATACAGTACTGATACTAGTTGGTTTTGCTTGCTAAACTATCTGACTCAGTTTTCAGTTTTATAACTTACTAACTAGCACTGAGACTACAAAACTGCAGAGACCTACAGTTCTACAGGAGTAACTAGGGAGTATGTGCAGCCTTCTTCTGTGAGGATCAGCTATGCAACAGTGAACTAGAAATTCAGTAATTTGGTACCCACGTTGGTGTTGCTCAGCTCCAGATTATAGAAATCAACTGCATCCGCCTTGAACAGTGGTCCAGCATGCCAGGTCCCCTTGTTCAGCTTGAGGAACTTGGGGCCGGAAACCCGGAACACGTAGACCTCGGCCGGATCCGGAGGCAGATAGTAGTGACCTGCGTGAGACTGCACTGGCTTCCTCCCCTCCTGACCACTCTGCTCAGACGGCCCATCCACGATCGATGGCTTGGCCACTCCGAGGTACCAGTCCTGGCCACCGATGGAGCCCAGGCACTGGGTGACGCTGGCGTGGTGGGTGACGGACGAGAACTCCAGCGGCCGGTCCTCCAGTCGCATGATGTAGAACCTGCGACGGAAAAAGAGGGGAGGAAAAGCTCGAATCTCTGGTCAAGTCGGGGAGAGACGATTCGTAGCGGATTTCGTGCGGAGATGTCGTGGGGGGTGTTACCTCGGGATGCCGCGGCTGAGATCGAGCTGCGCGTCGTGGGGGCCGAACTCGTCGCCGTCGTGGGAGGCGGCGATGACCTGCCCGAACGGCGCGAAGGACTCCGGCGTGGCCTCCAGCGCCCGCAGCTTCACCACCCGCGCCGGCTCCTCCCCGTGCTTGCGCTCCATCAGCGCGGCGGGCTGGGCGGCGCTGCCGTGCACGGCGGCGACGCGGGTTTCTACCCTTGTCGCGTTGCGAGCTGGAGCCGGGAGGGTGGGGAGTGGTTTTTAGAACGACAGTGAAGATGGTCACACAAACGCGCACACACTCACCCACCCGCATATATATGCATATATGTACGCAACTCTATTATTAGAGAAGTATAATGATGAACTGTGAAAAGTGTAAATGCTGAGTTGGATGAGAGGAGAGGGGAGAGAGTGGGAAATGGGCTGTAAGCTTACAGCCCGATCAGACACAAGAACCAAGGACATATATGAGAGGAACATGTGGACCTTGTATTCATAGAGAAGACTTAACCACTATATGGGTGGGCTGAAAGGTAGGCTACAAAGATTCATGCAGCCAGCAGCTGGCTAAATTATTAGCCTTGCTCTTATAAGCACCTCCAAAAGATTGAGCCGGCTGATCTCGAGACTGACGAAGTCACCACAGGCGCCTCGCAATCGACAGGACCGTCGTCTACCACTGAAAGAACAATACTGGTTAAATCCCGAAATAAATCCAGAAAAAGGCTCGTACCCGGGTCGACAGGTTCCACCACAAGGACCCTTGCCAGCTGAGCTAGAGGGTGAGGAGTGGTGCGGCGGCCGACATGGAGGAGGGTGCACCCGCGGCCCAGGCCCAACGCTTGCACCTCCTCGCTCGATTCTTTGTGGTAGTCGAAGAGGGCTGTTAGGACATTCTCGACGAGGGTTCTATCGATATAACTATGAGTGATACATTATCTAAAAATATTTGAAACTAGAATAAAACACCTCTTTTAATACATAGTTTTATCTATCGTTGTTTTCTATGACACAAGTTGTCTTGGTAACTGAAAAACAAGAGTGACATGGTAATGATACTGTTTTCTTCTTTTATTCATAAATATAGTGTTAAATCACCAGAATTACCTATATGACATCGTATATATTGCCCATGACACCCGTCGAGACTGGCCGTATCGGTGGTAGGCTGGTAGCCTGTGGCTTACAACCGTAGATGGAAGTAGTATGGAACACGTTTGTTCTCCCTTCTCCGTTAGGCCTGTGTCCTGTACGGCTGTACTCGTGTCCACCACTCATCTATAGTACTAGGAAGAACGGAGCGCCTTGCCGCGTCCGCAGAACAGAGATAATGTATCAGTTAGCTAATCAGAGAAAAGAACGTGCAAACATACATTTGGACTTTACGCATCAAATGTACAAATAACAAATGCTCCTCAAAGACTACGATGAGTTATTGATGATGGTAACACGTACATAAAGAGAGAAGGGTTACCAACGATCATGAGTTCTTACAGTACTAAATCAAATAGTTATCTTTCGCGCATAATTGGAAGAAAATGGTATGCATATCCATCAGATGAGATAATTCAGTTGCACGAATAATTAAGTGCAAGATGAAAGCGAACTGACAATTTCACTATTACCTTCTGTTAATATATTGATTACTCATCAATGGAAAGAAATAGATAAGATTTTGAAATGTACTAATTTTTCTGGAGCCACTTAAACCTAGCCTATGACACCTCCAGTTTCACAATGGAGACGAAATTGAATGTGTGACAATCTGCATTAGGGAGTAATTAGGTGAAGGACTAATTAAGTTATAATGTAGTACCTATCGGCCATTCCCAGTAATAAAATGAGTCTCCATTACACATAGGATAGGACTATATGAGACTTGATTCTTTTGCATTAAAGCAAGTGAACTGGTGGCATCACAGAACAGGCAACACCCTTCAAGACTATTCGCAAAAGAATCATTGAATACTTCCAAGCTCCAACCATCTTCATGTTCATCATGAGGTTGGCCACAACAGCAATAATATGGATGGAGCTGGGCACGGAGACTCGGAGAGAGCTCAAAAACAGCCAAGAAGCTGTTAGGTTGATCTCCTCAGACCCAAAAGGCCCAAAGGCCTTTGGGCCTTGATCTGCGCCCTGATCGGGGGCGCCCAACCCTAATGGTTGGTGGGCCCCTGTCGCCAGCGCTATATAGAGAGAGGGTGGGGGCCACGGCTCGGGACACGAAGTTGCACTGAGTACCAACTCCACCTACACTCAAACCCTAGACCGATCTAGAGGGTTAGCGCTACGGCGGCGGGAAGCTCCACCACTCCCTTCATCGCCGTTCCCGGCCAAAGCCGGTGGCGCCCTGAAGGACGTCGGGATCTACTGCGCAGAGCCACGGTCTCATCCTCTACTCCGACCGTCGCTGCCCGAGCGCAGAACTTCACCGACGAAGCCGCCATGGCATCAACAGAGCCATCCAACTCCTCTACACGCGATGGTATAGACCTAACTCTTTCTACTACTCTGTTCCTAGATCTAGGGTCCACACGTTCACCGACACATACACAGTGACACATACACATGCACATACATATAGATCAACCATTTCCTAGTCTAGATCTACATACAGACACACGTGAACCTAACAATTGGTATCAGTCGCCTACTAGAAGTGTAGATCTAGAGAAAAGAGACAAAATTTCGCAAGAAATCAAGTCACAGATCAGATCCGAACCGAAACCCTAGATCCAAACCCTCGAAACCCTCAGATCTCGAATCCCCACACACAGATCCGGTGAAACAATGGACAAAGATAACCCGGAAACCTAGATCCAAATACCCTTCAACAGAGAACCTTTCGAGAACCCCAGATCCATACCACACCACAGATCTACAAACCCCACACATAGATCTGGCAACACAAGCCGGAGATACGTACCTCCGACGCCGTGAGGGCAGATGCGTGTCGCCGCCGGGACGCCGGTGTGCGAACGCGCACACAGACAAGCCGTGTCGCCGCCGGGACGCCGGTGTGCGCGATGGCACAGATCCACCACCGAGGAACCGCTCGACGGCGGTGCGTTCATCCTTGATGAGCGCACGCGCCGGCGAGAAGACCCATGGTGGCGCAAACCTTCTGCTGCCTCTGTTTGGCCGTGAAAGTAAGTGGGGAAAGAAGAGGAGAAGAGAAAGCCCCGACCATGGAAGATCCATGGCGCGGTGGCGGATGCACGTCGACGCGGCGGCGCTCGAGGGAGAGCTCGCTGCGAACGACCGGGGGAGAAGAAGAAATGATTTTAGGGTTAGGGTTTCGTCGACGCCGGCCCCTTATATACCCGCGAAATCGACGCGGAGCCGTTGGATCGCGCGGACGGCTGAGATCGAGGCGGGATCGACCGCCGCGCCGCGTTGGGCCGAAATCGCGGCCCAGGCCCAGGTTGCGGCCCACGAGCCGAGCGAAGCGAGCCGAGCCGAACGAAGCGAGCCGAGAACGAGGCGGAGCGAGCCGAGCCGCGCAACGCGAGAGCGCGCTGCTGGGCTGCGTGAGCGCACATGGGCCGCGTTGAGCGCGTGATTTGGGCCGTATGGGCGGCCTGAATAGAATTTTTTTTCTATTTGTTTTATTCATTTCAGAAGCTATTTATTTGAATTTGAATATCAATTTGCACAGAATTTGAATCTCTATTCATTTTGAACCAAAGGGATAAATGTTTAGAGAATAGATTACAGAATTTTTTGCTTCTGAATAGAATAATATAATAGATTCCGCTGCATAGATAATTATTTTCGACTTGGAATTTAAATTTGAACCAAAGAGATGATTTATTTTTCAAGTCATAGATTGAAATTTCAGAATAATTATGATATTATTGTTTTCTGACCAAAGTTGAAAATAATAATATTATGATTTCATAGATATTTTTTTTTCTTCCAAGCATTATTCCTTTTTCTGCCCAAAGGTGATTAAGTTTTAATGTGAAAGGCCACTATATGTTTTATTTTCTGACCAAAGTTGATGATAAAACATATAGTTATATTCAGATTTATTCTCATAAATTGTTCTCACTTGTTCCTAATTGATTTCAGCTGGAGTTGCCATCAGAGATATCCCAACTCTAAGGGGAGATAATTATAATGAATGGCACAAGAAGCTGAACCTATTCTCACCATGCAAGAATTGGACTGGATTCTCACACACCCAGTGCTTGTAGAGCCTCAGGCGCCAGTCAGAGGGGATGACATGACAGATACTGCTTGGCAACAAGCACAGGATGTTTATAAAGCATCCAAAGAGAGTTATGACCTTGTAATGATTAAATGGAAACCTGCTAACAAGAAATGTGTAGCAGTGGTGGAGAACACCGTAGAGCCTACCATTCTGGGGGCAATCACAGACCGCAAGAATGTTGTTGAATATCTAGAAAAGATTAAGAATCAGTATACTGGTTCTTCCAAGATTTATGCTCATCAGTTGCTTGAGAAGCTGGTTGGTGTAAAATACAGAGGAGGTGGACTTAGAGAGTTCATCCACAATTTGATAAATATCAACAACAAACTCAAACCGATGAACTTAGAGTTCAATGAGGGTCACATTGTTTATTTGATCTTCAAATCACTTCCTGCAGAGTTTGAGAACTTTGTAGTTGGTTATAATCTGAGTCCTAAGCAATGGGACCTAGAGAAGACAACAGCGATGCTTGCCCAAGAGGAGGAAAGGCTTAAGATTGCACATGGTGGCTCTGTGAACTATGTGCACAACCAAAAGAAAAAGGGTCACTTCATCAAGGGTGAATCCTCCAAGTCTAAGGCTCCACAGAATCCCCAGCAGTTCCAGCAGCATCAGCCCAAGCTTGGGCAATGCACTGTGGACAAAGATCAGTGTCTCTACTGCAAGAAGAAGGGCCACTACAAGAAAGATTGTCCAGACTACTACAAGATGCTGTGTGAGAAGAATGGTGAGAATATTATTTCATTTGTAAATGAATCTCTGTATATAGATTATGCGAAATCTACTTGGTGGATTGACTCTGGAGCAACAATTCATGTTGCAAATTATTTACAGGGATTCATCCAAACGCGAACAACTCAAAGAAGAGAAAGAAAGATTAAAGTCGCGAATGGAGTGGAAGCCGAAGTGGAGGCGGTGGGAGACCTTCTCTTGGTGCTTGACACAGGATTTGAGTTGCTTCTCAGAGATGTTTTCTATGTTCCTTCTGTTAAAAGGAATTTGATTAGTGTTTCAAAACTTGATATTGATTGATTTGAATGCCGTTTTGGAAACGGCAAGTGTGTAATAGACTACAACGATTCGATTGTTTCTATTGCTTACAGAAAGAATGATTTATATTTACTATCACTTCGTGAGTGTGTGAATGCTATTTGTGATGTGAATGCAAAAGAATCAATACCCACCAACAGAAAAAGAAAGAGAACTCAGAGTATGTCATCGAAATTGTGGCACTGTCGCTTAGGCCACATTTCGAGGGGGAGAATAGAAAGGTTGGTTAAGAATGAAATACTTCCTCCACTTGAGTTCTCAGACTTAGATAAATGCATCGAATGCATAAAAGCGAAATATATAAAGATAACCAGAAAACATGCGGAACACAGCGCAGATATATTAGAAATAATTCACACAGATATCTGCGGACCGTTCCCAGTTACGAGCATAGATGGTTATGACTCATTCATAACTTTTACAGACGATTATTCCCGTTATGGATATATTTATCCGATTAAAGAAAAATCAGAAGCGTTGGATAAATTTAAAATATTCAAGGCTGAAGTAGAAAATCAACACAATTTAAAGATTAAGATAGTACGATCCGACCGTGGAGGGGAATACTATGGTCGGCATACCCCATACGGACAAGTTCCAGGACCTTTTGCAAGGTTCCTACAGGAACAAGGAATTGTTGCCCAGTATTCAATGCCGGGCGACCCACAACAGAATGGAGTAGCTGAAAGAAGAAATCGTACCTTGATGGACATGGTACGAAGCATGATAGGCTATTCCACACTGCCAGAGAGTCTATGGATGGAGGCCTTAAAAACCGCCATCTACATTCTCAACAGAGTTCCCAGTAAAGCGGTGCCTAAAACACCGTATGAACTGTGGACAGGCAGAAAACCCTCATTGAATCACCTAAAGGTGTGGGGGAGTCCTGCTGAAGCAAAGATATTTAACCCAAACATTGGAAAAATAGATCATAAGACAGTGAGTTGCCATTTTATTGGCTACACAGAAAAGTCAAAAGGATATCGTTTCTACTGTCCAGACAGATTCACAAAATTTGTGGAAACAAGACATGCTGCCTTCCTAGAAGAAGAAATGATTCGGGGGAGCACGGTAGTTCGAAAGATTAATCTTGAGGAGAAGCGGGTATGTGCGCCCACTCCAATGATCCAGGAGCCATTTTTCTCACTACCGACTGTGGCTGCACCCTCAGTGTCAGTCCCTGAGTTGTTCCCTCCTGTGGCAATACAGAATGATAACATGGAACCTGTCCTTCAGGATCCTATAGATAATATCACCGCAGATCAGGGGGAGCAGCATCAGCCTCCAATAGAAAACGTACCAAATAATGAGGCCCTTAGAAGGTCTCAAAGAATCAGAAGGACAGCAATCCCAGATGACTATGAAGTGTATGAAATAGAAGAGCTTCGGATGGAGGATGATCCCACCACATTCGAAGCTGCCATGAGAAGTGAGCATTCATCCAAGTGGCTTAAGGCCATGGAAGATGAAATGCAATCGATGAGTTCCAATGGAGTTTGGGACTTAGTAGAAATTCATGAAGGAGCCAAAACAGTAGGCTGTAAATGGGTCTACAAGACTAAACGTGACTCCAAAGGGAATATAGAAAGATATAAAGCTAGACTCGTGGCTAAAGGATATACACAAAAGGAAGGTATAGATTACAATGAGACATTTTCTCCAGTCTCTTGTAAAGATTCTTTTAGAATTATGATGGCTCTAGTAGCTCATTATAATCTAGAACTACATCAAATGGATGTAAAGACGGCATTCCTAAATGGGGATCTAGAAGAAAATATTTACATGGTGCAACCTAAGGGTTTTGCTGTGAAAGGAAAAGAACACATGGGATGTCATCTTAAGAAATCCATTTATGGATTGAGGCAATCCTCAAGACAATGGTATTTGAAGTTTAACGAAACGATAAAGAAATTTGGGTTTAAAGAGAATATTAAGGACAATTGCGTATTCGCAAAGTTTAAGAAAGGGAAATATATTTTCCTTGTACTGTATGTGGACGATATCCTACTGGCAAGTAGTGATATTAGTCTTTTACTAGAAACAAAGAAATTCTTGTCCTCTAACTTTGATATGAAAGATCTCGGTGAGGCTTCCTTTGTTTTAGGAATTGAGATTCATCGAGACAGAACAAATGGGGTTCTAGGATTGTCACAGAAGACATACCTAGAAAAGATTTTAGAGAGATATAATATGCAGAAAAGTAATCCTACTCCTGCTCCGATAGTCAAGGGTGATAGATTTGGGAAATTCCAATGTCCCCAGAATGAATATGAAAGACAACAGATGAAAGCGGTACCGTATTCTTCGGCTCTTGAGAGCTTGTCTTATGCACAAACGTGTACTCGCCCTGACTTAGCCTTTGTCACAAACGTGCTAAGCAGATATCAAGAAGAACCAGGAATAGAGCATTGGAAACTGGTAAAGAAAGCTTTCCGTTATGTGCAAGGCACGAAAGGTCTCATGCTGACTTACAGAAGATCTGATTCCCTAGAGATTAAAGGGTATGCAGATGCAGATTATGCTGGAGATGAAGATGACAGAAAATCCACGACAGGTTACATCTTCATGCTTGCTGAAGGAGCTATTTCGTGGAGAAGCTCAAAGCAACCAGTTACAGCATCATCAACGATGTATGCTGAGTTCATAGCATGTTATGAGGCCTCGACGCAGGTAGAATGGCTAAAGAAATTCGTACCCGATTTACGAATTATGGATAGCATAGAAAGACCATTAAAGATGTACTGCGATAACCAGCCTGCAGTATTCTATGCCCACAACAACAAAAGAAGTACGGCTACCAAGCCGATACAAGTAAGATTTTATTCGATAAAAGATAGAATCCAGGATCACACCATAAGTCTCGAGCATATGAGATATAAGAATTTGTTTCTGACTAGAGGCGTGTACGGTGGCTATTGATTCTATCGATAAAGAATCGTGACGATGAGATAAGCTCTGTACATAAATCTAAGATGAGATGAAAGAAATACTGGAAAAGAAAATAAGATAAAGAGTGAGATCAAGGGGGAGATTGTTAGGTTGATCTCCTCAGACCCAAAAGGCCCAAAGGCCTTTGGGCCTTGATCTGCGCCCTGATCGGGGGCGCCCAACCCTAATGGTTGGTGGGCCCCTGTCGCCAGCGCTATATAGAGAGAGGGTGGGGGCCACGGCTCGGGACACGAAGTTGCACTGAGTACCAACTCCACCTACACTCAAACCCTAGACCGATCTAGAGGGTTAGCGCTACGGCGGCGGGAAGCTCCACCACTCCCTTCATCGCCGTTCCCGGCCAAAGCCGGTGGCGCCCTGAAGGACGTCGGGATCTACTGCGCAGAGCCACGGTCTCATCCTCTACTCCGACCGTCGCTGCCCGAGCGCAAAACTTCACCGACGAAGCCGCCATGGCATCAACAGAGCCATCCAACTCCTCTACACGCGATGGTATAGACCTAACTCTTTCTACTACTCTGTTCCTAGATCTAGGGTCCACACGTTCACCGACACATACACAGTGACACATACACATGCACATACATATAGATCAACCATTTCCTAATCTAGATCTACATACAGACACACGTGAACCTAACAGAAGCCCCACAATGTTGGGAGCAGGTAGAGTGGCTGGGGTGTTGCAGAAAGCTGGAAACACATAAATCAATTCATTGAAGCAGCAGCAGGGCATCACAAAATAAAGCCAACATTTTCAAACTTTGGCTCCCTTTGGTTAAAAGTAATCTCTATAAGTCATGGCAAAACCTTAAACTGAATCTTTCTATTTTTCTGATTGGATGCTTTAGTGACACACTACTTGTTCTGCGGAATGGAAAATCTGCTCTTTTTTTATAGTCATCCATAACAGATTATGCTATAGGGACACGCTATTTGTTACATAGAATGAAAAAGATGACTAATTTGTAGTGTTCCAAAAGTAAGAGAAAAAAATGTGACCAATATGAAAATAAGTATGAGACCTAAAGGTTCTGTAGCTAGTCCATAATGAAATAGCAATAAAGTTAAAGAACTTTTTGAACTATCACCTACCTTTGGTCATTGAGGATCATATTTGGTTCCAGGTAAGCTACTTCTTCATTCAGACTTAGCAAACACAATCTGTCAAGGATGGCTGAAATGCAGGCAATAAGACCTGTCTTCTTCAATCAACATAGAAAATTGTGGAATGGCATCCCTATCCGAAAGTGTTCCCTCTCTGACATACCCGACCAATTTTAAGCAAGGTTGCTGTACCAAAAAAATATTAGATTTTGACAAACAAAATTGTGCTAACTTTTAAGGTGTAGACACACTTAAAAATTAATGGTAGTTTAGAGTGATGGTAACTCATCTGAGCACTGAAGTGAAATGAATCTGACATATGATTGCTACGGAGCAAGAAACTAATAATAATATGCAAGTGTGAACTTTGTGAAGGATATAATCCACACCGAGTTATTAAAATTTTCCCCAATGTATTTGTCCTTAACGTGAAATCAATTGGTATGTACAAATACAAATTAACCCGCCCAGACTTTTAGATTAACCTTTGATGCATTTCATCGAGCACTTCGCAAGAACAAAATTTAATGTGAGCAACGACCACAAACCCTATGAGAAGTGAAGACATGGAGTGTTACCTTGCTCGCCTCGGTAAGAAAATATTAAACGTTGCAGCCTAATCATCGCAGGAAGTACTGAAGTAGCAGAATTCGGAGGGCAAATCCACTTCGTTTGGTGATGCCATGGGAAGAGAAACATAGCAGACTAAACATGGATATGTTGATGATGTGATTGATGCAAGATCTATGCAGTATATATTAGGTGAAAGATGACGCACCTGAAATTGGAAGGCATTGGAGCTGGAGGTGGCCATGGGCACAAAGCACATTTACCAGAGACGCAGCAACTGGCAGGTTCTCTTTTTAAGCACTGCACAGATACATCTGTTGGTATAGGAGTCAAGTATAGGCATATATTCGATGTATGTGGCCCTTGCCATGGATGAGAAGGGGCCAATGACCAGAGATTTCACATTCAGGTAACGGGATGGAGACGGAGAGGCTAATCACAGCAAACCTTGAGTGGGAAAGAAGTGGAGTCTCCCACAGATGTGGGGAGAGAAGATAATAGCGAAGAGGAGGAGGCAACGCCAGCGAGAGCTACAACGACGAGCGAGGAGGAGAGGGTTTCGGGCAGCAGGAAGATAGGACAACGCCATGACATCCGCTGCTGATCTCGAATCGTCGGCAGGGTTGACTGTACACCGGCAACCTACCTATCCGTCACCGGCGGAGGATAGCTGGAGGGTTGAGGGCTTGAGGCAGAGCTCTGGCTTGGCGGAGACGAAGCGACGGCGCGGGAGCCGAAAAGAATGGGGAGGCGCCGGCGACGGAGGTGGGATGAATCAGGCGCCGGCGATTTCATCCCGCGGAAAAAGTCTCGATAACCCCCTAACCTTCTACGTAACTGAAACGGTCTAAGTCACCCCTGAACTTCTCAAAACCAATCAAATTACCCCTAAAGTAGTTTTGAAAAATCATAGTAAATTATAGAAAAATCATAAAATGGAAAATTCAGTTGTGTTGGACCCAAATAAGTAGATATACACACTGAACATATAATATGATATATTTTAATATATTTTTAATAGAGTAAAGTCTATTTTTGACCATCGAACTCTTGCCTCAGTTTGGTTTTGGCCATCGAACTCCAAAACCGGGTATCTTTGGCCATTCAACTATCAAAACCGTTCAGATTTAGCCATTGGGCTGCTTTGATGAGTGGTTTTAAATTTTTTATTTATAATTTAGTCCTTAGATCTTAAAATGATTATTACTTTTTGCTCGTACCTCCGATTTAGGTGATTTTTACGGTCACGTGTTCCTAACGGTGAGCTTTATCTTTTAAAATGGCATTTATACTATTTTATCACTATTTGTTATATTATTCTTATGTTGTTATGTAGAAACAACAATACAAGAAAATAAAATAAACAATTATTAAATAATATGATCAACATTTTAAAAGATAAAGCTCATTGTTATGCATGCATGACCACAAGAATCACTTAAATCAGAGATACGAGGAAAAAATAGTAACCATTTTAAGATCTAAGGACTAAATAAGAATAAATAGTGTCATTTTTAGTCCTTGGATCTTAAAATTATTACTATTTTTTTCTTGAATTTCCGACTAAAGTGGTTATTGTAGTCATGCATTCATAACGATGAGATTTATCTTTTAAAATGTTGATTATATTATTTTATAATTGTTTGTTTTACTTTTTTATATTATTGTTTTTGCACAACAACATAAGAAAAACAAAACAAATAGTGATAAAATAGTATAAAAACTATTTTAAAAGATAAAGCTCACTGTTCGGAACACGTGATCGCAAGATCACCTAAATCGAAGGTACGAGCAAAAAGTAATAATCATTTTAAGATCTAAGGAGTAAATTGTAAATTAAAAAGTATAAAACCACTCATCAAAACAGCCCAATGGCTAAATTTGAACGGTTTTGATAGTTAGATGGCCAAGAATACCCGGTTTTGAAGTTCGATGGCCAAAACCAAACTGAGGCAAGAGTTGAATGGCCAAAAATAGACTTTACTCTTTTTAATACTATAGAGGAAAGCGTAGATCTAAAGTTATAGTGAAAAAAATATACTAAAACATACCATATTATATGTTCAATGTGTATATCTACTCATTTAGAGTCCAACACAACTAGATTTTTCATTTTATGATTTTTCTATGATTTACTATGATTTTTCAAAACTGATTTAGGGAGTACGTAGACCGTTTCATATATTGAGGGGTTACGTAGGTCGGGGTTATCTAGACTTTTTTTCTCCACGGAGAAGGATGCCGACGATAGCCTCGGCGTGGGCCCATCAGCGACAACGTGTAAAAAGGCCGCAGCCTGTCGATAGGCGCCGCGTGGCAACGCACGACAGCCTGTTCGGTAATTAGGGCCTGAAAGAAGAGAGAGAAAAAAGTTGAAAGCAACAAAAAATTCCGCTGCCGGGATTCGAACCCAGGTCTCTCGGGTGAGAGCCGAATATCCTAACCGGCTAGACTACAACTGAAATTTTGTTATGTTTTATAACCACAATAATCTTGTTTACTTAACATACCTTGGAGTGGAATTACTTTTTCGTGAAAGGGACGCGCTACCAATAATTCATCAATCTTCCGCGGAATAACAAAAAAAACAAGAAAGAAAGACCATAAAGATAGCCTGATTAAGTGATTATACCAACTCCACTTAGGAAAAGAAAGCTCTCCACTTGAAATAACGGTAAAACTACTAAAGTTTAATCATTGTGAACACTACACACCTCAATCCAAACCTCTCACGAGGTCATGCCTTGTCAAGGCCTCGCTGCAAGTGCGACAACGAGATCAAGCGCTTCCTTTAAATAAAGAAATGGCCCAGGATGGAATTGAAGTCTTAATCGAAAGCCTCCTTTTGCTAAAAACGGATGGAAATCTTCACCATGTTCACATAATCTTAATCGAAGTCCGGTACGGGTACGTCGTCATAGTTTTTTATGCCAAGAGCCCTCAGAAAACCATTGCCAGTCAAAAGTGATAAGGTTCAACCCTCGACCTGCGGTTATACAAGGAAACTCACACATCACATGACAGCAAATCCTGTCAAAAATAAAAAAAGAAGAAGAAGAAGAAGAGAGAAAACGACCCAAACCCACTTGGCAGCAAAAGAGCTGCTATGGAATGGAACAGCCAACAGGAGAGGCAGCGTGTCTCTGATTTTGGAATTTGGATGCAAATATGCAATGCAACAGCCAACAAACATATCCGTGAAAGATAGGTAGGAATAGGATTTACATACAAAGGAAAAAGCCTGGGGTGTCTTCTTCCCCGCTCATGAAATCGTCGGTTCGTAAGATTCCTGAACCTGTGGTCCTGAAAGGGACGTACGGACGCAGACCGCATTGGCCAAGATCTCATCAGAGTCTTAGAGTACAGTACTAGTACCACGTACTGTGCTGTCTCTCCAGCGACCAGATGGTGTTTGTTTCGCCCTGCTGAAATGCTGAATCCCTCCTCCCTGACCAACACGCTGATCGCGAGAATGAAAGCAACGGCGGCGTACTGCGTAGGAACATGGGCAGGGACACAGGGATATTGCGTAGGAATGGACAGGTCGCGGGATGGATGGCGATGGCGAGTCGGGGCATCCAAAATTCCAAATGCTTTTCATGCTCGCGTCGCTGTAATCCACGTGTGTCTTGTACCGTAACCACCCGTACTAGTGAGAGATGCCAAACGCAGGATAAGGAAGAAGCAGGTTTACGCTAACGAGTGCGCTCAGCAGTGCTGGAACAAAGACATCGCAACTTTGCCACAGCTTAATGCCACTTGTTTTCCCGAAGTGGTAAGGGAGCTGTGGCCTGTGGGCTGTGGCTGTCAGGTTAATTTGATGCAAATCAAGTATTCAAGTGAATAGCGAAAGAGTTCACTGGTTGGCTAATGGCTAGTTGCTTTCTGGCAGTAAGGGAGCTGGCCGTCAGTAATTTTGTTAGAAGTAAAATGCAGAGACAGAGTATACCATGATACAAATTGGGAGCGATGCTTGGAGAGTGAAAAGAGCTATGAACGGGGCGACATGCCCGTTTATCCTCAAGATATGAGTAACCTTGTAGCGTGATCCATTCATCCTGATTCCAACCTGCCTGCTCCCAGTGATACAGGATTACAGGAGGGCATGTATGGAGTATGGACTAGCAACACTATATATTCAGATGTTTCTATGGTTCAATTATCAGCCAACTATAAGGAAAATTTTCTAATAACATCATGGAGCGATTTTTAGATAAAGCTAAACAAGCATCACACATCTTTAATTCATAAACCATTGGAATCTGATACGTAATCTGACAACTGAGACTAGACAACAAATATGAGAACAAAATGATGCAATGTGTCTACAGTCTGCTTCCATAGTGGAGCCACTCAAAGTTGGGGGAGAGAGAGGGTCATCACTCGTCAGCCAGTTGGTATCCAAACTATCCATCCAACATCCATCATGAACATAACAGTAGTAAATAATGCTTGCTTTCAATTAGGTGTTGCTTCACATTTCAAAATTCGGCAATACAGTAAAGTATACAGTATTACGAAGAATCATTCACGTCAATTGGTATTTCTTAATTTTGTTTTGTTTGAGAATCGGCGTTTGTTTTGTTTTGTTTTGAGTAAAGTATATAGTACAGAAGGGGCTGTGCATCATCTTTATATAAGAAAGGAGAATGCAGAGGTGCAGAGAAAATACAAGGTCTAGGAGGATTACAGCTTCTCTTTCGATTGCCTGTACTTTGATTTCCTGATTGGATACAGCTTTCGTGCTATATCCTTGAAAAGTGAAATGGACACGGTTTAGCAGCCAGGAATGAACTGTAAGCTTGACCAGAGAGGTAGCCCATGCATACGCACCGGACGAGTCTTAATCTGTCCTGGCTTGACCTGATCAAAATGCATATATACACCTAAAGCTAACGCCCCATATACCGATTGTTTATCCCTTCAAATGGTTGCTGTAGCCCCAAGTTGCTGATGTGCAAGCAAGGAACTGTCCACTTCATCCATGAATCCTCTACACCACAACCCACCAGCACCAGCCACCAGGGACCCCCCACGCACCCATCGTATTGCCTGTGTGACTAAGATACACTAACCATCTCCCGTTGCTTGTCAAAAATTCAAAATTATGCAGCCCACGTGTACTGCTCCAGTGCTCCCTGCATTCGCTTGCACTTGCACAGCTCTCTCTTTTTTTTTTCCATCTCTAAGATAAGACGCTCATAGCTGTTTTGATACTGATGTGCACAGGGCAATCTTGATCAGGAGACACGCCAAGCCTTCTTATATGTGGGAACACCTGGACATCACGAAGATCGTTAGTGCTCAATAACCTCTGACAACGATAAGCTACCACAATGCAGTGATAAGACTCGACCATTTCCCTCGGCACGGAGCAGCCGGAAGCTCGATCGGGCACTGATTTGAAATGGGGAGTCATAATGCCCATCAGCTCGGTTTCCTCCTAACGCTCGTACCATAGCAGACACCAATGAATGCCTCCTTTAGTTTTTAGGCAGAGAGAGGCAGGTAAACAAACAACCGTCAGAAAGTGATCACAGCCATGTGCTTAGCGCATCCAAAGTATTATAGATTACTGATCCGTGTATCTCTAGTAAAATAATCCCTCGGTCTTCCTGCCAGTTGCCACATAGTCGCCGAAGCATACAGGAAACAACAGGAGCCAGTAGCCAGCAGGAATGAACACGCCTGCTTCCGTACGCGGCGTCGAAAAATTCAGAAATCCAGTCGGAAAACGAGAGAGATTCAGCAAGGAGAGGGGAGGTTGGTTGAGGCCAGAGGTCGTTGCCTGCCTCTGACTCTGGTGTCTGGTCTCCCTCTCGGCCTCTCCCCTGCCCAGACCCAACGTGCGGCCCAGTTCTCCGGCACCAAATTTGCGACGACTCCCGCGGCTTGATTGATCGGGCGGCGTGCGAGACATGCGGGCGGGGGGGCGGGCAACGACCGCGATAGCGATCTCGCGCGGCCATTGCTGGTGATCTCGTTAGTGCCTCTCGTCTCGTGAGAGATCGGCAGCTGCTCGGTTCGTTTCTCCCCTAGTCTTGGCGTATAAACAACTGTGGCTCGGAACATTCTATTCCGGGGAGCTCCATTTCTTTAGTGGCAAGCACAACGTCGCACGGTTACGGATTTACTAACAAGCAGGCCGCCGGCCCTCTCCCGCGTAACTGAAGAATCCCGTCCGGTGAACCGACACCAAAGATCGGAGCAGTCACCTACTAATAAAGAAAACCCTTGCAATGATGGATCACCTAATCATAGGGAGGTCGGGCTAATTGGTGTTCTAGAAAACGATGCTGTGACTCCTGTGAGGTGTTGATCACTCCGTCTTAACTTTTGTCTGTCTGAACGCGGCTTTATCTAACTAACCAAATCGATTTGCAGCTCATTTGTGCATTCTTTTTCTGAAATTTCAGGTGCTGTGTTTTCATACGCACTCAGGCACTCAGCATTCTATTAGGTCGAAAGCAGCTTCATGATAATCTGCCTTTTCCTGCTGATCGCAAAAGGAAAACCAAACAAGCATTAAGCTCGCTGTCAGTCGAGCTGGCTGCAGGGCAGCGGCAGCGCCAAAGTGACGCAGGCCATGGCCGGAGGAGGGCCCCCGATGGACGAGGAGCACGTGCGGCTAACCACCGTGCTAGACTGCTAGCCCTGCCCAGGCCGGCTGCGCACTCATCATCACCATCCGGCGACGCGAGCTTGCCCGCACCTGGCAGTGATAGAGACGCACCGACAGCGAGCTCCACTGGCTCGCAACTTCGCAAGCAAAAAGGCGATCGGTAGCCGGCACCTTCGATTCGCTAATTGGCGCTGGGTTCAGGTGTTTCATTTCTAGCCGTAGCCGGTCGCGAAAGCGACATGGCCACCCGTCGTGTGGCTGTGGCGCGGTAAGGCTTCTCTTTGGCGAGGAGACAGCTTCAGCTCGTACAGGTAATTCAGCAGCTGTTGAGTATGATTACATATGCAGTTTCCAGCTGCCTGAGACTGAAGAAGCTCTTAGCTGCGTTACGATTTGGAGACCCAGTAGTGGTCAAGAAATTCGGTGAGCTACTAACAACCTTCGTGTCGTTTCAGTCTTGACCAAGCAAGGTACTACAACCCTGCCGGCTGCCGCATAAATCTTGGCGAGGGGCGCATGCTTGGTAAAGTTGTTGAGCAAAAAAACTTTCTTCAGAAATTGCAATGAATATGATAGTACATGGTAAAGATGCCTGAAATAAAGTATTGCAGACAGGGTTTCAGATCATTGGCGCCTTTCGGAAAAGCTCGATCCGTCAACATACGCATGGGTTTCACATCCGATGCTTTTTCCAAACTGAAAAAGAAGCGAGACTAGCTACCTGACAGGCGGTACGCACCCGTGAATTTCAGATGCTCAACCAAATTCTGAAAATTTTATACCTAGCTGCAGACAACGTTCATGCATCGCGCACTCACAACACAAGCAAGGTATACCAGCACAAATTACCTTGACAAGTTGACATACGCTGCGAGACAAATCCTTCCGATCGCATTGCCTACGCTATTCGGCGTCAGGCATCACGTGGCTCGCTCGAGAGCCTGACATCCCCACCTCACCAAATTCAGAGGCCATGCGTGATGCGTTCTCGTTTCTGCTCCGACATGAGATGGCCGGGCGGCAGCAAGCAACAGGGGGTTCCAGATCAGCGTCTCTATTCTCCAACAGTAACCCATCATGGCGCCCGACATGCGATCGAGGGGTATATTGATTCCCTTGCCTTAGAATCACATCAAGCTTTAGGTGCCCATTACCTTTCACAGTCACTTCGATCGGCTATACGAGAGTCTGTTGCTTGGCTCCGTGCGCGTTTGCAGATTAGAATAAAAATCTTCAGCAGACAGGCAGTCAGGCATGTACGGGCTACGGCAAAAAAGAATGTGATCTCCAATTCTCCATGCATCTCTGATCGATGAACATGTGTGTATAAGATTTTTTTTTTTCAGCATGTCCGGCGACAGATGCGGGCGGCCGCATGGATATGCACGGGCCTTGCACGCAACATGCATAACATCAGTGCATCACCACCAGAGCAGGATAAACTTGTCCGGAGTCTGGACTCTGGACACGGAGCCAGCGATCGTGTTGGATTCATGCATCTCACGTTTTTCTTTTGGGGTGCTTCGAAGAATACGAAGAGAATGGACATTTGAAGGTCGTGTTGGAGAAAAAGGAAAGGCATTTTGCAAGTTTACTGTTGGAGAACAGAGACGCTAGCTCTTCATCGTACGCGACAAGTATAAACTGACATCGTACGCACACTGATGTGCGATGTCAGTAGTGCAAGTTTCGCACGAGTTTCCCAGGGGCCGATGCTGCCAGTAGTGCAATTTTGTCCTGAGTTTTTTTTAGAAACTCTTGACTTGAAAGGTTGGCAGAACGGACATCTGAAGGTCGTGCTGGAGAAAAGGAAAGGCATTTTGCAAGTTTACTGTTGGAGAATAGAGACGCTCTTCATCGTACGCGACTAGTATAAACTGACATCGTACGCACACTGATGTTTGATGTCAGTAGTGCAAGTTTCGCACAAGCTTCGCAGGGGCCTTAGATGCTGCCAGTAGTGCAATTTTGTCCTGAGTTTTTTCTAAGAAACTCTTTACATGAGAGGTTGGCATTTGGCAATTTGGCATGTACGTGCACGGCGTGACTCAACGTGGCTCCTACGATGAAGCCATGCATGCTCCTGCAATTCGTACCAAACAGTGGACAGTTGAGGGTTCATCTTCATCATCAATAATACCCAAGTGCTACATAACAAGAATTAAACAATTTTGACACTGATACACCTATAGCTTTTGTCCTCCACCGAAGCCTGAGACCAGCCCATCACACACGACACGCACCAACAGACCCCTTTCTTGCCCGGGCCCACGCCGTCAGCCTCCGAGCGCCGTGCACCGCCGCTCCTCCCAAGAGAGCAGGCGCCACGTTTCTCTTCCCGCCTACCTAACGCCCCCACTTCCGGCCTTCCCTCCCATCTCCCTCCGCCCGTTCTTCATCCGACGGTGGACGGACGCCCACGCGTGCGCGACCTTGCCTGCGTGGGAAGTAAGAGAAACTCGCGCGATAGGCCGATATGTTGGCGCGGTAATCCATGGTTCGCCGACCCGATATCTCGCGGGGGACGAGGGGAGCCAGCAGGACCGCAGGTTCCGCATCCGACGGCTCGCGCGGCGTCGTCAGGTGGATCGATGTGGCCGCGCGGCGCCTCAACGGCTATAACTGGGAGAGGACGCGCATGTTACCCGCCATCTCTGTCCCCCTCTCCTCCTCTCCCTCACCCCACCCCTCAACCGGAGGTGGGCCCAGCTGCCGGCCTCCACCGTTTGAGAGCGAGCCGGCCGGCGAAGAGCGGCATTGCGGTCGTGTGGTTGGGCGCACGGCATGGCGGGGTACGGGGAGCGGCGGTCGCCGCCGCAAGATGGCATCACCGTCGACGGGGGCAGCAGGGCGCAGTCCCCTGGGGCGGCGGGGGCGGGGAGGCTCCCGCCGCCGCCGGGCGGGTTCGCTCGCGGGCTCATGAAGCAGCCGTCGCGGCTGGCGTCGGGGGTGCGGCAGTTCGCGTCGAGGGTGTCGATGAAGGTTCCCGAAGGGGTGGCGGGGATGCGGCCAGGGGGGCGGATGACGCGGATGCAGTCGAGCGCCCAGATGGGGCTCCGCGGCCTCCGGTTCCTCGACAAGACCTCCGGTGGAAAGGAGGGGTGGAAGGCCGTCGAGCGCCGCTTCGACGAGATGACCAAGGGAAGCGGGCGGCTCCAGAAAGAGAGCTTCGGCAAGTGCATCGGTGAGTAGCGTACTGCCGATCGAGTTGGGCCACTTTTGTCGGTTGGGTTGGGCATGCGCTGGCTGAGTGGTTGGTGTGATCCATAGTGGAATTAAACTCCATAGAATCAATCCCTGATAACAGACCCCATATAACAGCAATGGCTACTAATCGGAATCTTGTGTTTTTTTTTCTGAATTTGTTTGTTTATCTGTCGTTTTTGTGCTTTGATGATACCATGAACTGTGGCTGTTTCCTCCAAAGAGTTGGCAGGACAAATCTGCCAAACTGAGATCCACTTTCTCCCCAAGAGTGTTCTTAAATGACGAGTTTTCTCCAAAAAATGGTCTTTGAACAGTAATGAACTTGAAACAAACAAGATCCTAGCATGCTGCCGTCAGCACAATTCCTCCCCATGATTTGATCAATGAGCAAGTTGAAGTTGGTGATTCAATAGTAATACTGTAGCACTAGAATCGTTTCAGAGTATCAGTGTTAATCTCCACTGGTGCCCGTGATCGATGGATGATCCGTAGTTGGCTGACTCATTTTCTTCTTAAGGCATGGGGGATTCCAAGGAGTTTGCTGGCGAGTTGTTCGTGGCACTGGCCCGGCGGCGGAACCTGGAACCAGAGGACGGCATAAACAAGGAGCAGCTCAAGGAGTTCTGGGAGGAGATGACCGATCAAAACTTCGACTCGCGCCTGCGCATTTTCTTTGACATGTAAAGGTCCACCGCCTCTCGTTCTGGCGCCAATGAAGAATTTTCTTAAACTGACAGAGCGAACCCCTGCCTGATACACAGGTGCGATAAGAACGGCGATGGGATGCTCACGGAAGACGAGGTCAAAGAGGTGAAACAAGATACTGAGCTTCATGATCAGACATTTAAAGATGAAATTTCAACAAATTAATTTGTTTTTTTACAATTTTGGCAGGTTATTATACTCAGTGCGTCAGCGAACAAGCTGGCCAAGTTGAAGGGGCACGCAGCGACCTACGCGTCACTGATCATGGAGGAGCTCGACCCCGATGACCGTGGCTACATCGAGGTTGCGCCCGTACAGAAAGATCGTTTGCTTTCCCACCAAGAGGAATACATTATCTGTTATGCTCATCACGTCGTGCTTCCGCAATGCAGATTTGGCAGCTGGAGACGCTTCTCCGTGGCATGGTGAGCGCGCAGGCGCCGGAGAAGCTGAAGCGAACGACATCGAGCCTCGCGCGGACAATGATCCCATCGCGGTACCGGAGCCCGCTGAAGCGGCACTTGTCCAAGACGGTGGACTTCATCCACGAGAACTGGAAGCGGATATGGCTCGTCACGCTGTGGCTGGTCATCAATCTCATTCTGTTCGTGTACAAGTTCGAGCAATACAAGCGCCGATCCGCGTTCCAGGTGATGGGCTACTGCGTCTGTGTCGCCAAGGGTGCTGCCGAGACCCTCAAGCTCAACATGGCGCTCATCCTGCTACCCGTCTGCCGGAACACATTGACGACGCTCAGGTCCACCGCGCTCAGCCATGTCATACCTTTTGACGACAACATCAACTTCCACAAGGTCATGGCGCTGTCTATTGCTATTGCCACGGCGATCCACACGCTGGCACACGTCACCTGCGACTTCCCGAGGCTGATCAGTTACCCAACGGACAAGTTCATGGCCACCTTGGGGTCAAATTTTCACTACAAGCAGCCGACGTACCCGGACCTGCTGGAAAGCATACCAGGGGTCACCGGCATCCTCATGATCATCATAATGTCCTTCTCCTTCACACTGGCAACGCACTCCTTCAGGCGTAGTGTGGTGAAGCTGCCATCGCCCCTGCACCACCTTGCCGGTTTCAATGCCTTCTGGTACGCCCACCACCTGCTGGTTCTCGCGTATATCCTGCTGGTGGTGCACTCCTACTTCATATTCCTCACAAGGGAATGGTACAAGAAGACGGTAATCCTCACACACTTTTTGACCAATAACTCTTTTTTTACATGTGAATTCAATGTTGGGAGGAGTAAAATGACATGTGTATTATCTCAATTGTTCATTCAGACATGGATGTACCTGATTGTCCCTGTCCTTTTTTATGCCTGCGAAAGAACTATCAGAAAA
The DNA here is from genome assembly GCA_015342445.1 of Digitaria exilis. Classification (NCBI taxonomy): domain Eukaryota; kingdom Viridiplantae; phylum Streptophyta; class Magnoliopsida; order Poales; family Poaceae; genus Digitaria; species Digitaria exilis. The sequence continues at coordinate 1,714,382 of JACEFO010001719.1, forward strand.
GTCCGTGAGAACAACTACCGCGTGAGCATTTTGAAGGTAAGCTACTGGATTAATATGATTTAGTTGATGCTGAATGAATTGTTAACCAAATGCTGCGATGTTTACACAGGCAGCAATTTATCCTGGAAATGTGCTCTCTATTCACATGAAGAAGCCACCTGGCTTCAAGTACAAGAGTGGGATGTACCTGTTTGTAAAATGCCCAGATGTCTCGCCTTTCGAATGGTATCATTTCATCAATTGCTACATACATGTACTCGACGTATTTATCTGAGGTTCTTGCTTACAATTATCTGGTTTTTGCTACAGGCACCCCTTCTCTATTACTTCTGCGCCTGGTGATGACTACTTGAGCGTACATATCCGTACACTAGGTGACTGGACATCTGAACTTCGGAACCTTTTTGGAAAGGTCAGTGTGAGGAAACACAACTGCAAAACTAAAAAGAGTGTTTATTTAAGAATTATAAAAGAATAACATGAATTATCAAAAATGAATAACTGAATTTTGTATCCAACCATCCATACAGGCTTGCGAGGCACAAGTAACTTCCAAGAAGGCTACCCTCACAAGGCTGGAAACTACAGTTGTGGCAGACGCTCAGATAGAAGACACCAGGTGTTTAGCTTCGTATTCTTCTTATTTGGATTTCTATTGGTTTGGAGATGCAATCAGCATTTGTTAACATTTTCTAAACTACTTGGCGTTTTTGTGTTTCCTTTAGGTTTCCGAGGGTCTATATTGATGGACCTTATGGAGCACCAGCACAAAATTACAAGAAATATGATATTCTTTTGCTTGTTGGTCTTGGAATTGGAGCAACTCCTTTCATCAGCATACTCAAGGATATGTTAAACAACCTAAAATCCAACGAAGTAAATTTCTCTTTTAATACAAAATATTCCTTCTAATGCTATAAGACAGCTTCATAGTTGATAACTATAGAGTCGATTGCAAATTTGCAACAGGAGGTGGAAAGCATCCACGGATCTGAGATAGGCAGTTTCAAGAACAATGGCCCAGGAAGAGCTTACTTCTACTGGGTGACCAGGGAGCAAGGATCCTTCGAATGGTTCAAAGGAGTCATGAATGATGTTGCTGAAAGCGATCGCAGCGTACTGTCTTACTCTGATTTCTCTGAACTGCATCTTCCGATACCATCCTTCTAAGCGTGGAAACATAAACTAAGAAAATCTGGCTACTGCAGAATGTTATAGAGATGCACAATTACCTAACGAGCGTCTATGAAGAAGGGGACGCAAGGTCAGCTCTTATTGCCATGGTCCAGTCACTTCAGCATGCAAAAAATGGCGTGGACATAGTCTCCGGCAGCAGGGTATTTTCTTCACCTTGTTTTTTTTTTTCAGTCTGCAATTGATTTCGCATACTGTATTGTTTATTCGATTCCTCCGTTGCAGATTCGGACGCATTTTGCAAGGCCAAATTGGAGAAAAGTATTCTCTGACTTGGCGAACGCCCACAAGAACTCCCGCATCGGTGAGCTCCATTATTGAAACGTATTGTGACCGCATAATTCAACTTCTAAGTACGCAGCTAATGTAATTTTAAAATTTCAGGAGTTTTTTACTGTGGATCTCCAACACTCACGAAACAGCTCAAGGAACTTTCAAAAGAATTCAGCCAAACAACCACGACTAGGTTTCATTTCCACAAGGAAAACTTCTAAGACTACACACGAGAAGAATTTCAAACAGATTGCAAACATACTTGTATAGGAAATATTACAATAGCATTGGTATAGCAAACTTAGCTTTACAAGTTTTGTGGTAAGCCGGGTTGTACAAAAGGTGTTGAAAGCTAGATGTAAGCATCATACATAGATTATTGGATTCGCGAAACTACTTGTTTCCTCGAATTACCGAATCCCTGATGGTGTGCCTTGAAAACGCAAATTTTCTCTTTTCAGTTTTTCTGCCCGAATTGTACTTGTATTGCGCACAAGGGTACTATTCTGTCTCCTGGAAGATTCTTGTGCACTGTCTTCAACTGGCACGAGAGCCAGATAATCCGAACTATTTTCCACGCTCTGAGAATTTCCAGAAGCATTTCTGTTTTTTGGAGGCCTGCCTCTTTTTTTAGGTTCATTATTAGCAGAAAAAGATCTATCTTTTCGAGGCCTGCCCCTCTTTCTAGGTTGATTACTAGCCTGCAAGCATGCTTGAGCATTTCCTCCTGCTATGAAAGTCACTAACTGACCACTGGTCGCATCATTGTTTGATTGTTGGCCTTGACCTTCTACTCCAGCTATCACCATCTGATTATCCATTGTGGTATAAACTTTCTTTGGTCTACCCACCTTAGGTCTGCTGTGGTCAGAAACTGATTGCTGAAGTTTGTATTTATCAATAACAAGTGTTTTGAGTGGAACAGTTATGTCCAACGGTAGCAGGACCGCCTCAAGTTCACTCCACTCAAGATCTTCCTGGTCTCCATCATCATAGATGATATTGTACCAGTTGCTTTCACTGTCATACTTGGCTACTTTTCCAACATAATATGTGTCTCCAAAAAGTTTCTTCACTTTCCTCCCTTCTAGCCATTCTCCAAAACGAGGATCAACTTGAGATTCTGCATCCTTTTTTACCTCAGGTTGAGAACCAGCAGTGCAATCAGGGGGTAAGTCTGGAACACCATTGATAATGATGGCAGGTTCTTTGGCAACTTTAACGACAGAAGGAGCTTTTGATTCTTTGCCATCAACCCCTTCCATGGTAGTCTATATCTATAAATAAATTACGAAAAAAATCAGAAAACAAGTTGATATATGCTGGCATTAAGCAAGAGTCAGTCAAGAGGTCACAGGGCAAGCAGCAATGAATCAAGGAACTCACAATTCATGCAGAATTTAGCTGACATCAGGGATGTCGGATGTGAACACATAAAACACATTTGCAAATACCTAGGAAGAACTGTACTTCACAGAGAAGACATACTAAGCATCTGAGTTTCAACATGGCACTGGACACCTGTGACCCTCAAAACTAATACTAGTGCTTTCCTCTCTCAAGCCACCCATATAAGCATCATAGTAGGGATTGCAATCAGTAGGTCATGCTTGAACTGGTGATTTGCCAGTTGGACTTCTGGTTCAGGAATCAACTTCCAATGAATCAAATGTCAATCTAAAACATAACCATGATAATTACATCAGCATTAACTTTGCTAGTACAGTTCCAAAATTAAACTAAATTGAGATTATTTATTACTTATTAGTTGTTAGCCATTCCAGACAAAAAGGCAGCCAGGAGTGGCATTACTATTTTTTTCTTATGGTTTTGTTTGGGGGAAGGGTGAAAACTAATGGGCACAGACTAACTGTTAGTTCCTCTATCAACTTCTAAATCTGTCTCGCTACTTAGATAATCATTAGAATTCAGCTTTCTAAGTCTGGCCAAGCCATGACCATCTTAATCAAGTAGTATCAGACACAAATTAGGTTAGTGAAACTACCAAATGATCCCCCACACTGAATACACAAGTAGATGATGGGTTCAAACTGAATCTCTCTTCAGTTTCCAATCAAACAAAAAAAAATCATGCAAAAAATACAAAACAATAGGCTAAATTGGACACAGAATCTCTATTTGTTCACTGGATTTTTTTTCGATGAGACACCTAAATATGATATGAATATCAGGATAAAAATATTTATCATTAAGCTGCTGAAAGACAAGTGCTACTGATATGATTCAGGAGTGGGACTGGCCAAGATGATACAAGTCAAGACAATACAAGTCCACAATGGTTTCTCATGGTCTGAAGACAAACATCCACTGCAACCATCATTTCCCAATGATGGTACCATCTACAGCCCATGTTCCTCACTAAAAGAAACATAAGTTTAGAGGAAACTAGTAGAACAAATATTTCACTAGTACGAGAACAGGTCAAGGGCTATAGGTCTTTTGAACGAAATAAGTTGGAGCTTACAAAACAAAGTGTATCTAGGTGAAGCCGTGCTGCAATGCTCTAGACACAAATCCTGAAATCATTAATCAACCGGAAACCTGTGGTGAACAACTTGCGTGGGCTTAAAGCTAAGCCCACTAAGAGGACCTACAAGGCGGCTAACTTGGACTCGACAAAGGCCCATTCTAAAAACTACTTCCACCACCGACTCGGATCGGACCAGACCCCGTGAATGGTTGAGGGGAACAGGACCCGACGGGTGGCCTGCTGGTCGTAACTCGACATGATTGAAAAAAAGTTAAGGAGCTGCAGGTACCATATGTATCCATGTCTCCATGATGATGAACTGGTAACATCGCCCGACTCCCATTCCTCTTCTGAAGAACCGGGCCCGTTAGTTGAAGCCAGAAAGAAAGCTTGATCTACTAACTAGGTGCTACATATGGAATAATTGCATAGACCATGATTAATTAATGAGTAGAATCTGTTAGCACCAATTAGTCGTGACTTATGAAACTAATATCGCAATTAATATATGTTTAGTGTTCTCAATTGGCCTTTAATCTTGTCGGCTCACACACTCTGATTTTATTTATTTGCTTACCTGTTTTTGTCTGTTCGTTACAAATTATATATTAAGGTTGTGTTCAGATTGTGGTAAAAAAACACTGTAGATGAAAAAAACACTGTAGCACTTGCTGGGAAGCGTGTTTTGTGAGGGAGGTGAATAGTGAAAAGTTGATGAATAGTGAAAAGTTGGAATAAATAGTGTTTTCTTAGGGAATCTGAACAGAGCCTAACTTAAGAGAAACTATTTGGCTATGTATTAAGGAAATTAGGGATTGAAATTTGTTTTGATAAGGACTAACATAGTAACATTCATGTGTGCATGCATCCATACCCCCAAGTTTTTAATATAGGGGGCCTCGGGCCACAAATTTCAAATACAAAACGGTATAATATATTTTTCAATTCGGTAAAGAAACAACAAACATTCCTCTTCATGGTCCAGAATTCTATAGAAATAAATATACAATGCATCAGAAATCAAACAAAATCCGTGATTCCTATAGGCTATATAATCAATATGTATTCATGTCAATTGCATTGCATCATATATTTACAGTCTACGATATTGAATAAGCTAGGGTTTGCAATTTGCATACCTTGGAGCGGTCAGTTGTGCGGGGAAGCGATTGGCGATGGTGGCGCGGCGCCTAGGCCGGCGAGGGAAGCCGCGTCTCCGGCTCGGCTCGCCGTTCGCCGCCGCAGCTGCACGCGCGTGCTGCGTCCTGCTTTCGGGGCCTGGGGACTGGGGTGGGGGCGAACGGCACGCCGCAGCGGATACGGACTTCGGAGAGTCGGAGGCACGGGAAGCCGGCCGCCGGCGAGCCGCCAGGCGCCAGCGAAGGACAGGGCGGCGACGCGATGCGGAAGGGGGCGGCGGCGTCGGGGATCCTGGGGGCGGCGGCGTCCGGCGAAGAGAGAGGTAGAGCCCAGCGAGGCCGGCAGGCCGCGACGGGCCGAGGGGGTGGTTTGTTTAGCTGATGGGCCAGGCAGTGGGCTAGCTAGAATATTGAAAAAAAAACATTACATAAAATTGGCCCAAATTGGTTGTGTAGCCGAATTTTTTTATTTTACGTTTTTTTCAAAAATATATACCTGGTCAATCTTTTTGCAAATCTGTCATTCTGTCGCCGTTTGGTCCGGCGAAACCAAGCAATCGCCATTTGAAATGGTGAAATGTTGGCTGGGTCATGGCCCATAACACTTATCACCGGATGAAACGGTTATAACGGCGATAAGTACTACCGCCGTGAGCTGGTCGGCTATAGCAAGATCAAGGGCGGTTAGCGTTACCGCCGCCGGGATTGAGTTGTTAGACATACCGCCGGATGATATGGCTATAGCCAAATGAATCGGCGATAAGTATGTATTTTTATGAAAAATACATACTTTTATTATATAATGGTTTATAATGTATTTAGTGTTATGAATTTGAGTGTTGCTCTTTAATAAATTGTTCAGATAGTCGCATGACCTCGTAGTTGTCTGTCTATAAAGTGCGCCTCTCGCACATTGATTGTTATTAGTTGAATCAAAATTCAAATTCCTTTTTGATCTTTCATTTTGAAAAAAAGAGGATATTTATATAGTGTAAAGAATAATGTATTTAGTGGTAAGATTTTTAGACAAAGTATATGCATGAAATAAATTTGTATATACGCCCAAAATGAGATAGTTGTCTTTTGAGAATAAGAAATGCATTACCATTATTTCATGTGACATGAAATAATAATGATAATGTAAAACAAGAGCAATTAAATTAGACAACCTCGACTTTAAAATATACTGAAAATACATCTCTGATGGATCACAGGAACATCGTTCAATGTAGACGAAACCATAATTATGAAACACATAGTTCCAGTACAAAGTAGTAATCATGCATACAAAAGACTAAATCACGCTCATCATATAGCCTAGATGCGTCCACGCTTGGGCGCCCCTCTCCTGGCACGTCTCCCCGCAGCCCGTGCCGCTCTAGTATGGTGCCGTGAGTACGTGAGTGGGTCCGGTGGAACTATATCACGACCTGGCCGACGACCCGCCTCAGGAAGTGGTGTCTGCTCCTCCTGAGTGGGCCCCTGTGTCGGTAGTGGCGCACCACTGAGCTGTGAAGGACCTGCCTCGTCATGTTGTCCAGTGCCGTAGTATTGCTGAACCCACTCCTGGTGCTCGAACTGGTCCATGTTCTCGTCTGCGTCGTAATCGTCGTCATCTGTCCCACCAATGTCTCGGTACTCTGCTTAAACAAATAAATATGATGGTCTAACAAAATAGATGCCTGCTATTGTATTTGCCACACGTTGTTTCGTACATACCTAAGTTGGTCATGGGTCGTAAACGAGACGTAGATCCGGCCCCATATGCACCCATAGGAGAAAAAGACGACGAGCCAGCCACTACACCAACAAGAGATATGCATTTCATATTTACTTTGTAGTTGTAGTGCTATTATAAGTAATAGAAGAATAAAGTATGGTGTACCCGGATGTGGCGTGTACATGGGTGGAGGAGGACGAGGCGACGTCGTCGTGGTAACAAAGGGAGGCTGAGGAGGCGCACCCGACGTGGTGGCAGAGCTGGCCTGTCGTGTACACGTACCTCCATGTGGCACCAGGCGTGGAGTACGAGGTGGAAGGACAGTGTCATCATTACGACAAGTTACTGCTCGGCGAAACCGACCACAAAGGTCTACAATCTTCTTGTACGCGGTCAGGTGTTGCGCGTGCGTCATGTCGGAGCAATGGGACAGGCTCGACGTGGCCTCTGTCTCAATCCCTTGTATGACCTCGTACTAAAGGGAAGAAGTAATGTGACAAGTTAGATATAATGACTCAAGCAAAATATAGGTTGAAATAAGAAAACATACCACTATAGCAAAGTTCTGGTCCCTCACAAGGGGCTACGTGTCCGACAGGCTTGCCACATCCATAGGCGCCTCTGGTGGAACGTGCACGATGCGCGTGCGTGTCCTCGGAAGGTACCACAATAGGTACCGAGAGAATGCCTCGTCGGTGTGTGGCCGGTTCTCCAAGACCACGTCGTCCAAGGCCTGAACGTAAGAGAGGACTTTTGCCGCCCACAGTGACCCTGGAGGCTGACCCTGACATGTCCACCTGAAATAATACAAATATCTTTTTATGCAATTCTCTTGTCTCAGAAGATATTAGATGTAATGTTACAGATCCTTACCTGTGCACGTGTGCCTCAACTGAGTGTGTAACTGGCACGGGAAAGTCCTGGTGGAGGCCGGACTGCCTCATGACTTGGTGCACGTGGTACTCATCGACGTGGATGTCGTAGATGATTGGCTTCCTCGTCACCCAGTACTGCTGGTCGCGTACGCACAACAAAGAAAGTCCATTTGGTGTTCGTGCAGCAACGTCGATAGGACTGTGCGGTGTCCACCTCACATCACTGTCCACAAGAGCGTCAAACTGACCAACAAAGTCAGGGTACAACTTCTTCGTCTGCACGCTGACCCAAATAGGCTGCATAAAAAGAAAATAATTGCTCTGAACATGGAAATATACAAATTGAAAGTAAATAAGTAATAAATAAATAAATCTACATGACATACCTTCCTGAGGCACCACAACGAACCCATCGTGGGCCTATCGACCTCATCGTGGTCTGGGGACACCTCAGTGTACGGGTCCAAGTTAATCAGAGGTCGGCCCACGGGGAATCGCTCGTACAACCAGAGCTGTAGGAGCATGGGGCACCCAACGAAGATTGGCTCCTCTGCGGAGACCTTTGTGACACACTTGCAAAGGCCCCGGTACGTTGCGGCCAACATTACAGAACCCCAACTGTAGTGTGGCACATCGTCAAGTGGGGCATCTGCTATCGCCCTCGCCACTGGAAGCAGGTGCTTCGGACACGAGTCGCCCTGCGAGCTACAGAACATGACCCAGCCAAACAACCACAGTAAGTAGGTAACCCCCGACTAGTGGTTAGATTCACATAGTTCCTCCAGTTTTGGGTGCCTTCAAGTGGCAATAGCTCCCAAATACTTGTTCCCTCCGATTCACCACGGCCATGACCGAGATCTCATGTTGGTTTCGATTAAGTCCGAAAGCTTTAAATAGCCAGTTGCAGATTGAAACCCAAGTCCTCCCTCTTGCTCGGGGTACTTCCTTTCTGAAGGAACTAAAGTCTGACAAATCTACCCCTTCAGGACCATATCTAACATCTCCAGAACCATAGAACACTTGAAAAGGTAAACTTTGTGATATCCTGCCAACATACACGACATTTCTCATACATTTCTAAAAAATTAATTAGCTAATAATCCGAAGTCTAACTAGCTAATATTCCTAAAAAATTAACATCAGAATATTTCTAAACTACTTTTTCAATCTAAAAAATTAATAGGCTAATAATTCTAAGTGTAACTAGCTAATATTCATAAAACAATTAACGACAGAATATTTCTAAACTAATTTTTCAATCTAAAAATTATTTACCTAATAATCCTAAGTGTAACTAGCTACTAATTAACAGAATAATATTTCTAAATTTAACTAGCTAATATTCCTAAAAAAACTAACAGCATAATATTTCTAAATTTAACCAGCTAATATTCCTAAAAAAAACTAACAGCATAATATTTCTAAACTAGCTAATGATAGTTCTATCTATCTAAACTAGGCAGCTAATATTTCTATGTAAAACATTGACATGACTTCTAAATTGCTATTTCTACTTAAATTATTTTTTTCTATCTAAGTAAGTTGCTAATATTTCTATGTACAAAGACAGCTCTAAAAAAAAATTACCTGTAACGCGCAGATCCGGGAGAGCTTCGCTGCCCCTCTCCCTCCCTCTCCTCTCCTCTCCTCTTTCCTCTTCCCTCTCTTCTCCTTCTCCCGTCTACTCTCCTCCCCACGGCTGGAGAGAATGGTCCCCCGTCGGCCTGCAGGTGGAATGCCGCCGGGTTTTGTGCGCGGGTGGAACCTTCCGCCATTTCAAACGGCGAGAGCGGCTATCGCCGATTCAAATGGTGGAAGCGAGGTGGGCCCCTGGCGCCGACAACTTCTCTCCGATTCAAACGGTGGCTTCCTTCGTGGGCCCCGCGCTGACGCCTCTTACCGCCGGCTAAAACGGCGGCAGGCACCAGGCCCAACAACGGCCAACCCCGAACAGATCTATCGCCAGTTCAAACAGTTTAAAATCTTATCGCCATTTCAAATGGCGATTCCAGATGCTCTCGCCGTTTCAAATGGCGGAAACGCTTTACCGCCGGACCAAACGGCGTCAGGATGACAGATTTACAAAAAGATTGACCAGGTACATATTTTTGAAAAAACATAAAATAAAAAATATAGAAATAAAAAAAATGTTTTTCAGGGACTAAAGCACAAAACCATCAACGTCAAAATAAAATGGCGAGAGGATTCAAGAAATCGAGAAAGGGCCAAAGGGGTAACGTTCCTCAGCTAGATAAATTCCACGTTTCCTTTACAGTGGACTCACTTCGCAGTTTCGGGTTAAATGCACACTTTTAACATCTCCATACCAGCAATACCCACTCTGCAGTAGACCTGATCGTTGGTCGGGTCTGGCCGGGTTCGGGTCGGGTCATCTCGGGTCAGTGGGTCAAAATTGTTGGTCCGACCCGTCACATGATCGAGTCAGGTCGTGCTGCGTTGGGTTTTGGGTTTTCAGTGTAAATTTTTGGGTTGGGTCGGGTTTTTTTTAGGTTTTGAGTAAAAAAAACTGGCCCGTCACATGATCGGGTCGGGTTGGTTCGGGCTTTTTTTGGGTGAGTCGGATCGGGTTCATCGGGTCAGGTGGCCCATGATCAGGACTACTTTGCAGGATACCTGTACCTCTCATTTGATCTTGGGAGTTGCCGACTCGCACCGGCAGGGTAACCCAAAGCTTTGGCTACTCTACCTCTGGTCCTGTGTTGGTACAAATGTGTGGTAATCTTTTAAATGCTACACAATTACTATTATGCTGTGGCACAGTATCAAAGTTTGTTTTTATTGCATACTGTGATTAATATTTTCACATGAGAACATATTAGCAACTCAGTATATGCACTTAGGAAGCTGAGTCGGTATACATTATTTGATAATCTAAACAAATGTCTTCATATTTTCATCTCTAATTGCTGTCAGGCATTATGTTCAAAAACGCATTGTAAAGTACAGTAAGCAAGTGGTAAGGACTAAGGAACCGCTCCACTTGCTTAGTTTAAGAGAAACTCTTAGTTTAATAAGCATCTTTGAATAATTTACAGCATATGTGAGGATGATATAAGGGCACTCTATAAGATTTCTCAAGAGGATATTACGTAGCAGTTAGTCACGCAGCATCAGTAAATAATGTTCCGACATTGCTATGATTCCATCTTTTTTTACAATGACCATCCCCTTTTTATGGAATTTCTATAAAACTTTTTGACCTTATTCTTGCATTCCGTGTCCTTAATGTCTATTCCGTCATTATACTAATGTTACTTTCCCATTCATGATCCCTTTTAGTGCGCAAAAGATCATCTCTCTTTTTGGTTTTGCTCTAACCCCCAAGTAAGAGGTTGCTAATTGGGTGAAGGGTCGCAGTGGGCTATTCCCCTATGTTTCTTACTACTAGGGTCAACAATAGCATCCAAGCGTGCACTTTCTGATGTTCATACCATGTGTTTCGCTTATGATTGATTTATCCACAAAAGCAAGGCCATCATTTGATTCTTGGGCCTTCATTTCTTGTATAAGTAATTCACATAATATAACATATAGAGAGGGAATGCAACACCTCACATGATTCCCTTTTGCTTCTCCCTCCACTTGAGAAAGTGGTATTATTGGTGCTCCCAATTCTAAATGTTTTAGTTAATTGTAGTATGTAGATTACTATTTTTTTGAATGCTACTCACCACTATAAAATTAGTATGCATTGCACTAGCACAATTGCAGGTCACATTCTGTCTCCAGTTCTCATCATCATGGAGCTATGTACAGCTACTAGTCTACCTGAAATTAGCGCGTTATTAGCCAACATCAACTGTCGCGCGGCGGTTGCCTGAAAAAGGCTCAGATTAGCAGCTGCAGAAGGCGGCGTTTTACCTATATTCTTCAGTAGTAGTAGTAGTAGTAGATCAGTATATAGCATTTTCAGTAGCAGCATTTGCATGTCCATGAACTTTAGCATCAATACAAACAAAGGCAGTACTGATTACAACGAAATCATAGCTTGTTAACAAAGATTATCTGCGCAAAGTACTCTCAGTTACCGGCCGACAAAGAATCGGCAGCCACACTCCCCGCCTCTAGGGAGACGAAGGAAAGGAAGAGAGTTGAGATAGCCTTGGCCAAAGCTAGAAATTCCAAAGAGACATCAGCTAGAAAGATGCAGTCCCCTGCTTGCTCTAAAATACTGACCAGAGTGGCCGACTGGGGGAATTAGTGCGCCCTTAATTATAGGGCTCTCTTCGTCCTAGCTCAACACTAATTCCTTTTCCCAAATCCTACCCTATGAACGGAGCACTTGGAAAACATCTCCCCATGTAAACTTACTCGTCGGCGGAAAGAAACTGCGCTGGTAATGGCCTTCATGTGATGCAGAGTTTCAGAATGTCTTGTGCTAGAAAAAGGATCAGTAGGTTAATCATAGCAGTAGGGAGACAGTCGATCGATAGAGACCTCCTGCAAGTGCAAACTACTAAAGACGCATTAGTCATTGTCATGATGTAATTATCCAAGCAACTGATCACATGAACCCCAATGTCACACATGCAAAAGTATATTATGCAATGACATGTACTAGTTAGAGTTTGAATTGAGTTCCTGCAGGTTAATGCTGAATCCCGTCATCACATGCCGCATATATGCGGATGCGGTTGAGCTTGGCTTGGACTTGTTTTACCTTTTTGACTGACAGTAATTAACAAATAACCTGTCGAAACTGACCTCTCCCTTTTACAGTCTGATGGAATTGACGGTTTTGTCATCATTGGAAGAGCAATAGCCGTTAACATAATTGGCCTCTTTTAATCTTCCTGCTGCATCTTGCGTAGTTGTATTAGCACTTCTCTCCTGGAAAGCATGGAGAGGCTTCTCCATTGCTCTTCTGAGTTCTAATCATTGAGGGACGCAAAAACATAAACACTTGCATGCTTGGGGTTCTTATTCTTATCTTTTGACTCGTCTATACGGTATCCTGTCCTCGATCACTGTCCTTGGTGGATGATCGTGCCCGTTGCGATCGTCTAAAAGTTTATTTTTCCCACCCTTCTAACTCTTGGATAGTAAGATGGACGATTCCCAAGATCACGCTTGTGAAAATATACTCGAGATATCGGCAAGGATTGGAACTGAATTCTTTCTCCCCCTTTGGGTGCCTGCCCTTGTCTTCCTTCACCTGCCTGAATGTTCCTTTACATTTCTTTGTCGTGCTACATCTGGAGGCGCAATTGGTTGCCGCTTTATTTATTCCCTGACGATAAAATTTGCGATGCCTTCGGGTGGTCAAAAGCGTAGTGGTACTACTACTAGTAGTAGAGATTAATTGCATTTTCAGCTCTCGCAAGGAATCGAATTTTTCCTTGCGGAGTAATCTGTTTGTGATAACTTTCAGCTTATCTTGACTGAACAATCAGAGATGCATTTTTCTTTTCTTTCTATTATATTTATAATATGCTTGCTCTCCTTGCCTTATATAGGGACATACTAGGAAAAGAATTAAAATGCTAGAATCACGGGGTGTCATCCTCAAGCAAGGCGTATTTCCGTACTACCGACTACATACTTGGTATTGTTTTCAGCTGGTAAAGGGCTAACGGCATAGTTTTGGATTGCTCCATTTCGCGAGTTTTTTCAGGTGGCACATCGGTAACACGCAAATTATTGGCCCAACCTCAAACATACGCAGAGTTGCTGACACGACCCTTACCGAACGGCTAGCTAACCCATCTCTCGCGGCGATGGCGACTCTCACTGAACCCTAGCTGCTGATCACGTGTGCGCGGGCGATCCAATGGGATCGAACATCCGCGACGCGAGACGAGACGGCCATTGAAGTGACTGAGCTGAACCCCTCCGAAAGGCCGGACGAGATGGTTGCGCGTCACGGACGCCTCGCCCCGCGCGACAGTGATCTCCACCCCCTTTGACTGACCGATCTCCCTCCCGCAACTACGGGAGGAGTCGCAGCTCCCACGGGTCCGGCTTGGGACTTTGGGAGGTAGGCCAGCGAGCAATAATCACGTTGCCATGAGACGACTTGTCACGTCGCCCGTGTCACTGACGGATCATATGACAAAGAGTGTTCGAAGTCTTAAACTAGTGGCGTAGTGCCGGTGGACGAACACGCAGAAACTACCTGCAAAATGCAAATTGGGTAGTACGTGCGTGCGAGAAAGACAAGCAGAAACGAACCGGTCACGGACTTGGCACTTGCAGGGTGCAGGCAGCACCGAGAGCTAATTCGATCGGTCTCTGCTAGCTTCGTGGTGGGTGGAAGTAACTCGGAAATCACGGAGCACGAGTTGCTATCGGTCTCACATGAGACGATAACCTGTTTCGAAACCTTTTCTTTGTTGCTTCATGATGTTTCCGGCTAAAAAAGTTGTTTACAAGGCAATCAATCATGCATACACAAGGGAAGGTCAACGACGCCACCGCCCAACCCGACCTCTCACCCACACCGCACCGCACTTCGCCCCCCCCCCCCCCCCGATCGAGCCCGCCTCAGTGCTCGCGCGTGCGCCCGACCCCACCTGCCACCACCGCGACCCCACCTGCCACCACCGCCGCGTTCGTCCCATCGCCCTTGCCGGGCTGCCTGGCTTGTACATTGACGACTCATCCTGGCCTGCTGTCACAGGCTTGCGCGGCCTACGAGGCCAGGTTCACCGACAGCATGTCACCGAGCGTCGCCCAGAGCTCCTCGTCGTCGTCGAAGCCAACCTGCCGCTGCATCCGCTGCACCTCGTCGGCCGCCGCGGCGGCGCCCGGCGCACGCCACCACCACTCGCCATTGCCGTTGAATGCCGAGGCGACGGACGAGCCGTTGCTGCCGAGACCGTCCATCCTGTAGTGATGAGTACTGCCGCTGTTGTCGTAGCAGCTGCTGGCGCTGTTGTTGCCGTTGCTGTTGCTGCTGTGCTCGTTGTGGCCGCCGCAGCAGTACTCGTAGCTGATTTCGGACGCCTCGCGCTCGTCGCCCTCCCCGTCGGCCTCGCCGTTCCGAGCGAACCGGCCCTTCACCCTCGGCCGGCTGTCCGCCAGCGTCTTCCTGCATGCGTACTGGATGGAGAAACCGAACGTTAGCTACCACGAACGGGAGATGCAAAGCATTTGCAGGGGAGATTATATGATGCGGTGGATTACAGTGATCTTCTTGTTGAAGTTGCGCTGATGGCGTTTGACGCGGTAACGCTCGATCCGCTCTTTCCTCTCCTCGGCGCTGTAGCGCCCGACCTTCTGGGAGAAGGGCCCGCCTCCCTCTTGGCCGCTGCCGCCATCGCCCGACGGCACCGCCCGTGGCGGCGACGACCCGTTCATCCCCTGTTTCATTGCCATGACACACAGCAGAGTTCAGTTTCGACAACTGTGTCGTGTGTGCCGACGAATTAACATTCTGGCAGTTGTGCACGTGACGATATATATATATATAAATATATACCTGGAGATCACCGGTGCTGAAGACGCGGCGGACGGGGCAGGAGGAGGTGAACTCGAAGAGGTCGCCGGAGGAAGAGGAAGGGGAGGACGAGAGCGGCGGCAGAGGCAGCTGGTGGTGCGGCGACGGGGAGGACGGAGAGAGGAAGCCATTGTTGCCAGCGCCGCTGGCGAAGGAGGACACGTCGGCGAGCTGGATGTGCACCGGAAGCGAGTGGGAGCTGATGCTCCTCTGGATGCTGTTGTAGTAGGAAAAAGCAGGCAGCGACGACGACGACGACGAGGAGTAGCAGGACGACGGCGGCGACGAGAAGGCGCCAGCGACATTGCCGTCGAGGTACCCCGGCGCGGCGGCGCGGGGGATCTGGGCCGGGACGGTGACGGACAGCGCGGCGGCGGAGGAGAAGCTCGCCGCGTGGTGGTTCATGAGGGCGTCGCTGTAGGAAGGCGCCGACGAGGGTGAGGAGGAGTGACGGAACATGGCTTTGCTTTGCTTTGCTTTTGGACGTGAGAAAAAAAGGTTTGGGACTTTCTTTGCGTGAACTGTGGTGTGGTTTGGGGGGGAGTCTTGAGAGGAGAGGGGGTGCGCTATAAGAAGTGGGAGGCTTGCCGTGTATTCTGCTGGTAGTGCAGGGTCCTGTGCGCTCTGAAAGGTGGCGGGGTCACCCCTTAAAATCTAAAAATCTTATCAGATTCTGTGGCAGCAGTATAATTGCACTGCTCATGGGAATGTGTCTGTGCAGTCAGATCAATCTTCAACAGTGGTACTACATCTACATTGCACCGTGCCATTTCAAGATAGGAATTATGATACAGATAACGGTGTGCACCGACTAGGCAAACCAAATTTTCGCTACTAGGAGTAGATTGGAGAGCATGATTGGGTGGTCAAACGAGAATGCCCACCAAATTTTGAGACCGAACCAAATAGTGGCCAAAAAATGATCAAATGTGTTAGAGTTTAACTGGCTTGCTTGTGCTAAATACTTGGTGGGAAACTAAACACACATATAGACGAGCAAAATATATGTTATATGTATATATAATACCTCCGGCTCTGGGTATAAATATGTGAGGTATCATCGAACCATCCGATCTCTTGACATGAAACATTTCACATATAATAAAGCAACAAAAAAACAGGATAGAATTTGTTCATTTGTAGTAAGCCATGTCGAAGATGCAGGGGCGAAGCTAGAACATAAGTTCACCGGGGTCCTGCCTATCACATAACGGGGTCATTAAGCACTATTAAGGATCATGTACAGTGATTTCAGTTGATTTTCTAAAAATCCATCGGGGTCCGCTGACCCCGATGACAAGCTGCAGCTCCGCCCCTGCGAAGATGCAGAGCCATCCATGTAGAATCCAACAGCCAAGGAGTGGGGATGATTGGACATTATATTGCAACATCACTCGAAAAGTATGTGGCGAGCAACAGTTTTACCGGTGGTCAAACTTTCATAACTTTATTCTCAGGTCTAGACTGTTTTTTTTGTTTAAGAAGTTGAAATGTCCTTCGCAATTTGACCATTATAAGATTGCCTAGAGTCTAATAATAGTGATGAAGAGCATCAAATGCACTCTTTTACTGCTGCATTATGAGGCATAGGGCAATAGTTCCTAGACAAGTTGTTTTGTCCTTTTATATATGAACTTAAGGTGCTATTGGAAGCAAGATGCTTTTCCTTCAAAATAGAAGAGAGACATATTCTAGCCCTTTGATAAAAAAAATGGGGGTCATTCTGAAGTTAACAATTATAGGAATGAACATAGGTGTCACAGCTAGAGAATATGCTCCAACTAAGTATACGACGATTAACAAACACAACGAGCTTGATGCTTGTGTCCCTTTTCCATATAAAATGGGATCAATAGGGTACTGAGCCTCGGCTTACTGAAAGATATTTTTCATCTGCCGACCGTCTGAAATTAATTAAGTTCACGGTAATTTTTAGTTTCCACTTCAGGTAATAATATGAATAAGATGGTCTTTAACGATCAGATTAGAGAACAAGACCTTAGCAAGTCAACAACCTTCCCATGAACTTATGGACCAAAAGAAGTCATTACCCGAATAAACGAAGACAGCACATGTCAAACGAAGAACTGTTATAGCCATTGGAGGACTCGCACAGAAAAACTGTTTTAGTGCCACTTGACAAACTTTTGACAGCACATGTCAAACTAAGAACTGTTATAGCCATTGACTCGCACAGAAAACAATCCACTATTCCCAGTACCTGTGTTGACTTCAATTGTCGATCGAGATGCCAATCAGATACATTCACTGTGAATACAGGAGAGCAAACCCGAAATGCAGCAAACAACAAAGGTGTAGAATACTTGCTGTAGTTAGACAAAGATATGCAGCTTGGACTTCGAACTTTGATTTCGATTCGGCAAAGCTTAAGTCAGAAGCAGCTCGAGCTTTGCCAAGCAGCCCTTATCTTCGTTCAGTACAGTAAGGTCCCGGTGGTACTGCAGAACAAAGTTTCCTGTAGTAGCCCCATAAGAAATAGTGCTCGTGTTAGACGAACAAGAGATGCTTTCATGAATTATTCCAGGACAGTTTGATATGAAAGATATGCGTCGTTGTCAAAGATCTTGTAGGGCTCAATGTTACACAGTTGCATTGGACCAGGAAAAAAAAAAGGAGATACCTCACCACGTACCTCTTCAAGCAGAAGAAAGCACTGAACGAAGATTGTTTCCTCATAATAAGCAAAACCTGCACAGGGCAGAAGCAAGTATGTTGGGTCCTCTATACATTTTTTTTTTTGCCATTTTCCCGGTAAGATGTCACTTAGTTGATCGCGCAGAGTACTTTTTAATTAATTTAGCTTAACTACATTTCCACCTGATTTACTGAGATTTATCTCTCCATAACATATCCTCCAAGTTTTTTTTTCTACCATTCATTGGATTTACTAATACCAAGAACTGTTGTTCATATATGACTTAAATGCATCCCAAATGTGTCCTTCTGTTAAAAAAGGCTTAAGATGCTAAGCACATTATCCATTAAGACTGGGTTTGAGATGCTCTCCCAACAATTCAACTCAATAGTTTGATAAATTTTATCCTTTTGGAATGGCATATTCAATTATTAATGCAAATTCTGTTGCAGAATAGGCCTTACTTTGTTATTTTCTTTCTTTCTTTTCTCGTTTTAGTAGAAGGATTATTGGAATATAAATTTAAGGTGGCGGTATGACCAATTTAAGGATTAACTTCTAGGTCTTTTTCTTGAACACACAAGAGAGCTACCTATCATTGCATTAATAGGAAGAAACAATATGATCAAATATAGTGGCAGAGGCAGCTGACTGAGCCATCGGTGTCAGCTCCATTGCACACTGGTGTTAGCTCCATTAATGAACAACACGGAACATAACTCCGCCTCTGATGACATGTCGAATCCACGACCGGGATTACTTTTCTTTTACAGGCGGACCTTCTACAAAAATTAACTCCGGGATTACTTTTCTTTTACAGGTGCACCTTCTACAAAAATTAACTCCGGGATTAGTTTTCTTTTATAGGCACACCTTCTACAGAAATTAACTCCCCTACGAACTTGCCTAAAATTGTAGGCTCTCTCCAGCTCCAGCTAGCCTGATCAGCCCTCTCATGGAGTAATGTAGTGACCGTGGGACGGCCGCCATCGATGATGCACTGATCAATGATCAGCCACCACAAGTAGTAAGGCGGGAAAATTTCAGGATTCTTATATGAGTGGCGCGTTACATGGACCATCTGACTAACTATTATTTTCTGAAGATTGCACATCGAAATAAGATCTAATTTAATCTTGTATCAAAAGTTTTTCCAATGAATCACATATGGACCTACCTTTGTCTTTTTAAAAAAACATACCAAACTCATCTCAGCAAAATCAATATTCCTTAGATGATAGCATCAGCATCAACCATCTATTTCCTCCTTACTTTCTCAATATAACAGAAAAGCATTGTTAAAGAAAGAAAGCAATACAAGAAACTCATAGTAGTGCCATTCAGATGCAGAGGCACGTCTTTGACTTATGTAAGACATGCCGCACACGAACTAAGTTTAGACTAAACATTGACAAAACATGATGAAGCTTTTGCACAATTATCTCTAACATTGCTACTTCTATTGATGCCCCTGCATGCAAAATGACATTGTCACCTGAAAGCAAAATTGATGGGATCATGAAGCTTCTCCAAAATCCTGCCTCGAAAGGTCATCGGATAATAATGATGTCACTATCAGAATTCAGAGATGACAAGAATATTATGTGTACTTTCAGACTAACAAGTCTTTGAGTTGTTCTGAAAGAGTAAGTCGACATTTGATTTGACTACATGCATAGCATATTTATCATTCACATCCATGATAAATAATTACCTTAAAGAACTTGAAAATAGAAAAGGAATTTACTGATAGCAATATTTGATTGACAAGCCAGTATAATAATGCACTTAAATGACTGAATTTCTCAAAGATGTTGGTCAACTTGAAAATAGTTGCACCATTATTTTTTTTCTATAGTGGGTAGGCAAATAACAAATCAAATTTTCAACTGAGCACATTTCAATGCCATCCCACCAAAAAGTCACGATAGACGCATAGGTCAGTGTGGCATTAATACATTCGTGTGTCAGATTCCTCTAGTATTTTGGCAGTAAGGATATACATACATCAATGAACAAGTCAAAGAAGGAAAGAAACAGCTTGGATCACATGATCCTCAACAGTCTTAAATCTACAGACACAACATTCAATCATAACTAGAATGTTTCCCGAGAAGATCATTCATATCGAATGGGAGAAAATATTAGTTGGCAATCTAACAAGTCTTATCTAAAAAGCCCTGGCCTCATGTCAGAAACTGGCCTCGGCATTGCAGGCATACATGAGAATATTGATGGTTTTTTCGGCTTAGAACCAAATAAGAAAGTCCGTAGAGGTACCCCAGCCTTCACTGATAGTGATCTCAAGTTATGTTGTGCTCGGTTGCTTCTCCCAATGGAAAGTTCAATGTTGTCTCTGAGCTTCAAAAGAGCCCTCCCAATCTCCAGTTGGAGGCCCCTTACATGCTCAAGCCCAGCTTGTAGCTCTTTGGTGACCTTGTTATTTTCTTGCTTCATATTACTCACCTCACCTTGGAACTTTGCAGCCTGGAAAGGAGTAAAGTGAGCTCCGTTGGTTTGATCCAATGTTGTGACCTTCGATATCTCCTCTTGTATGTTGCACAGCACAGATAATCTACTCTCAAGCTCTCCCTGTAACAGCACATTCTTTTCCAACCAAACTTGTAAATCAGTACTTAAGTCACGGAATATCTTTTCAAGGGCAGCTGACTCTTGTTTTCTAGCAGTCTGACTAGTAGAACCAGGGTCTAAGCCCTCCTGAGTGTTTGTATCAGTAAGTCTATCCAGCTCAGCTTTCGCTTTATCAAATGTTTTTTGGAATTTCTGGATATATCGATAGGATGTACTGAACCTCAACCAAAAGTCCAAGCTTTCCTCCAATACTCTGCTAATTTCTTCTCTGAATTTCCCTTCTAACGAAGAAACATCTGGTTCTTCATCTTCGCAATTCGTCATGTATTCTTCTATTGCAGCAATCTCTTTGTCTTCAAGACTAGAATTGGTATCTGCTTTGGATGATTCTCCGGACTTCTCAGCACACTGAAGTTGAGAAGTGTTGAGCTTGGTCTGTAAAGATCTCAACATTCGCCTGAGCGAACGAATCTCATCATCTTTTGTTGCATTGGCACTCTTTAACTCCTTCATTTCTGACATGGCTTCAAGATGGTACTCTCGATTTTTCTTCTCAATTTCTGAAATCTGTTTCTTTGTATCTTTGTAGTTTTGAAGGATGGATGCATAATCTTTTAAGAGAATTTTATCCTTGCCTTCTAGCCCGTTCAAAACTAGTCGTTGCCACTCTAAGGTGCCATCTGCCTCTTCTTCCTGGGTGTCATTGGAGATGTCGAATGAGTCCAGTGAAACTTCATCCACTGATTTACCTGTAGTTCCTGAACCAGCGTGAAATGACTCAGAGAGTGTGCCGGGCTTATCTGCATCTTCTTGAGAAGCAACTCCTTCAGAATCTTCAGATGGGTCTAGTATTTCTTCACTCAGAGGAGCATCCAACTTCTCCACGAAATCAGTAAGACTGCTGCATGCTTCAGTTAATTGTTTGTGAATATTTCCATTTTCACTGTGCACAGACTTTTCAATACGCTGAATTGTATGCAGCACCTCCTCAACTTGCTTCAACCTCTCAGACAACTTGCTGGAATCCCCAACTAAAGCTGCCTTCTCTTCCTCCAAACTATCTAGGCGCTTATGCAGCTCATCTGCCTCAGCCCTCATTCTGTTGATTTGAGCATTCTGCGACGAAGCTGCAATTTCTAGCGCGATCACCTTATCCACGAATTCATCAACCTTTCCTGCTAGATGCACAACAGATGCCTCTGAGCATGACTCAAATCGTTGTTTGACCTTTTGGGATATCTCCTGCAGCTCAAGCCTGCGGTCTTGCGGAATATGATCGTTATCCTCTGTGGATGGATGTGCGGAGCTGGTAAGTATGTATTGATGATCAATTAGCTCCTTTTGATTATCAGGGTGCCCGCATTCATTCTTGAAAGATTTTAGCTTCTTTTTTGCTTCTATGACCCGTTCAAACTCTGTTCTTGCCTGTTGAGATGATCGCTTTTGCTGACCTTGCAAGTTAACCAGTGTATCCTCACAAGAAATAAGGGCCCGTGCAGCCATCAAAGCTCGAGCCTCATTGTCTTCAATAACCGCACTGGTACTAAAAGTTTCTTGCAAGCTCCAGACCTCCTCTTGCATCTCTGTTGCCTTCCTTTCAATATCCAAGTACTTATTTAGTGAGGATTCGTAAGAGCTCTTGAAGAACTCTTTCTCGGTCTGCAAAACCAAAATTTCCTTCTGCAGCCTCTCAATCGCTTCTTGTGCCTTGTCTTTGCTCATCTGAGAGCTAATCCTTCTATGTGTCTGTGCCCTCTTTGGAGCTGGGCTAGTTCCTCTGCCGATATTGATCCCTGTGATGCCTTTCGGGAATCCGTCGCCATTGTCATTTTGTAGTGAGAGTTGGACCTGCTCTGGAAATGCGGTTGCTATAGTGTGATTTGACTTGTGGAGCTCCCCTGATATCCGATCACATCGATCAGCAAGCGCCTGGTAAGATCTATATGTCTCCTCAACAAGTTTTACCAGCTCAGGCCTGTTCTTAAAATACAACTCTGCCTTCTTTGCGAAAGTGTCAGCATCTATCTCTATAAGTTTGATCATGGCCTGCACCCTCGTTTCCATCTCTGCAAAGACAGCAAAATATATCTTGAACAATTACGAGAAACATGATGCGCATTGGTATAGGAAATGCTACATCATTTCTGGACAGTCATTTCTTGTTTAAAGAGATATAATACTGACAAAATTGGCCGCAATCCCGAATCCCGTTGTTGTAGTTTGTTAATTGGTAGACATAGCCTAGTGTTCCTAAACCGTGTGCAAGTACCTGGAATAGCCTACGTGTAATTTCTAAACGATTATTTTTCTTCTTAATGCAATGATACACGGCTCTGCGAATTCTCGAAAAAAAAATGGCCGCACAAGCAAACAAGCTGTAACACTAGTGAACAAACACAACGAGATTAACCAATGCGTCGCTTTGCTATTTGCTAACCTATGCAGATAATGATTTCTGATATGTTCCTGTGTTATGTGGTCATGTGGAGGTTAAGCAATGTAGCTAGCAAGATTATATTACCTTGAATATTGCCGTCGAGCCATTTGGACTGCGTGCTGCGGATGTGGCTCGCCCACCACCACGAGTAGGCGTTGCTCGCCGCGCGCCGCAGCATCGCGGTCTGCTACCTCCTTATCCCGTCCTCCCTTTTTCCTTCAAGTTTCTATTCGCCCTAACCTTCCTCTAGTACGGCTGCTGCTGCCGCCGCTACTCGCGCTTCGCTGACCACGGTTGTGGGGTTCGAGACGGGGCAGGTCCGGCCGGAGGACGCCGGAGCGAGATGAGGCGAGGCGGTGGCCGTGGAGAAAGCCATGGCGAGATAGGGGGGCCGCAGGGCAGGTGCGCCGCCACGGGTGGTTGCCCACGGCGCGCGGGGGATGGGTGGTTCTGCGGCAGGCCGCGAGGAACGGGGCCGAGCGTGTCTCAATTCTCATCACTTTTGCCGAAGTTCAACGGAATTTTGACCGGTGATATCACTCCATGAAGAAGTGAAGAAAGACTCCCACCGCACCTCTATTTTAGGTGCATTCTTGTTTTAGAGATTTATGGTTGTATTTGCTAAAATATTTAAGCCTCATTTAGTTTAAAAAAATTGATGTCAAGTTGGTGAAAGTTGGTGGCAAATTGACATTTTTTATGAAAATGGCACGGTTATCAGTGTGCGAAGTTAGTGGAAAATTAGGGACTAAACAAAGCCTTAGTTTCAGTTTTCCACTCATGATATTATATGATTTTCTTAATAAGGTTGGACTAAATTTTTGTAGCAAACCAGGGCAAAACCTAAAAGGAAGACACTATTTTCTTAATAGGTAGTATATTCTTGTGCGTGAATAGTGAAATCTAGGATGAATTTTACTTTAGAAAAACTAGGATAAATTGTAAATTTTTGAACCAACAAATGGTTGTCTAGCTCTTCCTCGATTTTCTCTCCAGTTTCATTATTGCTGTGCTTGTATCATTGAGGTGGTAAAGAACAATTTTAGTAGAATCAGGCTTAATAGGTTGGATAGGTTCTTTGATACAAGTAACTTAAGATTAAGCTCGTGATTTAGGTTCTTCGAGGTCCTACAGTACAGTGTATCGTATGACAACTCAATTTCTATGAGAACTATGATTACCCAAATCTGAGCCACATGATCTTGATCCAAGGGTGATCTAAGAGGATGGTGGGAGGGGGATTTGCAAAAGGGATCCAAGGGTGATCTAAGAGGATGGTGGGAGGGGGGATTTGCAAAAGTCAATTATACTTTTACAGATCCCCCCTCCCACCTATCCCTACGTTCTCCCCTTGGATTAAGATCATGTGACTCAGATTTGAGTTCTTATAGGAACTGGTTCTCATATAATACGTTGCCAAGTCTAAATGAAACCAACTCTTAGTGCATTTGAGAGAGGAGAGACGTAATCCTGTGAAACGACAGACGAAAAAGTCAAACATCGGCGGAAACGTCTCCACTCAGGTGTGTTTCACGGTGATTCTTTCGATCGAGTCTAAATAAAACCAACTATGGGTAAAGACAACGTATCCTATGAGAACTCAGTTTCTATAAGAACTTAAACATGAGCCACATAATCTTGATCCAAAGGTGATCCAAGAGGATGGTGGGAGGGGGGTGTTTTCATTATTTAGACCAGGTTCAGATTACAAACTAAACACTATTCATTCAAACTTTTCATTATTTAACTATTTCTCTCTCACATAACACGATTCACATGACTTAGGTGCAGTGTTTTTCTACAGCTATAATATTTTTTACCCCAATCTGAACACAACCTTATCTTTTTTTAGTGCAACGAATTAAAATGGGTTGCATTTAAGTCGTTATTACATATTAGCCCACAAAAAGATCATTTTTTAAGCATATGTTATTTGGTGGCGAAAGTGATTCTGATTCATTTTTTTGTAGAATCTGGGGCCGAAACATGTTTACGAGAATTTGGAGCTATACGAAACGAGCCCTTACATACCGCGATTAACATTTTTATGATATAATTTGGCTTTTATATGTATATAAAATCTCACTATACTTACAGAACTGCTTCGGGAGCACAATTAATAGCTAAACATGTTTCAAAAGTTGACATCACGCAACCTGTTTCAGGTTGTCTTTTAAACTACACATTAAAACACACACAAAGCCTTTAGTTAACAGCATCATTCATGATGAAAATACAGTAAATTAAAAGCACCTATTACAGCATCGTTCACGACAGTAAATAATAGAGAGCTTGAAAAATGTTTCAATTTGTATTCATTCGCCCCGACCTTTACAATTTCACCTTAATTTTTATTTTTGGTTCCCACAGGCCAGAGGCACAGGAATTCTATCATCCCGCTAAAAACTGGCTTCATGAGAAAATACTAATACCGCCTAAACACCATCAGAACGAATCACGCTTTCACGTCCCGCCAGCGAAATGAGAGCAATTGGTGTACAAATTATAATCCCGCGCTAAACTTTTCGCAAAACTATTCAATTTGGGCGCCCAACGCAACCCCCCCCCCCCCCCCCCCCCCGCCCGCCAACTCACCGATCCGCACCACAATCCACGTCACCGATCCACGGCATACCAATCTCCCGATCCCAACCGTCCAGTTCCAGCTCATCGAACGGCGAAGCCAGCCTCCGCGCCCCACCGCTCGCCCTTTAAATATCCTATTCCCCTTCTTCTCACGGCACTCATCATCTCTCCAAATCCCACTCCCAAATCCCCCAATTCCCCAACCTCTCCGTCTCCGAGTTCGAGCGAGCGACCATGTCTGGGCGCGGCAAGGGCGGCAAGGGGCTCGGCAAGGGCGGCGCGAAGCGTCACCGGAAGGTCCTCCGCGACAACATCCAGGGCATCACGAAGCCGGCGATCCGGAGGCTGGCGAGGAGGGGCGGCGTGAAGCGCATCTCCGGTCTCATCTACGAGGAGACCCGCGGCGTGCTCAAGATCTTCCTCGAGAACGTCATCCGCGACGCCGTCACCTACACGGAGCACGCCCGCCGCAAGACCGTCACCGCCATGGACGTCGTCTACGCGCTCAAGCGCCAGGGCCGCACCCTCTACGGATTCGGCGGCTGAGGGGCGCCGCTGCCCCTGGGTGCAGAAGTCTTGGGTCGCGGTCAAGAAATTGGTGGAGGAGACGAGGGCGTGTCGGTCTATCATATCAGTAGTGATAATTATTGGTTGGTGGTTTGGACCATTCTAAAGCCGTGGCCAAGTAGTGACTAGTCCTAGGAGTTGTGCAAAAGCTCATCTGCATCTGCTTATCTGTTCTGAACCTCTAATATATGAATCCGGTGGCTTGCCGTGTTATGATGTGGATTTGCTTCATACCCTGTCCGAACTACTGGTTAATTTGATTCAAATCATACTGCCTTTTTAGTTTTATAACAGTAAAGGCGTCGCTTGATGGGGATTGTTGGGACCAGTCATTGCCCAGACCCAGCCATTGCCATTTTTCTTCAGATGTATTACCTCTTTGTCATCTGTATCTGTATAGTTTTGTTAAACATGATAAAACACGAGAGTTTGGTTGAGCCCCGCTGCCATGTACACCAAGTGCATTGATCGTCCTCAATTTGTGCACCATTTGCTTTGACAATATGCTCGAGCTCTCAAAGGACAAAATTCAAACTAGAATATTTCAGAGCAATTGTATTCATGTTGGCTGTTGCACGCATCCGATACACTGGAAAAATGGATAAGGCCGCATGATTTTTCCTTAATATTTGTTTAGGGGCAAATACAGTACAACGGTCACAATTGGGCCACTTTCCACAATCGGCGTGGAAGCCCATTGACTAGATTTTTCGGTCCACACACTGCTCTCCTTCCGCGAGCCCACTACGTGATCCGAGCCCTTCTCCCTTTTCTTCTCCTTCCTTGGTCCTCCACGTACTTCCCCCAACCGTATTAAAAACTGCAACGCCCACGCCAATCTACTTCAACCTCCCGCCTCCGCCGGTCCGCCCACTTCAACTCTCAGACCCCCGCGCCGGCGCGCACAATCCAACGCAATCACGAGGGCCTTTTCTGGTGGGGCGCCTCCGTCCAATCTGGCTCGGGTGACCGTATTGGCGGGCGTTTGGAGTGCTCTCTTCCGAGGGCATCTAGGGTTCCGGCTCGGGCTCTGGAGGTTCAGGGCGCTGGGGTACGGCGAAACCGGGCGGATCCGACGATAAGTTAGCCGTGGTATGCTTCCACTGCCCGACTCACTACAGCATTTTGGTCATTCACTGGCACTGCTGCTTTCCTGTGCTTCCGATTGCTTTTTTTTTTTAGCACAATGTGCTTCCGATTGCTGGATTTGTGTCTTGTACTCGTGTGTGATGCTGATGATGATGGAGTGCAAATAACAATAATGGCCCATTGCGAAAGCTCTCGTTCGCAGCAATCCCCGAAAGCATAGGTGACCGTCTCCCGAGTTCCTCCGACACATCTGTTTCGCCGCCTGCTTTCATTCCTTTCCCCATTGCGTCTTCTAAACCTAATCTCCCGCCGCCAAGCTGCCGAGGCTCTGCTAACCTTCTCCAGTCAGTCATCTCTTCTAGTGCTGAGCTGTGGCGCTTCAGCAACTCTTCATCTGGCGAGGTACTTGGTGAGACATACAGCTAGTTGATTGGTGCTGGATGTATGACATTATCTCCTTCGCTGCTATATTAGAAAACCAAGGTCGCGGAGTATATCTCGAAACAAGAGAACCAGAGAGCAGTAGAATGACCTGTAGAATTACTTGACAGTTTGACACTTGAATATAACTCAAATTTTGCTTAGTTTGGCATCTGTCTAGCGATAAAATGAATTTGTTTTTGTGCTTTCTCTTCTATATTTTGTGATTATGTGCTTATACCATATTATGATTTAACTGCAACCACTATCATGTCATTAGTTAGCTTTTCAGGAATACGACGGAGCTGCTCATTTTCTATTAAGAAGAAAGTTTAGTACATGGTTCTAACTATGTGGCTTTGATGCATCGTGCATGAGTCTCTTCTACCACAGGATACTGGGATTATATTTGATTATACAATAATAATAATGGCTGAAAGATTTCACTGCCTGCATTACACATGTCTGCGCAATAACAATCCTAGATCCTTTGGTACATGCTGAGACCACAAGTCAGCATCAACCTGTACCTTATACAGGCTAGTTAGCTCTTACAATTTTTTTTAAGTCTGATCACATATTATAATAGCGAACAAAAAATTCTTCATGGTTGCATACAAAATTTTATTGGCACACGCCCCTGGTACTTTGTCTTCAAAGTCAGATATTATAATAGCGAACAAAAATTCTTCATGGTTGCATACAAAATTTTGTTGGCACATGTCCCTGGTGCTCGTCTTCAAAGTTTAGTAGTCATAATGATTGGTTGTACTTATCAGGGCCTTATGCTCCTATAATATGCAAGTGATGCCTTTGTGGCGTTTTCCATGCTTCATCCATAAAACTGGGGCTCAAAATTTTTTGCCTAATTGTTGTCTTGTTTTGCCAGATACACTGTTCTGTATTGATGCTTTTAGTTTTGTTCATATAAATATTGATCTGACAATATTTTCTCTGGTTGTTAATCCTAACAGATCAGGAGCTTTGAGCAGATCATTCCACACCTGTCATTAGCTTCAGGGCATCATTCTTGGTCTTCTTTGACTGGGACTTCCTTGAACTATTTGATGGATACCACAAACCAAAATGCAGTCTACTATGATCCCCAAAGAGATGTTTCAGTTCCAGGACCTACTCAAAGTGTGACAAATAGCGAGCCTCATGTGGTTCAGTCAGCTAACTCTTATGTGCCTTGCTTAACATCAGTTCAACATGACTACAATGCTGCTCAACATCCAAACTATTACTATAACTATCGACAAGCAGAAAATGATTCTTCTGTTCAAGTTGTAGTTCAAAGTCCAGGTGCTGCTTATCAGCCTCTTGCTTCGTTTCAGAATTCAGGATCTTATGTTTGTCCTGCAAGTAACACATATTATAATGCTGGTACTCATCAGATGGCGCCAGGATATGCAACAAGCAGCTATTATTATTACCATCAAAATAATGCATTGGCTGATGGGAGTTCTGTAAATAATCATGCACAATCATATCAGAGTTACACCCCAGATATAGCCCAGAGTTCTAATTCATTACCCACAAGCTCTGTCCACTATCAACAGCATTATAACCAATGGCCTTATTATTATGATCAGTCTGCACAGACTTTAGGTGGTCTTGCGGTTGCTGGTAGTACTACTTCCATTACAAAAGCTGCTGTCGTTGGTTCTGATTATGTACACCCCAGCGACCAGCCACCTCCACCAGGCACTACATCATGGAAGACTGATTTTGATAACAGTGCTTCACCTACTGCACAGGTAAAATGTATCATGCCCCCTTTCCTTTGCTTTTAATGTTGATAACAGCGCACAAGTAGTCAGTTGTCCTTTTGGACAAAGGACAAGCTGTTACCTGGCCATGTGCAATCCCCCAGTTTTCTTTTCTGTTGCATATACTCCCTCCGTCCCATGAAAAATGCAATTCTAGTGTTTGAAAAAAATCTCATAAAAGAGTCGTACTTCTGTAAAGCTTCACTTAGAGGTTCTTCTTTGATCCCCGGACTCATTGAAACATTGCATTTAGTGCAATGCACACACCACTTTGTGTTGAATCTTTAGGAAACTTATTAATTGTGTCTTGGTCCATGGAGCCATGGTATTTTGGATTTCAAAACATAAAAAGGTCTGACTGATGTGTAACGGGCTTGATAGCATTTCATTGATATTTTGCTTCAATGGCTATGATGATTACTTTTCTTTAAGGAGACCATATCTTTGTTTGCTATCTATGCTATAGCAATTATGGTTAAGGTTTTGTTCTGGTTTTGCTAAATTTTAACTATCCGATTTTTTCCAGGCACCAGGCATTCAAGGATATCAAAACCAGTATGCCCCCAAGGCCACAGTCGCTCCAGTGTTTCAAAACCAGTATGTTAACAACACAGCAGGTATCTCAACGTTTCAGAACCAGTATGCCAGCTCAGAGTACCGGCATAGCTCTGCAAACTATAATCAGCTCCCACTAAGTATCCAAGCTGATCAACAAAACACTTGTCACCTACATGGTTCGAGCTCAAATGTTTCTTCAGCCAACCATGTTTCTGAAAACTCTCGTGCACCTGGGCAGGATTCTGTGACATCAAATGTCCACATGGTAAACAAATTACATATCCAAACAAATCCTCAAATAGCCCCAGGTCTTCCAATAGGAACGCCTAAAGTGGACAAGTCAAATTTGGAAGCTGATTCATCATCAAAACCTGCTTATGTTTGTGTTTCCATGCCCAAGAATGACCTGAAAGCTGTAGCTGTACAAGGTGGTTCTGAAGCAGTAATGCAGGTGACGGTAGGTTCCATTTATTTCATTCTTTTTCGATGATATGATTAAACAGCTAAGGTTAAGCTTTACTTTACTCCATTCTTATGCGATGATATGGTAAGCTTTACTTTACTCCATTCATTTTTCTGAGCATGGAGGATGTTGTATGATCACACGTTTAAACTGAATCCTTGCTCATTAGACATACAGAACCACTCTAAAAAAATATATGCATTATGAAATTGAAATACTACTGATGAACTCTTGATTTTTTTTTTAAAAAATATTAGAATTGTACCCTCCTGCCCTCGGTAGAATATCTCACACTAAAACTTCTGAAAGCTTACAATTTCAACAAATAAATTATGTAATATGTCAATATGCACAACATTATTTATATTCACCAACCTATTGACATTGCTTCATGCTATAGGGATCATTCCCTGTTTCACTTCGTACTTATGTTGAGCGGAGTCTTGCCCGTTGCAAGGATGATGCCCAGAGGACTGCCATCCGAAGAATGTTGAAAGAGGTTAAGTAATTTTGTTTTATTCTTTTTGCTCTAGTTGGCTTTCCAGTTATATTGTCACTTAGGTTCACTTTGCATGCTGTTAATATTTGCATACAAAAGATCTGGATCACTTAAGAACAGAAGTATTTCCACATATCTGTTGGACTGGGTATGGCAAGGTATTATACACATGGCCGTCAGCTCACAAGGGAAAAACTAGACCTTTTTCGTTTTGGTTAGCTGTGAGCCTATAATTAACAACGCTTTTAAATTTTCTTGTGCAACTATTGAATTTACTGCACAAGGAGCAAACATATGTGACATGTCTTCACATTTCAACTCTGCAGTAGTTTCAAATTTTAAATTATCTATGCCGCTGGGTTGTCCTATTTATATAAGCTTTTCTCTCCTAATCCATCAACTTTTATTTGGAGTCTATTAACTTACAACTCATTTTACTCCTGAAAAATTCAGATAATCACAAAGGCAACTGCTGATGGGACCCTTCATACGAAGAACTGGGACATTGAACCACTATTTACTTTGCCAGAAATTGCTACAGGCACAAATATGACTGGGTATGTGGGTCTTCCGTCTATTTTCTTTCTATTAGTTGTGATTAAATATCAATGCATGCTATATGACTGTAATAACCAGTAAATGATATGATTGACTTTGATATTGCTTGATGCAGCTTAATATGTATTATCTGATGTTTAAACTGTTGACAATGCTTCTTCCTTAAGTAGATCGCACGGATATTAGTTTTTTTATTTGCAAAAACTTATTTTAGTTTTTAGTTACATAAAGATAAAAGAACCTTAGCATGGGTGGACTTAGCTTGTGGTGACTTTAGCTGAACTGCCAGCTCTCCAAAACAGAACCTATTTCAATCAGCTGACCCTTATTTTGTTTTTGCTTATTTGGCAGCACTGGGAATGATTCAAGTCCCTTTTCCTTTCCATCATCTAGGAGAAGTCCTAGTAGACGAACGAAAAGTAGGTGGGAGCCTGTTCCAGAGGAAAAGGTTGCTAACAATGTGGAATTTCCTAAACAATCTGCAAAAAGTAATATCTGCAGTAGTTTGGAACCAACGAAAAGAACGGTAAACCTTTGGGCTGGCTTATATTTCATGCCTACCATTTAGGAAACTATAGCTTTGACTATAGCCATCATCCCGTGCTTATTTTTATGCACAAATTTTTTTCTGGTGAATAAATTGCAGAGTAACAGTTGGCATCTGAGTAAGTTTGTCCCATCGTGCCAATCTCCTTTGAGCCAATTTAGTCAGAGGTCTACTAAAAAGCAGCGAACTGGTGGCGGTGCAAGTTTAACTGAAAATGGAAATGTCTCAAGTGACAGTGTTAAGGAGCAGGATTTAACGAAATATTACGTGAGTTCAATCACAATAGCAAATTCACCTGAGGAAAAGAAACGACGGGAGCATAGATCTATGCGTTTTGAACGGAGACAAGGTTCATCATCAAAATCTGGAAGTTCTCTACAAGATGAGGATGCCACAGCCAACATATATACAAGGAGAGCTTTGTCGCTGTTGCTTAATAGAAGTAATGGGGACGGTGCTGGCTGTGGCTTAGCAGTGGAGGATTTGGATTGGGATACACTAACAATCAAGGGAACATGCCAAGAAATTGAGAAGGAATACCTGCGCCTTACAAAAGCTCCTAATCCTGCCGAAGTGAGGATTCATTTTTAATTATCTTGTAAATTGTAGGCAGGAAACACATGTTACTAGAAATAACTGATCTAGTTGTTAATTAGTAATTCATACTTGACACCTTCCTTAGGTTATTTATTACGCCTTGTGCAGGTTCGACCAGAACATGTCCTAGAGAAGGCTCTTCATATGGTTGAAACATCAAAGAAGAATTATCTTTACAAATGTGATCAACTGAAGTCTATTCGGCAAGACCTAGTGGTTCAGAGGATCCAGAACGAGCTGACTGTCAAGGTAGTCATCCATAGCCCGGGTTTGTGGTATACTGCATCGTGGCGTTTAATAATTAGATGCATATAACATAGAGTATGAGCTCCCTTATTATTTTCCTTGAAGAAAAGGGTTTATCATATTTTTATTTTATCTATTCCATTGTTTTGAATATTTTATACACGAAAATATAAGTTAATGCCAATCATGTGCTCCATTTGATTATTCTTGAGGACACCATTTGAACCTTGCATAATCATTCCCCTTATAACTTTTGTACTACTTGTTTCAGGTTTATGAAACCCATGCACGTTTAGCTATCCAATCTGGAGATGTACCTGAATATAATCAGGTTTGTCTGTCTTGCTTTAATTTATTTTATTGCTTGAATAAGTAGAACATTCATGTGCCATATGCTATTATAATATCCTAGTTGCTTGTGTGAAGGGAAATAAATAAGGGTGCTGAGGATTGCCTTTATGCTTGTCTACACAGATAGTCTTGCTAGCAGTTGCCTATTATGTTAAAAAAACTCGACCTGCGGGGGGTAAGACCACCCCCGAAGCGTTTCATTACTAGAAGAAGACCTTCTCACACAGGCCGAAAACCCCCCGAACCCCTCTCCGTCCCTTACACGAGGCCCACACGTTCCCTGTGAGAGTCGGGCCGGCGCTTAGCACCGTTACCTGCGACTGGGCTGGGCCTTAACCCGTGCTTTGGGATTACGGAGAGGCGAGGGGATTTTTTAACCCAGGCCATAATTCGTCCCCACTGGGAATCGAACCTGGGACCTAGGAGGTGCAGCCGGAGCTCCTAACCACTAGGCTAGAAGTCCATTTGCAGTTGCCTATTATGTTAGTGCATGCCCGGTGCCATCCTACATTGTAAGTTTAAAATGTGTAATTCAGGAGTCAGGATTCAGGACTGGTGGGAGGGAGACAACCCACAAGGTCCACATAGATCATGATAAATATTAGTTGCCTCTTTCTTTTTCGTCCCTCATATCTACTGTCCCTCTCTTCTGCAGTCTGGAGGTCAGCTGGGTGTTAAGCATTGAGTGTACTTAGGGCTGAGGGTGTTACTCTTATTTTGATATATAAGACGTTTATGGATCAGGCACATGGATGGAGGGTATGATTCCTAGAGAAAGAGAAGACAATATCACTTTGCTGTCCCTAATTAAATAAATTGAAAATAAGAGAATGGTAAGAATATTAGATACTAAGAGATACTACTTTTAATAAATGCTGGAATGATAAATATGCAAAATGGCAAACAGGGGCAAACATCAACGATTCACATGCACAAATTATATACATGCCCTAAAGAAAAAACCAGTGGGAGTACCTGTACTTCAAGCAATTGTGTAGTACAATACCAAGATGCTACTTTTGAGTTCAAACTGTAGTTTTGGGTGGCAACGTGTCATGTAAGGTTATCCCAGTCAGGATCCAGTCAAATGTAAAGCCTATATTTAAATTCTTATTGAAATCCTGGTTGTTTGACGTGTTGATATCTCGTAACTGAGACTAAATAAATAAGCAAAATAAAAACGTAGCTTTTAATTATTTTCTCCACAACATTTGCAGTGCCAATCTCAGCTGAAGAGGTTATATAGAGGAGGCATCAAGGGCTGTAACATTGAATTCTCCGCTTACAACTTGCTATGTGTCATGCTGCACTATATTAGCAAAAGAGATTTGCTTTCATCAATGGCAAGGTATGTGGCAGAGCCATGTAATTCTGTTATCCCTTCTCTGAAATCTTGGCTCTGCCACTGCATAATACGAGGATATACGATTTTGTCAATTTTATTGTTAGTTTGTTACCTGAGCTCTTGATGCATTTTTTGTTTTCAGCTTGCCAAAGGAAGCCAAGAAAGATGCAACTGTCAAGCATGCCCTTGAAGTTCGTTCTGCTGTCTCATCTGGCAATTATGTCCTGTTTTTCAAATTATACAAGGCGGCACCCAACTTGAACTCATGTCTTATGGGTATAGATCTTTCTCTCGGGCGCATATATACATATCTGTTGCCCTGTTAAACTGTCTCTGTTTCAGTCACGTGTACATTACTATGCATTCTGCTGTGCTCTTGGATTACAGACCTCTATGTGGAGCGAATGCGCTTTGAAGCCATAAAATGCATGTCGAAAGCATACCGCCCAACTGTACCAGTCAGATACGCCGCACATGTTTTGGGATTTGTAGGAATTGATGAAGTTCGTGAGGCTAATGGAGCTGATGGACTGGAAGAATGCAAGAAATGGCTAAGAGCACACGGTGCTGTTCTTTCAGTAGATAATAACGGAGAATTACAGATAGACACAAAGGTAAACCTTGAACCAAGGTCGAGCATTGTGTTTGTTACCTTGTGATTCTTGAAACAACATTTTGTAATTGTACTATTTTGACAGGTTTCTTCTACTTCTTTGCACATGCCGGAACCTGAGAACGCCGTTTCTCATGGTGACACATCTCTTGCTGTGAATGACTTTTTGTCTCGAGCATCTTAAAATGTCTTGGTGAGCTCCCATCCCTCCCCTCTTTTGCACTGGTATATGGAGTTTGCTGCACAAATGCATGTTGCCAATGGTAGTAGAGGTACATTTTGTTAATGCAAAACAGAAAATTGAAACAAATATTAGATGAAAGAAAATCACCGTTACATGAAACAAATAGGTGTCCAGGACAGAATATGGCAAGTACGTGACTTGTGGGGTCACATTATTCTGATGCTGCTGCATTGGCTGTATATTCATGTTAGTTTGCGTCACTAGAGTTCTATACGATCGTTAACTGAGATCAACGAACTGCTCAGAGTTACATTGGGTGGGACTGTGTCGGATACTTTGCCAGCCAGACCTTCAGTGTATATGCTGTTGAAAAATGTGTTCAAAACGACTCTGTGTAGTATTAGTTATACATTTCTGTATACATGCTGGTGACTAACCTCTCTAATTCTTCACAGATTACAGAAATTA
Source organism: Digitaria exilis (assembly GCA_015342445.1). NCBI lineage: Eukaryota > Viridiplantae > Streptophyta > Magnoliopsida > Poales > Poaceae > Digitaria > Digitaria exilis. Next base: position 1,750,081 of record JACEFO010001719.1, read on the forward strand.
GTTCATAGGAACCTGAAAAGGCTGATATTCTTGTCCTCAGATTTGTTCCCTTTCCTCATTTGATATGATACTAGTGAGACTCTAACGTCATTTGTGAAGCTTTTGGAGTTGCTTGTAGTTCGCCAGCGGGAACAGCATGACCTCGGGGCTAGTACTAGTCTTTGAAGAACTACTTTTTACATTTATCCATTACTGATTTTGTTGAACAGCGTCATCCTCAAATTGAAGTCTACTAGTTGCTTTTTGCCTGTAGTATTTCACCTTTTTTTTTTTAATTCTTGTTGCATGCTATGCATATGGATGGAATTTTAGAATGGTTCCATAACTAGCAGTATTGGTCTTCTAGTATCGATATGGATGCAACAAAATGGATTGCACAAGTTTCCTAGTAACTTCTCTGCATTACCGACAGCACATGACTATCCTGGTTGATGAAAAAATGTCGAACAATAATTTCTGATATGCACGGGCTCGACGTTGTCCTCGCGTGAATGCACTAGCACAACCACCTACAGTCCACTTGTACATTAATAAAGGGAAACCTTCCGTGCGAACCATGAGCATTGGAAATGGCTGCTTCATGTCGTTTAGAGTTTATTTACTACCTGTTGATCTACCATCAAACTATCAAAGTACCACAATGCACGGTCCCAAATCTTTAAACCGTAAAAAAAAAAAACTGAGTACACTGTACACCTCGGCTCCTTGCCTCTCCTTCCCTTTTTGTGGGCGAACTTCAGGCCCTTCTCGAGAATCGACATCTTATCGCCGATGGCTGGCCCCATTCCCGCTTGCTCCATTGCGCTCAAACGTGACGGTACTCCCTCGGCAAATCCAGATGGTATGGGTGGCAGCTACCAGGTGCAGCAACACCACGAGACCGCTCGGCTCGCGTGCTGGTGCATACGGCTGCGCACCGGGCACCTGCAATGATGCTGTAGGGTGTGGGTGTTGGCGCAGGAGTCAAGACGACGTAGGCAAGCAAGCTGCCCGTCGCCGTATGACCGTATCCCTCCCTCCCCTGCCCCGGCCTCGTCCACAGCCCATCTCTGCGTGGCCCGCAGCGTCTCGTCGGCACGCGCATTTGAGCCCCGCCGCACAGGGGGTTGCCATGCCGGCAGCGCCCCGCTGGCGGCTGGGCACACATGGCGCACCAGTGTCGAGACGGTGAGACGAGACGGACGGGACGGGACGGCCGGTGCGGGCGGGCGAATGAACGGCGCGATGGGGGGCCTCGGTTCCGCGCCGCGCGTGGCACAGTGATGGCGTCGCGTGATGCCCTTGCCCTGTTTCCAGCGGCCGCGGCGCGGCAGATGTGGGGGGACGCGAATGCGAGAAGGGGCACCATCAGCACCCTGCGCCCGCGGCAACACAGCGGGAATTAAACCAGCCAGCGCGGCACGGACTGACCCTGTGCTCCGTGTGTCGCTGGGGGATTTGCCATCGCGACACGACGTTGGCCGGCGGCCGCGTGAGAGTTGATGGAGTAGTGCTCCCGCCTGACGTCTGAGGTTCCGGCGAGATGTACCGCGGTTACCTGTTGCTTTCGGCTTTCCTATCCGGAAATGGGGGGATGCGTTTTTATAGACTTTACTTTACCATAAGCTCGTTTGTTGCTGCTTCATGCTTGCATGTCCACATACATGGGCGTTGCGTTTGCGTGTGATGAGTGATGCATTGGCGACCAAGCCTGCCATTTACACCGTACGGGACGTGTCGATCCTGAAAAGCTCATTATGTGCGGCCAAGTAGAGAGTACTCGCAGAAAGTAAGGTGTCAAAGTTCTCGGCTAATTACACGAGATAGATGCATGGGATACTACGGTAACTAGTCTAATGAATACATGTATTTGGTACTTGGTACCTGCTTTGTCATACGGCACACGCGACACACGGGACCGCTCCTTAGTCCTCCCCACATGCTGGTGGCACACGGAGTACTTTTTGTTTTTACCAGCACCCTCTTTTGGGAAATTTTGCTAACCAACTCGTACACACATCCTCTCTCTGACCTTCAAAAATTGAGTTGCGGTCAATGGACATCGAACCTAAACGTTCCGTTTCCTTCCTATCCATTTTCCTATCAACACGCTCTAGAACATCGCCAACGATCATATGTTTCGTTAACCAAGCCAAATGGTGCAGAGTCCTGACCGACTAAATAACCCTGGCAGGCTACCCTATGGACCGGCCCAAGTATAAGACTTAGACGTATAAGGCAAGGATTAGTCCTAGTTGGTCAGGATAGGCTTTAGGAAATTAGAGATTAACTTGTAAAAGTTTCCTGTTTCTATACAGTTTTTATGTACATGTCCTCCTGTATATATAAGGGGAGACAGGGACCCCTCAAAACACCAGATCAATACAAGATACACCATACAAGACGTAGGGTATTACGCATATTGCGGCCTGAACCTGTCTAAATCGTCTCTTTGTCACCTTTGATTCTAGATTCTCGACGACTTCTCCCTAAACCCTTCTCTCGGGGCACCCCCTCGAGAACGTTGTCAGCATAAATCGCCGACAATGAACGAGCCTTTTTTTTTTGAGAGAATATCTAGATCAACGAGCTAATCGTACCGACGAGCAGCCTGCCAAGCCAAGTGCAGATATGCTATGGTTTTTTCCTACATAGCCACCAACCACGCCATTTTTATCCATGCTTAAAATAGCAACGTGTCGGGTACGAGCGCCCCGCAGAAGATCCCCGCCCGTCTCACGAACAAGAATATACGAGGAGCCAAGTTGCCGTTTCCTTCCTAAACCCCTCGTTTTCTCATCACCCACCCCAACCTAAAACGCACCGATTCGACGTGGAATTCAGCTAACCCACCCTCCTCCCCCTCCTCCAAACTCTCCCCCACGGCGGCATCATCTCGCGCGTTGGTCACCATCCCGCCTCCTACACCAGCAGCCTCGCTTGGTCCCTCGATCTCGTCCCGATCGATCGCCTCTCCCACGTCTCTACCACCCCGCACACCACGACCGCCGCTCTCCGCTGACAAATTGACAACTGCCTGCCTCGCACCACCATCGACCATCGTCCTTTAAAGCTTGAGCTCCACGCCTCGCCAAGAGAGTCGTAACCATCTTCTCGGAGCAGCAGCAGCAGACCCCACCCCCACCGTCTTCCTCGTCGTCCTCTCCTGAAAGCCACACGCACACTCCCTGCTAGCTACTCCTTACTCCCTACTTAAACTCGCCTTCGCTTTTGCGCCAGTAGGCAGCCAGAGAAAGTGCAGCGCAGCGCATCAGCACGTACCGAGCTAGGCTGCCTGCATCGCATGCGATGGCGCACGCCGTGCACGACCGCCTCCCGTTCCTCGCCTCGCCACCGGCACCGCCACCGCCACCGAGGGAGAGGGGACGCAACCCTACCCTCGCCGAGATGCTCCGCCTCGTCGGCGCCGCCACCGTCGACCCATCCGCCACTGCCGCCGCCGCGGACGACGACGCCTCCGTCTTCTCCCTCCCGCTCCCGCTGCCCACCACCCCCGGCCATGCCGCGGCGGCCGGAGGCGCCGGCGTTGGCAACGACGGCGAGTGCTCGCCCATCGCTATCGGGCGGAGCGTCCAGTTTCGCCTGACGTTCACCGGCCTGACCTACAGCGTCCGCGCCAAGCAGCAGCGTCCGCGTCCCGGCCTGCTCCCCCTGATGCAGCGCCGCTCCGACCGCGTCACCGCCGCGGCGGCGGCGCCGGACGCGAACACGAAGGCGCTTCTCGACGGCATCTCCGGCGAGGCACGGGACGGCGAGATCCTGGCCGTGATGGGCGCGAGCGGGTCGGGCAAGTCGACGCTCATAGACGCGCTGGCGAACCGCATCTCACGCGACGCGCTCAAGGGCGGCGTGACGCTCAACGGGGAGCCCCTCACGGGCCACATCCTCAAGTCCATCTCCGCGTACGTGATGCAGGACGACCTGCTGTTCCCGATGCTCACCGTGACCGAGACGCTCTCCTTCGCCGCCGAGTTTCGCCTCCCGCGCGCGCTCTCGCCCGCCAAGAAGCGCGCGCGCGTGCAGGCGCTCATCGACCAGCTCGGCCTCCGCGCGGCGGCGCACACCATCATCGGCGACGAGGGCCACCGCGGCGTGTCCGGCGGCGAGCGACGCAGGGTCTCCATCGGCACCGACATCATCCACGACCCCATCCTCCTCTTCCTCGACGAGCCCACCTCCGGGCTCGACTCCACGTCGGCGTTCATGGTCGTCAAGGTGCTCCGCCGCATCGCCGAGAGTGGCAGCATTGTCATCACGTCCATCCACCAGCCCAGCCAGCGCATCCTCGGCCTCCTCGACCGCCTCATCCTCCTCTCCGGCGGCCGCACCGTCTTCACCGGCACGCCTTCCTCCCTCCCCTCCTACTTCGCCGAGCTCGGCTTCCCCGTCCCCGACGACGAGAACCGCGCCGAGTTCGCGCTCGACCTCATCCGCGAGTTCGAGTCGTCGCCGACGGGGACCAAGCCGCTCGTCGACTTCCACCGCACGTGGCAGCTCATGCACGCCGATAAGTCGTTGGAGGCGCCGTCGACGATGTCGCTCAAGGAGGCCATCAGCGCGAGCATCTCGCGTGGGAAGCTGGTGTCGGGGACTGACGTGGCAGGAGGAGAGGCCGCGTCGATGAACACGTACGCGAACCCGTTCTGGGTGGAGATGAAGGTGCTGACGCGGCGTTCGGCGATCAACACGCGCCGCATGCCGGAGCTCTTCCTCATCCGCCTCGGCGCCGTGGTGGTCACCGGCGCGATCCTCGCCACGGTCTTCTACCGCCTCGACCAGTCGCCCAAGGGCGCCCAGGAGCGCCTCGGCTTCTTCGCCTTCGCCATGTCCACCATGTTCTACACCTGCGCCGACGCGCTCCCGGTGTTCCTCCAGGAGCGCTACGTGTTCCTCCGTGAGACGGCCTACGGCGCGTACCGGCGGGCCTCCTACGTGCTCTCCAACGCCATCGTCTCCTTCCCTCCGCTCGTCGTCCTCTCCCTCGCCTTCGCCTTCACCACCTTCTTCGCCGTCGGGCTCGCCGGAGGCGTGCCGGGCTTCGTCTTCTACACGCTTGCCATCCTGGCCTCGTTCTGGGCCGGGAGCGGGTTCGTCACGTTCCTCTCCGGCGTGATACCGCACGTGATGATCGGGTACACCGTGGTGGTCGCCATCCTCGCCTACTTCCTGCTCTTCAGTGGCTTCTTCATCAACCGGGACAGGATCCCGGGCTACTGGATCTGGTTCCACTACCTGTCGCTGGTGAAGTACCCGTTCGAGGGCGTGTTGCAGAACGAGTTCGGCCGCGGCGGCGAGTGCTACGTGAGGGGAGTGCAGATGTTCGACAACTCGCCGCTGGCAGTGCTGCCGGAGGCCGTCAAGGAGAGGGTGCTCGCGTCCATCAGCTCGGCGCTCGGGGTGGGGATCGGAGGCGACACGTGCGTCGTCACGGGGCGAGGCGTGCTGCTGCAGGCGGCGGTGACGCAGCTCGGCAAGTGGGAGTGCCTGCTCGTCACGGCGGCGTGGGGGTTCCTGTTCAGGATCTTGTTCTACTTCAGCCTCGTGCTCGGCAGCAAGAACAAGCGGAGGTGATCACGCGCGACCCGCCATGGACGTGTCTACAGTGTACGTACGGACATGTTTCTGTACATTTGAAAGCAGTTATCGTCGAAGCTCGCCATGGAAGAAAGCAAAACGGAAGGCAAAGGAAGAAGACATAGTAGTCAATAGGTGGTGATTGCTCAAGGTTTTTTTTTTTTGTGCTTCTTCTTTCTCCAGTGATTTGTAGCTAAATAAGTGGGTTTTATTACGGGTATACACATATATGCTTGGATTCACTCTCGCTTTTTGTTAATTTTTTTCGTTCTTTTTGTGAGCCCAAATTACAATTAGAAAAGTTAACTGCCATTTTGTAACCTCTTGTTGTTCCGTCAATCTTCTTCTTAGAAGCGCCAAAGACACGGGCTCTGTTGCAATCTGGTTGATCGCTAACTTGCTTGCCCTTTATCAGGTGAGTTATGCTTTTCAAGTACATTTCTCGGTGTGCAAAAAAAAGAAAGTAAATAGCAAACAAACAAATCGCTTCTTTCTTTCTTTCTTACATCGAGATGAAGAATCTCTAACTCTCTTGCCCTTTATCAGGTGAGTTATGCTTTTGAAGTACATTCTCGGTGTGCAAAAAAAGAAATAAAAGAAACTAATAATAAACAAACAGCTTCGTTCTTTCTCACATCGAGATGAAGAAAAACATGCTGCATGCATGACCCTTTGTTAAAACTTTAGGAAGAACAAACATGAACCTTTGTGATCTTCTCATCCGCCTTGGTGTTCGTCATCTGATCATCATTAACATAGTGTTTTATATTGCTGTCATGTGGTACACCATGGATGGAATTGGATATGAACCCGTGTGGAGAGGTTGGTTACAGTTAGGTGCATCATATCATACCGGCACCGGAGGGTCTTTAGTTAACTGACTTTAGTACATGCATATGTCAATCTCGTGACTTCTGATTCGCCCCACTCCTTACTTTTATTAACCACTCTTTTGCTTCTGCAGCGCAGCTAGCTTGCTCTAGAGGAGTTTTACACTTTGACACGGTTCTATATCATATCCCAGCAATAATATGCATGCAGAAATTGTAATGTAACTCTCTGCAGAGGTATAGGTAGTTGGTCAAACAGATTTGCAATGGAAAGCGAGCAGAGCACACGCACTGTACGCGGCCGGCCGGCAGCACGGCGTGGACGGCCTGGTGCCGGCTGAGGCTTTAGATGAGCGGCACCATACCAAACCGGCGAGACCGAGAGGCCGATGCCGAGAAGCCACAAGGCCTGCATCTGGAAACTGTTTCTTTCCTCTGCACTTCGCCTCTTGGAAACTTCTCTTTGAGACCGGGCATATATACTTTTGTATGCATGCACGCGTATGATGCCTGCTGCAGGCAGCATGCCTGGTCGTCGTCGTGCCGTGTTCGGTCAGCGACAGGGTTAACCAAACAGCCGTCCCGACCAAACCGCCCCAACTGTCGGGAACCGGTCCGGTTTGACCGGTTCCCGACCAAACCTCCCCGGACCGGTAGCGGTTCGGGACGGTTTGAACCGGATAAAATTCAAAATTTTCAAATTTAAATTTAAAAATGGAAAAATGTCATAAAAATTTCTAAAAATACTTCAAGGTGTGTGTAATCTATTGGTGTAAAAAGTTTTCAAATATTTGCTCATTTGATATTTTTTTTGGCAAATACAAGTTAAATCAAAAAAGAAAAAGAAAAAAAATGGTTAAACCGGCCGGCTAACCGGTCAAACCGACCGGCTAACCGATCCAACCGCTGGATATGTGAATTTGAATTCAAAATTTGAATTTGTTCGGTTTCCACCGGTTACCGGTCTAACCGGTCCGGCTAGCCGCTACCGCTGGCCGGCGGTTCGGACGTCCGGTTCGAAATAAAAAACCCTGGTCAGCGATCGCTCAACAAACTCGCACCGGACCGATCGTCCGCGAGTGCGACTGGACAAGCAGACGCTCTACGTACGACTGTTGCATGTATATTCGGAATGGGATTCAGCTGCCAAGGATTCAACAAAAGAAAGGCAACATGAAACAAACGGCAGGGCTAATTGTGTACGAGAGTCTGGGGACCATTAATCCAACCAGTTACTTGTCACAACGCAAATTTCTTTCATCGACACTTTTTCCCCTGTTCCAATTCAAGAACTCTGTTGCTTAGTTCCAGGTTTCTATCACAATTTTTTTGTGCCTCAAGAACTCTGTCAAATCCTATCCAAATGTACAAGCATAATTCGCTGAGAATTTTGGTGTTGATTTTAAGTGGGATGGGAGAATTTTGGAGTTGATCAATAAGGTGATGAAAACATGGCTGTCTGATCTGGAGGAGGAAGACGCCATCCATCGTGATGCTGGCGGTTTGCTGAATATTTTGTGCGCTGAAACCTTGAGAAAAAGAACATCTGCTCGATTAGGTCAGCTTTTAGAGCTCTTGTGAACGGAATAAAGTCAGCAGTTTTTTTTTTAAATGTCGGCAGGACCACGAGTGCGGCTTAAGACATGAGATGATCAACTTTAGGGCTGTGTTGACTTTATCAACCTCAAGATATGCCAGTCCAGTGACATTTGTATGTGCAGTCATGGATGTGTTGATTTTCTTTTACTCTTACAGATAAGAGAGAGATTCATTAGCTAGGAGCAAGAGTTACATTCAGACGCAATTAGTTCCACAACGCACGCAGGCGTACGGCCTAGACAGCTGCCGTATGCCAATTCCTCCCATGTTAATTGGGCTAATTCATCTATAACTTCGCTGCATTGCATTCCCTCCTAACCAAAGCTATTTTCCACCCTACCAAGAGCTGTCAAATCATCGTGCATGTTTGCGAGTGTGAATGGAAAGTGTTGCATAACCATGCATACTGTGCTCAATAATTAGACACGCGATATTAAATTCATTATTAAATAAAGTATGATGATAGCAGAAATAAGCACGCAATTTTTTAACCTTCAAGTGAGAAAAAAAAATCCCACCATCATGACCGTCTTAGCAAATATGACGAAAAAACAGGTCACATCGCGGTACACGTACTGAGTAGATATAGACCAGGAAACTGTATGTTTGAGCAGTGTAGACGGCTCGCTCGATAAACGGTTGTCAGCATCACAGGAGCGGGGTCCCCCGGTGCTAAACAAAATCGAGGACAGGTGGGCCAAGACGTTCTTACGTCCCTGTCGGCGAATTATGCTGACAACGTTCTCGAGGGGGTGCCCGGAGAGAAGGGTTTAGGGAGAAGTCATCGAGAATCTAGAGCCGAAGGTGACGAGAGACGATTTAGACAGGTTCGGGCCGCAATGTGCGTAATACCTTACGTCCTGTATGGTGTATCTTGTATTGATCTGGTGTAAAGCGATGCCTTGGAGGGGGTCCCTGCCTCCCCTTATATATGCCGGAGGGCAGGGTTACATGGAGACCATATAGGACTAGGAGTCTTTTACAAGTTAATCTCTAATTCCCTGATACAGTTTATCCAAACCGACTAGGACTAATCCTTGTCTTGTGCGTCAAGTCTTATACGTGGGCCGGCCCACAGGGTGGTCCGCCAGAGTTGTTTAGTCCGTCAGGACTCTACACCCACAAGCCCCCGAGCACCTTATCTTCTGAAGAACAGCCTTGTTGAAAATACAGAGTTCTTTGAGGTCCCCCAGAGTTCTTTGAGATCCGCCAGGGTTCTTCGAGACCCACAGGGTTCTTTGCTCTTGGAAGTTGCAACCATGCTGTTCAATAGGTAATGATGTGCTCATAAGTCTTCTCGAAGTTCGGATTGGTGCGCACCGACTAGGTGCGCCCAATTGGGCAGCCCCGAGCCTCGTTTATCTTTGAAGAAGAAATTCGAGGCTCTTTCGAAGTCCGAACCAAAAGAGAATCAATTTCCGAAGAAACCCGAGTTCTTTTAGAACTCCTCATAAATTTATCAATTGAAGCCGAAAATTCTCAGAAAAATATTTCCTGAAAATATGTCCACAGCCCCCGAGCCTAGATTTGAACGAATTCAAATATAGGATCAAGAAATTACCAAAATTGAAAAGTACCGAAGTAACGCTTCGAAAAGCCAATATAAACCGTCAGCGTCCCTTTGTATCCGCACGCCTTTTGCGAAACAGATCTAGGGTTTGCGACAGTTTCTTTGCTTGCGATCCTGAGACCACGCAAAATCTTCCACATCTTCCCCCAACCCGAATCCAATCCACACCCAATCTCGAAAGACCGCGATGGCCGGTGGTGAAGGATCCAGCCGAAGCAAGGGCACAAAGAGGAAGGCGGAAGCCATGAAGGAAGTCATTCCGACTGATGAAGCAGCGTCCACAGGAGATGCTCCGTTCGTGGAAGATCCAATCAGTGACTGGCCAACCAGTGCACTGAAGGAAAAATATATCAAGAATCAAGAGATAGATGGATTCTTGGCAGCCCAAGAAATCAGTCGGTGGAGATGCGCACACGGGCATGAATACCCTACTGAAGATACCGAGGAAATCGCGGTATGGAAGGCATTTTATGAAGTTGGTTTTGGTATGCCGACCTGCGATTTTTTCCGTCGTGTGCTGCAATTTTATAGGATAGAATTGTGTCATCTGAATCCCAACTCCGTCTTGAATCTGTCCATCTACATCCATCTTTGTGAAGCTTTCCTTGGAATAGACCCCCATTTTGCCTTATTCCGCCATCTGTTCAGAGTGAAGACCTCAAGCGGACCATTGCAAGTGGTGGGGAAGGTGGTAATCCAGTTCCGTCAGGGCATGAAGCCACTGTATTTGGAATATACAACCAAGGAGAGCTTGAAGGATTGGCAGAAAGAGTGGTTCTATGCGTGGAACCATCAGCCACAACTGCCCAGCCGCTCGGGAAATCCTCCAGTAATGAAGCCATTCTGGAGTGAAGCTGTCGGAGTTAATCAAGCAATGCAGATTCCTGAGCTGCTGAACATGATCCGGGATCTAAAAGCACAAGGATTGACCGGTGCCATGGTATATCGATCATTCTTATTGAGGAGAATTCAGCCATGCAAATAACGCTGCACTCCAGGGTACTTGTACTCTGGAGAATCTGACCCCTCAAGGAATGCCACCGGAGACATATCAGACAAGAGAGTCATACAACTCTTGAAGAAGTATATGGTCATCAATGAAGAAAACTTTCCCGAAATAATGGAAGTATCAGCAGTCACTATGACGCCTGAGGTAAGAAACAAGTCATAGAATGAAGTCATTATCTTCCTCTTGAATTCGTAGTATGAACTAAGTCCATGGTTTATAACAGTATGAAGCCCGACGATCACTGTATGTGAGTCTGCCGCCTCTGGATCCAACCAACGCTGAAGAAGCAGCATTATTAGCTCGCTGTGTGGACCCAGGGGTAAGAGATCAAGTGCGCCAACAGCAGGTGTCAGAAGAACCCCGTGCCAAGGCAGGGCAACCTCCAAGGGAGGTGAAAAGTCCAAGAGGGCCGCATCAACGGAGCCGATGGGACCTGTGCCCAAGAAAGCACGGACCCTACCGAAGCCCCGGGCCAGGGCCATCCCAGAGGAAAGGGCGAAGATACACCCACAACCAAAGATGCCATCTTCTGTGGGGATATCCATCGGTGAGATCGGAACCAGCCGATCACAACAAGGTGGCGGTGCCCAGAATCCTCTGTCAGAAGAGGAAATTATTCACAACATCTTCAACCCTGTCTCCGCGCCCTTCGTAAGGACAAGACCAGTGGTTGAAGAACCCTGTCCAGCTGGACCATCGGCGCCGGAGCAGGAAGCTGAAGAGGAATTCACCTTGGGGGAGCCAGAGATCCCCATGCGGCCTTCCACCATGTAAGTATTTTGTCATGCGGTACGAAATGTACCTTCGTAATATACTGTTGTGACTAACAAAGTTATTGTTCCAAAGTTGAAGAAATTCCGCCAGCAACTAGAGAAGAGCCAGTAATTGATCATGCAGCTGTAGAGCCAGAGGCCACAGTGCCCGAAGAACCCAGGGTGATGCCAGAAACAACCCTGCCAGGGGTTCAAACAGCCGTGCCATCAGGCCTGCCAGTACCAGAAGGAGCACAAGTTGAAGAAACAGTTGCTGAGGTGCTGGCAGACATCGAACATCTGGTCACACAGGCAGTGATTGAAGAATCTGAACTAGAACGCCGTGACCAGAACTCTGCAGAGCCCCCGAGCGTCACGGAGACAACCCAGATCAGGGCAGAGGCAGAGTGCTCAAGGGGTAAACAAGCCGAAGCATCAACCCAAGAGCAAATTATTGAAGAAATCCCCAGAGTACCCAGGGGTACTGGAGCTGAAGAAGTGATCGGTAGCTTCCGCATCGGGAGCTACGATCCAATGCTCAATCCAAATCCGCAAGGCTTCGAGTACATCTTGGACGCGGAGGAGGATGAGGAACATATTGACAGGGGATTATACCACGCCGAGAGAGCAGTAGCCTACTTTAAGGTCTGTGAAACAACCTTGTACTTGTCGTCCTGTTTGAATATATCTCATGATAATTGTTCTGCAGGCCGTCGGCGAGGCATCAAGGAAGAAAACAGAGTATATCCACAACATCTCCTTGATGCACGCCAAGGCGGACCGCCTTCAAAAGGAGCTGGAGCGCGAATGTGAAGACCGTAAACTCCAGGAGGCGGAAGATGCCGACATGATCCGTACCTTGCATCTGCGAACCAAGGAGTTGGTCGCGGAGAAGGAGGACATGAAGAAGAAACTTTCAGCAGCGAAAGCAGAGCTGAGAGGTACTCTGTCACTACCAGAATCTTGTAACGAAATATCCTTTGCCTTTGTAGAATAACAACTCTGTCATTGTCTTGTGTGAACAGGGGTGCAACAACAGTTGAAAACAACCCAGAGCAAGATGACGGATCGGTCCAACTTGGCCAACCGTCATGAATAAGCGTTGAAGACTCTCTCTGCCGAACACGATGTTATCAAAGAAGAACTCAGAGTAGCAGTCCAACAACGCAAGGATGGTGATGCGCAGTTGATTCAAGTCATTGAGCAGCAAAAGAAGCTTGCCAAGGACCTTGAAGATGCTCGCGAAGAGAAGAATCAGCTATCCAGAGAACTCGTCCAAGCGCAGAGGAATCTTGCGGACAAGAAGGCGCTGGACGAGAAGCTTGAGCAGGCAACCAGGAGGATGTCAGAGCTTGAAGAATCCTTGCGGCTGATGAAGAAGTCGGTCGACGACCTGGCCGAAGCCTTGAACCGGATATCATTGCTAGAGAAGGCAGCGAACCCGGTGGTGAAGGCCTTAGTCCCGGAAGACCCTGCATCGCCGCTATCTTTCCTGGAACGCTTGAAGGCCATGCCACCACAATTGAAGGCTTACATCAAGAGATCATCAAAAGCCTGTCTTGTGCATGTCCTTGCTTGTTGGGTATAGAAACCCCAGATTCCCTAATCAAGCTAGACTCCTACTAGGACACCTTGTCCTACTAGCACTCTTCAATTGTAACTGACTAGGAGACTTACCATGTAAACCTCGCCCCCTGCGATATATAAAGGAGGGCAGGGGTCCCTAGATTAGACCATGGAGCAACGCCGTCAGGCATTGCTAAAGATCATCAATACAAGAAACACCATACAGGACGTAGGGTATTGCGCTCCGGCGACCCAAACCTGTCTAAAACCGTCTCTTGTCACCTTCGGCTCTAGATTCTCGACGACTTCTCCCTAAACCCTTCTCTCGGGGCACCCCCTCGAGAACCTAGTCAGCATAAATCGCCGACACTTTGGCGCCGTCTGTGGGATTCTACTCGTCGAGTCTTCATTAAAGAGTCGATGGCATCCTTCAGCGCCTTCGTCAACGTCAAGTTCGAGGAAGGCGCGACCTTCATCTTTGGTTCCTGGCTTTGCACTGCAAACCAGGACGGCAAGCTTCGGCATGAACTGCGCGACGTGACGAGTGCGTCAGCTCCGCCGCCCGCGCAGACTACGCCGCGAATTGTGCGGCGAGACAATGGCGTCTCCGCCACCACCCGCGCGGGTCACCGTGCGCAGATCGTCAAGGGTCTCCGACTCCAACACGATCTTCGGATCGTATCCAACTCGGAGGAGTACCTGGATGCAGAAGCTGAGTTCGACTCGGACAAACGATGACTCCTGCCTCGTTGCCCTCAAGTATCAAGACCAAGCAGATAGTCGTCGTACAAGACTACTTGGCGGCCTGAGGATCATCTCCAGCATCTGCCAGGGTACTTCAGTAAGGACCGTGACCTCTGTCATCCAGGAGGCCACACCAAGATCAACCCTGCGACTCGTAGGAAGTGTCGCCAGGGTTCTTTTCCTATCCGAGCAGGGTTCTTTTTTCGACAAGAACCCAGACTACGGCAACCAACAGGGTTTTTTTTTCGACACGAACCCGGACTATGATGACCAACCGAGTTCTTTTTCAACCAAGAACTCGGACTCGGCGCGACTTCATCAACGAATCGTCCACGAATCAAGCTAAGTCATATGTTTCAATTATCTATTTGTATCTACAAGTGGATACCTTCGCGGCCCATGCTTTCGTCGGTTTCTTCATGCGCCTTTTGCGTTTTCGCTGACTTCTTTAGTATGTTCGGTTTTATCCCTAAAAGTCGAGTGTCTTGAGAAGTTTTTGTCCGACGATGCAAACCGTGCTTTTTCCAAGCCGATGTGTTCTTGACCGGGGTATCGTGGGGGGCACGGCTAGCGGGACAAACTACTTAAGCATGCGATCTTGCCGGGTTGTTTTCGCAAATTGCATGTGCTTTATATCGATTTTATATGCTCGTGTCTTGCACGTTTTCTCTTAACGGTTGCTAAAGTACTCGGGTAGCACACGCCTTAATCCGTGAAACCTCGACTCTTGCGTGCCGCCTACATATAAGTCTCCCTGTTGAGCAATGTAGTCTGTGGTAAGCCGTCCTCTCCGTGAGCAGTGGTTAGCAAGATAGGTGCTTAAATGTAACAGGCTAACTACCCGGAGAAAATATGCGGCCTAACAAGATCAAGACGCCCAAGAACTTTTTGTCTTTGCGCAATGCGCAATATCTTGCCGATTCGTCGACAAGACTTGATAAATTTTAGTTTTTCAAATATTCTTCAACATTTGCTACATAATATTTTTATTTTTGCAGACCAAGCTTCGGCACACCATCGCAGTTCCGCGCACTTTTGTGCTAGGGGGCTGATGCAAGCCGGGTTCTTTTTTCAACAAAGAACTCGGACCACTACACCAGCTGAGTTCTTTTTCCATAAAGAACTCGGACCACCACGCCAGCCGGGTTTTTTTTTTCAACAAAGAACTCGGACCATGATGCTCGCCGAGTACGATTTCAGCAAAGTACTCGGACATCTTCGCTCCATCGGAGTTACATCAGATCTTCTATAAATCCTGAGTCCAGATCCTTAATCCGATTTATTAAATCGGATCAAGGCTCGGGGGCTGCGGGTACGTCATCAAAGATTCTTCGGAATTTTTCGGTTAATACCGAATCTCGGAGGCAACGCTAGGGTTCAAAAGAACTCGGATTCTTCGGAAATTGAAGCTCTTCGGGAAATATTCATTGAAGACCCTCGAATTCCTTCTTCAAAGCAAAACGAGGCTCGGGGGCTGCCCAATTGGGCGCACCTTTACAGTGCGCACCAATGAGATTCTCCAAGAAGTTTTTGAGCACCTCAAAGTCTTCATACAACCAAGCTGAGAGAACTCGGATGACTTCAGAAGAACTTGAGTTGGCAAACAACTCAGCAATATTCCAAGACTCACAGCAGGGTTGTACTTCAGGCAATGAAGCGCTCGGGGGCTTGTTGGGTATAGAAACCCCAGGTTCCCTAATCAAGCTAGACTCCTACTAGGACACCTTGTCCTACTAGGACTCTTCAATTGTAACTGACTAGGAGACTTACCATGTAAACCTCGCCCCCTGGGATATATAAAGGAGGGCAGGGGTCCCTAGATTAGACCATGGAGCAACGTCGTCAGGCATTGCTAAAGATCATCAATACAAGAAACACCATACAGGACGTAGGGTATTGCGCTCCGGCGACCCGAACCTGTCTAAAACCGTCTCTTGTCACCTTCGGCTCTAGATTCTCGACGACTTCTCCCTAAACCCTTCTCTCGGGGCACCCCCTCGAGAACCTAGTCAGCATAAATCGCCGACATTGCTGTAATTAGATCTAGGTACCCTGAAGTAGATATATGCAACCTTGTAGAAGGCGCAGAGCCTAATTGTACTGAAGCCGCCTTCAGGGACCTGAAACAAGAGGCCGAGCCAGTTGCTAAAGCAATTGCTCAGAGCCTTAGGTTGTAAATAGAACAAATATTATTGTAATATAAGTATTATGCAATGAAATATAATATTTCCATGCTTTGAAGAAAAAAACCAAGAATTTCTAAGAATCCTTGGGTTATCTCTGTGTCAATGACCAGGACTTAGTCAAAATGTACATTGCGTAGATTTTAACTGTTGAAAAGCAGCCCTGTTAAGGACCCGAAGGAACCCAGGGAGATTTCTTATAGCAGAAGCTATCTTTTAAAGTGTACCCCAGGAGGACACTTGAGAACAAACTGTATGTGGTTTTCCGAAACAAGAACCCAGTAAGACCCACGGAGCGGCAGCTTTAAGCTGGAAATTATCGTAAACTAACGAAATTGAAGGAACAGATCCGTTCTTGGCCCCGAAGGAACCCGGATAGACCTCATGTATGAGCTCCGAATGCATGAAGAAGAAACTGTCCGAGTCTAGAAAGAACACGGAAGTTTTGAATGATGTCACGAAGACAAAATAAACAACCCAGTAAACGGAGCTTTATTGAAATATATCTCGTTGCCGAAACAACGGTACAAAAGAACATATGATGCCGAAGCAACCAGTTCATGTATTGCCGGAGCAATGTTTACGGAAGAACTCTGGATGCCGAAGCAATTGGTTCTTGCGATGCCGAAGCACTGTTGAAGTGAAGGAGCTACGCGTAGAATTTGCGTAGGTGTTCTATGTTCCAAGGATTTGGTAAATCCACACCATCTTCTGTTTGAAGTCTGTAGGTGCCTGGCTTGAGGACCTTAGAAACAATGAATGGACCATCCCAAGGTGAAGTAAGCTTGGAATGACCGACTGTATTCTGGATGCGTCGTAACACCAAGTCTCCAATCTGGAATGATCTAGTCTTCACATTCTTGTCATGAAATCGACGAATGCCCTGAAGATAGGCAGCGTTGTGTAACAAGGCTGCCAGTCGTACTTCTTCAGCCGTATCAACCTCCACCATCCGTTGTTTGTCCGCCATGGCTTCTTGGAATTCCTCAACGCGAGGAGCACCATGCATGACATCAACAGGTAGGACAGCCTCAGATCCATACACCAGGAAGAAAGGGGATTGCCCTGTAGCTTTACTGGGTTGAGATCGAAGGCCCCAGTCAACTGGAAAGAGTTTTTTCATCCAGCGGCCTTCTGCTTTCTTCAGGGTTCGTTCCATGCGAGCTTTAAGTCCATCGAGGAGCATGCCATTGGCTCTTTCAACTTGTCCGTTGGCACGAGGATGAGCAACAGAGGCATAGGATACCTCGATGCTGCGATCTTCACAGTAGTCCCAGAACTTGTTGCCGGTAAAGGTAGTACCCAAATCCGTGATAATTTGGTGTGATATCCCGAAGCGAAGAATCAACTCTTGGAGGAATTGGACTGCTTTCTCAGAGGTTGGTTTGACAACCGGAAAGACTTCTATTCACTTTGAGAATTTGTCAATGGCGACGAAACAGTATTCAAATCCACCAGGTGCCCTGGGTAGTTTCCCAATCATATCAAACCCCCAGCATGCGAACGGCCATGACGGAGGTATCAACTTGATCTTATGCGCAGGCTGATGTGAGTGATGAGCGAAATATTAACAACCCTTGCAGTGACGAACAATTTCCTCAGCGTCGTGTAGAGCTGTAGGCCAGTAGAACCCAGCACGGAAGGCTTTGCCCACGATAGTGCGGGAAGCTGCATGATTGCCACATTCACCTGCGTGAATTTCCTCCAGGATGTTGACTCCTTCTTGCTGTGAGACGCATTTCATCAATGCGCCAGAGCGTGCACCACGTCGGTACAATGTGTCTCCAATTATAATATAGGACTTGCTGCGACGAGCAATCTGTTGAGCTTCTGCCTTCTCGGCAGGGAGTCTGTCATGCAAGATGTAGTCTATGATTGGAGCGCTCCAAGTGGCGTTAATGAGCATAACCTCAGGGGCTGAGGTTGTATCGTCGGAAGTTGCTGCTGCAGAAATTGATGGCTTGGAGAGTTCATTGACGAACACCCCACTAGGCACCTCTGCTCTGGAAGAACCCAGCTTTGATAGGACATCTGCAGCGACATTGTAATCTCACTCGACATGATGAAATTCGATGCCGAGAAAGTGTTTTTCCAACTTGCGAACTTTTTCACAGTACGCATCCATGTCTTCATGGTTTCGATTCCAGTCCTTGTTGACTTGTTTGATGACCAACATTGAATCCCCATACACTAGCAGACGCTTGATACTGAGGGTAATGGCCATCTTCAATCTGTGAAGAAGTGCTTCGTATTCTGCAGCATTGTTGGTGACGGCAAACTGAATCTGCAGAACATACTTGAGTTGATCTCCTTGAGGTGAAATCAACAGGACTCCCGCGCCTCCACCTTCCAACTTGAGTGAACCGTCGAAATACATGATCCAATGCTCATGCTTGGTGATGACGACTGGAAGATTGTGCTCGGTCCATTCCGATATGAAATCAGTAAGGACTTGAGACTTCATGGCTGTGCGAGAACGGAACTCTATGCTGTATGTTCCGAGCTCAACAGCCCACTTGGCGATACGCCCTGTAGCGTCTTGATTATGGAGAATTTCGCCAATAGGATATCCAGTAACCACAATGATCTTATAGGTGTCGAAGTAGTACCGCAATTTTCTGGACGTCACTAAGACAGCATATAGAATTTCTTGAACTTAAGGGTACCTTGATTTAGAGTCCGAGAGGACTTCGCTCACAAAGTACACAGATCGTTGAATCTTCTGAAGATGACCTTCCTCGTTCCGTTCAACAACAATAGCGGCACTGACGACGTTGGTGGTTGCTGAAATGTAGAGCAAGAGGTCTTCGCCCGGGAGCGGTGCGGTGAGCACAGGTGGTGTAGTCAGAAACAACTTGAGCTTGTCGAAGGCAACTTGAGCTTCCTGTGTCCACTGGAATCTGTCTTGCTTCTTGAGTAGCTTGAAGAACTCAGTCCCGCGTTCTCCTAGTTTGGAGATAAAGCGGTTGAGTGCAGCCATGCAGCCCGTAAGCTTCATGACATCCTTGACGGTGCGTGGCGGCTCCATGTTCATGATAGTTGCTATCTTCTCTGGATTAGCCTCGATGCCGCGTTCGCTGATAATAAACCCGAGGAGCTTTCCTGATGGAACGCCGAAAACACACTTGGCGGGATTAAGCTTCCACCGCCACTTGCGTAAGTTGTCGAACGTCTCAGTGAGATCAGCGATGAGATCCTCGGGATTTCTTGTCTTGACTACCACATCATCAACGTAGGCTTCAACATTTCGGTGGAGTTGGTCTTGAAGACAACCCTGTATCGCCCGTTGATATGTGGCACCTGCATTTTTCAAACCAAAAGGCATGGTTGTATAGCAATATGCGTCATATGGCGTGATGAACGAAGTTTTGATCTGATCCTCTTCTTTCAGCGATATCTGGTGATATCCTGAGTAATAATCGAGGAAACAGAGTAGGGTGCACCCGGCGGTGCTGTCGATGACTTGATCAATGAAGGGATCCTTCTTGCAATGTTTGTTGAGATCAGTATAGCCAACGTACATTCTCCATTCATCTGAATTCTTTTTTCTTACAAGAACCGGATTGGCTAACCAATCCGGATAAAAGACTTCTTTGATGAAGCCGGCTGCTAATAGTTTAGCTAGCTCTTTCTTGATAGCTTCCCGACGCTCTGTGGCGAATCTTCGGAGGCGCTGCTTTTTGGGCTTTGCGCTCTCGTTGAGGTCTAGCTTGTGCTCAATCAACTCTCTAGGGACTCCAGGCATGTCGGAAGGCTTTGTAGCAAAGATGTCAGCCTGGGCTCGCAGGAAGTCGACGAGCGCGCTTTCCTATGCAGGAGTGAGGGTGGAGCCAATCACTGCTGTCTTCGTTGGATCTCCTGTTTGGAGATCAACTGTCTTCGTGGCGACCTTCTCCACAGGCTTGATAGCTCGTGTCTTCTTCTGCGTCGGGGCATCACCGTCTTCTTCGATGACGGTGGCAGCCAGGGGGTGGAGCTCTTGGCGATCTATGGTGGACGCGGCTCTGACGACGTACTCCACTGCCTCTTTATCGCAGAGGTAGGAGCGCTTGATATCACTGCGAAGGGAGAGAACGCCGTGAGGCCCTGGCATCTTCAACACCAGGTAGGTGTAGTGGGGGATGGCCATGAACTTGGCCAACGCTGGTCGCCCGAGGATGGCGTGGTATGACGTTTCGAAGTCTGCAACTTCGAACTTGATGAACTCTGTATGGTAGTTGGATGCAGTACCGTACGTGACGGGCAAGGTGATTTGCCCGAGGGGGATGGCAGCCTTCCCAGGTAAGATGCCGTAGAAGGGAGTATCTGCCGGCTGCAGCGTGCTTGTGTCGAGGCCCATGGACTTCAGCGTCTTGGCGAAGATGAGGTTGAGCCCGCTGCCCCCATCAATCAGGACCTTGGTGAGCCTGCTATTCGCCACCACGGTCTCTAGGACGAGAGGATATCGTCCGGGAGAGGTTATCTCCGCCCATTGGTCCTCTCTGGACCAGGTGATGGTGGTGTCTGACCACCGTAGGGGTGTAACCACCGCAGGTTCTGCTGCATAGGCCTCGCGCCGCGCGTTCTTGCGATTGCGCGAGGTGTCGCTGACTGCCATGCCTCCGAAGATGACATTGACAGTATTGGTGATATCTGGGAAACCGCTGTCTCCCTTGTCGTGCTTGTCGTTTCCGTCTCCATCCGACCTCTGCTTCTTGTTGGGCGTGCTGAACGTTTTCTGAAGGAGCGTGCAATCGCCCATGGTGTGCTTGCTGTCCGGATGGTAGGGGCAACGCTTCTTGAGAAGTTTGTTGAATTCTTCCCTTCTTTGCTGCGGAGACTTGGCGGCGCGAACGGTCTGGACGGTTGCGACCGTGTTGTTTGGTCACTTCCGTGGGTTGTTGCCATTACGCTGGAAGGAGTCGCGCGGCTGATTCCTGTTGTCTTCCCGATTCCTGCGACCAGGGTTGGCGGACCGTTTGCCGTAGCGCTCCCGTTCTTGATCATCGGTGTCCATCCAGTTGGACACCAGCGCGCGGAATTCCTCGAGGTCATGAGGACGGTTGTGACCGAAATCACGGAAGAGGCTGCGGTCGGTCATCCCTTCTTGAAAATAGTCGATGACTTCTGAATCGGGGATGGGAACGCAGGATGCCTTGATGGCGAAGAATCGCCTATTGTAGTCGCGCAGGGATTCGTCTGGCTTCTGTTTGCACGCGCGGAGTTCATATTTGCTGCCAGGGCGCTCGAAAGAACCCTGGTAGTTGGAAACGAAAGCCTTCTTCAGCGCGTGCCAGCTGTCGATGGAGTCCGGGTGAAGGGACTCGAGCCAGGTGAGTGGACCTTGCTCCATCGCAACTGGGAAGTAAAGCATCTTGGAGATGTCGTCGCCCCCCGATGCTTCAATTGCAGAAGAGTATCTGCGCAGCCAAATGTTAGGGTCTTGCTTCCCGTTGAAGTTGGTGATGCCTGGCGGTTTGAACTTTCACGGGAAGGAGCTGACGCGGATGGCGCGTGTGTAGCATGGCAGGGCATCGGGGTTGGGGACGTCGTATCTTCCCGCAGAATCCGCGACGTGGGAGGTAGCTCTCCCCTCCCGAATCCGGAGGATTTCATTGCGGGCATCGTTCGGTGTAATGTGAGAACGAGCCGGACGGGGTTCTTCGCGGCGGTTGGACCTGGGGGGTTCCTCGCGAGGACGACGGGGTTCCTCACGAGGCCTGGCCATGTCCTTTGTTCTTCCGGCGGAGCTGCCGTAGTGGCTGCTCTGACGCCTAGCTGACGGTGCTTGGTGGCGCGAAGAACTCTTGCTTTTGGAGGCGGAGCGGCCTCTGTCCAAGCGATCAACCATGATCGCTGCGGCTTCTAGGCGGGCTTTGGTGAGGTCGATCTCAGGGGTATCTTGGAACCCCTCGAAGATGCTGACCCCAAACATGATGTTGGCCACAGGGGAGTTGAAGATGCCTTCCTTGTCGAACTCGGCATTGAGGTTTTTCTTCTGAATGAAGCGACGTCGGAGGGCACGGTTGCGGTTGCGCTCGACACGGAGTTCTCGGTCCGCATCAGTCTCTCCATTCTCGGTTGGAGCGTCGTCGGAGACAACTTCATCGTCACTGTGATCATTGAGGATGACACAGGACTGGCGGCCGGGGTTGTTGGGCCCGGTTTTTCTGTTACTCATGGTAACAGGGAGTTCTCTGCCTTCTTGGAAGGGAAGCAGAGGTAGAATGTCCCGTACCGTGGAGGGTACGTTTGCTTCGTGGAGAGCCACCTCGAGATCCATGTCAGGCCAATGAACGATAACCCCCGAGGGAGTTGAGGTCATGACAAGATCCGAGGTGGCCCGGCGAGGTTGTCGAAACTTCCTCTTCAGATGCTTCTGGTAGATCGCGGCTGAGTTCGTTAACCCGAAGGGAAGCTGAGGCGCGCGCGATGTACGTGGTGAAGTCTTCGACCCACGGGAATCGGAACCAGAGTTCTTGAGTGCCCGTGGGGTTGTTGTCACAGTCCTGATCGTTGAACCCTGGCGGAAGTCGGAGGTGATCTGGAGTCCGCCAGGGAGTCGTGGACGTGTGGCTTGATCCTGTCGCTTGACAGGGGTCGAGTCGACATGGTCGGCCCGAGCTTGAAGCTGCTTCGGACGCCATGTACTCCTCCGAGTAGGATACGATCCAGAGATCGTGTCGAAATTTAAGGTCTTCCGGGACCTTCGCGGAGTGGTTTGCGCGGGTGGCAAAGCTGGTGCAGCCACCACGTCGCGCAGTTGGTGTTGAAGCTCGCCTCCCTGGTTTGCGATGCAAAGCCAGGAGCCGAAGACGAAGGAGACGCCTGCCTCGAACTTGGTGACGATGGAGGCGCTGAACGAGGCCATCGACTCTTTAGCGAGTTCTCGACGAGTAGATCCCACGGACGGCGCCAAAGTGTCGGCGAATTATGCTGACAACGTTCTCGAGGGGTGCCCCGAGAGAAGGGTTTAGGGAGAAGTTGTCGAGAATCTAAAGCCGAAGGTGACAAGAGACGATTTAGACAGGTTCGCGCCACAATGTGCGTAATACCCTACGTCCTGTATGGTGTATCTTGTATTGATCTGGTGTAAAGCGATGCCTTGGAGGGGGTCCCTGCCTCCCCTTATATATGCCGGAGGGCAGGGTTACATGGAGACCATATAGGACTAGGAGTCTTTTACAAGTTAATCTCTAATTCCCTAATACAGTTTATCCAAACCGACTAGGACTAATCCTTGTCTTGTGCGTCAAGTCTTGTACGTGGGCCGACCCACAGGGTGGTCCGCCAGGGTTGTTTAGTCCGTCAGAACTCTACACCCACAGTCCCTGTTAGCTGCAACGGGCCGTGAGCAAGAGCATGTGCCAGATACACCTTCAACGGCCTGGGAAGACGCAACAGCTAATAATCCACAACCATTCTGAAACTTATTGAGACCACGCACGGTGTTCTGGAACAACCGAAATGAGTGACCAGGCAATAGTTACATCTATTTTACAGGATCCAATGTCAAGCACACCAAAGCTTCTACCTGATTTGTTAGCACTGAATTCCACCCTGGCTTCCACAATGTTGTCATCTTGCCATGCCTTGACAGAAACTATCAGCCTGCTGTTAACTTCAGCAGAAACAACACGACGAGAAAGCTCAATCACACCATCACTACTCACAGGCACTTTGTCATCTCCAAAACTAAGCAGGACGATTTTATTGTGATTTAGACTAGTGCTACGACCGGTAAGAGGCACACATTCACCATAATGATCAATACTAGCACTGACCATACAGACAGCAAACTGGCCGTGAAAACCATCTGGCCATGAGCCATCAACAACTCGGACATACATTGTGGCCTCAACAGAGGAAGTAATATGCCCAAGTATAAACTCCAGTGTGCTAAACTTGCTTGTCCAAGTTTGATGGAGAAGGCATGAATGAAACGGACTTCGGTCTTTTATGTCATTGGCAAAAAAGCATAAGGTTTTATCCTCAAGTTCAGTAGGTCCCTTCACTTTTAGGTGAACCTCTATGGTCAAAGGATCTATCAGCACAACAGCACGAGAAGGACCTGTGAGTACTAAACATGGCTCCTGCATGCACCAATTAAATAAAAATGTGAACTTAAGTGGAATAAAAGACAACAGCATAGCCTTTTGTCCCAAGTTAAGTGAAATAAAAGAAAAGAAATGAAACATTTTGCACCCAAATGCGTGGCATAAAGCATGTAGGGTGCCTGTCAAAGACAGAAAAATGCTAGCTTAATCCACTAGTTACAAAAATAATATTATATGTGTTCTGCGCAAACAATCATAATACTCAACTAATGTGTGCCTTGTGTAGAATTCTGAGAATGCTTTGCAAAACAAGGCCTTAAACTTTTTCAGGCTAAGAGATGGAAGGAAAAAAAAAACTCTCAAGCACAAGAATACAAGATGACAAGTTTAAACGACGTAGAAGGACAAAATTACTCAATAGGTCTTCTACGTCTAGGATTCCCAAGGGCACACTGGGAGTCAGGTTCATATCTAACTTCCCTATGGATGTCCATAACCAGGAATACATGTGCTCTTTGCACCAATATTATGAAGAAAGAACTTCAGTCAATGTTGAATCAGTATTTAGTTGAGCCTAATGTGAGTGTGACACTTGGATTGATACTTTCCCCTTGTTTATCTCAAACTTTGTATGAACATTGATCTTTGCATCCTCTATCCATACATAATTTTTGTTGAACTCGTAATACACTATTTTATTTTTGGTTTTTTGGCGGTGGAGTATGGGAGTACCAAAAGGGGTACTGTAATGGAAAACGTCCATATTACTCCCCTCAACTATAACAAAGTTTACATAACCCCCTAAACTATTTTTGGTTCATTTACCCCCTAAACTATGTCACTTGGTCTATTTTACCCCCTAATACAATTTGTCATTTTTATTTCAACATGCATAAGTTGAATTTTAATTTAAAATTTTGTATGATTGTAGTGAATATCACAATGTATGTCAAAAAATATATTATGAATTTTTCGTTATTACTTTTTGTATAATGTTGCATCCTAAGGATTAATTAGTTATTAAATATCTTACCCCATCAAAATAATGATAAAAAATAATTTTATATTTTTCTATCATACGTTTTGATGTCTACTATCATATCGCAAAATTTGAACGTAATATCATACTTGTACATGGAAAAATAAAAAAAAAGACAAATTATATTAGAGGGTAAAATAGGCCAAATGGCATAGTTTATGGGGTAAAATGAACCAAAAAATAGTTTAGGGGTTATGTAGACTTTGCTTATAGTTGAGGGGAGTAATTTGGAACTTTTCCTTATATTTTTTCTATCATACGTTTTGATGTCTACTATCATATCGTAAAATTTGAACGTAATAGGATACTTGTACATGGAAAAATAAAAGAAAAAAATAAATTATATTAGGGGATAAAATAGGCCAAATGGCATAGTTTAGGGGTAAAATGAACCAAAAAATAGTTTTGGGGTTATGTAGACTTTGCTTATGGTTGAGGGAAGTAATTTGGACTTTTTCTTCTTTTTTTTTTGTCCAAAACTCAAAACTCTAAAATGTAACATCAAATGTATACGGAGGGAATACATGTCTTTTTAGGTAACATTTAGCGACATCTAATTAGGAAATGAATGATAATAGTAAATAAGGAAAAAAACATTTAGGTAGATGGCAGCTCAAAATTTTGTTCTTGTTTTTTTACGTGTTCTAGCCTTCTCCCGTGCGCCCGTGCCCCTCCTTTCCCCGTCGCCTCCCTCCTCCCTTGCGCCGGCGCGGCCTTCCCCACTACACGTTGTCCCTTCCCTCCACGTCGTTAGCGCCATCAACCGTCCCTCCCCTCCTCCTCGTCGCCGCCACCGCCACCGCCATCCCTCTCCTTCACCTCGCTACTGTTGCCGTCTCTCTCTCTCTCTCTCTCTCTATCTACATTTGTCAGACGAGGCTCAAAGTATTTCCTTGTCAGACTGCTGTCTGCTCTACATTTGTCCTCTCGAACTCATATGTTGTTCAGATTGGGGTATCACGAGTATCATAAAGACAAAAACTCGCTTTCAGAAAGCGAGGCAATGAAGGAACTCCACGATAACTTACAGATAATTGAGACGCCGTGGTGATCAATTAAACCTATAAAATGTGGAAAGCCAGCAGCCTACACTCCAACAGGATCTTGAACCAATTCAGAGGAGGAAGCCAGGCACATGAGCAACATAGCTCACGCATAAGCCAATTACAGTATCATCAACAAGTATGCCGAGTCGTGCTTCGACGACTTATCTTTGATTCCGACCTGTAGGTGTTCATTTGGTTCCCAACCAAGCATAAAGAATCTCAGCAGCCGGATAGTGATGCACCAACAAGCCCGTCCGCTGGGAAGAACTGTATCCCCACGTCTAAACCCCAACAACCATCCAGCAACGTCGTGGGCTCGTGGCTTTACAGGTCACAGCAACAAGATGATTATCAATGCCATCCACATTGTAATTCATTCAGAGTCAAAATAGAACATGGAAAGAGCAGGAACCGAAACCGAGACTTGGCAAAGTGACAATATTGATTGAATTGCCCCTTACTTTGCAACACAAGAAATCTAGATATCACAAGTCTCATTGGCAGCTTTCGAAGCTTAAAAGGGAGGAGAACGAGATTTTACCATAATACATAGACAAATATTAGCTAAAACCTGAATCTGTATAGTATGATCAACATCAGAGAAATCAAATGGGAGATTGCTGTGGTCCCATGTCGATAGGCATACCCCGCTGTCGTCTATAGCTCAAACTCCTCCTCACGGAGCGCCATCTCTGCGGCTTCCTCCTCATCGTCGTCGAGGGCAAAGTACTGGTTCCTCTCTGCTGGCCTGAACATGTAGAACATGAACATGTAGAATGCCATTGTGGCTACCTCCTCAGCCGCAACACTGACCCATCTGTACTTGTAGTTGGTGATTGTCTTGAGGGCATACACAATGATCCTAGTGAAGTACAAGTACCCAATCACAACGACATAAAACTGGCGGAAGAGCGTGAGCTTGGCAAGGGTTCTGGCCGCCTTGCCGTCTGTCTTGGATGACTCCCGCAGAGAGCGCATCGACCACACAACTGGGAAAAGCACGGCGCAGCAGCAAGCGACATCAACAAACAGGAAGATCTGGTTCCATGTCACCCATCCCTGCAAGAATGGCCCGGTCTCGCCAACCACAGCAGCAGCGATATTAGCTGCAACCTGCAACGGGATCACCACCATGAGCACCTTCTTCTCCTTGTCCTGCAGGAATGGCTTCAGGAACGACCACCCAGTCCCAATCAGCGCAATCACAGCAAACAGGATCACACCCTTCACGAGCTGGAACAGGTAGAACATGACGTCCCACCCATGCGGTGTCCCGGCAGTGCGGATGTAGTGCTGGTCCTCGGCCGCCGAGATGCAGTAGAGCATACGCGCGACGAGCAGGCCGGACATGAGGTGGTGGATGCGGTGGGCGGAGAGGCGGTTGCGGTAGAGGGTGATGTAGAGCCAGCCGGCCAGGAAGATGACGTAGCAGACGGCGAAGAAGGCGTAGATCCCCGGGACGGAGGCCATGCCGACGGAGAGGTAGTCCTTGGTGCCGTCCGGGTTGGTGTTGAACATGTCGGTGCGGACCTCCATGGTGACTTTGGTCTCCGGCGGGCAGCTGGCGAAGAAGAGGCTGTACTCGTCGGGGTGGGTGATGGGGTAGGTCTTGTTGTAGCGGCCGTTGGAGTCGAGGTCGGCGAAGGTGAAGAGCGGTATGACGTAGGGGCTGGAGAGGACGCAATTGGGGGAGGTGGACTCCGGATTGGGGTTCAGATCCGTGGGCGGCGGCTGCTCGTAGATGGCCTCGAAGAGCGCCTCGTCGGAGAGGAGGAAGAAGCCGATCTGCGTCAGGTCCGGCGTGGCGAGCGCGGAGGAGGCCTTGGCGCCGTCGACGGAGACGGACACCATGCCGTGGGGGCCGAAGCCGAACTTCTCGAAGAGGATGAAGCCGCGGGGGTCGTCCCTGAAGGACTCCTGCTTGATCTCCGCCGCCGCCGGACGGAGGAGGACCCCCACGACGGCCAGGACGAGGAGGGCCGCGCGGGCGGCGGTGCCGGCCATCGCGGCGAGATCTGGGTGGAGCGAGAGCGTGGACGGGGGAGGGGAGGCGAGGCGGAGAGGTGCGCGACGCGAATTGGCCGGACGGACGGGCCGAGGGGTGGAGACTTTTCTGTTTTTCTGGTGGGCTTTAGGAGGTTGGGGAGGGGCCCATTCGGCGTCGGATCTGCTTCGAGATTGGTGACTGGTGGTGGTGGAGTTTTTTTTCTAGAGAGAGAGCATGACGGTGTGGGGAGACTTTGACCCGGGACGCTTAGCAGGAAAGAAACGCCGGTGCGTTCCGTGTCAGCCGGAACGTCTGATCGTGATCGCACGGCGTAGGCACGTCCTCGAAGCACGCTACGTGCCAATAAGGTGCCGGCGAACACGTCTATGCGAGTGCGATTCGCAGCTGCTGCGAAACTTGGCAGCAATCTAGAAGGACGAACGAATGGCGAGGGATCGCGGACGAGGAGACGACGACCTGCCGTGCCGGGTCAAGGAAGCCGTCCGACGTGGCGGAGTCGCCGAGACCGTGACGGCGGCTGCTCCAGGGGCTCCACGCGCGGCGGCGACCGGTTGATGGACAATTTCAAGTCTTGCCACTCAAAGACAATGAAGATGGAGATTAGGACGGGAAGCACTTGTATATGGAAAGTGTTCTGTTCGAGTGCGTGCTTGAGATCGGAGCACAACGGAATGGTGGAGCGGCCGTACCGTACAGGCTAGCGGCTGAGCCAGTCGCATTGGTGCCTTGGGTGCCCTTCAGGACGCCCATATCCCGCGGGTGAGCCCGGCCGGTGCCGCTCACGGCTTTGGATTCACGCGTTTGTTGCGGGAAACCGACGTGCGCTGCTGGACAGGCTCCGCTTCGACACCTCCGTCGTTTGGGCGCTCTGTGTGGTGTGCATAACAGCATAGGACTCGTTCGGCAACAACGGATTGCAGCCCGGCCAGGTTCGATGCCAGGCCAGGATCAAATGGATCCAGGCGTTTCACTGAAAACTGGGCTATCGACGGTTCCAGGCCAGGATTAAAAATGATTGGGCTGTTCGGTTGCACGGGATAAAAAACAAGCGCTCAACCGTTCCTGGCCAGAATTAACAATGATTGTACTATTCCGTTGTACAGCATAAAAAACAATGCCTGTTCGGCTGGTTTTGAATATCTTAGGGTGTGTTTAGATTGTAGGAAAAAACACTGTAGCATAAGAAAAACACTATAGCATTCGCTGGGAAACGTGTTTTGTGAGGGGCGAATAGTGAAAAGTTGGAATGAATAGTGAAAAGTTGAAATGAATAGTGAATAGTTGGGAATCTGAACATGGCCTTAGCCAACGACCCAAACAGAGGTAAGCAAGAGACTGAATTTTCTTCACTAAATTATTACACTACGATCTGAGATTTAAAACAGCAACATAGCAGCATCGGAATTCATCTCGGTATCGACAAGACACTCGAAGATTTAAAATTGCCTCTTGTGTTGTACTCAGCCTTGAGCTTCTCGGCCTTGGACACGTAGGGAGCCTTCTTCTGCATATGAGAACACACACAGCATCATCAAACGACAGGAATTGTTCCATCTTGGTTCAAACTTGATAGTGTCATATCGAGCTCCCAACATATATCATAGTAGGGGTATCACATCAACTGAATGTACAAGCAATTCAAATCCAAGGAATTTTTGGGACAGATGAAAGTGTCCAGTTTAAACATTACGATGACAGTTGAAATGAGGACAATATAAACTGTCCATGCCGCTGAAACATTACTGTGACAATTCAAATCACATGCTCGGGCTTTCAACTGTATACGCATATCAGCAAGCAACAATTTGTTTATGGAAAAATAAAAAAATGACTCATATCTATCATTCGGATGTACCCTGCATACGTTCACTGCCTTCATAGCAGCACAACTACTACTCCCAAATTCAAAAATGTTGCAAACAATTAACAGACTAATGGCCCAACAGAAGCTGGCAATGGTATTCACTCCAGTGAATGCCAGAGCTTCTGGACAATTTTTTTATGGAAAATAAAAGGTTGACCCATATTTATCAGTCAGACATACCCTGCATATGTTCAGTACCTTCACAGCAGCACAGATTCAGAGATAAAACATATAAACCTAGGCATAATGTATATCTAGGTACCTAATAAAATCTAGGGACCTATAAAATCTAAAACGAGCTACAATTTGAAAGGGAGGGAGTAGCTATCGATCAGACTTAGACAGAATTTGTTCACTGATTTCACAGCAGAGCAGTCCAGAGAGAACACAAACCTAATCCAGCACTCAAACATTACTGTGACAAGATGAAGTACCATGCCAAAAGCTTTGCACACTACCATGGCTCAGCAATGATAACTATATCAATGAGAAGGGAAGCAGGCATATTTGATAAGGCCTACGCCATGAAAATTGACCAGAAACTAACAAGTCATTTTCTGGGAAGCATTGATCAAAATCATAAGATGTCACAAAAAATCAAACTGAAAAAACAATAGAAACTAGATATTACAGCTGGTGTAGATTATCAGTAGGGGTGGAGGGCAATACTCGAGCTAGCAAGGGGTCAAAGGCCCTCATGTTTGGGAGTACTGTAAAATTCTGCACTTGTATTTGCCTAATTGCCTTAGATCAAGAATGATAGTAAGCATAATGGTAGATAGTTCAGTTTACATACAAACAAATTGCGGCAAGAACCGGAGATCAAAATTATTTAGAAAAGAAAGAATGAACTAAAGTGACAAGTGCAACTCTGAAAACTATATTGCAGTATATCATAAAGATATTAGCGCTAGCCTATTTTTGAGTATTAACAATAACATATCAGCAAATAATGCACACTACTGAAGCGACAAACAATGAAGCAACAAGCTAATTAGATGAAGGATGCAGTATAATTCATACCTTCTAAGACATTTTGCTTCTGAGCCAAATCAGGGCTGCTTCTTGATCTACTTCACAGGCACATACGAAGGCTTCTCTATTCTCTTGGCTCTTGATGAAGATTTCAAATGCTTTTGCCTTTTCTTGTTTTGTCACTTCCATTGTGTTCAGCACTGAGATGCACCTTCTGATTGAGAAATCAGAAGCTTGAGCAGCATCCCTTTCTCTTGGCTCCCTTTCTCTTGCCTCCCTTTCTCTTTCTAATATGATCTCGCAATGAGATACTCATTGCAGAACTAGAGCATATAGACATTTAGATATATAGTTAGATGCTAAATAAAAAAATCAGAATTAAAAAAAAGGTCCATAGACAGAATTTAGCACATTTGGGACTTGGTACTGGATCCCAAGATGGAGGAGGTTCACCTTCCCCAACTCTAATTGGTGGAGTAGGGATCTACATGTAACAAAACTGAAATAAATATTTCATCCATGTATATTAAAACTAACAAGAGATGGATGGTATACTACTAAAGAATCGCCCAACATTAGTAGCATTTATCAATAAGAAATTGATAACAGGCAAAATTAAGCTGAAGATAAGCTTCCTCTATTTCATACTCTAATTGATTGCTTGACTAATTTTCTACAGAGATAAAAGCAAAGTCTGAATGTGTAATTGTTCAGACCATGTCTTTGCAAACTCTGAATGTGTAAATGTTTCACACCAGATATGCCAAGAATTTGATCACCATGATGCAAAGTTTGAATGTATAAATGTTCAGACCATGTCTTTGCTGAAAGATAGTTCTAGCAATTAACAGAATAAAGAAGCTCACATACTAATTCACAGATACTTCACACCAAACACGCCTAGACGTACACACCATATACAGACGTGCACACCCTCTTATTTCATATCCAAGTGCACAGTCCATGCATACACACACGCCTAGAACATTAGGACAGACACAGATAAACGAGAATCATACATAAATAGACATGAAAAGTAACTATATTGCAATATAACTTCAGCTAATAGTACTAGGATACTTCCGATCTGAAAAACAAGAAACTGATAGCTAGCTTTTTGTTCAACCATTGTAAAGTATGAATGTGTGAATGTTCAGACCATGTCTTTACTGAAAGATAGTCCTAGCAATCAACAGGCTACAGCTACAGGAGCTCACATATCAATTCAAATACTAAGCAAAACTGGCTGCAGGAACATGCCATCATGCGGACAGAGCACGCTCCATCAGATGCTTGTCTCTCATTCTTTGAGACCTCCTACAGCTAGGTAGGTGGAGGACGAAGGAAACTAGTAGTGTGTAACAAAGAAGCAAATCGTTGCAGATGCCCATGGGGGTAGCTCCTGCGCCACACCTTGCGCTGCTCGACGAGGCAGTCGTGCGCTGCTCGACGAGGAAGCCATGAACGACGCCTCCAATCGATGGGGCCTGGGTGGAAGATTTCGTGAGCAGATCGACCACAAGGACCAAGAACACATGGATCGAGAGCAGATCAAATATGAGGACCAAGAACAAATGCACGGGAGAGGGCAAGGAAGAGCGGCGGCGCTTACCAGCGAGAAGGCGGCGGAGATTGCGGACGAAGAAAGGGAGGCGGTCGCCGTGGGGGATGTGCCGTGCTGCCACCCCGTTACCTCGCGCCGCCACGAGGCCAGCTCGCGCTGCCGCCTCATCGCCTCGCGGCCCCTAGCTCCGTGTCGCTCCGTCTCGCCTCGCGCCGCCGTCGCCCGTCGAGGAGAACTGTTCCCGGGGGTCGGAGGTAGGGTTTAGTTTCCGGTCTTACTGAATGCGAGGGGATCTGTTTCGGGCCTGTATTGATTCCTGGTCCGGTGGAAACGAACGGGCTTTTCTTGTTGGGCCGGATTCTAAAACGGGTTGATTTGTTCCACCGGAAACGAGGCCGGGAACGGGCTGATCCAGGGAAACCGAACGAGTCCTAAGTGCATGAAAACGATGGCGGCGCACGGAGAGATCAGGAAATGAGTTTGAGGCGTCACCATCGAGGATTCGAGGCATCATCGATGGGAGGAGGAGGCGTCGGCGCGCACGTGCCCGCAAACGGCCCGAGAGCACCCTCTCATGGCCCATGGGCCGGGTTTGTAGGCTTTGTTTTTTTTCTTTTTTGTTTGTGTCGATGAGAAGGAGAGCGCGCGCAGCTGCATGGCCCGGGCCGAAGCTCTGTTTTAGGTGGGCCTGACAATGGATGATGATGGATCGAATCTATACCTATTTCTAAAGCAAGTATTGATTCTGCCCTTTTGTGGTCCGTCCTGACAGACGGGCCCCACCTGTCAGCCGGCTATGGTTCCCCTCCCCTGTATGGTGTTCGGTTTCCATCGAAGTTAACCCAACCGGAAGGAACCTCTGTACACCAAATCCCAAATCGATGGAACAGGCAAGAAAATCGATCAAGGACGAAACCGAATCGAAGCAAGTCAGAAGGAAATCTACTCATTAATTAATGAAAATCCTCTTTCCATCAAATTAAAACAAAAGACAACAATCCTCATGCACGAGCCACCAGGAGATACAATCGGAAACAAAAAAAAAGTCAAAAAGCAAATCTCTGCTCTGAGTATTCTGATGTACAACAACATGGAATAGAAGCAGCAGCAGCTCAAGCCCGAGGAAACAAGTGCGGGGGGCGAGAACTGAGAAGTAAACAGGCAAGGCGCAAGGGTGCCGGCTGCCGGGTGAGGCAAAGGTAGCGGCCGACGGGCGCCTACGCGGACTGGTCGGTGAGACTCGAGATGGAGACAGGGACTTCCAGCAGGCTTGCGTTTGTTGCCGGATAATGGAGTTCGGTCGGCGGCGGCGGCATGGACAAAGCACCCGCGGAAGTGACTAGAAGGGTAGTAATGCTAGGGTTTGAGAGGCGTTCCAGGCAACGCGTCCTTTTTTATCAGCATGAGACGAATCGTAGCCGTGCAATCACATTAGACGGTGCAGATAGCTGAGTGTTAAATGGACCGGCTGGATTAGGCTTAGGCGGCCCACAGAAATGGCCAGCCCACCCAGAGGTAAAACGAATTTGCATTGTGGTGTTGACTCTTGAGACGCGTTGGGCCAGGCTGAAAGAGACCATCCACGCACATGCACAACTCATGAGATTTACTTAACCTATTGTTCTTTATCTAAAAAAACTTAACCCATTGTACTTTTATTAATCTTAATGAAATTATGCATTGTTCGGAGTATTATTTCATTTCATTCATCTCAAATTGAAGTCAAATGCCAGAAAAAATGGTCGTACTGTCCAGTAGGCCTAAATTGCTTGCTAATAAATCCGCTAAATTAAATGCTAATTCGTTCGTTGTCTGTTTTAAGTAAATTGTTTTATATATTTTTCTATATATGTATATAAATACATAGATTTTGTTATTTTTTTTAACAATTAGAACCAAGGGAGTATTAAATAACTATGCATTAAATGTAATATATATTCAGTATGTTATTATTTTGCAAATACTTTGATATTAGAAAATCAGTATGTTTTCGTCCGTAGCAACGCACGGGCATGTTTCCTAGTCTCAAAAAAAAAACAGAGAGAGAGAGAGAGAATAGATCGGCCTGATTTCGATCACCTTGGGTGGTTCTTCCAATCTTGCAGTGCAGAGCATGCGCATGCTGCTGATAGTTGGATCGTATTGTTCGATGATTGCTGTCGTTGGACAATTTTTTTCGTTGCACGTTGGCTTTTGCTATAAAATTCCTTGTATTATCAGAAAACAGATATCAAAGCTGGCCGTGGCCGGGGACTGGTGGCTACAGAAGTTTGCTTGTGAAATGTGTTAAGAAAGCAGACCACCAATTTGATATGTCAGTTGGGGCGACTGTAAGCTCAATTGTTGCCACCTTACGTTGTCTCTTGGTACTTTGGTAGCAATGCTCCTGTGCTACTAGTACCAGTTTACAAAATTACATGGATGCAATGCTTGCAGGATTCTGCTGTCCTGAGCAAGGCTATGCATTTTCGATTCATGGTGGCCCATCCTCCCGAGTGCATTGACCCAGGACCCAATTACGCATGCCTCGGTGCTCCTTCGAATCAACGTCCTGTAATGGAAACCATCGCCCGATTTGTTGTCTTCCCAGTTAATCTTCTCTTGCTGTCAAGTAGTAAATTCCCTGCTGTACTATGGTACCAAAGCTGGCTATAGGCTGTCTTGTACTGGGTCAATCTGCAGAGACAAGAAAAGGGCAACTAATACTCTTAGTTTTGTTATAACTTAGAGTAAAATGCATGAGCGGTCCTTAAACTTGTCTAGTTGTGTCATCTAGGTCCTTAAACTCTTAAATTGCACTTTTACCCACCCAAACTTGAACTTGGCGGCATCACAGGTCCGAATGGGCCTTGATCCGCTTCGCTGGTTGACGTGGCCGTCCACGAGGGATATGACGTGGATCGGGCAACATGCTTCGCGGCCGTTTTCATTGGCTTTTTTATAGTTGCCTCCTCAGGATCATAAAACCAGATTGGAAGTTCTAAATTGCAAATTATCGATGTCAAATCCCTAGCTCAAGTCGCGTTCCCCAAATAATTCCGTTCTGTCGCCGGATACTCGAATCGGATCCCCAGTTATTGGAACGCCGATTCGGCGGCCTCTTCCTCGTTCCTTCGAATCCTCGTCCTCAGTTTCTGTTCCCCACCGTCAATCACCTTCCCGAGTCTGCATCTTTGCAATTGATTCCTGATTCGCCGCAGCTAGCAGTCGTGCGTGCCGTGTTGGGAACCTGCGAGCAACGTCGCCACTGCGGCGAGCCTGCAAGCAGCGGCGCCATCGCTGCGTGCCTGCAAGCAGCAGCCACACCGACGTTTGATGCCACGCCCCACGCCGTGTCAGTTTTGGTGCTGCCGTCCCAGGCCTGCAACTACTCTTTGATGGTATAGACATGCAGGTGATGTTCGATGGAGCCATGGCCGTGTAGCATGAAGGGTAATAAGACATCTCGTGGTTCAATTGGTCATGTTTGGCAGAGTTGGAATCGCATCACTGCAAGCAGAAATGCAGAAGCAGAGGAGGAAGCCCAATATGGCTTGCATTGCAGAGGGTTCAGAAGACATTGCTGCCTGTGTGTTTATAGTTGTAGTATTGCAGGGGCATTGCTGTTTATCTAAAGTGTGTTGTAGTTGTGTGTGTATGTCTCTAGTATCTTGATGCACAATCTGTATGGTCAATTACTCTATTCAACACAACTGGAGATGTATGTACTGAATATTTATGCATTAGTATTGTTCCTGAATTTTCTGAACGAGCACTCAATTATTGACCATATATGCAATGTACAAACTTTGGAATTTGTACAACATTCGCGCAAATAAATGGTAGATTTGAGCAACAAGGTTGATACTCTGATTGCAATATGACAATAATCCATGTTTTGGTGCAGACATCAATAACACTAGCCTGATGTAACTGTTACAGAAAAAATGAAGGCATCTACATGCTATAGCATTGTAGATTTATTTGGCTATTCATGATGCCATTTCTACAAGTCACTTTCTGTCATTAACAAAAGATCAAAATTAAACTTCACATCTAAGGTGCAGCTCTATCTTGGACATCAAGTCTTCTTTGCATTACCAGCTTCAGACTTCTTTGCTTGCTTCCTCTTTTGAACTGGAGCATCTTTAGTCTTCTTTGGTGCCTTCGTCTTCTTGCTAGCAGCTTTACCATCCTTGGTAGCAGTGGTTAGTGCAGCTGGCCTAGCTACTGGCCTGTTGGAGCTTATGAACACAGAGTCTGGAACTGGCCCTGGATGCTGAGAGGGCATGGCTGATTGCGAAGCCTGAAATGGCAAGAACATGGCATGATCGAGTAATTTGGAAATTTAGAAAAGGAGTTGTGAATAAAAATTGAGATTACCTGTTCCATCATCTGCAGCAGCATGGTTGAGCTAAATTGTGCAAATAATTGAGAAGTGTCAGTATATTGTTGTGATAACATTTGAGAACTTGCAGCACCTTGTTGTAAGAACATTTGAGAGCTTGTCGGTGCTTCTTGTGTTCCTCTGGTCTGCTCCATTTGAGATTGATGTTCCTCTGGTCTTATGCCCAACTTTTTGAACTTGCAACCACCTGCATTGTGGTTTTCTTGTTTACAATGGCTACAAGTAATGATCACACCATGCTTGGAGATTTTAGGCCCATTCTTTCCTTGGACTTCATGTGGTTGTTTTCTCCTTGACTTAGGCGGCCTGCCTACTTTCTTCTCATAAACAGGTGGAAGGACTTGAGGTCCATTAATCTTTTCCCAGGTGCTCTTGTCCTTGCATGGCCAGATATTGGTCTCATATGCTTTCTTGAATGTATCAATTGAGTAGCAAGGATGCAAGACACTTTCAACTGGTATCCTCTCATGCCTTAAGCATGAGATGGCGTGCTTACAAGGGATACCTGTCAGATTCCACCTCCGGCAATCACATTGCTTGGCATTAATGTCCACGATGTACTGGAACTCTCTCTCTTGAACCTGAAAAACACCTTTACCAGACGGCACAGCATAGCATAAATTTGCCCAATCTGCCTGCTTATGTACTTTTTTCCTAATCTTAGGGCATACTTGTCCAACAAACTGTTCTGACATTTCCTTTTGCTTGTTATAGTACCTAGTCATCAATTGTTGTTTGATCCTTTCAAACATACTAAGGATAGGTAATTCTCTAGCCTCCAAGATATACTTGTTGAACACCTCGCAACTGTTATTCAACAGAACATCACATTTGGGGAATTCAGAGAAAAATGCCCTTACCCAAGTATTAGGTGGCATTTTCTCTAACCACAGAAATGCATCCATATCCAATTGTCTCATCTTGTCCATGTTATCATTCCATCTTCTGACTGTGCTAGATCTGGCACAAGCCCACAGCTGGTCCTTCAAGATCTCACCTTTGAAGTGTTGCTGGAAGTTCGAATAAAGATGCCTCACACAAAACCTATGCTCTGAATCTGGGAATATTTGTTCAACAGCAGGAATAAGACCCTAAAAATAATTTTTTTGTTAGCATTCTATAATAATCTCATAAGGAACATTATGAGAAAAATAGTATACCTTCTGCTTATCTGTCATGATGGTCCAAGGGAATGTGTTATCAATGCGTAAATCAGTCTTCAAGGTCTCTAAGAACCATTTCCAAGTAGACAATGATTCAACCTCGACCACCGCCATTGCAATGGGGTATATACAATCATTAGGATCAATGCCGACAGCAGTCAGTAAAATTCCACCAAATTTAGTCTTGATATGGCACCCATCCAAACATATGAAAGGTCTACAACCATTAAGAAATCCCCTTTTGCATGCATCAAGTGAGATGTAACATGTACTAAAATGATTGCTTACGATATTCAGATAGAACGAACTGCCTGGATTGCTTCTCCTTATCTCATGGCCATAATCCCACAGCTGGTTGAATTGTTCACTCTCATCTCCATAAATGGCCTTCATGGCAATCCTTCTTGCTCTAGCTAGCTTGCTTCTTGAAGGAGTTAAATTCCAATCTTTTTGGACTGTTTTTGCAAAGTTGGATAGAGTCATCTTATCATCACATCTGAATGAGTCCATATACTTTTCAGCCAACCACCTTGATGTGCACTTACTCAAAACCCACTCCTTTTGGCAATTGTGCTCTCCAAAGTAGGTTTTGACCATGAATGTCTTCACCCTACTATCCCATGAAGCATACAAGTTCCATGGGCATCCATCAGCACAATGTGCCTTGATCCTCTTCCTGTCATTTCTTGGCATTCTGATCTCAACTCTATTTTTTAAACTATACTCTGTGATTGCCTTTCTCAGAGTCTCAACCGTTTCAAATACCATTCCAACTTTAAATGTTGGGTTATTCATGTCCTGTGGCATGAACGATTTGAACTTGAGGTTCACTTTTCCCTTCTCATGTGGCAGTTGTAGGACTTCCTCATCAGTTGAAATATCTTCTCCATCATCATTAGTTACTACCACTTCAAGACCCTTCAGCCTGCTTCCTTTGGCCTTCTTTCCCTTTGCAATTTTCTTCCCTTTGGCAACTCCTTCATCTTCTACGTCCTCATCAACATGGTCAACAAATAAATCATCATCTCCAGCCATAAACTCATAATCGCTGTCCATAAAATCAGAGTCACCCTCACTGTTATATTCACTCATATTTTCCTTTTCTTCCACAACAGATGAAGTAACCTTCTGATGATGCCTTAGATTTTTATAGAAATCAGGCAGCTTCTCACCCTCCTCCTTATCAATGCGTTGCACCTTCACTGGGCTTACAGTTATGGGTAGTTGTGCTACTGGGTTAGCAACATCATCATCCCAAGCAGCCCACGAAATAGTGTCATCATGGTCAAAGTACACCACCAAGTTCTTCACACTATGTAGCACTGAACACATTACATTAGTGTCTAAATCAGTAGCGATAACTTTCAACCCATTTGCAAGCTCTTTCCCTGGCAGCAACCAATATATCTTTAGCTCTGCAGTCTTGGTGTAACCCAATTGTTCAATGAAGTCGTCAAACCATAGTGGCGACCAAGTATCAGCCTCACAGTGATCAAACCAGTCCACCTTCTCATCCATATATGTCCTCAAGTGACCAAAGCCAGCAAATAAACCACCATGATGAATCTCAACTGTAAACTCGTCGGCCTTGGCACCTGCATCACAGAGCAAATGCATTTACTCAATATTTGTGACTCAGCTTGGAAAAATTGCAACTAACATTCAATCAAAGCCAAAACCCCAGAACATAACCCCACAAACCTAGCACAAAGTAGTCAGATCCCAAATCAAAACTTTGTGCCTCAGCCATCAACAATTACAACCAGAGCATCCCAGAACAAACAAATTCATCAATGTTTACATCTGAACAAACTCACCGTAGGTGGGCACAGGGTCTCCCTTCAGCCGTAATGTCGGCGCCATTGTCGACCGTTGTGGCGCCGTGGCCAACAGCTCGCCCTCCTTCCTTCTCCTAGCTCGTTTGGCTCTGGGACTCCCTGCTGATCGCCAACAACCCCTCCGGATGAGCTCGACGATGGCGTTAGACAGAAAAAGAATGATGGACCAACAAAGGAAAGGTTGTTGCTTAGATGGAAAACAGCGGAGGAGCAGCCGAGGAACGCGGTGATTGACAATCGAGGAAAGCGGTGATTGCTTACATGGCTCCGCCCAATCCACGTCACAGCCCTTGTGGACGGCCACAGCAGCCAGCGAAGCGGGCTGAGGTCCGTTTGGACCTGTGATGCCGCCAAGTTCAAGTTTCGGTGGCTAAAAGTGCGATTTAAGAGTTTGAGGACCTAGATGACACAACTAGACAAGTTTGAGGACCGCTCATGCATTTTACTCTATAACTTATAAGTCGGCCGGCAGTCTAATACCAAACGTCTGAGGATCTACCTCTCATCACGTAGAGGGAAAAGGATCGGACGATCACATCGCTCTCACTCTCAGGATCGGATCGGACTAAATTAACATCTCATTTCACGCCTTTCATATCACTTACCGTGTGTTTGGTTTTAGGACGATGCGGGTTGGGTTGGCTCCAACCCAATTTTTAGGGTTGGGTTAGACCCATCTCTTGTTTGGATGAGAGGGTTGGGTTGAACCCAGTTTTTTGTTTAGATAGAGGGTTGAGAGAGATAGGTTGGATGGCATTCTAACACCGTTAGTAGGGAGCCTAGCTGTCATTCGTGGGTCCATTTGTCAGCCTCTCTTCTCATCCTCTTCTTCACCTGCTTTTTTTCTCGTTTCTCTCTCTTTCCGTGAAAACAATGGTCGCCATGGGTGAAATTAATCCATCT
Organism: Digitaria exilis; assembly: GCA_015342445.1. Classification (NCBI taxonomy): domain Eukaryota; kingdom Viridiplantae; phylum Streptophyta; class Magnoliopsida; order Poales; family Poaceae; genus Digitaria; species Digitaria exilis. Next base: position 1,790,731 of record JACEFO010001719.1, read on the forward strand.
TGTTGAATCACAGCACAAATCACATGCATCCAAAGCTTCCTTGATGATCTGCGAACCAATTTCTTCGAGTATTATTGGTTTCGTTATTATACAAATCACATGCATCCAAAGATTGGTTTGGTCACAGCCAGCTTACCTGCCGCTGCTTCTGGCGCTGGTCACTGCCTCCTGGCCAAGGCCACCCATGCGTCTGCGCTTGGCCGTCAGCTCCGCCTGCTGCTCGCACGGCCGCCGCCCTAGCCCGCTGCTCGTCCGACCGCTACTTCTGCCTGCTGCTCGCCCGACTGTCATCCCCATCTGTTGCTCGCCCCAGCCCGCTTCTCGCTCGGCTGCTAGTCGCGCGGTCGTCGTCTGAGCCTACTGCTTGCCCGGCCACTCACCCTTGCTTGCGCCTGGCCATCACCGGCAGCACAAGGCCGCCACCTGCACGCCCAGTGACCAGCAGCTGCTCCTCCTCCGTAGCAGAAGACGGCGCGCGAGACGGCGTCGAAGTGGGTTCGATCGATTCCTCCGATTTGGAGGGATCGAATGAACCCGCATATTGAGGGTATATTCCCTCACAGGTTGAATCCAACGCATGTGCCCATCCAACCAAACACGGGTCGATGTGGGTTCGACCCATTCCAACCCACATCGACCCGCTATCAAACACACGGTTAGTCTAGCTGCTCTGACTTCTAGATTTTATTTCCCAAAGCCTTTCACTGCATGCATAATTTTCTACTAGGATATAGTATAATATACATATATAGTCGATCGATCGGCAGAGATGGACGTAACGTACATGCATGTTCCTGAAATCACAAGCAATGTCGTGTCGTGGCTAATTAAGATCAGCGATTACACATTCATGCATGCATAGCTAGTATGTATATATACCAGTCGCTGTCCAGGTGTGCAGTGTGCTATTTTGATTGTGCAGATTACATATATATTGTTTGATTTCACAGACAGGCCGGATGCAATCATCCAGAGAAACAAATTAAAGGTGTTTCATGGAAGGACCATACCAACACTGCAGGGTCAATTAGTAGTTCGGATAAACTATATATCTGTTATGGCGTGCTATGCATGGAAGGTGAGGAGAAATTTGTGGTGACCAAACAAGTGTAGGAAATCAGAAATGGTCTGCTGGTAGAGATCATGCAGACTTTCATACCTTGACAGGGACATGGGATTCTGATGCTAGCACTATAGGACATTATACTATATTTGCTTAGACAAAGAATTTTATTAGCAGCAGGGTGCAAGTTGATATGTACTCGATCAGGTAACCTTCTTCCGTGAAATCAAAGGCTCCTGCCGCTGCTCCAAGACATGGCCTGCTTTATTTCTCTTTTGCCGTGCTGATGTATTCAGTCTAACCAGGGTGTTTTATACCGGTTCAAACTGGTCCGGTTTCCATGGTTCCCGCTAAAACCGGGCCGGACCGGTAGCAAAAAGTCATGGTTTACCGCCCCTAACCAAACCTAGCAAATCGGTCCATTCGGCTAAACGGTCGGTAGGATCTAAACCGGTCCGGTTTTTTTTAAAAAAAAAACTGCTACTGGACTAGTATAAAAAACCATGGCTGCAACTAGACTTCCACCTCCATGCCTGCTGTGAGTTTATGCTGTGAACGGATCTGGTCTGCGTTTAAGTAAAACTGGGGCCTGGCCCTTTAACTCTAAAAATCTTTCCTGAAATCTATACTGGTCATAAAGGAATGGAGAGCAAGAACGTGGCAAACCGAGAGTACCACACCCGCGGAGCCTGCTTCAAACCATAGAGAGACTTGTTGAGCCGGCAAACCATGTCCGACGACTGGAGTCCATAAACCCTGCTAGCTGGCAGCAATATATGGTCTGTGTCAGAGTGCGATGATGAAAAGCATTCTTCACATCCAGCTGATGCATGGGCTATATGCATAGTTTTAGAACATCATGTGAATAATTAATATTTTTTGTTCAAATTTAATGTGATTTCGATGCAGTTCTAAAGCACGATTTGTTTCATGTTAATCAAGGGATACATAATTTATTCATAATTAAAACAAAAAATAGGAGAAAAATAATTGATTTACATTTATCTATGAATAGCTTCATATATCATCATATGCATCAGTGTAATGCTAATTAGTAGGTCCCTATGTGCCATATAGTTAGCTACTAGTTAGGTTAACGCGCGACGCATCTATACGAAATATGTTAATGATAAATTGTAAATTTATTATCTTATTTTACAATTAGATCAACTTTTTATTTTAATGGTGGTGATCTAGGCACTATATCACTTTTTCTTAGAAACTTGTTGACTTTTAGGTGGTAATACAAAATAACTAATGGATTGATATGTTATCTTACACTTATTCTTATTACAAAATTACTATAAAATTAGTAATGAATAATCAATAATTAAATATTATTATTTGAATTTATGAAATGGAAACAAAGTAAAAAAACATAGAACTATCATAGATGAAATAGTATATAAGGTTAGTTAAATCATTGGTTTTTTTAAATGATAGAGGCTCTTAATAACCATAGGTCCTCTAAGTGGGCCACAATGAACATGCATGGGTCCCGTATAAATAGTGTGCGGGGCTCATGTGGGTCCCACCTTGTGGGTCCCATCTGCGGGTCCTACGTGGGTCCCACAATGACCAAGCATGGGTCCCACATAAATAGTGTGCGGACCCCACGTGGGTCCCACCTCATGGATCCCATCTGTGGGTCCCATGTGGGTCCCACAATGAACTTGCGTGGGTCCCACATAAATAGTGTGCGGGCCCCACGTAGGTCCCACCTCATGGGTTCCATCTACGGGTCCCATGTGGGTCCCACAATGAACATGCGTGGGTCCCACAATGAATATGCGTAGGTCCCACCTAAATGTGTGTGCAAGTTCATGAGGGAGCCTCAAATCTTGGGACTCTAGTATATGCAGTAGATAACGTCTTCTGATGGCACATTCTGTTCTTCCTGGAGAATTTCAGGTCTCAGCCATCGATTTTCAGAAAGAGCGAGTCCCAGCGTCAAAGCTGATAGTGGCACGTAGCCAACCCGGGGCAAATGTTTCTTAACAATACTTCCATGTTTTGTTCATCAACGTTAGGTGCTCAAGCCCTATCTTGCACGCTGCCGGGAAATACCCAACTACAAATTGACTCTCTGGTTAGATGACGTGGCTAAGTTTATGCCTCATGACAAGTTGGGAGCTACTGGAAAAAGAAACATTTAAAGACATTGCTGGAAACAGTGAGGTTCTCTCAGACATCTTGTGAAACCAGAACATCTGTTTGATGCGAGTGGTCCATCTCTCTGGCATATGCGATGCGTCGGTATGCAACGCCAGCACATTCTTTCGCGGAAGCAGGAGTGGCGTGTTCAGTGCGAAACAGGCCAGGTAGCATGATCTTGGTGCGTGTACCACACTGTACAAACATCGATATAACAAATTCTCCACAGCTTCGACTTTACACTAAAATATGCGTTTCCCCCCTTGAAACGAGGCATTTGTTCCATTCGTCTAAAATAAGTTATCTTGCAAACAACTATAGTTCAGTCACATCACATAATATGTCTCCTGTACAAAGCAATCTTGCGGTGGTTTTAACACGTTCTTCCATCAACCGTTTGAGCTTAGCTTAAGTCTAATGTGTTCATGGTACGCACAACAATTCAGCCAGAGTTTACTGTTAAACGCCATTAGCACACACGGAGTAATCATGATCAACAGAACCTGGAGAAACAAGCAGTCAAAACTGAGCACAAACTTTCCGTCCGTAGGTTATTAGAGGGACCCCAGAATTGCTGCAAGAACAGAAGCTTCGTGCTTCGGTTCCAAGTTTAGAGAAGCGGCAAAGAACACCTCGAGCTCTGAGAGCTTTAGGACGCTGGGCCCTCCTTTTCAATCTCTGTATATGGTGCAAAAAGAATTGGACTCCCACCATGAAGTGTCCGGGCAGCCATGGTCTGGAACGGGAAAGAAAATTCAGTGCATACAGGTAAAGCACCCTGCAGCTTGTTAAGCTACTGTGCAAGATAAGATAACAACTCCTAAGTTAATCGTTTAGGTTTAGGCTTTGCACTGTCGCTTATCACGCGCGATGAATCTTTAGGTATAATCATGTCAATTCAGCATGTCACTGAGCTAGCGAGGCAGAGGTGGTTATGAATTCACCATTTCTACAAGAGAAAATATTATCAGGTGCTAGATTCGCAATGGTAAAGCATGACTCTTTCCAAGTTTGGTCTCAAGGAAAAAGAAGTTCTTTTTTCAAGTTCCAACCACCAGCAACCACGTAACAGTGCCTGCAAAAAAATCCATATACCTTTAGGCCTGCAATTCAGCGGACTAACTCTTCGGGGTTGCAAATCCATATGGCGAAATTTTGTTAAGTAGTGTGTTAGGCACTTGATCCACACCTAACCTAGCTAGCTGACATCCCTTTCTAATTAGCTCCCACCTGAAAAATAATACAGACCTATAAGCTGTCAATGTGTTAGGTTAGATAATAAAATCACAGGTTATTAGGGCTGGCCGGCTGGGATGATGCTATTCCTAAGATACCTGTAAGCAATTTGTGGAACGTTGCTTAGTGCTCTAGCTAGCGCTAAGGGTACAAGGGATATAAACCAGGTTCAGAAGCATATCATAAACTCAGTTTTACGAATTTGTATCTAAAAATGTATCTTCCATTTCCAGAAGGTCTTTGAGAGATCTGCACGCACAAATTTGAAATGAGTCAACGAGTGATTAGAATCAACCATCGCCTTTTAAAATTTGTGCAGAGAAAAAAAAAAGACAAGCTAGAAACCACAAACATGAAACAAGTGCACCTTAGAAACAGCACAAATCTAGACAGTTTCTATAATGCACAAAGGCTTTAGACAGCTTCTATAATGCACCAAGGCCTCGATGAGAGCTAATGCACGCGCAATTGTCAATAATTACACCAAACTCCAACAAGACAAAGTTGACAATGGAACACAAGATTGGAACGGCAGCAACAAGCACAGCTCTAGAAACAAACAGCACCTAGCTGCGCATGCTCACTATGGACAGGTAACTTAAATAAGGGGGCTAATGTCTTACCACTGATGTCACATTCACACTTTCAAAGGTTGACATAAAGATGAAATAAACAAATGGCATCTTGCTCCATGTTTTGAGGGCATGCGTTCTTCCTTTTTAGATTTAAAACAAACCGCTCATACATGACTAGGTCAATCATCAAACTATTCGACCTTTCAGATGAGAATTTAACCGTGGACATGTTTCTCTGTTTTTTTAAGAAGAAAGCCTTTCAAATTTCAAGTTTCAGCCCACACTACTTCCAACACTTGCTTGAAAGAATATGAAGCTTCCAAGCGCATCTAGTAACATGCAGACCAAGTGGTGCGCATGCCCCACATATCAGTAGACACTTTGTAAATAATTTATCGGTAAAAGTGATCACCTCGTTAGCCTAGATCTTAATGGTTGCCTTGTAACCCTACACATCCAGACAAAACAAGTAGCTTCAGTCATGGAAAGAGAAGGAACAGGTAAAATAACCTAATCACGTAAAAGCATTGCAGCCACATATAGATCAATAATAGAGAAAACAGTTACACTGCACCACAGTACTGCATTACGTATAGCCGCGACAGAAAGAGGATTAGATGCAAACAAAAGGTGGATCATAGGGGGGGGGGGGACACAGGTGGCCGGTCCCTTGTAACGAGTATAAGCCAATTTATAAACCTCTGTAGCTACAGGAATTCTTCTTTAAAGCATGCCAAAACTTCTTCCACTTCCTTCCTAAAACACAACCACCACCTCTGCCAAGACCAACCCAAACCACAAGACACAACTCACCAAACACACAAAGTGAAGCAAGAACAATGTCAGAACATAGCCCCCAAATTCATGACCAACCACTCCAAGAAGAGGACTACATAGACATGGATTTGAGCTCACCACCAGCAGCAGATGCGATCACCACCACAGCAAGCTTGTTCTGCTACAACGCTGTCATGGCAACCTCCCCACAACACTCGCGAGAGTTTGAATTCCGCATGCCAGCTCCACTTGACCAGTGGAATCCCGTGGCATCCCCAGCAGATGAGCTCTTCTACAAGGGCAAGCTGCTACCACTCCATCTTCCACCACGCATTCAGATGGTTGAGAAGCTCCTGGAGAGTGCGGCTGAAAAGGGCTTACTCTCAGCAAACACTGCCCCAGCAACACCATACCAGTCATGCAATGTATCAGCAGCAAATTCATGTTATGCCAGTGGTGGGCTAAATGCAGAGTACTACTTCCATGAGTGCACATCTGCTGAGAGTGATGCTGCCACGGAGGCAGCAGCCTGTGAGAAGAAGCCATGGTCCAAGAAGCTCAAGTTCATCAGGCATCTCAACCTTGGTCTCAAGCTCAAGGCATCAAAAGCTTATTTGAAGACAATGTTTGCCACTAAAGGAGGGAATCCAGGTGACAAGAATGGTGTATCTAGAGCAGACGAGCTATCCGATGCACAGTTCAAGACCTGGAGGAAGAACCCATTTGGCCATATCAGAAGTAACAGGTACATAGCCTCACCCATCAGCAATAGGACTACGCTAGGTAGCAAGCTTAAAGAGGATGAGTACGGCCATAGAAGATCCTTCTCCAGTGTCATTATCCGATACTCGTCATCAAGCAAGCCATCCTCTGTGTCGCCATCATCATGTTCTTCATCAAATTCATCCTCCTTCTCCATCCCAAGCTCAACTGACTCCAGTATTGGACCGGTGCTGAGGAGGAGCAGCAGTGCAAATTCAGAGATGGATAATCCAATTCAGGGTGCAATAGCATACTGCAAGAAGTCACAGCAGCTCGCTTCGGTGAGGAAGAGTGCAAGTGACGCAGGTTTCCGGTTCATGTCATCATCAGCATCAAAAATAGCAGCAGAATCTGAAGATGCAGAGGGTATATTTGATATTAGCCGAAATATAAATGTAAATTCAATGTTCCCCAATAACTCTGTACTCTCTTGATCTTTCTGCAGATATGATACGCATTTAATATTATGACCTTCAAAAAGTCAATGTCAGCAATTTCTGTTGACAAATTCCCTCCCTTTTTTTTAACTAGAGCATAGCATTTGATATGTTGTTATGTAGAAAAAAGAAAATTTCACCAACAAACTAGGCATATGTAATATTTTCTCTAATCAGTGTCTTAGCCACACTCAAATGTTGTGACCAAAACGAAAGGTAATATAAACAAAAATCACAAGTCAGAAACATACTCCCCCCCCCCCCCCCTCCTGAAAAATTCAATTCTGGCGTTTGAAAAAAGAACTCATAAATCTGTCTTATTAAGTGATTAGGTCTGATTTGCATGCTTAAACTAACTTCGGGCCACTAGTTTAGGAAGTCATATAGTCTCATGCAAGGGCATGTGAATCTTTTCACACCATCACTAATCAGTCTGGAAAAAAAAACTAGAATTGCACTCTTCATGGGACTGAGGGAGAGTAACCTAATACAGTAGGGTTGGTGACATTTGTAACGGTCATATATATCCACGTGTAAACAACTCTCCGGTTAAACACTACCTGATTCCTTCTTGTTGAACACATCACAAGAAATGTAATCTTGAAAGATATGTTAAATGCCGTAACTAAGTAGGACCTTGTCTCAAAATGCCCATTTGGACCCAAAAAAGCTTTCTCTGGAAATTGGACATCATCAATTGGCCTCCATACCATGGCTTTGTGTCGGCCAAGGAATGTGAAAATGTAATAGAAGTGACCTTATCTAGGAACTAGGAAGCACATAAGACATTTGTGGTCGATGGTTTAAAAGTTAAAACATGAAAGTCTGAGAGATTAATCCCTTTCTTGCTGTCACAAACAAACAAAAGTAGTATCCACAATATAGTACATATCAGAAACTTTAATTACTTACAGGTATATGTTGCTCATCTTTAAAGCTACGAATCATCTGACAAGAAACATCAATTGGTTTAACTAACCAAAAGAAATGGACAAGCAGTGGGGGCTACACAAGTGTCTGTTCCCACCAATGTCTGCCTAAGCTTGATGGGGGTACTACTGTGCATTCTAACCAACTTAATGCTATAAGTGAATAAGCACAAAAAAATGTTATTTTTCCTCTTATTTGAGTAGAACCTTCTATAATCTGAAACAGTTTTCAGCATTTCTTTTCTTGTGCTAGTTATCACTTAAGATGTTCAAGTCCTCCCAGCTTGACTATCCTGAAGTATCAATTGAAAAACTATTGTCATAACAACAGCAATGTAACAGGTTCCATCAAAAGGTAAGTAATTAAGGATACTATATAGCAGAAGATCAGTTTCTAGGATAAAATCTAACAGTACTGGCTATCTATTTCCTCAAATAACTCACTGTCCAGTGATTTTGCAAGTTAAACTGGAAAACTTAGTTCAGTTTGTTAATTTGTTTACTCACCTAAGGGGATTAGGAAAGCTGCAAAGAAATGGATAAGATCAGCTTCATTTCCATCATGCCGTATTTCCAACCCAGTGCTTTTCCAAATTTAAGCACATAGCGATGCTGAAACCACAACAATGGATCAGATATAATATAACAGCACAGGCATCAAACGATTGCATTAAAGAACACTGCTTGTCAGAATCTATCTTAAATGGAAACAAAAGAAACCAAACAAGGGTGCATCACATTCCGTAGCTTCAAAGCAGAACATATACTGAAGAAATGGGCGAGTAAAGACAGGATCCTTAAACAAAGAGAGGATGCTGACAAAAGGCATGGCAGGATTAAAGCAAAAGGTGCTCAGAGTTATCCACTACATTGATGATGTTGAGGAGTGTTAGGACTGACAGCAACATAATAGGGTCTCCTTTACACCTCCCTGCCTCTTAAGTACCAATAGTTAGCCAATGTTTACGTCGTTTGTTAGCTAAATCTCTGTTGTACATGACATAAGGTGCCTCTTTTTTGCTTTTTTAGTCCTTCCAAGAATTTTGAGTCTGTTTAGATTGCTGTGCAAACTTGCGCCACCGACTCTGATAGTTTTAGGGAAATGTTGACTCTCTGATTAGTAGGGAAGGTAACTTGTGACAGACCAAACGACCAAACCAATCTTCTATCCAGTAACTGGCACCTGCACCAAAGTCTACCACCAGAACATGTGCGTCCCAGTGATTATTGAACAGTATCATGATGAATACAGCACACATTACTGAGTCACTTAGTGTTATATTAACTAGTGGCATTCATAAGTACCACATAAGACTGAATAGGTTCGTGGAATATAGAAAGCATAGTAACAAAAACCAAAATTACGTCCAGAGGGAATTAGTAATCTTAACATCAACTAGTCTCCAGTTATGATCAACAAAATACTCTAATCTGTGAAGCACCTAATTTGGCCCAAAATGTTTAATGCTACAACCTACAGAGTATACAAAAAAAATATTATTGAAGGATGAACCAAAATTACATACAGCGTGAATTAATCCTTAATATCAATTGGTTTCCATGTGATCAAAAGACTCTTAACTTGAAAATAAGCACTTAATTTAGCCTAATAAGTCTATTGATACATCCGACAGTTGCATTATACAAAAACATTATTGAAAGATGCAATAGCATGTTAAGAACAGCCTAACTGCTTAAAAGGAACTAAAACCCTGTCAAGTATCAAGACCTTAAGTCGCATCACCGACTCGAAAGGAACAAACTCAGAACTAGGAATGACACATAGGAGCAGCAGGATTCTTGAGACTTTCCAGCAGCATAACACAGTGCACACACATTGAATGAACAAATCTGTCCTGCAATCCGGAAAAGGAGAGTTGCACATAACTTAAAGCACTTTAAAGATTAGGTAGCTATCTAGCTGAAATCAGCCAATCGCCTGTGCTTTAAAATCTGAGTAATCCTCAGAAGGATAAAGTATAGAAACACCTCAGAAAGAAAATAGAACTTTTAACAAAATCTTGTGTTTGATGCCATCAAGTTCTTCAATTGCAGGAGCCTTGCACAATGGGCAAGTTCTGTGTGGTATTTTTGTTACAGAAGGAATCGACAATCAACAAATATTGTAAGCTATTGTATCTGTTAGTGAGTACATACTCTGATACTCAAATCCAGAGACAGACAGAGTTCAGACACCCTTTCTCTTTACAAGGCATATACTGGGTTAAGTTCGGTATCTGAAAGCTCGGTATTGTCGTACCATGAGCTTGAACCACTTCTTCTCGACATTTTCTCCTTCTTCCTAATCTTCCTCATGCGTTTTGATTTCACCACGTAGTATGTCATTGTACCAAGTACACCGGCCATGGTGACACCACCTATCAAAGATACCAGTATTGCTGCCCACTGGAAGTGGCGGCCTAGCACAATATAGCAGGAGGCAATGAAAGAAATTGTAGTGCAAACCGATGCTATCCACATAAGCTTGTTGATCACCTCAACAACCCTTCGCTCAGACTTGGTTTCTCCCCTGACAACTGTTATTTGAACTACAACCACCGCCAATGATGTAAATAGAGCTACAGCATTGAAGATGAAGAAAATCTTGAAGGAGGTAGCCTGAACAACAACTGCAAGTCCATTGTTGTCATTCCCACCAGGTACGGTGAATATAGCGGCAAAAGCAACTGTTGCAAACAGCACAGCGACAACAGTTACAGAGTTTGTAGCATTGTTGATGCCTTCTCTGTGCAACTTTCTGAGTTCTTTTGCAATGCCATGAACATTTTTGTTTGTTTTTCTCGTTTGCTCCAGCTGTGTGTGCACATCTTTCTTTATCTCTGTCACTGTCTTCCGCAGCTCATCTCGAGGCTGATTCAGCTCCCTAGATCTGAGTGCACCATGCTGAGATAAAATATCCTTAATTTCACAGGACTCTTCACATACCGGCAAACCTTCAGCTATATCATATGCAGTCTTGTGGTCTCTGGTCAGTGCGTTGACATGGGTATCTGGTAGCCGCAAAAGAACACTAACTATCTGTAGAAGATAATAAACAGATAACATATTAAGTCCAGCATATTTTGAACGATAATAGCTAACTAGTTAAGTTAGGAACAAGTAAAAAATGCTAGATAGAAAGAGCGTATTTCCATGATATGGTTAACTAACTAGTGAGACTCTACTAGAGAACAAATTTGCACAGGATGTTACTTAGTGCAGACTAGAAAGTGTTTGCACATTTCGTGCTAGACAATCTGATCAGACTGAATAATAATTCTGTTCCGATGTATTTCTTTGTATGATAAATGCACCTGAAACTAAAGCACTGACTTTTTAGGTCACTCTTTGAAGAAGAGATAAGAGGAGGTCAAATTCCAATGCCAATTTTCCCAAAAGAGAAGTAACCCAAAGTCCCTAATTGAAAGTGAGCGTGTCAGATTATTTTGTTTAATTGTTTTCTAGATACACACTAAACTTATGAGGAGGGCTAATCTGAATCGCTATTTCATTCATGGAATTTCTTTAAAACTGGAAGAAGAATCTCGTTGCACGTGGAATAATGCATATAAGGGTCTAACACAAAAGGAGAGAGAGGGCAATGGTCATCAAGAGGTATTGTAAGCAGATAATATTCACAAATACATGCACATTGCAGATGCGGCATCAATTTAATAATTTTGTAATACCTCTGCTCGTTTTTTTCTTGTTGCAACATGCAAAGCTGTGTTCCCATTTTTATCTGGTAGCATTACAATTGCTGGATCAGCATCCACTAGGGCTCTAAGAACATCACAGCTTGTACCCTTTACGGCCATATGAAGAGCAGTTTGACCTTTCTTGTCATTTCTTCTTGCTAACTGAGGATCTTTCTCAAGTAATGATTTGACAATTCCAACATGTCCCTGTCGAGCAGCAAAATGTAAGGCGTTTTTTCCATTATCTCTGGCCATTTCCACCAATCCAAAGTCATCTTGTTCAAGCAACAGTTCGACAACTTCAATATGGCCCCTCATAGCTGCTGATATAAGCGGAGTAGTATTTCCAGGACCAAATGTCTTGGCAAGCATCCTGTCGTGAAGTAACATTTCCTGCAAAACAGCTGATAAAAAGTACTCCTAAGTCTCCTAATAGTTAGGACGATTTGCTCCCAGTTAAAGGTTCCGAACAACTTTCGTAAAGATGCTTTAGAGCAGGTCAATGCATATGGATTATATAATAAAAAAATTCCCTAGATATAAGCGAATAGGTAGTATTAGCTTCACAAATACCATGTGCAAAATTAGCATGGACGGATTTACCACGAACTATAAAGAAACCACTGAACACATCAGAGGGGCACAATTTGATTTGGACATTTAGTTGTCCCCATGCAATTAAATGCATTTCCTACAATACCAAAAGTCCATATTCCAGATAGCCCACATAAAACTTAACACGCCAAACTACTCTACAGTAATCTGTCTTTAAAAATGCATCGCATTTTGCACAGTGATTATCTATCTGAATTCTAAAGTATAAGGGCCTTTGAACAGAAACAGTTTGTACATCTCTCAGTGCACACATATTGAGGGACTGACCTGATAGTTAACATGGGGGTTAGTTTCTGAGAGCTATTTATAGGTAATGGATAAATGAACAATAGTCATTGCAGAATTCTTTATAAATAGAGAGAAATATATGATTGTTATGGAAAAGTCCCCTATTTTGTATCAGATGTGTTGCCTTGTAAGTCAAACACACACAAATCATACCTCACCAGTACAGTGTGCTATGCATATCACTGCTATCAAAGTTTACCAAATTGGCAACACACGCTAGGCAACTACTCTATTTGGTTCAAATTGAGAGGAGGCTATTTTCTTCATTTCTTGTCAATGGATTTGCCAATTGCAGCAGAAGATATCCAAAATCTCTTACTGTTAAGAAACCTCAGAGTCTAAAAATTTAATTATCCATAAAATTTTGGCAATATTCAGGGTGCTAAACTGCACAAACTACCGATACCCAGGAAACCACAAGACAAGCAACAGGAAGCTCGATGCTCCGATATCTGAGTTTCACTATACAGATAGTATACACGATTTGTAAGTTTGTAACACAGCGCTCTAAAGGATAGCAACTCACCATGACGCCCTTCCCTCGCCGCGACGTGCAGAGCGTCGTAGCCCGACCTATTCTTTGCCGCCAGCTCTTCGGTGTCGAGGTGCCGGAGCAGCTCCACCACCACCTCGAGGTGCCCCCTTTCGGCCGCGGCGACGAGCGGTGTCTCTCCAGCCTCGTTCGGCTCCGCGGCCACCGCGCGCCGCGCCGCCTCGAGCTCCTCCGGACCCTCCCCCGGCGCCACGGCCGCCGCGGCCTCGTCCAGCGCGCGCCGTAGCGCCGCAGCATCCCCACCCCGCGCCGCCACGTGGATGTCAGTGTCGTTGTGCCGGCCAGTAACCTGCCGCACGTACCGCCGCCGCTTCCCGCTCCCCGAAACAGACATCACCTTCGCCGGGCGAGCACCAGACGCGCCGCCATCCTCTGCACCCAGACGCACCAAAAAGGAAAATTCAATCAGCGCCATGCCACGCTAGAGACTGAACATCGAGCATTTGATCGAACCACCACCACTCCGTCGCCCGCCGGACTTACCCTCATGGATCTCGAGCGACATCGCTACAGGCGGAATTGGGGCCCCGTGGCGTGAAAGGGTTTCCAAGGTAGGGTTTGGGCTGGGCGCGCGCTTTTAAGAGGAGTGAGCGAAGGCAACTCGCGAGACGGCGGCGTCGTCAAGGAGGAAGGCGAGAGGAAGCAGGAGTGGGGGCAGGAGGAGGACGAGAAGGTAACGTCTCCTTTGGCATTTTTGGGGAGCTTTTTGCCGGCGAGGTTTTGGATTTTGGTGGGGTTCGCACGGGCGGGAGCAGAGTAGGGGAGGGAAGACCTGTGGGGCCCTCCGGTCAGAGACCATGGAAGCGGCAGACACGAGGTGGGGAGGGCGAAGCAGCGCGGTGGCTTCAGGGAGTGCGCTTTCGCTTGCAAGGAAACGTCGACGTCACGAGAGTTCAAGGAGGGTGAGTCCAACACGATGAGTGTGCGACTGCCGACGTGGAGGAGACTAGTTTGTCACGTCCTCTGTCACGCTCGCACCGGGAGTTATGGGCTCGAGGCACGTTCCGTTTTGTTTTATTGGACGCGGACCACCGTGCCGTCCTTTGAACAATAGTTTAGATCACCGAGACACTCGCTGTGTTCACTAAAAGAAATTTTTCCCTAGGAAACGTGTTACGTGAGGAGATGACTAGAAAAGATGAAAAAAAAAAATTCTAAAAAGCGTGTTAGGTGAGGGGATGAATAGGAAATAAAAAGTATTTTTTTCATCTAAACAATCCATGGATGGTTCATGGTTGTAGTGTTGTGCCCGGTGACCAGTCTGTCCACTGGGACGCTTGCTGACTGGCAAGTCGTGATCGTGAAGGAGTACAGATCTGATCAGTGGTACCATGAAAAAGCTAATATAAATAATATTTTAGCATTGACAGCCGTCCGGATCCGGACGGATGGGATTTAATAAGCTTGCACGCGCGAAAAAAAAACGAAATAGTATTAATTAGCTTCATGGGGAAATAAATGACTTCTTGGGCCGGCCCGAAACGCCTACATGCGTATCTGAACGGCCCGTGCGATTAAGTCCAGCAGCAGCAAACCGTTTCGCCCTGCGCGCCTTCAACGGCACGCGGCAGAGGCATCCGCGCGTCAGGTTCGGTAGGGTGCACCTCTACAACAACTATACTAGGGGATGGGGCATCTATGCTGTCTGCGCCAGCGTCGAGTCACAGGTAAAACAAATGAGCATTTCGAACATTTGTGATTTGTCTGTCATTAACCGTGTACAATCTCGAGCTGCCACAGATTATCTCCCAGTGCAACATTTACGAGGCAGGGGAGAAGAAGCAAGTCTTCAGGTACATGGAAGAGCGGTGACGTTACTCCTTCAGTTATTCAGTACCCTTGGATGATTTGATACTTCACCTTAAAACGCTTCAACTGGACAAGCTTTGAACTATTGATGGATGCAGGCAGCAGACAAAGATGAAAGCTCAAGCGGGCGCATCCAGTCCGAAGGCGACATGTTCCTGAATGACGCACAGCAGTGCGCTGCCGACGCTTCAGATGTTGCAGGAGATGAGTTGTGGGACTTCAAGGTCCAGGACTTCTACCGATCGTGTTCGGTTCAGCCCACGTCAATGGCGCTCAAGGTGCTCCTGCAGTGCTGCACCGGCTGGCAGCCAGTTCCGCTTCCAGCAGATGTTTCTTCTTCCACAGAAGATGCTATTAACCCTGCTGATCCTATGGACTGAAAGATAAACCACTGCAATACTCTAGTTCAATAAAAATAATGATGTTTTTTAAACTAACGATATTAATAGCATATACACAGACACAGTATACATAGCACTCGCCACCGTTGTAATACCATACCACATCGAAGTATCGGACTATATGATCAGTACCTGAATGAAAAGGCAGAACACATGCCACCGCTATCTGAAAGTCTGAATCTTCAGTGCATTCAACTGCACTGCATTTCTTTTCATCAAATCAGTGGATCGATTTTTCTTCCCATAGGAACTTATAAAACCAGATCAGCATGAAGAAAACTGAGAATCAACAGTGCTACCTGATTTCGACCAGCTGAGTCAATCTGTTTGCTGAGATTCTGTATGCACGTGGTTTTTCAAGCTGCCGAGGTTTGGTTTGGCTACTTGCAGTTTTCAACACAAACAAGTGTTTTCATCAGCACACTGGTATACAAAACCGTCACTGTCCATTGGCTTGCTTCAGATTAAATAATCTTCTAAGTAAAAGGATTTAGAGTTAAGACCCTCGGGGCTCCTTAGTCCCAAACATGATTGATTTCGTAGTGCTGATTACTGATTTCTATGTTCAAGCAGCAGTATATATATAGATGCTATGTACAAGCACCCATCATGCTAATGTTCACTAGCCGTAAAAACAAATTGAAGGCAGCCAATCAGTCATGGTATGTTCAGGGCCACCCTACCCTAATGATTTCATAGTAGTTTACCTCTTATGATCCAAATTGAATTGTTGATCCTGACTTCTCATTTCTGCAGGATCAGGAAGCTGAAGATATTAAATACGAAGAGGTCAGTTCCTTTTATTCAGTGCACTAATCTATCCCCACACACTTTTGCTGAGACCTTCACTTTCTGCAGGAATTTTCCGTGAACTCCCGAGGCAACAAGCTGTTCGCCTGCAGATGGATGCCACAGAATTTTCAGCCCAAAGCTTCAATCTTCATCTGTCATGGTATTATTACCACTAGCCCATATCTGTACAACTGGTTCCCACTTCCCAGTGCAAATATCAGACACACTACTGTTCATTGTTCTCTTCTGCAGGAATTGCAGCAGAGTGCAGCATATCGATGCGAGGTATTAGTATCACTAGCAACCGCTAATTCTGTTGATTTAGCTGGAGTATTTGAACAGCATAAAGTAACAAGCTGCACACAAACATTCAGATACAGCAACTCGGTTGGTGCGGGCTGGATACGGTGTTTATGGGATCGATCATGAGGGCCATGGCAGATCATCCGGACGGAGGTGCTACATACCAAACTTCAACAGTATCATCACAGACTGCTATGATTATTTCACTAGTATTTGTGGTATGAATTGAATGGCTTTGTTTCACTGACTGGACACAAAATAGACATTAATCATGATGCCACCTGATTTCAGAGAAGCCAGAGAACAGGGGGAAGAAGAGGTTCCTTTATGGCATTTCTATGGGCGGAAGTGTGGCTCTTCTCCTCCACAGGAAGGCGCCAGACTACTGGGACGGTGCCATCTTGCTTGCTCCTATGTGCAAGGTTTGGGCATAGCAAGATGAGATTAGATGCTTGCTTTCACCTTCCCTCTCAAGCTTGTGGGGTTAGAGTCTTGTGCCATCCAAGAGCTTGTCATCTGAACAACTTCCTGTTTGCTGATCATACGACGTCAGGTGTCTGATGACATGAAGCCTCACCCAATAGTTGTCAGTGCGCTGACGATGATTTGTGCTGTTGTGCCTAGTTGGAGGATCATACCCACACCTGACATCATCGACAAAGTCTGCAAAGATATAAATATGAGAAAAGAGGTTAGCATACAACCTTATATTTACACAAAGTAGAAAGCGAGGATAACATGTGATCCCTCCAGCCATAGTTGATGTTAACGTCAAATAAAACGGAATGGAGGTTCGTATTTAGTACTTTCTTTTTCTGGATATATATGTACAGGTTCGTTCGAATCCATATATATACAGAGGAAAGCTCCCCTAATGGTCAGCCTAGATACTGAGAAGAACTTGAATCAGGCAATTCCCTTTTGCTCTCTTTCTGGCTGGGAAACTATTATTCTGTTTGAAAATATGGTAAACCCTTTCGGTTATTCAGGTCAAGCTGCCATTCCTGGTCCTGCATGGTGGAGATGACATCGTGACCGATCCTTCCGTTAGCAAGCTGCTGTTCGAGAAAGCATCAAGCAGGGACAAAACCTTCAAGCTATACCCAGGGATGTGGCATGCGCTGACAGCTGAATTACCTGACGATGTTGAGCGTGTGTACTCTGACATTATCAATTGGCTAGACGAAAGGGCGAACAGCTCAGCTAGTGTTTCCAAAATGAGTAGCACATCAAATTTCTAAAGGATGCTAAATATGTCGTGACAGACATGTTGGAAGGCATGTTTCACTTATCATTTTGGACCAAACAATGCAATGTTTAAGTATGGTGTGGAGTTCAGTATTTTTATATCTCTATCAATTCAACTAGGACCTCATCGCAAAATCATATTAATCATCCAAGGAAAACCAGATCATATCTTGGGGAATTTTTCTTTTTCTGTTGAGGGTTCTGTATGACATAACTACGACAATTTCGGCCTTCATCATGCAAAAGGATAAGAGTTCAAACAAACCAAAATCTTTGACTTACGCCTAATGGAATTCTAAACTAGCATGTTCACAATGACAAAACTCCACTTGTTAGGCCAGTCTCAGTTGGGGGGTTTTATGAGAGTTTCATGGGCATTAAATTCATTGTCACATCAGCAGTTTTGCTGACATGGCAGGGTAATTAAGAGGGAGAGCATGAAACTCCTGTGGCACAGTTACCTAGTTTTCAGTCTGGGTAGCTGTGTCCATGAAACGCTACTGAGACTGGCCTTAGGAAGCAAACAGTCATGAACGACCTTTTGAGGAAATCTGTTATTTTTGCAAATGAAGGGTCACCACCAGATATTAGCATTCAGCAGATTCGTCTACAAGGGAAGTCTGGGCTAAAGCACTAGTACCTGGAGGAAGGGCCGCGTTACGGAGACGAGGGCGCCGGTTGCACGACCTCGCGATGCTCCTGCTCGGCTTGTTCCGCGGGTATCGAGGGCTGCATCCCGCGCTCGTCGACTATTAGCGGGCCACGCCCGTGCCCCCATTGCCCCATCGGAGAACCAAGGCGTAGGTGGAAGCGTCGACAGAGGGCTGCGTCTACGTCTCTCCCTCGAACCTTCCATTGCCAGCATATGCTGCTGCAAAGCGGCGGCGGGCCGGCGGCGCAGGCACTGGCCGCCGCCCCCAAAGGGAAAGGCCGAAAGGGGGAGAGTGCGGACACGGGAGGACAAAATACTTAGCACTTATAGGGTTCTTTTTGTAAATATGTGGATCTCGATTAATAGTCGCGATCCATTTAGAGGGTTTTATGTAAATAATCGGATAGCGATTAATAGTCGCGATCTATGTGTAACTTTTGGGTCTAAAATTTGTAAAGCCCCTCGCCGGCCACCGATGCCATGGCGAGCGCGACGGAGTTTGGCCGGCCAGCTTTACGCCGTTCTCCGCCACCAAGAGGAGAACAAATCGGCGCCAACTAATTGGATTCCTACATGGGCGTCGTCACCGGCGCTCGAGCGAAGGGTCCTCTGCAGACTGCCGCATCATGTCTATCGTCCCCAGAATGGCCCCCGCGCAGGCGCGCACGTATCCTCTCCAACCGGCCGTTGTCTCCCGCATCCTCTCCGGCGAGCACTAGTGCTCCAGAAGTCCACCCACTGTTTTCTGGTACCAAACCAATGACTTCAGAGTTCAGACTATGTTCAAATTTTACTTCTGAAAGACTGAAATCAGATACAGGCGATAGGCAACACCTGTTCCTGTCCATCATTTACCAATGCACATGTCGAATTTATCTTCTACTTCATGGGAAGCTCCATCCATCACATTCACCCTCTGAGTTTGACTCTTTTCTATGAAACGTTCGCTCCTTCGCTGGATGAATTTTCAGCAGACAGCAATGAGGAGAAAATTATACGTTTCCTTAGTGCTGAAGACGGAAGACTAGTCGTCGTTGCAATGTGTTGCTGACGAATTGTCTTCAGACAGGTGCAGTATATATATGCCGCAACAACTCTTATGCCCTCGTACTCACTGAACGCTTGGGCACAATCATACGGCGTTCAGAATAATCTCCCATGGTATATTCAGAAACAATCTGCCCTTGTTTCTTCGTGTTTCTTTCTCTCGTGACTTAGTATTTAGTTTTATGATTTCCTGCAGGCTCAGTACAGAGACAATATGAAGTATGAAATCAAGTATGAAGAGGTTAGTTGTTCTTTGTATCTGGTGGCCAATTCATTTTGTTGCTAGGGTACCTACTTTCTCCCGGTTCCATCAATGTCTTTGCTAATAAACTGCAACTCGGTTTATACAGGACTTGGTTGTGAATTCACGAGGAAACAGGCTCTTCACCTGCAGGTGGACGCCGAAGGCACTGGAACCCAGAGCTCTGATCTTTATTTGCCATGGTACCAAAATGCCAACCCCTCCCCCTCACAATCCTGAACTTTGTATCTTGGTTATTCTTTAATGAAAATCAAAAAACGAAAACTTCTTTTCTGGGTTCAATAGGATACGGAGCTGAGTGCAGCATATCCATGGGAGGTACAACCCTTCAGCGTCATGATTTCTTCAATTCATCGGTGGAAAGCATCAACTGCTGTCTGCTGACATGATACTCTCGATTTTTTCTTTTTTGAAATACAGACACCGCTGCTCGATTAGTACGCTCTGGATTTGCTGTGTATGGAATCGACCACGAGGGCCACGGTAAATCTTCAGGATCGAAAGGCTACATATCAAACTTTAACGATGTTGTCAAGGACTGTTCTGACCATTTCAAGAGTGTCTGCGGTGAGGAAGACACAAATCCTTTGTTGTGCATATAAGTTATCCTGCGGCATCAGATGTCCATTGTTTGTTAACTTACATAGCCACTTTGCATTTTTCAGAGAAGCAGGAGAACAGGTCAAAGAAGAGGTTCCTCTACGGCTTCTCCATGGGAGGAACTGTGGTGCTTCAGGTCCATAGGAAGGATCCTCTCTACTGGGACGGTGCCGTGTTGCTTGCTCCTATGTGCAAGGTCCTTGCCTCAATTAAATTCCACAACAGAAAGAACACACTTCTACCTCATAATTCATTCTACCGTTTCGTTTCATTCTTGTACAGAGTCGAATGTTACTAAGACAGTAAGACTCAGGCCTAGATTTTTCTTTCCTCGACTGTAAACTGTTGTTGACCAAATGATGTGCTTTCTTAAAAGCAGAGTTAATCTCATTTCCAAAAAAAAAAAAGTAAACTGTTGTCTTGCTATTTCTTTCTGAATGGTTGTTTATTTACACGTGTGGTTCTGAATGTTCTTATTGAAATGGTAGCTTATGTTTACACTCTCTGTGTCACATTGTATCAGATATTTGATGACATGCGTCCTCACCCAATCGTCGTCAGCGCACTGAAGATGATCAGCACTGTTGCGCCTAGCTGGAGAGTCATCCCTGCCACAGACATGATTGACAAAGTCTGTAAAGATCCCCAGTTCAAGAAAGAGGTAATGAAGAACTCCTTTGGTTATACACTAGGAAGAAAGAACGAAATGAACCGATTCAGGAAAGCTCGCTGCAAACATAGAGTTGGCAATCGTTGCAGACATATTCAGTGCCACTCGGTGTCTGATTTATTATGCAGATCCGCTCCAACCCATACATGTACAAGGGAAACCTCGCGCTGCAGACAGGCCGTGAACTCCTCACTGCCAGCCTAGACATCGAGAAGAACCTGCATGAGGTACGGTGATTGTTTTCGCCATTGTTAGAAACCGCATGCAGCGTTTAAAATACTTGTATTCCTCCGTTGATCATCATGCGATTCCTGCCACTTTTTGAACCATCTAGCATTGATCCAGCGAGATATCTCACAAAAGTGATTGCCCTGGCAGGTCTCCTTGCCGTTCTTGGTCCTGCACGGCACCGACGACGTCGTAGCCGATCCTTATGGGAGCAAGCTGCTGTACGAGAGGGCATCGAGCAGGGACAAGACCCTGAAGCTGTACCCCGGGATGTGGCATGTGCTCATGGGTGAACGGCCGGAGGATGTAGAGCGCGTCTTCTCCGACGTTATGTCGTGGCTCGAGGATAGGGTTGCGGCGGTACAGCTACCGACCCCGGCAGAACGACAAAGCGTCATGCGTCAACAATGATTTATAATAGAAGAGGGGTTGTAAACAAGTTACTACATACATGTATACTGTAAAATGTATTACTAGCTTTTAATTTCAAGCAGTTTAGCAATAAATATTAATCATCTCCTTATCTAAATATACTTAATTGTTTCGATAATTGCATGGTCACGCGTTTCATCAACAGAGAAAAGTTGCAATTTACCATACCCAAATTAAATCTGGCAATTGAGTTTCACCCCCGGCCTCCCAAATTCCTAACTAGAGACAGAGAGGATGTGTTCCTTACGAAAGCCCCTGAAGATGCACCGTGTCCCGAAACCTATGGAATGTAGTCGGATGCTATCGGGTACGAGCGTGGGAACTTCATCGTGAAGAAAGGAATGCATGCTATACCGTCCGTACAAAATGATGTTTACTCAACGGTCCTATAGATTGGTGGACCTTCTATGATTTGGAGACACCGTTCAATCACTAGCTCTTCAGCTGAGAGGGTATGGAGTACTTATCAATACATCCAGAGTCCCTCGTTCCAAAACATCGTTCCAATAACACTTGGAACATGTTCCATCTCTAATAGGAACATACAGAATAGGTATACCCCTTTCATATCACGTTTGCACCAAATAGAGTTTCTCATTCCTTGTTCCCAATGTTACGGGAACATGGCTGCTAAGCGTGGGGCAACAAAGTTGAAACCCCATAAAAAAATCGTGAAAAGACTATTTTTCACCCTCCAACTATTACAAAATTCTGATTTTCAACCCACAACTACAAAACCAGACACTAAACACCCTCCAACTATCCAAACCGTGCAAAATTGTCCCTTTGGGTGGTTTTGAAGGTGGTTTTGTATTTTCCAAAACAATTAAAAAATAATTTTGTATTAAAAAGTTCATAACTAATTTATTTTGAACTAGAAAAATTAGAATATGATGAAAATGTTTTTCTAAAAATGTGACATACATGTTGGTGCACCATTAAAAGTTATTTGCGTATTATTTATTTTTATTCTAATTATTTTTTAAAAAACAATAAGACACTAGTAACATAAATATATAATGCCCAAATAACATTAAATGGTGTGCCAATAGGTTGGTTACATTTTAAGAGAACTTTTGGCACTGATTTCATATTTTTTGGGTCTAAAATGAATTAGTTATGGTTTTTTTAAAGTTAAAATACTATTTATGCTATTTTTAGAAAATCCAAAACCACCCTCAAAACCACCCAAAGGGCCAATTTTGTATGGTTTGGATAGTTCAAGAGCCTTTAGTATCCGGTTTTGTAGTTTGAGGTTGGAAATCAGACTTTTGTAACAATTAAAGGGTGAAAAATAGACTTTTCCCTAAAAAATCCATATGTTGTGCTCCTTCCATAGATTTTAGTCTGTAGAAATCAAGAGCCATGACAAAACCTGTCTTTTGCGCTTGGGGAGTCTTGACAGAGTAGAGTTCCAGTGTTCCACTACACTCTTAAAGACGCACTTGAGGATCCGGCGGTTGTACCAGCCCTCCAGAACGAGACCAGCATCCTGAGCAAAAACACATTGCAAAGCTATGTGCTCAGCCGACTCTGGCAGCTTATCACATAAAGGGCAAATGTAAGATTACAAGGCCAGTGTCTTAGCAGAAGCTTATTGGCTTTCGGGATTTTGTTTTGTACTAGCAACCATACAAAATGGTGAAACGACGCTTCCCTTCCACACCTTTGCACTCCAAATAGCCTTGTTGACGAAGGTACAGTAAGAGCCATTGGGTTGAGCATTGTAAACGGACTTGGCAGTATAAACACCATCTTCCATCCATCGCCAGTGAATTACAT
Organism: Digitaria exilis; assembly: GCA_015342445.1. NCBI lineage: Eukaryota > Viridiplantae > Streptophyta > Magnoliopsida > Poales > Poaceae > Digitaria > Digitaria exilis. The sequence continues at coordinate 1,814,044 of JACEFO010001719.1, forward strand.
TCTGGAGTTCAATGAACTCAACCGACTCCAGCTTGTTCCAAAGTATGACGGGTGAACATGGAGCCGCACATTTGTCACTGACACACGGCTGGGCTGTAGCCGTAGTGAACATATGAAACTGAAAGCCGCAGGTACTACTACTTGCGCAGGTACTACGTGACACGGCAAGGCTCATATTTGCCAGTGATGCTGATCGAGCCAGAAGCGCAGAGCCGCAGAGCATGATGTGCGTGCGCTACCAACAGTCTCCGCTCTCAAGGGTGTTGTTGTTGGGTCAAAAAAAAAAAAAAAGGAGAGGTAGTAGTTTGCATGATTTGCTTCAGCCTGACGGAAAGACGTTCGGGAGGCCTGGACAGCGACATGTCGCCTTCGTCTCGCGTCACAATATGCAGACCGGTTTTTAGCTTGTAATCAGCGGGTTTTCAGATCCAAATCTCGAATGGGCGCATATACGTCCGACCGAGCAGTACGTAGGCCGAACTGCAAATCGAATAATGCAACTGGCCTGCCGTGCATGGATCAGATCTGAAAATCTCTGAACACTTCCAAGTCAAGAGTCCACCGACTCCCGGCTTTTGCATTTCACACCTCGCATCTCGTCTCCATTAGTTCTCTCGATAGTGACACGATCACACGAACACAAATGGGGGATTCACTGCTGCGTCTCCAGAGTACTTGCGGAGATCAGTATTTGTTACTCCGTACCAAGTTTTAGATAATTGGCCAACTAAAAAGCAGACTATTCGAGGGCCAATTCGCAAGGTATCTCACTGTTCGGCTCGTTTTCTTCTTCTCCCCGTGCCAACCTCCCCCCAAACCCACCACCGAGTCACCAACCTCGCACCCCCGCGCCTCCGCCTGGCCGCTCTCCCGCCATGAAGCAGCTCCACAAGTCGTCCCCCACGCACGCGCCGTCGCCGGCGCACGCTCCGGCGCCGAAGTCCGCCAAGCCGACGCGCCCCGGCCCGCGCTCCTGGATCGGGTACCTCCTCCGCGAGCAGCGCCTCCTCTTCGTCCTCCTCGGCGCGCTCATCGCCTCCACCTTCTTCCTCCTCCGTCCCTACCTCTCTCTCACTGCATCCTCCCACCTCCCCGACGCCCGCCCGCTCTTCTCCTTCGCCTCCCGCTCCGGCGTCCCCGCCGGATTCCGCCCGCCGCCGCGCCGGGTTGTTGTCACCGGCGGGGCTGGGTTCGTCGGCAGCCACCTCGTGGACCGGCTGCTGGAGCAGGGCGACAGCGTGATCGTGGTCGACAATTTCTTCACTGGAAGGAAGGAGAACGTTGCGCACCACCTCCGGAACCCAAGGTTCGAGCTGCTCCGCCACGATGTCGTCGAGCCAATCCTCCTCGAAGTCGACCGGATCTACCATCTCGCGTGCCCCGCGTCGCCCGTGCACTACAAATACAACCCCATCAAGACGATCATATCCTTCATTCTTGGATCTGCATCTTCTTTTGATTTTGCTTATAGTGAAAGTGACTTGATCTGATCACCATGCTCTCCTTTTTGCTTTGTCATTTGGTGGTGGGTGGGACTTGGGAGGGTGGGGGATCTGGGGAGTGGGAAGACAGAAAAAAAAAACACTTGTTAGATGTCACGTGCATAACTGTTTGGTTAAATTCGGCTTTCTGTGTTTTCCTATCAAATAGATTTGTGATCTGCTACTGAGAGTATCATTTGGCATAGAATTGTGATAGCATAAAATGCGCTATTGCAATGTTGTCAATCTGGATTTGATTAAGGCGCACAAAAAGATCAACTGAATATTGTTAAGGACCAATTTAGATATCACCATCTGCTTGCTCTTGTTTAACTGAATATTGCTAGAGATCAATCGTTGTAGTATTAAGCTCGGGATTGGGTCATTTTAGTTTAGTATAACTGGATATCAAATCTGAACGGAGGGCAGCTGCAGATGAGTATATCCTTGATGTTGTTTTCTTCATGTATGGCTTTGGATGCCATTCTTTGTTTATTAGGGGTGGCCATCACCATTTATTCATCCATTTGTTATGCGTACAAGAGTTTTGTATTCAATTTCAAAATTGAGCCTCTTAACAATTAGTACAAGACAAATGTCATGGGAACCTTGAATATGCTGGGTCTAGCAAAGCGAATTGGCGCAAGGTTCTTGTTGACTAGCACAAGTGAAGTTTATGGTGATCCACTTGAGCATCCACAGAAGGAGACTTACTGGGGGCATGTTAATCCTATAGGTACACAATTATGTACCCGCCTTGTTACTGCCTTTCAAGCCTCATTATTTTGTTCAATGCATCACATATCACCTCCCAAAAATCAATCTCTTGTCTTTCCCAGGCGTTAGGAGCTGTTATGACGAGGGGAAGAGAACAGCAGAGACTTTAACCATGGACTATCACCGTGGTGGCGGTGTCGAGGTAATACTCTAGTCTACTTAGTCGACTATGTCTTGTGGTTTGATGAGAAACTTGTTGTATAGGCTCTGAAGCCTTTCAATTTTTTGTTTTACATTTTCTTAACTGATAAAATAAGGAAACTCAGTGAAACAGAATTGAAACTTTTTTCATATCATAACTGATCAATTCTTTTTTAGTTCTTAATTACTAAAATGATCTAGAAAGATAAGATTCTATTATAGACAACTATTTCATGAAAACCTAGAAACAAATGTTCTTATTTCCCAATCGGCATTGTTGGTTTATTTCATTAACAGTTACTCAAATTATGCTAGGGCTAATATATATCTATTAGTCCCATTAATATTCTTATGGCGATCTTAAGATGAATATAAAACAAAACAGTAGAGCTCTGTATTTGCTATCAATGCAGCTTTACATGGCCACAATTTCTTAATGGTTATCACTTGCTGAATATCTTTCACTGACCGACATATACACAGGTGCGTATTGCTCGCATTTTCAATACATATGGTCCTCGTATGTGCCTTGATGATGGCCGTGTGGTCAGCAATTTTGTTGCACAGGTATGTTTGTGACATATTGTGGGTTCTTTTTCCATAGCTATGTGTGGTTGTGCATTCTAACATCAGTATCGTTCTACTAACAGGCACTTCGTAGACAACCGATGACGGTTTATGGTGATGGGAAACAGACTAGAAGCTTTCAATATGTTTCTGATCTGGTGAGCATAAACAGTCTTATTGTGCAATGCGTGTGGACTGTGATAATTAGTTGCAACTCTTTTGTGCTGTTGTTGGCAACACTCTCTTATGCAAGTTTAATGTATCCTAAGAATGAACACAATATTGTGTTGTCCACATAACTTTATTATATGTCCTCTAGCACCAGTCCTTTCACAGTCTAGTCTCCTAGCAATAGTTACACTCCAGCATAACATGGCCGTTCATTTTGTTGCCACTTTTTTCCAATTCGGAAGACAGGATTTTGTATGACTTTGATCTTATCTTTCTTTGCTTATATTTATAATTAGACATCCTTTTGCATGCCAATTATTAGTTAGCAGCACATAACATGGCCGTTCATTTTGTTGCCACTTTTTTCCAATTCGAAGACAGGATTTTGTATGACTTTGATCTTAACATGCCTTTTCATGCCAATTATTAAGTTTTCATATATATTTTTTTCTCCAAATCTTTAGGTTGCCGGACTGATGGCTCTCATGGAGAGTGATCATATTGGTCCATTCAACTTGGGAAACCCGGGAGAGTTTACCATGTTGGAGCTAGCACAGGTATGTAACAGTTAGTTTCAACTAATGGTTTTTTTAATCTTGAAATGGTGCAAAACTCACCGTCACTGATTTTCCAGGTTGTGAAGGAAACAATTGATCCAATGGCGACCATTGAGTTCAAACCCAATACGGCTGATGATCCCCATATGAGAAAGCCAGATATCACCAAAGCCAAGCAACTGCTACATTGGGAGCCAAAGGTCTCTCTCAAGGAAGGCCTTCCATTAATGGTGACAGACTTCCGTCAAAGGATCTCAGAGGAGTAACCGAAACGACGCTGTGATATTGGTGACCCATTTGATTCTGAATGATGCTGCAAAGATTGCGAGAAGCACTTCACCAACTGAAACCACTCAGTACAATTTACTGCATACATGATAGATTCTGTAGAATCACGTAGGCCCTGTTTGAAATATAGGGATTCCGTAGATTTTTCTACGGGAATAGCATCTTTCCCTGTGAAATAGGCAAATAGCTGCAAAGTTCATGTGAATTCGTATTAATTTTATTTGTATTTTGGGGAGACAGACAAAACAACAATTATTTTTTGTGCATGCGTGGGAGGATTCCGGATGGTTGGTGAGAGGTAGGATATAATGCTGTATCTCATGAGCTTTTGTAACACTACATTATGGATGCTTGATCATGTGAAAAAATGTAATTGAATCTGTTTTTGCCGCTCAGTCTTGTTGCTGCTCTATATATTCAACTGCCAATCTACGAATTCCCCTTTTATTACTGAACAAGTCAACAAGCTAAATATAAAATGTATCTGAATGGTTTTCTGATACAAACCCTCATGAAAAGTTGATTCTTCAATAACTGAAAGCCAACTTAGGTGCTGTGCTTCAAATTCTGCAGCTTTCTACTTGAGATGAACACTGAAACTGAGCACCCTGCTCGAGCTGACATTCCCACCCGTTTCAGGTTCATCAGCTGCTCTCACAACGGCGAAACCAGCGGCGCCGCTGTACCGGCCCGTTCCTCCGACCACCGCAATGTGAGACTCAACCTGATCGTCGCGACGTATGCCGAAGAACCTGAGGCTGTCGTCCGCGTCGTCGCCGGCGAACGAGGCCTTGACGGCCACCATGTGGCTGCTATTGTCTGCCAAGCTGGTGACGAGGACGCCCTGCAGCCTCCCTCCCAAAGGCAGCCCGAACTCCTTCCTGCCGCGGAGCTCCTCGTCGACGACGGCCACCGTGCCGGGCCGGAGCGCACCTGGCCGCGTTAAGGCTCGCAGCCAGCTGCCGTAGTGGCCGATCGAGCCCTCACTGGTGAAGACAGCGTGATGTGAGGAAGCAGCTGTGGCTTTGGGGGATGTGTGGCCGGCGGTATACAGTGTGATGGTCTGGCCGGAGCTTTGGGAGAGGGCCGGGGGACTGTGACGTGCCGGCCGATCGGCAGCCTCTGTGCTTGTCGCGGATAGTAGGAACGCGAGAGCAATGCAGGCTTGCTTGAGGACGCGAGTGGACGATTGCCCGTGCATCTCTGCTCGGCCGTGCTGAGTGCTTTGCGTTTTGTAGATAACTCTGCTTATATGGTGCCTGCAAAGATCTGGTTTAGGTGATTTGGTGAAGTATAGGGCAAATGGTTGAATAAGTAAAAGCTCAAAGGGGGTTGGTTCATGAGCCAAACTACTCCATTAGGACTATTGGAGTAGCAGAAACCATTCTGATAATGTGTTGTCCGTGTCGTGGTCTGGGACTATTGGAGTACCGTGCGCGCATGTGAGCATCGCAAAGTTGGAGTGCGTAAGCTCCGGAAATCTGGAGTCTGGGCCTCTGGGGAGGGCGCGCACTTTTCCAGGCCCAGTGGGCACTGGGCAGCGGCCCGTCATATACCCTCTCGAAGTCGCGGCCTGCCTCCCCGATCTTCCCTTCTCCCTCCCTTCTCCATTCGCTTCCCTTCACTTCCCCTCCGCTCTTGTTGCGGCGGCCGAGAAGGCGAGAGACACAGAGCGTAGAAACCGGCGGCGGCAGAGGCGATGAGGATCGAGGAGGTGCAGTCGTCGTCGAATAAGCAGCGCATCGCCACCCACACCCACATCAAGGGCCTCGGCCTCGACGTAGGTGCCCCTATCCCCTCTCGCTTCTCCTCCGTCCCCCCTAGGGGTTTTCTAGGGTTTAGCTTGTGTGTGTCCGCGTAGATCCTCAATGCTTTTGTTTGTGGTTTTTCCTACAAGAGCAGGCCAATGGAACGGCGGTTGGGTTGGCGGATGGGTTCGTGGGGCAGGCGGCGGCGCGGGAGGCCTGCGGGCTAGCCGTCGACATGATACGGCAGAAGAAGATGGCCGGCCGCGCGATTCTCCTTGCGGGCCCGCCCGCCACGGGCAAGACGGCGCTAGCGCTCGGCATCTCCCAGGAGCTCGGCAGCAAGGTGCGTGCCTCCAATTGCTCTTCGCCCCCACACAAAGCAGCTTATAGCTAGGGTTTTATTACTTCCCTTTGTCCTTTGTCGTTGGTGGGAATGTTCAATCTCATACAAATACCCTTGCCTAGCATTGACGGGAATTATGGGTTGTGGGAATTTGCATACTAGTTTGCTTGCTGTATTAAATTGTGCATTACCAGTTTTTCTTTCATGCTACTTGAACTGAGTGAACCATCTTAAGTCTTACTTATTGGAGGGTGGTTGTGGAAGTGAAGGCAAGCTGTTGCAAGTTTTCTGTAATTCTGTTCGTGAATTGATCTGTTTGGTGGATCTCTGGATGTGGAATTGCTTACCAGACTTTACAGATAGCTTGGTTGCTAAGTTCATATCGAGTCCATGCTTTGCGGCAGACAAAGTTTTATTGCAACCATGTGGTTTGTTGGTTAACTCATTGAAGATTATTTTATCCAGTGAAATGCTATTGATTTTTAGAGCTTTATATTATGTATGCTTGTGTAATGCTAATTTTCCTTTTTTTCTCATTCAGTGATTCCCTCCCTTATCTGGCTATTATACATTGCAGGTCCCTTTCTGTCCTATGGTAGGATCCGAAGTGTACTCCGCAGAGGTTAAGAAAACTGGGGTGCTGAGTGAAAATTTCCGAAGATGTATAGGTTTACGTATAAAGGAAAACAAAGAAGTTTACGAAGGAGAGGTAAGTAATAAGTTTGGAATATCAGGTTAACTTGAATTAATGTTTCCATTTATTAATTGACAGTTTTTTTATAATAACTTTGTCTTGTTTGATGATTATTGTTCTGTTCCTAGGTTACTGAACTTTCCCCAGAAGAGTCCGAGAGTACTACAGGTGGATATGCGAAAAGCATTAGCCATGTAATCATAGGTCTAAAGACTGTTAAAGGGACTAAGCAACTGAAGTTAGATCCTTCCATTTATGATGCTTTAATCAAGGAAAAGGTAACTGCCTCCCTCTGAACTATTCCCCCAGGCTGTATGCTTTTTGTATTACAGTTGACATTGAAATAAGGCCTTGTATTTGCTCTCGGTTGCTGGATCTGTTCTCCTATCAACAATTGTTGCTTTAGGATACTGATTGGCTGTGATGCAGGTGGCAGTGGGTGATGTTATATACATCGAAGCAAATAGCGGTGCAGTGAAAAGGGTTGGTAGATGCGATTCGTTTGCTACAGAATATGACCTTGAAGCTGAGGAATACGTTCCAATCCCCAAAGGCGAAGTCCATAAGAAAAAGGAAATAGTACAGGTACTATTTTAACCTTAAATTTTATTTACTTTCAGCAGTGAACATTTCATAGCTTCAAAAATGAATGTTATCGTAATTAGAACCAACTGTGGATCTAGATGCAGGGGGGTGTTGGGATGCTGTAGCACCCCCTCAGCCCATGTATGTCCTACGTAAAGCTAATTGTTCTCGTTCTTTAGGTTCACGTATAAAATACAAAGTCAGCTCACCTTAGTTACAAGAGGCTCAGTGCCCCCTCCAGGCTGATTCCGGATCCAATCATATAGAAACGGTACATTTCAAACAGTATTGTTGTATCCACTTTCCAGTATGCAAACTTGGACCACTAATTCTATTGATGTTGACTAATTCCTGACACGTATGTTGGTTAAACGCTATTAGAATATAAATTACAATTGAAGTTGTTGATGGCTATGGTAAAATCAATTTTATCTACAAACAAATTCGTAATGTTTTCCTGCAAGCTTTTATGCACACTTTTTCCTTTTAATTTTTTTCGAACAATTTTTTCCTTTTAATTGGAAACTGCATTCGTGGTCGACAAATCAGTTGGGTGATACGTAAAAAAAAACTCACAGATTATAGCTCTCATGCAGCTATCCACCCAAGTCCTTCCAACAAGAATCTCCTTGAGTCCGTTAACATTGTTCTATCATTGCATCTACTACATACCTTGAAAAGTTATAGTTGAAATTTAGGTGCAAGGCTACCTTTTCTTCTGTTATCTCAGGGAGGATGATATTTTTTAACGCAAAAGTCGATAAGAATCAATGTTCCTATTTGCATCTTGACATGGATGTTTCCTGTATTCTTATTCTCTTGTTCTGAAGAGAAAACTAACTTCTCATCATTTATGCAGGATGTCACACTTCATGACCTTGATGTTGCAAATGCTCAGCCACAAGGAGGGCAAGATATTTTATCGCTTATGGGCCAAATGATGAAGCCACGGAAGACTGAAATCACTGACAAGCTGCGTCAAGAAATTAATAAGGTTTACATTCTTTTTACTGACAACTTTGGACTATTTCATGTAATTGTACATAATTTATGTCATTATAGAAATAACTGCAGCTGATTTTTAATCTGTGGTGACAGGTGGTAAACAGATATATCGATGAAGGAATTGCAGAGCTTGTACCTGGTGTTTTGTTCATTGATGAGGTATCATTTTATTTTGAAGCCACTGCTCTCATGCTAGAGAAATCTTTTATTAAAATAGCTTTGGTTTTCTTGATTGCTAAGGCTATATGTCCTTGTGGAGCACTCTCACATTTGTTGAATTAGATCACATCTTCTGGTTATTTAGAACTTATTGATAGTAACATTTTTTCAGGTCCACATGTTGGATATTGAATGCTTTTCTTATCTTAATCGTGCACTGGAGAGCCCATTATCACCAATTGTGATACTTGCTACGAACAGGGGAATATGTAATGTAAGGTAAGCAATTTTCTTTGCCATAAGTACCCTGCTCCTAACTCCAGTATCAGGACACACCCACTCACGCCTGTCTATTAAGTTTCAACTTATACATTATAAGGAATCTTGTGATGTTTTTACCCATAGGTACTGATATGAGTTTCATCTTATACATTTGATGAATCCTGTAATGTTTTTACCCAGAGGTACTGATATGACAAGTCCACATGGTATACCAGTTGACCTTCTTGATAGGCTGGTGATTATTCGAACAGAAACATATGGCCCTACTGAGATGATCCAGGTTCTTACTTATTTTGGGTATAATGTCTATCATATTTTCCTGCTTTGATTATCCTTTTAATGTTTACTTATTGCCCTTTACAGATACTAGCTATCCGCGCACAAGTGGAAGAGATTGGTATCGATGAAGAGAGTCTTGCTTATTTAGGAGAGATCGGACAACAGACTTCTTTGAGGTATCCTTTTGGGTTTGTTCATACGTGTTATCCAAGCTTCCCATATTATGGGCTGCTCCCTTTTGCACATTTGCATTCCTACAGGGATTAGATGCACTTAGTCTCCACAAATTATGTGCATGTTTTCCATCACAAAATAAAAATTGATGTCACTATAATTCATTTTGTTCGCTTCCCCCACCCCCATCTGTCATAAGGTAATAAACGATGGTAACAATATCTTAATTCGCTCTGCAGACATGCTATTCAGCTGCTCTCACCTGCCAGTGTGGTCGCAAAGACCAATGGAAGAGAGAAGATATGCAAGGTATATCTACTGAATTGTAACTCGACATTGTCTTTTCTGTAGCTTCTTGTTGTTGCTAGTTTATATCTCTGAACCTGTGATTATTGTCAGGCTGATCTTGAGGAAGTTAGCGGACTTTATTTGGATGCCAAATCGTCTGCTCGTCTGCTCCATGAGCAACAAGAAAGATACATCACCTAGACTTCTCCTGATGTAGAAGTCCAAGAAAACGTACTTGTTGACTCTAGTCATGTGCACTGCATCGGTCTGGTTCATAGGTGCAGAGTGTTCGAGAGCACATTTGAGGAGGAATGATTTTTGTACCGGCTCCATTGGACTTTGTTAGTATCCAGCTAAGACAATTCCAGCATATTGCTTGTTCACATTCTGTTCGCAGATTAGATTGGTGCAAGAGTTGTCATGTATTTTATTGAACTTGCTAATCTATGGGGATGCCCATATTCTGTGTTCTCACGAGTACAGTTTACCATCATCAGCCACGGAAGGACTCCTTAACAACTTTTGACCATCGATAGGATTTTTGGAAGCCAACTGCCAACTTTTATGTTGAATACCACCTATATTAACAAAATCATTCAGTATAAATATATGGTCCGTTGAAAATTAGATTGCATTTTGTTCGAAGAACATTGTTTCGCGCACTACATTATTTTTCTGCCTATTTGTCACATAGATGATTATTTTTCCGAAAGGCAGTATTGATGCACATACTATTTGATTACATTGGCTCATCGTTTTCCTGCGGCAACGCGAAGTATCTTTGGAGCCTGAACACCTCACGCCTCGTCGATGTTTGTGATGAGTGAAGCAGCGATGCGATACCGTGGCCATTTTCTCCCGTCCCATGATGGCAATGAAACGTCCGTCTCATCATCTTTCAGACAGCGAAGTGTTGCCCTGGAACCGATTTTCTTCTATCCCTCTTCCTTCCTGGAATCGAGCCGCGCGAAGAACGCTTTGTCGTAATGGCCTAATGGGTGAAGGAAGATCCATGCCATAAGAAGCACCCGCGAAAAGTACGTACATCACATGTACAATGCGGCATTGCGGTTCACAGAAGAGTTACCGCATCACCGTCACCGAAAGCATGTTCTGTGCCGGGGGCGATCGCACGCCACGGCGCCGCCGCCGCTCTCCTGCTCCCTCCAGCTCCAGTGACTTGCTGATCAGCTAATGATCGCGGCGACAACAACGTGCGGGCCGTGGAGCGCAAGGGAATGGGGGCGGAAATGACGCACGCGCTGACACCAATTCGCCTGCAAGGCGACACCCCCGGGCGGGCCGGCCTGCGTCACAGCCGCACACGCTTCTGGCTGCCAGACAACACACAACTCCACCATGACACCCTCCCGTCGCGCGCGTTGCCTTTCTAATCCCGTCGCGCGCACCAACTTTCTAAAGCTTCGATTCTTCCTTTCCCAGGCCAGCGGGGTCAGGCTGGTCGTTCCATCGACACCGGCCACCCGGTCGGGGGACGCCAAGAATTTCAAACGCGTCGTACCGGATGCATTGCACCTCACCGCTTCGGGATCGCTCTCGCCGAATAAAGCCCCGCGATGCGACGGCTTGCAGCAGCAGCTGCTCGCCGAGGCGAGGCGAGGCGATCGACGTCGAGAACTTGTGTGTGATCGGGATTGGACGATGCAGGGAGGGCGGATCGGATAGGGCGCTCGAAATATCTCAACAGTAGTTGACAAGTCCCTGTGCTCTTTTGCTTCTGTTTTCTTCCTCGGCCTCCAATTTTTTTGTGTGGCGCGCGTCGCGTAGTAGGAGCGAAGCGTGGGGTACGTTGGGCCTTTGCAGCTTTCGTGTCGCGGGTCGCATGATTGCAGACGCCTAGCGGGAAAAGAGGGCGGGCTCGCCTGTCCCCTTGGGCTTCCCGGAGCCCGGCACTGCAGCGGCAGTGCGCCTTCGGGGGGTGTGAAAGGAATCCATGCCTATTGGGGTCGTACAGTACAGTGCGGGTACACTGTGCCAGGCGTGCCGCGCGGACAATTATTTGTACGGACGCAATTTGGCCGGCCAACCAGGGGGCGCCGCGTGGCCGTCGATCTCGTGGGGGATGGACGATGCGATGATGAAGGCGGCGAAAGCCGCGTGGCATGGCTGCGCGCTCCCGTAATCCCGGAGCGATCAAAGCACCCCCCCTGTTCGCCGGTCCGCCCGGATTGCCGCAGGAGCACGCGACGTACGCGATGGACTGTAGCGGCTACGAGCGCGATACATGTCGTATTCTACACAGCAAATTCTTTTTCTGAGTATTTGTTGTGATTGGTTTCAGATCTGTACGTATCCGATAATGCGAGTTCCATAATACTGTACGTGCTAGCTAGTAATATAAACCGCACAGACTTCCTAGGTACGGCTCGTTTTTTAGAAAAAAAAAATTACCAGCAATTTTGACTTGTGATGAGCAAGTGCAGATTTGTTTGTTTACCTAGATAATATCCACTTTGGTATACTTTACATTATCGACAGGTTCACGTGCACAGTGTTGGGTCACTTAGGAATCTTTCTCTCTCTGCATAGATTGGTAGGGAACAAGCCAGAGAATATTGGAAAGGGATGAGATATTCAGATACTCCCCGGCCTATTCGTGCATGATAAAAGGTGACTTTTTCATAACCCCAAAAGATCTTATCACCATTCAATCGCAGACTACCTTTGCGTGCCGTGAAATGAATAAATTTGCCACTAGCTAGGGGTATGTTTTGAACCCAAGTGAAGCATACAGTGATGTATGTAGCGATGCTGCCCATAGCAAAAGGCTCACTTCCTAGGAATTCGGAGGCTTCTTCCAAAACGAACATCATTTTTTATCGCAAACACTCCAAATCTCACTCGTCGCCTAGCGCGACCAACTTCCCGGTCCGCCGATCCGACGGTGGCGAAGTGGGGCGGCCTCCGCGATCGCCTGAAAGGAACGGCGGAGGATGGCACCAAGATTTCACCACAAACGAAAAGGGTAAGGCGCGGGGGGCGAAGTGGGCCCGCAAGAATCCCCGCCATCACCTCTCGGCGAATGGGGAGGCGGCACCCACGTGAGCGTCCCCACACCCTGATATGCTCCGATCGCCTATTTCTACCTCCCTCCAACTCCAAGCCGGCGCTAGCTGCCCGTCGCGCTCTCCACCGGTAGTCCGCCCACATCCTTGCGATCGCCGCCGACCACCTCCGATCCGGCGGTGGAGAACTTCGACCTCTCCACCAGGCGGCAGGAGAAGGCTGGCGACTCGGCGGTTGGCCATGGAGAACGGCTCCTCGTCGCCGGGTTCGTACATCAGACTGGTATGTAAGTGCTTGCGCTCGCTCGCGATCTGCTGCTGCCGTGCATTGAGGTACCAGACGGCATACATGGAGATATGAGCTTATTATAAATGGTTGGTTATGTATATGCAGGTGCAGCATCTGATCGAGAAGTGCATCTGCTACAACATGAACAGGGAGGAGTGCATGGAGACGCTGGAGAAGCACGCCAAAATCATGCCCGTCATCACATCCACGGGTATGCTGAATAGCCGCTGCGTGTTAAAATTCTCCCATGCTTCTATAGTCGTCATCTTCTCCCCCGGCCGACTGCCTGATACTTTCATAGTTTGCTGGCGCACATATATATTTCCATCGCGTCGTCGTCCTTGCAAGCTATTAATAATCGAGAGCTCCGATTGTCGATTTCACCTTTCTCCATTGCTAGTTTGGAAGGAGCTGGAGAAGGAGAACAGGGAGTTCTTCGAGACGTACAAGAAGGACCGAGGGGAGGAAGGTTCGGCGCAGAAGAGTCCTCTTGACGCGCAAGGGTCTGCTTCCAAGAGCTCCGATGACGACAAGCAGGGGCGGAGCCAGAACCCAGTTAAGCCCCAGGCTGAACAAGCGAAGCAGGGACGGAGCCAGAATCAAGTTAAGCCCCAGGCTGACCAAGCAAATACACGTTTAAGTTCTTGCTGACTCTATCTTCGATGATATGCATGCATGGTTGGTATCCCATATATCATAGGAGATCGTCGAGAGCTCTATGCATGGAGCAGTAGCTAGCTAGCTGGTAATCTAGAATATATGTCCCTGTCAGCATCACCAGTGTGACTCTGTGTGTAAGTACTAAGTAGGACGTAGGAGCTTTAGCCTGCATGGTGGTAATGTAAATTGTGTGTGCAGATTACTACAGCCCAGCATCGCTCACATTTCAGGACCCACGACGGAATTTTCTCGATCGGCACCACACTCTGCCGTACTCCGCCCTGCATGCTTGTGGGCCCTGCGCACACGTGGCGCGCGCGAGCGTTCATCCAGCGTGGACGGGCGACGGCAAATTCCTAGCTAGGCGCGTTGTGCCGGGACTAGTTGCTGTCTGAAAAGAAAAAAAAGACGTCGCTCTTGTTCCGTCCCGGTGGCTGATCGACGACCGCGGTGGTGGCGATCGCGAACCAGCCTCGAAGAAGCACACGCGAGATTTCTCCGTCCCTTTTGGGTTGGTATTGGCGCCGGGCGCAGCCGAGGTGGACGTCTACGGCGCGCGCCGTGGAGAGACGGGTGGCGCGCGGATCCCCCTCCCCCAGGCGTGCGAGTGCCGTTTCCTTTTTGGTGGGTAGCAGCGGCTAGCAGCTAGCTGCAAGGCTACGTTCTACACTTGTACACACCAAGGGTTGTCCAAGGATTCGCTCATGCATCGTCGACAGGAACCCAGCTGGTTCTCACAGCTAACCTGGCAGCTGGGTTTATTTGGGAGTTTAATTTGGAGGTCGCCGTCGACTTCGGCGGCCAATCGGTTGATCTCTGCGGCCGGCGATGGAGACAGGACGGGTGGTTTAGGTACTAGACGAGTGCGTAGGTGTATTTAGGCAACGTGGAGTATAGATGGACGTATGGAGTTTTCGTAAAGGTCATCAGGAGCAACTAGCTGATTGGAATGAGGAACCGACGGATACGGGAGCTGGCGCTGACGTGCTCGCATCGTTGGCTGCTGCTGGCCACCGGCCGTGGCTGTGGTCTCCTTTCCCTGATCGATTGATCGTGCCTACCCCCAGCGCCATATACATGGCCGTGTACGCATCCGTCGTTGTCTCCGCTGCCGGACGCCGGGACTTTCTTTCAGGCGCCGACGGAGCTCGCTCTAGCTTCACGCACGGTTTTCTCATGCTGCAATCACACAGACGCTATCTGCAGCAATTGTGGTACTGGTACATCGTACTGTCCCCTCGAGCAGAAATTAAAGAAGACAATGGGTTGTTTTTATTTGGCAAAGCAGGAATCGGGAATCAAGGGCATTTGTTTCCTAAAGCAACGGCCGGGGCGATTGTGGTACTGGTGCATCGTACTGTCCCCTCGAGGAAATGGCCAGCATATGTACATGGTACTGTCCCCTTGAGAATGGATCGTTTTTATATAGCAAAGCAGGAATAAGGAATCAAGGAAATGGCCAGTGGCATGTGTTTCCTACAGCAACGGCCGGGGGTTGCCAGCTGCCTAGCTGGTCATGTGCGTACAAAACAATTCTGCTCGCGTGGAAAGAGGAAGGAAAATTCGTCCAGCATATGTACTGGGCCGCCAGCCAACTCCGTAGAATGAATGGGTCAGTGGGTTGACGGATGGCCCGGATTTCCGTCTCCGTCGTCTTGCTGCGGTCGGTGTTGTTGGTCACACACGCGTTTAACACACACGTTTGAGGAACGAGAGACCGGCCACCGCTCAAGTCTTCAACTCAACCCACCAATCCATGAGCGAGAGCGAGGGGCGAAAAAACGCATATGTATCACCAGTTCACTGTTCACCACCACCACCGTAGCATCCATATATATCCGGTTAGTGCGCAGCTTTAAGCTAACCAGAAAGTTCGGTCTGCAGCATAAGTGGTGCAGAACCGACATCTAGTTGCTCTGGCAGATCGGTACAGCCTGCCGAACAAAACCAGGTGAAATTTACGCGTCATCATGTTGGGCCTGTTTGTCCGCCTCAATGCTTGGAATTGGATGCACCTGGGTGAAGAAAATCCCAAGTTCATGTTCAAGAGTGAAATTTTGGATCAGATCATGTGAAACAAGTGGGCGATTTCGGATTGCCAGGAATAGGTGGCTAACCGCATTGCGTATAATAGATTAAATAGTTCAGCGAGTATACAGTCCAATCTCGTGGTATCATCATCAAAACACTACTACGAACTATGGAAGAGTAACTCGTCAGACACACTGATTGGATGACCCGAGGCATTGACTAATGTGAGACTGTATATAATATTATCTTCCACAAATACACAGCTCAGTTTTTGGTCTTCAGGCAACCAGAATAACACAGCAAAAGAGCCGAAGACCCGTGTAAAAGAGGTCCTCATGACCTCATCACTAACCACTGCCATGAGATGCTTCACTACATGATACTGCAATCTACCAGGCCATCGCCGCTGCAGGCACTCGACAATGCACAGTTCCCGTCGCATGTACCCCAATGGTTTCTTACGACGGCTGACGGGACGAGCACCAACCAGGTCTCTGAAACAATGGAAACTCCCTGCGGCAACACGTAAATAGTTTCAGCTACCAAGCCATGTCTTTCCACCGGCTGTACCAGCCGGAAACTAGCCATCTTCAGATCATTTTTCGTGGGACATTGCGTGCTCGGGCCGGTGGGTGAACTCATAGTCGAGGTGCACAAAGGCACGCTCGATCTCCGGCAGGCGTTCCAGCTTCTCCTGCAGGGCCTCACCGATGTCATGCGCCTCCTGCAGTGGCATGTCTGACGGCAGCACGATGTCCACCTCCACAAAGTAGTGGGAGCCAAAAGTGTAGGCGCGCACAGTGTCGATGTGCCGCACGGCCTTGTGGTGGTTCCAGCACAGGTACGTCAGCTTCTGGAGGTACTCTGGTGAGGCCGACTGCCCTACCAGGGAATGTACGTTCTCCAGAACCGTCATCGACCATGTTCTGATGGTGTAGATTGCAAGCTGCAAAGAAATAGGTATGCTGTCAGTATCTGAAATTTGCATTCCTGAGAAACGGCAATTCTGAGTAATTTTGCTCATGTATGGGAATGGAACGCTTGCAAGTTGAAGTGCAATCGCTGCATATCCAGTGTTCGTATTGAGGAGTTGCAGTAATTCATTGATTATCCTTCTATCATGTTACGAGCGACGAGTTCATCTTCTCTTGATTGTTTTTCCTTCAAAAGCTAAGTATTATATTTTCAAGCCCATCGCCCGCTTTACCCTGGAGCCTACCAATTGGGAACTGAAGCCAACCAGTGGCTCAGTTTCAACCAAACCATGTTTATTAGATATCCTGACCTTGGGTGCATCATAATGTGCACATGACAGTTAACTTTTTCTAATACCAAACTAATAATTATTAAATTGTTCAAAAACTAATAATTATTAAATTGTTCAAAAACTAATAATTATTAAATTAGGGATAACTCAGGTGCTACTTATATTGCATATGTACCAGTGAGAATAAAGATGAAACTCTTGTACTTACAATGATTGCTCCAAGTGGGTCAATCCAGCCTTCAATGTAATTCGCAAGTAGTGCAGCAACCAGACCAATCACATTGGTAATGACATCAAAAAAATGATCCTGTGCATAGGCCTTGACGATTTCATTGGTGAATGAGCGACAATACATAACCAGGGCAAGTTTCACCAATGTCACAGAGAGCATGATGTCCACGAGCCACTTTTCCTGCTCGCCTGTTAAACTGAATTCATCGCCCTGGAGAATGAGGTCTCAGATAATTACCAAGAGCAAACAAGAATATGATCTACAGAAGTATAGTAACATTAAGGAAAATAATCTACCAACCATGAACGTATGACATATTGACAT
The DNA here is from genome assembly GCA_015342445.1 of Digitaria exilis. Taxonomy (NCBI): domain Eukaryota; kingdom Viridiplantae; phylum Streptophyta; class Magnoliopsida; order Poales; family Poaceae; genus Digitaria; species Digitaria exilis. The sequence continues at coordinate 1,831,412 of JACEFO010001719.1, forward strand.
ATTATTCAATGTATTACAGCATTAAGTGCGAAAATAAATAAATAAAATTAGTGTTGAACAGACGAAAAAAACATGAGTAATTCTCTGCTACAAGTACTTTAGCTATGCAGTGAAGGATACAAACAAGCCATCTGAATTGCATTCATTGATGGCCTTGCTGGTTGTTAAGTCAAACGTACGCCAGAGACTCAGAGAGTGACTTACTTCAGACACCAATGACCGTATTGATTCAAGAATGATCTGAAGACCAAGAGTTGCCATAACAGAAGCAAAAACAAGTATTCCCTACACAAAACATTTTAATAAATCTTTCAGTAGAGTGAAAAGAACTATACAATTCAAGATTGCTTATATCACAAGGAAAAAAAAACCCAGATGTTCGAAAAATAAAATAGATTGGAGGATTCAAAACAAAGTTTTAAATCTAGCACCAGATTTCGACTAATACTCAGATGACTTAGAAGCAAGGAACATGATTTCAACTATCTACTTCATAAATCACAAGGTATATCATGTTTGGCTTCTTCGCTTTACATGTACTTTCTAAAAGAGCTTTTTTTTAGCATTCCATATTTCCTTTATGAACTAATGTCTTATTGAGCTTTTGCAATAAGTAGCTGAAATACATGTAATGCTGCATGCTTAACATTGAGATGATTGAACGGAATTGTGTTATCAAATGTTCAATGGAACCAAGTATAGAACTAAAGTAATGAACAACGAGCCAAATAAATTTTCATGGAACACTGACAAAACTCACCAGTGGCTGCATACGTTTTTTACCAATCGGGTATCTATAAGGGTTCGGAGTTTGCATTGAAAAGGCAGTAAACCACAAGATAAACCCTGACAGTAGGTCTAGAAGAGAATCCAAAGTCGAGGCAATAATCGCAAGTGAGCCACTCCGTACTGAAGCGTACACTTTTGCAGCAAAAAGAACCATGTTTGCAATGTTGGATAGCCGTATTGCTAACGTCTCACTCCTAGCAACCTTTTCACGTTCTTCCTGCGAGTAAATAAATTGGTGATCAGTGACGCAAATGAGGTTTACTAAAAAAAAAAGTGGGTGCAAATGCAGTCAATCAATTTTGTATCATTTAAAACCATTGCCATCACAGAAAGTTTATAGAACAGACCTTGGACATTCCAGGAAGGAAACCACGATCTGTAAGTGTATCCATCTCATTAAAACCCTCCAGCATCTCCACTTGTTGTTGGTAGTACTCAGCAACAACATCCTCAGGGCGTTGAGCTGTCCACAGACGTTTCATATATAAAAAAAACTTGCTTTTGTACAAAACCAGATTGGAAGACATGTGAAAACCAGATTGGAAGACATGTGAAAACCAGATTGGAAGACATGTGAAAAGGTTCATAAATATAAGAAAAGTCAAAACAACCCAAAAAGTAAAATGACCAGTAAAAAGAAGACATTATTGGACCACGCACACATAGCTTTTTCTTTGTTGTTAAACTGACACTTCAAAATTAATTTGCAAATGCTCTTTCCAATATATAGCTATTGGGGCTAACCTACATATCTAAGCAAAAAATAAAAGTACACTCATGTAGTAAAATGGGACAATCCTAAATTGGAGAAATTGAGATGCGAATATGACCTGTCACTCAACTCCACTAGTTAACAGCTTACTGGAAAAGGCAGGAAAACTACACATATCTGGGGGAAAAAAAACTCCGACATCAAACAATCCGGCATCTCACGTGCCATCCGAATGTCCTTTACTCCTGCAACCTGATTTGTCAGTTGCCCCACTTAAATACCACCTACGAACCAAGAAAAAAAAACTATTTGTTCCGGGACTTCTGCATGTGCAGTCCAAAAAATGTGCAACCCACATGATGCAGAGTGCCCTTGCCGATATAAGCCCTGAAAAGTGTATAGCCAATAGGCAAGAGCAGAATTTGTTTGGGGTTCCCAAAGTGGAGTAGAAAGGTAAGAACTAGGCGGCATCTAGGCCAACACTACCTTAATATCCTAATTCGATCCCCATCTCTGCGCTAAAAAGAATCTGGATAGTCCACCCTACCGTCAACTTAGCTCTCATTACTGGAAATAAGAAATCAACCAAAATAAAACTGGCAAGTTTGATACTATTCGCGAGTCGCGGATATCGAACGAACAAGCCAAAGTTAAACACGGGACTCGTAAGCCAGATCGATCGAACACAAAATAAACACAGATTTTTTTTTTTGAAACAAACGATACAGACGAGAGAGACAGAGAGCGGACCTAGGACGCCGAGGCAGTGGTGGAGCGCGCCGGTCGGCGGCCTCTCCTGGTGGGCCTCCGGCGGTCGCAACCCCTCGAAGTTGAGCCTCCAAGAGTCCTCCGCCGCGGCGGGCGCGCCGCCGACGCCACCGTTGCCAGCCTCCACGGCCGAGAGCAGGAAGAGCTCCTCCCCCTCCCCGCCTTCTGGCCCCGCCGCCGCCATTCTCGAACCCTAGGAGCCGGCGAGCTTGGCACGCCGCGCTTCGAACCGTACGTGACACCCTCCCTCGGCACGGCGGCGCACGAGGAGCCGCAGCAGGAGTCTGGTCTTCCGTCCTGGCTGGTTGGTAGTTGCCAAGCAAGACGGGTAGGCAAAAGCGCTAGCCCCGCGTGCGCCGTACTGCGATAAAGAGGGAGGCGAGGCGGGCCGACGAAGTGGGGCCCTCGTCCGTCGCTCGCGGCGCGCTGCCTGCACCGAGCCTATGAGCCCGGAGAGGCGACACCCGTCGGAGACCGGTCTCTGACCGGTCGCGGGTCTAGTGTACTCGGGTAGAGGGTGCTGGACTGCTGGGCTCTGGTGGACCAAAATTCTACTGATACGAACAGGTGGAGGTGTTTGAGAGGACTCGGATCTCGCGGTTGCGTGCGAGCCGGAGGGCACGAAACAGCGGCGCGAGGGGCAAATGATTTTTTTTTTCAAGAGATGGCCCACACGTTTAGGAGACATGCTTCGCCATCAGGAAACTGAAAGCGTGTCGTCGTGCTAAACGTTGCAAAAATAAAATTTGCTCACCAAACGCACATAAGATATGTCACCAAATGCGGTATCCTTAATGAGCCAAGTACGGGATATTTGGCATAAACTAATAACTGGGGAAGAACATCTCCGTTTTCGCGACCGAATCTCTGTGAAATCACGGTAAAGGCGATTCTTTTTTCGTCGTCGATACTTCAAAATAAAACGCAGACACATACCGTACAGTACCGTTTACTTTGGCCGTGACTGCTTGATCAATCCAGTAAAGACAACTCTGACGAGAAATCAGGCGCATGCGCGCATGATTAGATGTTCTGGTCGTGCCAATTTCCGGTTGGAAGACGTACGGTGTGGCCACAATGGCCCGCGGCGTCGAGATCGCCGTTGCTTTCGCGGGTTCAAAGCCGAGCGGTCACCGTGCTCAGGATGAGAACCCGAGTGGCGCTGGCGCCGCCCTCCACGACGTCAAGCCACCGGAACACCGCGCCCGAAAGCGCTGGCACGGGCGACATGGCCCCGGAGCGCGACGCTCCCTATTGCCGTGCCCGCGCGGCCGTTTCGTCATCTTGGGCAACCGGCGGCGGGTCGCACGGTAAAGCCGCGGCCGTTGAGCGTGGATAAGATGGGCAGGTGCTCTCCGACGTTGCCACCGGAATAATCCTCCGTTCCTAGGCGCCCGGCCGCCCGCAGGTGGGCGAGGCATACAACGACGGTGATGGGATTTTGAAAGGATCACCGGTTCGGATGGCCATGGGCGCAGGACCACTTGGCGATGCGAATAACTTGAATTGCGTGGATATTCCCTTTATTTTGGAAAAAGGGCTAAGATAAATTCGTAGCACACCGAGGCGGAAATTCAAGAGCAGGGTTAGTTAAGGACGAGGAAAAGGACAGACGAGTTTTGGCGCTTTTTTTCTAGACCGATAGGTGACCATGGAGACGAATTCTGGGTTGGTGGGGAGTACAAATCATAAAGTCAATATAACACGAGCAAATGGGGGTACGGTGTGTCGTTTGTGTAGAAATCAAACAAAATTCCGTCATGTTCAGCTGATTTTTGACTGCTGCGCTGAGTTCGTGTAATCAAGGACGCAACCCCTGTACCGTCTCCAGCAGCAGGGCACTAGCGTTCAAGAAAGCTTCCGTAGACTGACATTGATCATCTATTCGAGCATGGCCACATCCAAAGGTGAGTAGAAATCTCCTGCGGCAATCAGGGAAAATACAAGCCAGCAGCATCGAGGATTCAAGGTAGCATCTTACAAATACGTTAACCCGAATTCTTTTATAAGAACGAAATATAATTCTTTGACCGAACGAATTGCAGACGCTATCCTTGTGCAATCATAACGTGATCAAAGTCGATACGGTAGTTCAGTCATACCAACACGTCATACCTGCCCTACGGAGATATACCACTTTTTCTTTCACCACGAGCCCACGACAGGAGCTCGAGTCAAAGCTTTGGTGATGCGGCAATAGAATTTCATGGCAGCATGACGCATCCAAATCAGGCTGTCCTGTTGCAAACTCGCAATGCTGAGGTTGTGCTTTCCTACCAAGCTCAGCGTGCCGACTGATAGCTCCACAAATGATTCCCTGAATCACGTTGTCAATGTTTGAAACTTCAACCCCCAAGGTCAGCTTGAATCACTATTGCGTCATGCAGTACAGAGGAGACGCTCGTTTTCCCTTGGGTAAAAGACGACAGAGTAAAACTGCCACCAAAATACTACCTCCATATCCATTTATTTGACATTGGTTAGTTCAAGAACAATGGTGACTCAGGGTCTGATTGATTGGCTTACAAAACTTGCCATGCCAAAACTAGGGCATGCCAAAATATTGGCATGACCAAGTTTTTTGGCCAAAATCTTGGCAAGAAACATTGGTATGTCAACTTTTGGATCCAAACCAAGTAAATGCCAAAATCTATGAGCATGCCTTGGATTTGGCTTGGCATATTTTGGTAGCCAACCAATCATGCCCTCAATGTCAGTACTAAATAGCACGATTCCTGATTTCTGTGCTAGTGGTTAAATATACCAGGTGTTTGTGTCATATACTTCTATTTGAGGCAAACCACTCTTGCTTAACTTATCATGGAAGCTTTTCCATTCATCAGGTGGTAGTCGCAGGAGAACAATGTGAGTTAATCTATCATTGCCCCGACGCAAAAGAAAATAAAAACAGAAGTCTAAACAAATACCCAGATAATATCATTTCATTGTCAGACATTTTATACCTCCAAAGCTGAAACCTTGATGGGTAAGAAAGGAACTGAACTGTTTGTTGGAAGCAGTTCAACAGATAATCATATGTTAAAAAAATGAGCTTAGGAATAAAAAGGAGGGTGGGAGGGGTAACCGTGGCACAAAGAAATATGAACAACTGGATTGAAAGCACACAGGACACGGCAGAAAAGAAATATCCCACAACCCACTATGGCAAAGTTTAAAGTATCAGCTGGTAGTAATACTTCTGAAACAGGTTAGAACCTAGAAATTTATCAAGGTTGAGCTGCAGCATTGAGATTTTAGCTTTGGCCTATGCCAACAATTTGCATGTTTTTTCAATAAAGTATCACTCAAGCTCAGTGCAAACCAAGCCTGACCATGATACACAGACTCATTGTAAAATACAAAGGCATTCTCAAGCAGAACTCCAGTCAAAGCAAGTTGGGTGTACTTGTTTTGTTTCTGGACCAATCCATGCACTTCAAGACAATAAAGAAATACAAACAAAATAGAGAAGATCCATGGCTTGCCAACTTGCACAAGAAATGCTCAAATTCTAAATGCACGCAAAATGATTACCTGTTGACAAGAATGCTCACCATTATGCCACCATTGGATACAAGTGTACCACTCTTCCATGCAATGAAAGCCCATTCAATTGAATCCACCTAGTTAGAAGTTTCTGCATGCTACCTGCTAGTACTGAAGAGTCTGGCAAAATTAGTTTGAATGAAGACAGAAATATGTAAAGAATTGGAAAATAACATCCAGTTAAAATGGATCAACTGTCGGAGAACTCTGCTTATATACAACAATTACCTTTCACATCATTGAACAGAATGCAAGTTAGCATATTTCATTTTTCGTAGAACATATCCACTTTTTTGTAATTCTTACACATCAAAACGAAGAAATACAGCATTGAGATTTTCAATCTCAGTATAGCCTCAGAAACCACATCTTCTGATGCATCTGGTAAAGAAAGGGTGTCGTAGAGCTTCACGTGCTTTAAGGCGCTCATTAGGATCATACCGAAGAAGTCCTTGAAGAAGATCTATTAGATCTCCAGCGGAGTGATCAACATGTTGCATCACAAGATTCTGCATGAATTGAATAATTATAAATTTTCAAGAGGCACACCATCATACGTCAGTTGAGCAAAGAAAAACTGTGACAAGGAACATATAAACAGCATCAGAGGGTGAAGTACCTGCAGACGAGGCAATTTCCAGACTGCCTTCATACTCTCTCGTGAGGTTGCCCCCTCTGGCCAGTCTAACCTTACTCCACGCTTGAAGTACTTTTCGGCACGTCTACTGTAAAATAGCATTAATTGCTTAATGTGAGTAGCTAATTTGAGTAAAAGATGAAAACTTATTGGTTGTCTTATTTTAAATGTACATTATATCATCCAAAATTATTGAAAAAATGAATTAAAATGATAGCAAAGGACTTGTATACATACTCAGCTCTGACAATCATATGCTTTGGAAGGGGTCCTAAGACCCTCTCCATCATAGCCAAATGCTCCAAATTTTCATGAGTTTGAAAGAGGGCTTCCCCCTAGTTATTGTGCAAAATCCAAAATATCAGAGGAAGCTATCAAGACAAGGCACCACAAAGGTGCAATAGCAGCAGAAGCTATGGATACGATCAAATCATGTAATCTGATAAACGAGGATTAGTAAACTAACCGAACAGAGCTCAACTAAAATACAACCCACACTCCACAAATCGCATGGGTAGTTCCAGCCAAGACCTGAAAAGGGAAATAGCAAGATCAAAACAAAAAACAAAGCTATTGGTGTCCTTTAGACATAAAGGCGAATTGCCACTTTGCATGGTTGGTAGGGAGGTGCCAATTAATTATACCAAGGATAACTTCGGGTGCACGGTAATGTCTTGTCGACACTACATAATTATGGTCTTGGTTCTCAAATGTTGTACTCCCAAAATCAATCAGCTTGATAGCACTAGATTTTGGAAGGTTCTTGAAGAAAGAACCATCCTTGGGTGGTCGTATAGACACCTTCATTGCAAATAAAAATAGAGTTCAGAAAAAAAATTGCATGCACAAATAAAATCAAGAAGTCAACAATTCACGTCCTCATAAGAATCTGATGATTTCCTGCCATTGCAATTTTAGTACAATCCCTTATTTTTCTATTATAGTGACATGGGTGGACCCCCTGTATCATTTGCACACGATGACAAAATAAGGAATTTCCATGGAAAAGAATTTGTTTTTTTTCTGAAAACCCGTAATCGATAAATGTCCAAAAAAATAAAGGTAATTGACAGATGCCATGTAGAAGCAGAGGTCAGAGGCAACAATTTACGAGTTCCATAACAACCTTATAATCAGGCACCCTGATAGACTCTGATGAAACAAGAAGAATGTTCTCTGGCTTCAGATCCGTGTGAATAAGTCGCAAGTCATGCATAACTGCAGACGTAAAACAAACATTTTTTTAAGGGAAGCAACAAGCACATAATCACTTACAAATCCAGCTTAACAAGATCATGCCAAACGAAACTTAGCAATTTATTGATTTAATGATGATGATGGAAATTCAAAAGGCTTGATCATTGCATCAAATGCAGCAAAAGTAGACTGGGTGCTCACATGCAACAGACTCTAATATTTGTCTGGCAAATTCACGAACAAGGTCGATCGGGAATGAACGGTAGCTATTCTTCCGCAGGAAGTCATATAAGCTTGGCCCAAGCTTCTCAAATACCTGAAGAGATCATTAATCCAATATCATAACCTGATCATCAGAAGCAAGAAAGGATAGCCTTCATGATGCATATGTACTTACTATACATATATGATTACGATAGTCAAACCAATTCCGTATTTGCACACAACTGCAGGCATAGAACCATTGATGCAAATCCATCAACTCACAAAAGAGGGTCAATAAGTGAACTAAAGGAGGTAGATTCCTTACCGGCTGCCAGTAAAATCATGCTTCCCAAGTCTCTGAAGCACATCAATTTCTATCATAGCCGCCTCCCGGTATTTCTGGAGGGATCGCACAATCTTGATAGCCACTGCTTCTTGGTTTTCCAAGTCCCAGCATTCCAAAACTTGTCCAAATGTCCCTGTGCCACAAAACCAAACAATAAATATAGAATGGAAACGACAATATCACTGTGACTTTGAGCATAAAAGACCATGCCCCCTTATCATGTGCAATTCAAATGGATCTGAGCATTTGAGATCAGAAGGAGCACACCAACCTTCACCCATCTTGCTAAGTATCCTATCTGCAAGACCAGGAAAGCAGCATTAGAAATTATTATAAAATGGCATTAGCCAACAGAACAAAAAATGTAAAAAAGGGTTAGAACAGATGCAAGGATGAAGCAGTTGTCAGCGAATCATTAACAAAATTTAGAGGCCAAGACCAATGCAAAATATCAAGCTTGTTTAGAGCCAATAGAATAAAATCATCTTCTTATGTTTTCGTTGGCAGCAATTGGCGAGCGATGAACGCTGTACTCAAAACTGCAACTGACCAATGATTGATAGATAAAACATGAATTTACATTCAACTAGTGATTAACTCATGAAGCATGAAACTATGTAGATCTAGCAAACAGAGATGACAACCCCATGATCAACACAACTTTCAGTAACAATAACATATGAGAGAATATTCATCTAAACAGATTTTAGGTCAGAGATGCAAACTAAAAAAGCAGCAACCCAGTGCAAGGAGAGTAAATGAATCGTGATTGAGCTGTAGAAATATACATCTTGGTGTGAGATTCTCTCCAACCACGAAAACGTAGTGCCCATCCTTGTCATCTGGTCTCCAAGGAGGTGAAAGATTCCGTGGAGGTCCGGGGTAATAAATTGGTGGCGGCGGCAGAAAAGTAGTCGCAAAATTACCATTGATTAGTTCCTGCCCACAATATAGCATCGGAATTGCCTGAAAAAAATAACAAGCAATGTAAAAATTTTATTGACAACAAACAACTAAAATTAACATGGATACACAAAAGCTAAGGATGGCCTCTTATGTATACTGTAGTTTTGGAAACCAGTTACATAACTTGGTATTATATAAGACCGCAATTCATTGTGTTCAATGTCGATGAATTGAAGTACATAGCTCTTACACAATCCCACAAAAGTGAACTGTAATAATTGATGAATATTTATTAAGCTCTCCAGATTTACTGACAAAATGAAGTACATAGATCTTACACAATCCCACAAAAGTGAACTGTAAGAATTGATGAATATTTATTACGCTCTCCAGGTTTACTGACGATTTTGTTTCTATACCCATTAATTGAGAAATTCATCAAGTAGCACTTCCATACTCTGGGAAAAAAAAATAATATTATCCACTCCAAATTTTCAAAGTTATGTTAGAAGGCTCCAAAAGCCAGAAACAAGGTAACGCCTAGGTCATAAAATTTCCCCTTGTTTCTCAAAAATAGCTCGTATCACCAGCGACTTGCTACGACCATTTACACCACAAATTGGGCAAATATCCACGATAATACGTAACAACCGCACCACGAATACGTAATACTCCGAGCTCCACGACTTCATCGAACCCACGGGCTCCAAATCTAGATAAACTCTCGCCTAGATCTAGCCCAAACAGCCACCGCAACCCCACGCCCTGTAGATGATCGAGGCGGCAAGCAGCGGGAGTACGATACCTTGGGGGGCTGGAACAGCGTGGGCGCGACATCCCAGGCGAGCCGGGGCCGCTTGCGCGGCCGCTTGTCTGCGCACTGGTGCGGGTACTCGGCGAGCCACTGCGCCTCCATTGCCGGCTTCGGAAACCCTAGCTGGTCACTCCATCAGCAGGGCCAGCCCGGCAGTGAAATTCGGGTGCGGAACTGGTGCGCGATTCGGGAGGAACCGCTGGAATCAGAGTTCAATTTGGGGGTGGAACTGGAGGAGGAAACGAAGCGGTTGTAGCAGGAGGAGGGAAGGGGAGGGGGAAGCTCGAGGAGATGGTGGTGGTGGTGGTCTGGTTGCGCCCGTGTTCCGTCCGAGTAACCCTGGTTGGGTTTGAGCCTCGCGGGGAGGAGCGACGCTAACTAACTATGGTTAGTTCATTTTTAGCTCCGTTACATACCAGCCCCTGAGTTTACGTCGTATTCGATCATCTTCTCTGATGCGACGCGTTTTCCGTTCTGACTAGGCGTCGTCTGGAAATCTCGCGCCTATTTTCCGGGGCTTTTGTGCAAAAGAGCGCTTTGCGAATTCCCGTCAAATTTCGGACCGGCCTGGTACACCACGGTTGGTGGGAAACAGTTTGAACTTCCAGCCGTATACCTCTGCAGCTGCTTCGTTGGGCAATGGCCAATGGGCATGTTTCCCTCCACCTCTGCCCTCTCACCTTTCTTCCAATTTCTGCGTACCTCACAGATGGATATGATGGGAGGATGCGCTGGATAGCTCATGGATATCATAATGGCATCATGGGCAAATGGATTTTCTAAGCACGCCTTCATCATTTTTTTTTTGATGGGGTATTGACTTATTACCTTGCTTGTAAACCAAAACCTATTGTGTTTCGACTTGCCTTTGATAATGGTTTTGGCCTTTTGGTGAAGATGTCAGAGCAAGGATTTGTTCCATTGTTTCTCGTTTGAAGGCAGAAGGCACCTTCGTTGCTGTAGGTTTACAGATGCAGGGTTCGCGCCTTCGCGGTGTGTCACCAACACAACATGGAAGACACATTCAGCAGATACGCCTTCAAGCGAGGACGGCGGGAAATCGAAAAGCGTCTCAGGAAACCTAGTGCTGTGTTAACTGGGCCGGAGTGGGTTAGATAGGCCCAATATCGTTTAGCAGTTTTGCTTTTATGGTTGAGCATCTCCCTACGTGAAGAATGAACTGAGTTGTAAGTTGAAACAGAACCGTGCACGAGTTGCCGGCGACGGCGGGGGCGACATCCATTGTCGTCGCCGACGAACTCAGATCCACCCCAGATTACCAATTCCCACCTAGTCATACATCCGGTTGGTAACACGGTGGTGCTGTAGTGTGGTATATATGGTGGCGTTTTGGCGACTTTGGCCTACGGCAACCTTTTTGGTCCGTTGTTTGGTGCTGGTCGTCGAGAAAGAATAGACCAGACCATGATCTTCAATTCTTCACCTAACATCTCCATCGAAACCAATTGCTTGATGCGTTCCAAGTTCCAACGAGAACAGCTGAGTCCTTGGCGACAGAGGCAAACTACGAATGGATAGATGCATCGTCACCCGGCGAAGCATGATACAAGCAGCCAGCACTTTCAAAATGGTTTTCCCCGTTGCAATTGATGTGAGGTTTGGCCACGGGCCGGGTATCATTCGTTCTAGCCACGAGCGAGTATGGACCGGAAGAGAAGAGCTGTCAAATTCATGCCAGGATGCCAACCCATCGATGCAAAACTCAGCATGGCACGGGCAGCAACATTCTGAAGTTGGCATCTGCGAACAGCAAGTTTTGCCCGATACGCAGCATTTTAGGCATTGGTGCGCCCCCGGAACCAGATGTGCTCTCTCCTTTCCCGAAAGGTCACCTCTAGTTAGGCTAGCACGAGGCTGAGAACCTGCTTTCGACCAATAAACACTCCTTTTTCCTGGAGGATTTGAGCTTGATGTGCTGCTAGAAGCTAAAAAAAAAAGAGGATACGAAAGACGCGCCGAACTTTGCCACCATGACGATCTGACAGTGACGTCGTCTCATGCCTGTCACGCCGCATCGCAACGCCAACGCAGAATGAAAGAGCATCCGGTTGCACGAAGCATACAAAGCCATCACCATTCACTACCGTACTACGGATCGTAAGAAACGCGAGCAAGGTTCACCGAAATGGCGAAAGCCGAGAGGCCCAGTCGCTTCACAAGTTGAGACCCGAAGAATTCACTTTTCACAAAGGCAACACAAAGACGAAGTCAACTAATCTCCGCGAGAGGCTGTCATCCAAGCATCACACTCTCACCAATCTGCGATATACAGGTGGGTTCGCCCGTAGTTCGTGATCGTGACCTAGCAAAGCGGCAAGGCTAACCCTGCCACGTTCATGTACGCGTACCACGTGCTTTGCCTTCTTCTTATACTACTCCTGCCGACCAGAGTTGAGGCGGCCCGAGGGAGCGCCCGAGTTGCTGAGCCGCCGAGATCGCGAGACGTTCGCGATGCGGCGGGCCGGAGACCTCGCTGCATCCATGAAAAGGACTTGGCCAGTTTGGCCGCACTCGCTCGTGCGCAATCGCTGAATCACACGAGGCGCGCGGCGCCCGGTTCCGCACGTCTGCTGCATCACATCCGAGTGGGTCCATGGCCCCGCCACTCCCCTGGAGTCTGGACAGACACCGCCACGAGCACGAACGGCGGCTGTTCCAAGTCCGAGAGCGCCAACTGTGTTCCGAGCATACGAGCCGTTCCAGACTTCCAGAACCTCAGATTCTCGGATTCAGAGGCCATTCCGTTGCCAGAGAATGCAGGATGCACATTTGAAGCGCCACTCGCAGGCTAGTTGACGGATGTTTGTGTGGCGTTCAGAAGCCATACCAGAAGAGGACGACTTGTGAAGTCTCTGGCCCGTGGGTGGGAGTGGGAGTGTGGGTTACTCCAACCTGAATGCTAATGGCTACTGACATACAGGCAGCTTCCTCAGAAATGCAGAATGCACAAATGACATTATCTGTAGCGCCGCTCGCAGGCTGGTTATTACCCCCATTCTAACCAGACACGCTGGAGCTGCACAATTTTTTTTATTTACTTCTAGATCAAGAACAATAAGGCAAGTACAAATTGATATATAGAGGAAGCATCGATACATTGATCAGAAACCCAACGAACAGCACAGGACACGACACCGGACTCGATCAACACCGCCCCTTTCCTTCTGCACCTAATTAAACGTCCCGACAACCACCGGAGCAACGTGTTCACGTACCACCCGCTACATACCGTACGCCACCGGATGCGAATATGCGATCCCCCTAGGCGCCGTACTTGTAGCTCCCGATGTCCTCCGAGATCATCTCCAGGTCCCTGGAGGCCACGGCCATGGACATGGCCCTCCGGTGGCGCCCGGGCTGCCTGGCCGCCTGCAGCTCGGAGGCGTCCGCCGCCGCTGGCTTCCGCTGCTCGACGCCGCCCTCGGCCACGGCCGCCGGCACGTCCTCCAGGGCGAAGTTCTCCGGGAGCACGAACACGCTCTGCGACGCTCGCCTCTGGTGCCTACCCGGCCTCTGCGACATCTTTACAACACCTACGATATGACGACAAGGCTTGGCCTCGTGCGTCTGCTTCCACAGTTCCACTAGGCAGAGGAAAGATGGCTCGAGCTACCTGCTTGTGGAGCTGCTGAGGAAGAAGTAGCTGGTATATATAGCCTGTCCAACGCATGCTCGGGGAACGGAGGATTTTTTTTTTTCTTTCATGAGCAGTTCAGCATCTCACCAGTACAAGATTGTACAGTAATTTGTACGTTCACACACCGCCGGCCTATTGCGTATACGGATCTGACACGCTGACAGTTTCTGCTTCCCGAGGGCGCGCTGACTTGTGAAAGATGCATGTGCAGACGTGCGTCTGCATGGCCCTGCCTCATTTCGTCAGGGTTTTCTTTTGAGGAAATCATTTCGTCAGGGTTGGATGGATCGATCGGGCTCGTCATGATCGCTAGAGGAAATGGCGTCTTCCTGAATGCCGTCGTGCGATTTCTGCAAGTCCTGGCTGCTGAGATCAACTTGGGCCTGCAAAACCACGATCCACTTGGCAATGGCACGTACTGTTGTCTGCTGACTTGCCTGGAGGCTGCAGGGTTTATGAAATCTCGCGAATTTTCAGCTCGTTTACGATGTCTCCAGGAAGCTTCCTGCTAGGTAAACAAATGGTATTCGTGAAGCGTATGTACCGGAATCTTAGGACCGAGCTCGCCAATTTTATTGGGTTAGTGGCTTAGTTCTGCATCCATGATCCATTATGGCTTTGTTAACTGAGACCCACGTGCAAACCGAAAGAAGGAATCCTCCAACGAAATCAATCACGGAGGAGTAATCACCAATTCATAATAAAACGCCAGTACGGACCGAACTCTTTCTTAACGGTCTCTCATTGCAAGGTTTCTGATAACCCTACCAGCGCTCTATGTATCGCCTGTTTCAGATTTTAGTAGCAGCAAATCTGCAGCTGATTGCATATTTGCATTGATTGAATATATCCTTCACTTAATTAGTTCACTCTCTTATCACAAAGGAATCTCTTTTTTTTTCATGTTGTGTTTGTACACTACGTGCTACAGCCTGATCGAGCTGGATGCTTAGGCAGCCAGAAAAGAATTGAGAAGGCCAGTAGTGTTTAACTGTTAAAGAGGGCACCCGTGCATGTTAGTAGATTCCAAGATCCCTGGCCCTCGTGTCCAGCCTCACATGGGCTGCTCACATGGCACCATCGACCATTCGACCGGAGCATGATAAGCCCACGCTTGTACAAATTATTGGTGTCCATCCACTCGTGTGCGTCGCAAAAAAATGTATATGCTGCTGAAGTTGGGGAAACGAACGGGATTTTGCAGAAAATGTTGAGCATGTAAGTACTTTTTTGCGAGTATAGTTTGATGATTTTGGTGGAAATTTAATGATGGATATGATATGGTAATCTATACAAATTCAAACACCCCATGTTGCAAATTAGTAAAGATATGAGAACTAAGGTTGCAAATGCTTGTCTCTTAAATATATCTCAAAATACATGTTGTTAGCCTACCTGGTTTAACCCTTTCATTAGCATTGGAATGCTCGTCAGTTCTATCCCCATTTGCGTGATCGTTTCTGTTTTCCCCCATGAGTGAACATCATAAGGAAAAAAATATTAACCGTGTCTTATAAAGAACTTCTTGTTTTAGTTTACGTGCTACCGGCCGGTAACACCGATATGTGCACAAATTTTACATTGTCAAGGACAAACAATGCACAACGCACAATTTGCAACGTAAGTGCTGTCCGGCCCATAATCCCTACCATACACGGCCCAACGAGGAAAAAAAACATTTGCAAAGTCTTGCAAGCGACCCAGCAACCAACAACAATCATGGATTTTTTTTTAATTTTTATATTTGTTATTTTATGAAAATAAATACCACAATGAAAAAACTGCCTCCTCCGATCGTTTGAAATGATTATGGCAGGATGAACCGGTGGAATGTTGCCGGTTCATCCGGCGAAATATTGACTATCTGGGTAGTGTATTTTCTGAAGATCATAACTAATTCATATGACCTTGGACGGAGATGATCTTTAAATGAAAATTGTAGATCTCGATGCGGTGTGCAACTTTGTAGTTAAAACATTTTCCATTTGAAGTCATCTCGAGCTCAAATAATTCACTCAAGTTTCAGTGAAACTTGAGTGGATTATTTGGGCACCAGATGGTTCCAAATGGAAAACGTTTTAACTACAAAGTTGCTTATCTCGTCTAGAGCTACAATTTTCACCTAAAGATCACCTTCATCCAAGGTCATATGAATTAGTTATTGTTTTCGAAAAATACACTGTCTGGATAGCCAAATTCCACCGGAACTGACGATTCGCTATGCTAAGCATGACGTCCTAAAACTTCATGGCGAGGGGTTTCGGTCAATAAGAGGGGATAGACCTCAAGGAAGTCTTTGCTCCAGTGGCGTGGATGGAATCCGTCCGGCTACTAATGGCGATGGCACCAATCAAGGATTGAAGGTCTACCACATGGACGTGAAGTCCACCTTCCTGAACGAGGAGCTAGACAAGGAGGTCTACATGCGGCAAACGCTTAGATTCATTGTTGCCGGCGAGGAGCATAAGATGCTCCGCCTGCGCAAGGCGCTCTATGACTTGCGGCAAGCGTTGTGCGCCTAGAACGTCAGGCTCGACAAGAACTTAACATATCTCGTCTTCACCAAGTGCTCCATCAAGCACGCGCTCTGCACCAGGCATGTGGTGGGTGGCACGTTGATCGTCGCCGTCTATGTGGATGATTTGATCATCACCGGCGAGAAGGAAGATGTAGACACGTTCAAGGAGATGACTACCATGTTTTGCATGAGCGATCTCGGTCTACTCGGTTACTACCTTGGGATCAAGGTGAAGCAGAGCAGCCGCAACATCACCCTCTACCAGTGCGCCTACGCCAAGAAACTCCTAGAGCGGTGCGGCATGGGCGACTTCAACCCGTGCGAGACTCCAATGGAAGAGAAGCTAAAGTTGTCAAAGGACAGCACCACGGCGAAGGTCGACGACATGCGGTACAGGAGCATCATGGGCGGCCTAAGATACCCAATGCACACATGACCGGACATCTCATTCTCCATGGGGTACATCAGCCGCTTCATGGAAAACCTGTGGGAAGACCACCTTGCCGCGGTGAAGCACCTCCTGCGATACATCACAAGGACGAGCGGGTACGGGATTACCTATCCGCAGCGCGGCATGGCGACGCTAGAGCTGACGGGGTACAACAACAGCGACATAGTGGGCGACATTGATGGAAGAAAGATGACCTCCGGCGTGTTGTTCTTCCTTAGAGATTGTCCAATCTCTTAGCAGTCACAAAAGCAGAAGACCATCACGCTGTCCACCTGCGAGGCAGAATACATCACGACGGCCATGACGAACTGTCAAGGAGTTTGGTTAGCACGTTTGGTCAAGGAGCTCACCGGGGAAAAACTCCGGGCGCCAACCCTGGTGATGGACAACAAATCTGCCATAGCTCTAGCAAAGAATCCAGTCCCCCACGATCGCAGCAAGCATATCGACACCAAGTTTAACTTCATCCGGGACAGTGTGTAGGAAGGAAGGATCAAGATCAAGCATGTTGGGACAACACGACAGCTTGGGGAAATCCTCGCCAAGCCCTTTGGGCGTCTTCGGCTCCAGGAGTTGAGGAACAAGTGGGGGTGGAGGAAATCAAGAAGGAGCCTCACAATTAGGGAAAGAATTGTTAAAGTAATTGATTGGCTCTTCTTTAATCTCTTATTAGCAAATGTCAAGTTGGTAGAACTCCTCAAGTATCTGTCCCAATCCACCTCACCGCTTATTTGTGGTCATATGATCTGCCCTTCAATGCATCTAGGCCGTTCATTTTTTACTGTTTCCTAGTCCTTCTGGATTCCTCTAATGCTCTCCCCATCTTCTTGTGCCCCGTCGTCCTACTCTTGTTACCTTTCACGCCGCTCCTCGCCTGTTACTTTTCTTCCTTCACCTTCCGCTCTGCGTTGCTTGACTGCTATGCACTTGCTCTTCAAATTGCACATCTCTGATCTTCCCAATGGCAAGTAGACAAAGCAGGTAGCTGAAGGCGATTATTGTTGTTGCCGGTCGTTACGAGGATAAGAAGAGGTCGTCAGTTGAGAATGCTACCTTCATGTGTCAATTGTTTTAACTCCCCTCTCCTACTAACTATAGTCCTATGTTTTGTCGCAAGATAGATTAACCACCTAATGTAAAGAAGGTTTCAGTCGTCAGTAATTTTTTGCAGTGTAAACTGAGATTTCTATATGTACAGAAAAATTTCATTCCGAGTCATGCCACCATGTACAATATAGTAACATGTGAGCTATTGAGCTTCCAACTTGGTGCTTTTACTTAAACAAAATTGTGCCCACCCCAAGTTAGTAAAGTCAGTAAAGTTGATATATCATTTGATATGTTTGTTGTATTACATGCGACATGGTTGCTTTATTAGTAAGTACAGAAATTCAAGCTTTGTGATTATTTCTTGTTTTGTTTTCTCGACCAAATCACATTCAAATTTGAATCATTTCACAACACATGTTGCACTTGCACTAAGATATTGTTAAGTTACTTTTACTTTAATTTTATCCCGTGTTGTCCCTACTAGCAGAATGACTAAGCCACATTTACTTTAATATTTGTTGTTTTTTCAAGTATGTTGTTATTAAATGTTAGAGTATAGATTATGACCCATATGACTGGCACATATAGAGGCCCATGTATGGTAATATATACCCACCCTTCTAGGGTTAGAGGAATAAATCTGAGAATTCCACTTCTAATATTAGAGTATTTTGTAGAGTAAGACCTCCAAAACTAAATAAGTCGAGAGTTGTCTCGTATCCAAAGAATGCAGAAACAATTGGTCATGGTATTAAATTGATGCACAATGGCAAATTTATCTACCATCATTGTTATCACTTTGAAATAGTATTTTTTTCATTTTAATTTCAACTGATTATGTTTCTCATTATTTTCAGGTAAAGAAGTTTAATTTACTTTTGACAGAGTATTTGACCATTCAACATCATAGGAACAAGTGTTTACTGAAATATTTCAACCGGTGCAAAGTGTCATGGATGACTATAAGGTACAATGTTTGGATGACCGTGAGAGATTTTTTTTTCTTAAATGAATGGAATTGACATTTTAAATCATTTAGGCATATATATTTGTCTGTGGCCAAATTGGTTATGGGAAAACAGATACAATGATGGGTAATCCGGTAGTTGGTGATAAAAAAAGGAATGATGCCAAGATCTCTTGAACAAATATTCAAATATAGCTAGGCTCTTGATACACATGGTAGGAAATATAATATGTAGGTGTGTCTTTCCTAATTTATTTATTTAGCTGAACTAACTGGTGGACCAAATTTTCATGGTGTTCTTCAAAAATTTTAGGCATCAATGTTAGAAATTTACAATGAGAATATTAGACCTGAGCATTTTACGGGCCGGGCCTAATTCGACCCGGGCCGAGGAAAAGCCTGGTTTATTTCGGGCTGAAAATTTGTGCCCACGTCCATCCCATGGGCAAGTTCGGGCCGAGTTTTCGGGCCGGGCCGTGGGCGGGCTCGGGCTTCCCGTTCTTTTTTAGTTTTAATCGTATGGGCAGGCTCGGGCCGGCCCGAATTTTTTTCGGGCTTGGTTTTCGCTGCCCAGTCCCATCCCATTAGAAGGCATGGGCGGGCAAAACCCACCGAGCTCGGGCTGGGCCCACTGGTCGGGCCGGGCCGGGCCACAAATACTCAGGTCTAGAGAATATACATGACTGCAAGAGTGAGTAATAGTATAAATAGGGGAAATGGATGAATAGAATTTTTTTAAAAAAACTATGCGGGGTCTTAGAAGGACTGCTCAGAGCAAGTTGTATTTCCAAATTTTTTCACTGCATATATTTGTTTGCAAGAGTAGAAAATAGGAAGGTACCTAAAGATATGTATTCACGATATTTCACTTATCATGACGTCCTTAAAAAAAAAAGAAAAAAAATCATTTTTAGCCATCCAACTCTTACCTCAGTTTGATTTTGGCCATCGAACTTTAAAACCGGGTATCTTTGGCCATCCAACTATCAAAACCATTCAAGTTTGGCTATCGGGCTATTTTGATGAGTGGTTTCAACTTTTTTATTTACAATTTAGTCCTTAGATCTTAAAATGATTATTACTTTTTGCTCGTACCTCCGATTTAGGTGATTCTTGTGGTCACGTGTTTCTAACGGTGATGACTATATTTTACTATGATTTTATACTATTTTATCACTATTTGTTATATTATATTTTGTCGTTGTGTAGAAACAATAATATAAAAAAGTAAAATAAGCAATTATAAAATAATATAATCAACATTTTAACAGATAAAGTTCATTAGGAATCCATGGCCATTAGAATCACTTAAATTAGAGATAGGAGAAAAAAATAGTTATAATTTAAGATCCAATGATTAAAAAAGACTAATTTAGTGTCTTTTAGTCCTTGTTAAAATGGTTACTATTTTTTCTTGCATCTCTGATTTCCGATTTAAGTGATTCTAGTGGTCATGCACTCGTACCGATGAGCTTTACGTTTTAAAATGTTGATTATATTATTTTATAATTATTTGTTTAATTTTTCTTATATTATTTTTTCTACACAATGATAAAAACTAATATAACAAATAGTGACAAAATAATATAAATATCATTTTAAAAAATAATGCTTGCTGTTAGGTACAGACAAAAAGTAATAATCATTTTAAGATTTAAGGACTAAATTATAAATAAAAAGTTAAAACCACCCATCAAAACAGCCCGATGGCCATATTTGAGCGGTTCTGTTGGATGGTCAAAAATACCGGGTTTTGGAGTTCGATGGTTAAAACCAAACTGAGACAAGAGTTTTTTTTTGGAAGAACTGAGGCAAGAGTTGGATGGACAAAAATAGAGTTTTTCAAAAAAAAATTATGATTCATGACGAGATCACCGAGCAGCCCAAATTGACCAAAATACCCCCGAAGGACAACCCCGGTTCCTACGATTCCCTCAGATCCACCGCTGAGAACCGAATCCAGAGCGATTCGATTCCCCGCATCGGCTGGTAAAATTCCGTTGCTTCGCGCCCGTTGCTTATTCGATTGCTTCCTGTGATCAGTGACCTCGTGCTCTCTCTCACCAGCGCGTTGCCGTTGGTCGGGCCGGGAGCGCGATGGCTGCGCCGCCGGCGAGGGCTCGTGCCGACTACGACTACCTCATCAAGCTGCTCCTCATTGGCGACAGCGGTGAGCAAGCGTGTTTCGTTCTATCTGGCTCCTGAATCCTGATGCTGTCTCCGCTTTAATTAACCGCTGCCATTTTTTGTTGCATTTGTTGGTTGCGTGCGAGCGTAAGCCTGCTGAAAAGTGGCTCGTGACGAAATGTTACGCTAGTTGTTAGTGGATTGTTTCATTTGTTGGATTTAGAGCGGATTAGTAGAAGAGCGTGGCTTGGTTTACCTGCTGGCATATTGTCAGTAGCTGCGGTTGGTTAGCTGCTGCCTTTGTATTAGGGAATGATGATATACAGAAGGTGGCTGTAAAATGTTTCCAACTATACTAGTCAAATATGGTGCGAATTCAAAGATTTACAGGGGTTGCCCCTTTCTTCAGATATATGCATCTGTGGTGTTCGAGACCATCCGAATATCCAGTAATCAGTGACAAAGACATCATGTGTAAGCTATAATGAGACCATGCATAGTCCAGAGTGATTCGCTTAGGAAAATAAACCAGAGTCGGAGTTCTTAAGCAGAAATCGTACCCAACCAAAAAGCAAAATGAAAGACTTATTTGGCATACTTAAATTTTCAGGACATGATTAGCATATGACTGTAAACATGCTACCTACAATGAAATCTTTTTCTGCACTGTTTCTTTCTCAACTTTGTATTCACCATAACCATCATCATATTTCTTCAGTTCAGAAGCGAGTCAATTTCTTGAACCTTTCCTTTGTTTTCTTTTCCCTGTACATAGGTGTTGGCAAAAGTTGCCTCCTACTGCGGTTTTCCGATGGTTCCTTCACTACTAGTTTTATTACTACAATTGGGTATGTTCTATGTTGAAATATTATTTGTCTCTTCCCAACTTCCCCGATAAATAATTTTGTATTCTTATTCTACTGCTTCAAGTTTTCCTTATGGCATATAGCATTGTTTGCCCATTGATCTTAAATCCTGCTTGCGTGCAGCATTGACTTTAAGATAAGAACAATTGAACTGGATGACAAGCGTGTTAAATTGCAAATTTGGGATACAGCTGGTCAAGAGCGATTTAGGACTATCACTACAGGTGCTATCCTCGTTTCATTATGTGCTAGCTGCCAGTTCTATGAAGCTATATGATAAACTGACAGTTCTATTTCAATTGAGTTTCTTTTTATCCCAGCATACTACCGAGGAGCCATGGGTATCCTGCTTGTTTATGATGTCACTGATGAGTCATCTTTCAACAGTATTGCCCTTATCTATGTCTTTAATCTTCAACGTGGATATTTTGTCTGTTGATATTCTTGTTCGCTTGACATACAGATATAGGGAACTGGATTCTCAACATCGAACAGCATGCCTCTGATAATGTAAATAAAATTTTGGTAGGCAACAAGGCTGACATGGATGAGAATAAAAGGGTATCGACCCAAGCTTCCCTGCTGCTATTATATGATCTTTTAATTCTCTAATGTGAGCTCTAATAGCTGCTTAATTTTGAATTACTGCTTCACTTTTCTCTTTGATTGTTATCGCAGGCTGTTCCCACTGCAAAGGGTCAAGCACTAGCTGATGAATATGGCATCAAGTTTTTTGAGACTGTAAATACCTGTGTTGTGCTGTTTGGTTTTGTCACTGAATGACTTATCCTGATTTTTACTTTGTGCTGTATCTTTCAGAGTGCCAAGACTAACCTTAATGTGGAGCAAGTTTTCTTCTCCATTGCCCGAGACATTAAGCAGAGACTCTCTGAAACTGATTCCAAGCCTGAGGTATGATTACATAGAGGCTTGTGTTAATGACCATGCGAAATTTACTTACTCCGTTTAGAATTTGAAAAACATATTGTTTGTAGGACCGGGTAGTCAATATCAAACAAGATCAAGGTGCTGAGGCCTCATCATCTCAGAAATCTGCGTGCTGCGGCTCATGAAGAATTGTGGGTCTTCATTATCCTAAACTATGTTAACCTTGTTTTCTTATTGTAGGAAAAATTGTCAAGATAATCATGATGTTTTTTTTTACTTGTTTCCATTCTGTGCAACAATCTCTCCAGCCTTTTTAGTTTACTGTTTTGTAATTCCTTTTTTAGTGGGGTGGTGTTAATGCATGTTTTCTTGCAATCAATCAACAGGCCTACCTTTTGCAATGCTGTTAACCAAATTGAAATAATTCCATCTTCTAGTTTACCGGTCTGTTGCTATAATAGAGCAGCACATCAAGTCACAAATAATTGTTGCATTGAACATTAGTAGTCACAATTATGCATTTATAAAAACCTAAAATTTTATGGCATTATATGCTTGTATGGTTGATCTGACTACTTACAAAAGAATATAACATGCCGTGTTTGAAATAATTTGACTGTACATGTTCTAGTAACAGTTATTTTAACTAAAGTCAGTACGCCAATTATTTGGACCATTGACTCTTGACTTCATGATTGTTGAAAATATATTGCAATTAGTAGTTGCATATTGTGCAGTGCTTGTAATCAAATTACCGCAGCAATTGATGGAGGACTAGTTCAAGTTTTTTTTTAAAAAAAATATTTGTCCAACACACAGTATGTTTGTTTCCTTTTTCTTCTTCTTTGCATCTTTATGCAGAAATAATAATTGAATGACGTGGGATTTCATACGGGTAATGTGTCATGAGAAATTGTTGATTGATGTCGATTTTCCTAGGGGTAACATGTCCCAAGAATTACAACACGCTTTTCTTTTGGTACCAAATCTACATGGTAAATTCCAAAAGGAGTGTGCACATGCAGTCCTCAATTTACTCTTTATATCAAATGTGAAGTTCAAATAGTCCTTTAAACAGGTACAGAAATGTGAACCCTGACATTATAAAATCAAGAGAAAAGCGGGCACAAAATGTTATTCTTACATTTGAGTTGAAACTGTAAGTGGTTAATTCATATGGTTTATGCCATGAATGTAGATTCTTGATTGCACTTGATACTTTCCTATTAATCCTATTGACTTATTGTCTCCATGTGGGGTAACCCATCTCATCTATGAATTTTTGTCAAATTGGTTGAAAAGGTAAAAGCTCGGTTATTCTTCCATGTGCGTGGGTGAATAAAAGCTCTAGCTGTTCTGAATCTGTATGTATGCTGAATGCACTTAAAGGTGGGAAAAACCGTCAGAAACTGTTAAATTCATTCTGCTTTGTCTTATCCATCTTGGTGTGACCTGCGGAAGACACTGAAATCCTGATGGTCTTCCTATTCATACTGCACGTTTGACACTGCTGCGGTTATCAAAATATTAAACCTGTTAAAAAAATAAAAAAAATAAAACGAAGGGATATTATAAAATTGAAAAGGAGGACGGTATTCATGGTGAAGCAAGAAAGCATCGATCGAACTCGGCGAATAACAACTGTTTAAACACCATTAGTACAAAAGCAGTATAGAACTGTTGAAACTTAGGTCAGTCCTCTCTGCATAGTCAAATGAAAATGCATAGCATGATTTATTACTATTTACACAAAGGAAATGGAAGAACTCATCTCTATTTCCTTCAACCTACCCTGGCCTACAAACATATACCTACCAACGGAGTACATCGTAGAAACCGAAAGTTACAGGAAACTGGAAAAGAGAAACCTGCATGTCCCTTTTGGAAAGAATTTGGGCCAACCAGAGAGTAACAAATGGAACAGTATACCGAGACGATCTCAACAGCACCAGGGAAAAAAAAATTATGTGCAAGCCTAACGGAAATCAAGACTCAACTAGAGTCTCTAGAGCGAGCAGTCTAACATGGCGAGCGCCCTATGTACACCCTGCCCGGCGGCGCCGCCGAGCACCATCACGCTCCGGCACTTTGCACAGTTCTCCGACGGCGTGAGGTTGAGGTCTAGACAGATCCCACCAGCGACGTCGCATGCCTTCTCCGCCGCCTTGCTGGGCGCCTCGGCGTCGGCCTCCGCCTCCGCTCGGTGCCGCCGCATGTGACCGCCGAGCGCCTGGCCGATGGCGAACTCGAGCCCGCAGACTGGGCACTCGTGCACTCTCCGCTTAGGTGGCTGCTGCGCGGGAAGCAGCGGCGGCTGCCTCCCGAGGCTGAGCTCCGCGTGATCGGCCGGGCTATTCTGCTGCGGCAGCGGCGGTGGATGGAACAGCCTGGGCCGCTTGTGGCTGGCGCGGTGGCCGCCGAGCGCCTGGAACGTGGGGAACTGCCGGTTGCACGTCTTGCACTCGAACACGCGCCCGTGCGCGCCGCCGCGTCCCGACGGGAACGGCGCCGCGTGCGCGTGATGCAGGAGATGTTGTTGTTGCTGCTGCTGCGCCTGCGCGAGGAGCATGAGCAGGCGGGCCGTGCCTGGCTCCATCTCCCACGCCGCCCTGTCCCTCTTGGCCATGGCTCGCTATAGCTATGATCTCTCTACCCACCCTAAAAAAAAAAAAGACACGCGTAGACGACCGGCAAATGTGCGAGGCATGGGGGCACGGGTGAACGTTATATATAGCGGCAGGCGCGCATGGCGGCGTTGGAGGTGGGCGCCAGCCTGGTCGGGCCCGTCGCGCAGACCGCCTGCCCTGCCACGTACTCCGCGCGAGAAATGGGGCACGACTCGCCTAGTGGTTAGCTGGTGAATCGGTGATGGCTCGGCCATGATCTCTAGATCGCTCTCGCTCAGTCGCTCGGTCTGTTTCTAGACGTGGATGTGTGTACTGTTCCGAGCGCCGGGGTACCTTTGACCACAGCTGCCCTGTGTGTACTAACCGTCAGAATCGGACGCCCACCACGGTCGTGATGTTTCGGTCAACAAGTGTGTGTCGATGAAGCCGTGCTGGCTGCCCTCCAGCTTGTACTGCCGCTACTATTCTAGAGAGGAGGGCTGCGCCGCGCGTGACGTGCGCGCCCGTGCGTGGGTGGCGTCCGCTACCTGCTGGTCGCCGCGCGCCCTAGTCCGTTCCGTTCGCCATGTTTTACTTCTGTTCCTCGAGCGGGCGGACACGGCCTTTCACACCACCGCCGGGCCACCCATCTCGGCCGGTGCCAGTGTCTCGGTGACTCTCCTCGACCGGGGGTACAGTGCCGTTCGGTCCCATATATTTATTGGGTCGACTGAATCGTGATCGTCTAGAACGTACAGGTGGCGTCAGTCTCTGACTACGAGACTTGCTACAGTACTCCAGAGTAACTGTGGGCCGTCGATCTTAGTAGTTATAATGAAATATTACCTCCTAAGAGGTAATAGATCATAATTACTCCAATACGTACGCCTACATGCCTGCGACGCCCGCGATCGTGTCCGGCACCGGCGCCCTCGTCGTGTTCTTCTTCTCTGTGCGGTCCTACACTCAGAAGGCGAGGCTGTGGTGCCGGCAAGGCACCTGGTGACAAGAGCATGCGCCACACGCCTGCCGAGGGGCGGCCTGTTGCGCTCTCCAGGCTGCGCACCCGCACCAATCGCCCGACGAAGAAGAACCCCATCTTGAAACGTGAATCCCCTTGCCGTGCAAGAAGCTTTGCGTCTGGATAATCAAGCCAGCGACTGGCTGAGCAGGAGAAAAGCCGGGGGATCAGATCAGCGAGCGATGGACGAGCACCTGGTAGATCGGCGAGAGATCGACGACCACCTCGCAGCGGTGCGGGATCAGATCGGCGAGCGGGATACGGACGGTTCCGTGCTTTCTTCCGAGAATACACGACAGTTGGTACAGAAATACGGGAGTTTTGTTTTTGAAATAAAGAGAATACAAATAATTTTCTCTTTTATTTATTGCTTTTAGTTATTAATAATACTAAAATCGACGGCTGTGATTTATTCGAAGTCTTACCTCCTAGGAGGTAAGACGGAGTACCTCAGCAAAGCCCCTATGACTATATGTCTGAAATTCTTCGTACTGATTTCTGTCAAGACCACTGGGATTACCTGATAGTACTCTGATCCAGAAGAGTTTACTTTTTTAGATGATGGAAGAGATCCAGAGGTTTACTGCCGTGTGAGGTGGAGTAGTTACTTCTGTTCAATTCCTTTCTTTCCTGGTCATGCCATGGCAGGGGATCGATGCCGCTTAGGGTGCGTATAGTTTGGGAAAAAAGATGTAGATCCAAAAAAACACTGTGGGTCATGATGGGAAACGTATTTTGTGAGTGTAAGTGATGGGATGAATAGAGAAAGTTAGGTGAATAGTGTTTTAGGGAAAAGTTGGGTGATCTAAATGCACCCTTAATTGGAGGCATGAATCAGAGTCGACTGAAGAGGTTGGTTACTGCTCTCTCTATATAATCCATTGTCAGACTGCCAACTAACTTCATTTGACAGCAAGGAGGATCGTTCCAATCCATGATCACGCATTTGGACTTTGATTAATTATTGAGTTCATCGTTGGAGTTGTTTGAATGACGAACGATGTCATATTTTTTGAACGTACATTCGTACAAGCCAAGCCCTTCTCCGTTCCCTCTTGAAGAAGTGCATCCTTTGCAGCAGCAGCAGCCAGCTGTCTGTTTCTGCCTTCTGCGAATGTGCACTCGTAAAAAGGTAGCCTATCGAGTCAAATGTCAACGCGCTAGGCGTCGTGCTTAACTAGTCATTACACTAGCTTTACGGGCCACCAGGTGCCTAAAATAAAACGGTCATAAAATTAAATCTCCTTTGAGACTTATAGGGAAGATCTATCAGTACTTCAGTAGTAGGTGATGCACCAAACTCCTGACGCCGATTGTTTTCGGGCCAACTAATCTGGCTTCTGGCCACGTAGATAAGCACGCGGGAAACATGAGCCTACTACGAGTCTGGGCGCAGTGGTATACTGAACAGGAGGACTGCCGCTTGCATCACGTATCCCATCGTTAGGTAGAGTGCAGTCCCGGTCTTGCCCGTCTTGGTGGCAAAACGTGTGAGTGATGATTTGACCAATTGCTATAGCTCTTGGAGACGAGAAGAAACTGAAAAAAAGAATAGACCTGACTAGTACCAGAAAAGCCTTGTTCGATCGATTGCTGTGTGTTTTCGCATTTCTCCAATCGCCCTTATTGGCTGAACTTTTAACATGTGATGATCAAAACACGTGCATGTTGTTGTAGTTGTTTGGTTTTGAAAAGCGCGCCCGAAACCGAAGAAAAAAAGGACGCCGTCGTCGATTTCTTGTATACTAGTTCATATGAAGCTTGATTCAGGCACTGTCGGTCAGCACAAGCTAGCTATCATGCATGTCTTGAAATGCGGTGCCCCCAAAAGCTAAACTTTGTACGTACAGAGCGACCCGTGGCGCGCCTGCAAGACTCATGCGCGCACGAGTACGTCCTGGCTGCACACACCAACCACTAATAATTTTCCACACGAATCACAAGTGCCACGATCGAATAAAGATTGAACCAAATCTTGGACTCGGGATCAAAGTGACGACTTAGCAACGCAAGGCCAACTACGACGATAAGCGCGGCACGATTCACCCATAATCTCCTTTGGTTTGTTGGATTAATCTATGACGACGACGCATTATATGACCCGGACGGACGAGTAGTAACTTGGCCAGGTCGTCGTCATAGTGGCATCAGTTCCTACACATGGATGTAAGCACGATCGATGATGGCTGCAAAAAGTCAGCTCAATATATTTTATCTTGCGACTTCTGCACCCGAGTACCTGTGGAATTGTTAGTGGTACAGATGTCCGGCCGGTTGCTTGCATCGCTTGTACACTTGTACTGCGCCAGCTGATGCATGGAATGATATGATTAAGGCTATCCCCAACCCTCCTATTAGTATGGTGTCCATAGAATTAATTATAGTGCTACATAAGATTTTTAGGTGATGTGTCATGTATTTAATAAGAGAGAGGAGAGATGGGAAGGAACTGGGTCTTGCATGAGACCCAGTGTCTATACGAGAACCAATGCACTAGACACTACTAATATTAGCATTGGGAGAGAGTAGTGTCCATATAGTTTATGAGGAAGCATGATGATTGGTCAACAGAATACATAGAAAAAAGTGAATGAAGTGGCTAATTAATTATTTAGACTCTTGGTAGATGTGATGCATTGGACATCATAGTTTCTTGAGTAGTGTCCATATGACATGGCACACATAGACATCACTTGGGTTGGGGATAGCCTAAGGGCCACTAGATTCAAGGGAAAATTAGGCGCGTCCACGTGGAGGATATGTACTGCGTATTAAATTTGCTCTAGAAACAAAAGACTTCTCTTTCTAATTCGCGATCATCACGATGCAAGGAGCAGAATATGTACCCGAACAATCGTTGAAATTCCTATATTTTCTTTCCGGCCAACCCGTTTAAACGGCCACATTCCAATTCAGGGCTTGTTCGGTTAGGTATGGATTGGTTGAGTTTCATGTGGAATGGGTGGTATTGAGTCCACCAATTCATGCATAACCGAACAAAGCGGTGGTATTAAGTCTATACATGTATGGACTCAATACCACCCATTCTACATGAAACTCAATCAATTCATGCATAACCGAACAAAGCCTCAAGATGGATCAGAGCAGTACTAGTGCTAGTTAAGAGAAGCACGTACATGTTGCAGTCTTGCAGATGTCGACATGTTCGCAGAGAGTGATTCAGTAGAACACGGTAGCTACTTAGCATGCATGGAAGTCAAGAACGCACTTGGAAAGCGCATCGATAGCATGGACTTGGGTAGAAGCGATGTGGAACCCGTGCAACTTGGATAGGCAGAGAAGGGTTTCAATTCACACGGGTCAATGGATCGATGGCTGATCAGCTCGGTCGCCACGGGAATATTCAGTTTCCTCTTTGCCTTTTACACTAGCTATCTCTCTAGTGACAGCGAGTTACTAGACAGTCAACAGCATGTGTATCCCATAGATGATGAGTTGATGACTCCTAATTGCGGAAAGGTAGAGAGAAGACCTTCGAGTTTCTAGTACCAGATTGCTGAGTCAAATCAAATGATGGAACGAGCCTGCTGCCACAATTAACCCTGCAGTTAGCACTTACGGAAGAAGAATTTATCTGCTTGGATGGCGTCAGAGCTGACATCCAATGCAAGGTCGTCAGAGTTTAGCTTCGTTCCCTTTCATATTCAGGTTTTCAGATGAGCATGCTGCTTCCGGATATATTGCACTTAGGGTGTGTTTAGATTGTAGGAAAAAACACTGTAGCATAAGAAAAGCACTGTAGCATTCGCTGGGAAACGTGTTTTGTGAGGGGGGAATAGTAAAAAGTTGGAATGAATAGTGGAAAGTTGGAATGAATAGTGAATAGTTGGGAATCTGAACATGGCCTTAACTTCACGTCACGTTGCTGCTAAGTTAATGGCGAAGAAAACACATGCGCTAGCTTGTGCTAATCTAGCTATACCTACGGGCGATATATATGTAGTGGCAGTATGTATATTTTGTTCCCTCTATGTATTCTCTGAATGAAAGCTTATTAAACCATCAGCGCAGAAACGATTCTTTGGTTTTCATCATATGTCTGTATGCTGCATGGCCTAACATGTTCCAGCAGCAGAGTTTTCTCTTCTTCTTTTTTTTTTCATTTTAGTTATGGGTCTGCAATATTTCCTTATATATTCAGTTTACAGGTGACAGGCGGCCTGCAATATTTCCTTGAGATATTCAGCTTACAGGTGACAGGCGAACCTTCACAGATACTTCAGGGAACATGTTTTCTGGGGATGAAAGATCGTTTGTTTCTAACCTAGACTTCAACCATCCCTGAGTCAGCGAACAACTTCTCCACCAGTAATTACAGGCTTACAGCCGACAAGGCGACAAGTATACAAGGTATATACGAATACAAGTTTCAACCCTCATGTTTACTTTTCTTTTTTTACGAGTGCTCAGGCATAGTGTATATCTTTCCGGTCCAATTCCACGGCTGTACTATTCAGTAGAGCAATATCATTTTCCCTAAAAAAGTAGAGCAATATGCACGAACCCATCTATTAATTTCAGACTAGGATGCTGCAAAGCCAAGAGGAAACGTGCGGAGTGCCAGAGTTTCGATGTTTGGTAAGCAAAGCATCGAAATCACAGAGACCTTGTGCCGCCTGTGAGCTAGGTGATGAGTTACCAAGAACCAACACTAATCGGTACTCCACCGGGAAGGAGTCAACGTACACCAAGAAATGACAGGCATAACACACTTCTTTCAGATGCTGTAGACCTGGGGAGCAAGAAACACTAGCGATCTGCTTTCGAAAAAGAAAAAGAAAAAGAAAAAGAAAAAGAAAAAGAAACACTAGCGACCTACCGTTGATAATTACTCCCGTAGCATTTGAAGAATCTGGAAACAAACTTTGACCAGCAAGTTATCTTAGGATGCATTGTCGATTGTTATCAAATCTGTATAATATTGAAGATATGTGATATATGGTATATATGAATTTATTGGTAAAACTGTTAGACAATGAACATGCAGTCGTTTAACTACTTGTTGGTCGAAATCTATATGAAGTTTTTTTTTGAAGTAACGAAATCTATGTGAACTTTGACCTTTAAATTCTGTAAGTTCAGAATTTAATGACATTATACCATGACAGCATAGAGAGGGGTACATGCTCAAACAATAACTTATTGCAATAATTCTGAATACATACAAGATAGATAATTGCAATGTCATATACTCATATCACAAGAGCATTACACGAAACTAATTGCAATATTTGCTTGTGAATGAATACATACAAGATAGATAAAACCATGGAATCACTCTATTTGTAAATTTGGCTTCACCGACCAACTAGGCTTTATTGCTGCACACATCATGAATCCTTTATTCCTGAAAGGATACAATGAGGAAACATGAGCTCTCTAAATAGAATTAACATCAAACAGCACCTGAGTAATCCTAGCATAATATGATAGTTATACTGGTATTTCAAATTTCAAAAGAATATAAGCACAGTTCATGAAAAGAAGGGCACGTGACGATCAACTTACCAATAGCAGCGGTAGCAACAGGTGAAAATATGATGGGCGAGTGTGTAAGGGCTTGCTGGGGATCTATCACTGCGTAGAATGTCTTCAATGGCTGGAGACCAGGTGCCACTGCCTAGGTCGTATTGGTCGATACGTGGGCGGGCTGGAAGCACAGGCCGTCTTTCCAAACGTGGATCTGGATTAAATGTCTAAACCAATTCACCTGATCTATGTTTGCAGATGATAGAGTTGCCTAAAATAGAAGGGAATCCCTTAGCAGACACACACAGGCCGTGTACCTCAAAGAAGATAGCATGATCTCCGATATCCTTCATAGGAACGACTCTGCCCTTGATAAGGTCTGAGACCCTGTAAACTGCCAGGTGTGCAAGCCAAGTGTCATTGAAGCCAGCAAGCATAAGCTCCGAGCCGCACTGCACTAGGTGGGCTGTGCCCAAAGGTCCATCCAGTGGACACTTCACGAGCATCCTTGGTTCCGGCAGGGACTGGTAGCCTTCATCACTCACTCGAGGTGGATCAATCTGGCAGATGTAGATATTGTTCTCGTCAGCAGAATTCACTGCCGAGACATACAGTTTGCCTTCGAAAGATACATGCAGAGCTCGCAAACGGGGGAGCGTCCAGGGCGAGAGGAACCATCGCTCACACCCAGCAGTGGCATAGGCTACACGACGTTTGGTATCAAGTCCCAGCATGACCGTGATAGCACCTGCTGCGTCGACGCTAACGGCCGCGCAAACTCCCTTGAGGAAGGCGACATCGAGCTCGCGAAGCTTCATGTCCTCGGTCATGTAGCGGCGGCAGATGTGCGGGTTGATCTGTGGCAGGAGGGGAAACACCGGTGGGAGATCGGCGATGTCGCCGGTGAAAGGGTGGAGGACGCGGACGGCCGTGTCGGGGTGACGGAGCACCACCAGGAGGCCGTCGGTGGAGTCGAGGACGACATGGTCGTCGAAGAGCGGGAGGTGGACGCGGACGAAAGCGCCCGTCGAGAGGTTGAAGAAGCGCACGTACCCGCCGAGATTTGGGTGGCCGGGGTAGGGGCCGTGGCCCTCGGGAAACAGCATCCATCGCCGCGGGTGGAATCGTGGGTCTATGAGGCCGCGGCCGTGTGGGGAGACGGTGCTCGAGTTCCAATGGGTGCAGACGGCGCGGAAGCGGACGTAGTCGATCAGGTCGCCGCCAGCACCTGCCATCCGATCAGCTCCACAAGCGACGACCACGGCTCCGTACCAAGGCGGCGGCTCTTCCTGCTACGGCTGCCGCATTGGGTTGCTGTCGACGGAGCGAGTCTAATCAGTCTACGGGACGGCGGCGGCGGCGACATCCGGAGTTTCATATGATTGCCGGGAGCCGTGGGTTGGCGTTAATTGAGATGCCCCTTGCGATTGGTGTCAATAGGTGCACCGTACTACCGTAGTGACGATTACCATCGAGATCAAGAGCAGCATGAGTTGGCCTGGTTTAGATGTTTCGTCTTGTTCATTCGCTCGCCGCTGTCAGCAAGACAGCAAAGGCCTTCGTGGTACTTCTTTCTCATTGTGCAGTTCGATCACGGTGGACACCCACACACACTAGTTCTGCAATGCAGGATTCGTCAACGCCAGGCTTTAAACGCGATCGAGGCCTGCCCAGTGGCAGGGGGAAAAAAATTAATTCCATGGGGACGTTTGCCGAAACGGGGAGTGTTGTAGTATTTCGGCTTTGACTGCTGCTCATTGTATACTAAAATAAAGCTCACAATGATTTATCACAATATACTATAGCCCAATATTATGCATTCCTTTTATGTATTTTTATATCTTTGCTCGTCATCGATTATTACATGTTACCGACTAGTGGAATTCATGGGTTTACACAGCTCGAGGCTTGCTTGCATTGATCCACTGTCCGACTACATTTTCCATCCGAGCTACAACAATAGCACGAATGCCAAACATCTGGATTGCAGCTTACACGATAGCACTTCCTTGGATCATCAAAACCACTTTTGTTCCCTCCTAGATGATCATCCATGATTCGACCTGTTTGTCGAAAACTTGCGTAAGGAAAATTGATACTGATAAATATTGAATTCATAGGCAATATAATTGTAGAAGATGTGGCGCCAGACTATTATATGCGCCCGCAAGTTCATATATAGTGCTCGAATTATTTTAACTCGAAATACATACATCATGGACACGACAAGAAAGTATAGATAGATTGATCGATCAATTCAGTAACAACACAAAAAGCACGACACTGTACATACCGTAATAGAACCACCAGTTCAAAAGAAAATACCGTAACAAAACTATTTTGGAATGAAACACAGGAAACGTTTTGGCCGATTTCACTTACCTTGGGCTTCATTTGCAAAGCATCCAAGAAGAAGGGAAAGCAGCAGTACTGCAAAAGCGTGCTTGGTGTATCTCTCCATGGAAGCACCACGGCTCCTGGGACAGTTTGTGTCTTCTTCTTTTTTCTGGCAGAATGCAGTGTGTGCTCCATCTGTACATACAAGTGTGGCATATATATAGGTGAAAACAAAACTAAGGCTGCAAATCATAATGATTTGCAAAAAAGGAATTAATTGATCACATGCAGGCTGTGTCATGCATCAATAATTCTATATGCAATTAATCTTTCCTAGTTTGTTGTCTGCTAATTTTGTGCCAGGTTCTATACAGAAAATAATTACTATGGAGAGCTCAATATCATGCAACGTATTAATACAAGTTTCTAAATGAATTTTTTGTAGTGGTTTATATCCTGCCATGGACAGCTCGAATTTCCAAGTGGACCAGCCGTGGTTCTATACTTAGATATATGCGATAGTGGCAATATATAATTATTAGGAAAAACGGATCCACCATGAACAGCGTGGTCATGCATTATAATAATCCTACCCCTTTGCTAGTGATTAATTTCCTTCTACAGTTGTGCAATTTACGTTAACAGTTTATTAGAATGATTAATGTCGAGCAACCTCTGCTACAAGTTAGGATTGTTTCTTTGTGGTTTATTTCCTGCTATAAGGATAGCCCATATTTCCTAGTAAACCTCCTTTTTCTATTTGAATCGATGGCTTTCATGGCACATCATATACACCATGGGTAGCATAAAGATCTGCCACTTTGTTACAAATCTGGAAACACACCGAGATCTTACAGGAAACAAAATTGGCATCCCAGGTTTGCGGTTTTCCACCATCCTAGCTCGAGAGGCTCCTCTCTTAGTTTCGTTCCATATCCGTCTAAGTGATCGCGGACCCAGATTTGCACCATCCGTCTCCAAATCACTTTCCCTATTCACAGGAACCTTCTTTGGTTGTGTACAAGCTGCCAAAACATTGTCTTACGTTTTTTCTTTTGCGAATGAAGGGGATTGTATTGCAATATAAAGAGGTGCAGATTCCTTGTATCAAGACTTTCAAATATGAATAAATGAAGAGAAAAATTATAATACTTTTACTCATCTTCACCATTACTTCTCTCACTGATGCTGCCAAAAATAAGAATCAAGCCATATTTTCTTCAACCGCCAATAAGGGAAACCAGACTTTTAAGAACTTAACCTATACGTAACAAGTAAAATGCTTCACCTATGACTCCTTTATACGAATGTGTCATACAATCAAAGATTTCACATTTCTTCCACAGTATAAATCATTAGCCCACAATGCCTGATGCCTAACATTCCTTTCAAGTTTGGTAAAAGAATGGTACAAAGTCAGTAACGTTCAACGTTAGTGGCAATACAAATTTTATATTGGACAACAGTTACCATTATTTATATGTGCTTAATTTGTCTTCCGCATCTCATTTATATATATGAATACCCAAAAAGAATAGGGACTTAAAAGTGATTTTTAAGGCTAAAGGGTATTTGGTTTTCTTTTACATATGTTTAGGGCCTACTATCATGGACATAAGTAACCTTTCATCGCTCGAAGATTTCGGGCGACGGCAGCGCTCCGCCCATTCCTGGTGTATCGTTTTCGTACGCATGTCCTACCGGTCTTTACAGCTCCACCTTCCTTCTTTATTCACTGGTCCACTTATTTTGAGCTGCTTCGTTTCTAGGCCCATTGTACGCATCGTCCGTGTGACCATGTCCGTACGACCTTTCTTAGTTCGCTGGTTGGCCCAGCGCTGCGGCCTTGGCCTGTCACTGTTTCTCCTTTGCCTTGCAATTGCAGCCGCCCTCCTTGGTCGACCGTCGCTTCCGCCAACCGTCGTCGCCGTCGTTCAGCTTCGTCGGTAAGGTAGGGTCAGGCCCGGTCCTGAGATTTTGGAGGCCCAGGGCGAGACTAAAGACGGGGCCTTACAAACAATACAAATATGAAAATGTAATTTATAAACACCCCAGTGCATCAGAAATAATACCATATCAAATATTTGATAAATACATTAACATTTATTTATTTATTATTTTCTCTAAGCAATCCGTAATTGAAACAAAGCAAAGCTATAGGAATAGGACCTAATTATCTCCAAGGAATCTAACAGATACATGGAAGTGACAAAAACAGATAATATATCTATCCTAGCCAGTGTTCAATCAATTTATTATTAATCATGCAGCAATGAATGGGCGCTTTTGATAACTATTTAATCAAAAGGGCTCAATATCGATCATCACAACCAAAGGCTAATGTATAGGTGTATACTAGTGCTAAGAGATAAGGCTCAAAGCATTAATCAATGACTGACAGAGCATACAGTCAATTAATCAAATTGATCTTTCGTTCATGCATGCAATCGCTAAAGGGTCCCGGCAAGGAATCGGCGACTCTGCGTGTGCGCAGCACGGCGACGGAGGAGGGCAAATGGATTGTAGTTTGTGGAATTCAGCCGCGAGCTTCTGGTCTGGCCTAAAGCTGCTGCTAGTCGTTGCTCGTGTCATACGCAGTCTGCAGTCACATACACGGAGGGGCCCTTTGTTTTTGGGGGCCCAGTGCGGCCGCACTGCTCGACCCCCCTCAGGGCCGGGCCTGGGTAGGGTTCCTCCTACCCTTTATTCTTCCTTGCTTTGGTTTACCTTCCGATTTGTTTGCTGCTTCAACTCGCTTCTGCGTCGTCCTGCTTTTTCCACATTGTTGCCTTTTGGCATTCTCCTCTTTTGTGTAGGTTCGTCTTCACTATGTTAGCAATTTTCAGATTCATTTTGCCGTATGTCTCTTACATTTCTCTTTTTCCCATTTTTTTTCTATACAGGTTCGACAGCACGCTGCATCTTCCACCATCCTCTTCCTGCCGCTGGATGTTTACCGCCTGTCTTCTTCACCGTGTTGCCAAGGTCAGCCTCCTATTGCTCCGAGATTCATTTTGGAGCATGCTGCTTCTTAGTTCTTACCATTGAGTTAGCTATTTATTACTGCTACAATCAGCATATGCTAATATCAGTGTGACAGCTCTTACTTGTGCTCTCTTCCATATATGTTATTATACGCTATTTATTTCAAGTTTGCAACACCCAACGCGTTATGTCATATACTCCATGCAGTTCCTCATCGCTGCTCATCGATGCACATCTAAATGCTTAGTTAGGATATTGTTATCTACTGGTATTTGATTAGGTTAATAATCAATACACTCAATGATTTAATATGTTAAAGATGATTTGCTTCTTTGTCTATTTATGTATCCAAGCTTCTTCTAAATTTTACTGTTAGCTATTTCCTTGCCTTCTATTAGACCAAATAGGGTCACATTAAAAGCAAAAGAAATCATGGCATATTGTTGCCACAATTCATGTCTACTCAGTTGTGTAAACAAAAGAAATAGCTATATGACATAGACAATAAAATTATTTTAGTCCTGCCTGAAAATCCTTGCCTGCTCAATATTGTTGTGTTGGTTTGAGCAGGTTCATTGAGTGAAAATTTTGAATGCAAACATTAAATTCAGAGAGCAATTCTATTCTTATGACAACAAACACAACACTCTACATGGTATATATCATTGGCCCTCTAAGAATTGCAAAGACGACATAATACGTTAGTTTGTTCTCTCTGTAGTCCCTAATTCATGAGGCCAATCGAATGATCTTCGTGCTACCTGTCTCTTACTAGCTGCCAGTATAGCACATATGTCAGGTTGTCAGGCTACCTCATCTTTCTATTTGCATGTACATGGTGGGATTTTTGCAGTCAAGTTCAGTTCTATACCGTAACTTTGTTCCTCCTTTGTTTTGGTTTTATTACGCACAAAGCTGGCATGAAAGTATGGGTCTTTTCCATTCCCATACTACTGCCATGCCCTATGTCCCTGCAATAGAAGATCTGTCTATGGATTTGCAATTCCCAAGCAGGTAGAACCATATTCTTTTCTTCAGATTTGTAGACAAAGCTAGTAGCATAGTGCTGCTTCTTATTCTTACTATTCTTTACGCCCTATATATGTGCCTGCACCAAAAGAACACTATACATTTGCACTTTCCAAACAGGTTAAACCATAAAAAGCATTTACCATGTTTTGTAATTCACCATAGGTCATATTTGTAAAAAATAAAAGATTATTTATTACAAGGAAGCAGCACCATCCAATGGCATGGCACTGCTTTTCATTACACAAGTGAACCTACTACTCTACTCAAACCAGTAGTTCCTGACAACCGAATGTCTCGAATCAATTGAAATGTGCGATACTATGTGCCATAAGTCATACCAATCTAAGAATTGCATATGGCCGCAGCACATGGTACACTCGGAACAATCTGGATTAGTACGCATGCCTTCCAACAAAGAAGACATTTGCTAAGTTAATTGATTGCTTTATGCAGTATACACAAGAGATTATGAACATGTATGGATTCTCTCATGTGAAATTTGACTAGGCAGTTTACTTATCAGATTACTTTGAAGAGAGGTTTCTCTGTGTTAAATCAATTCTACTGTAGAGTCCGTAAGAAATATTAATACTTTTTCCATGTTAAATTTTATTAGTACATATTAGTCTTTGGTGATCAGCTCATTTAATTTCACATTTTGTTACCATGCTTTTTATATTGCCATTTATATTCCTACTTACAACCATATTCTGTTGTTTTACCTTAATCACAATGTCAGTCTTAATGTTAGGGATGGCATGCAACGCAGATCATTTCAAGATGAGATACTTATGTCATCACAATGTGCCATGATCTTTGTTTCAACAAAAAAAGTGTGATCCTTAGCACTATCCCTTTATTTATTATACATTTGGACATGACCATGATGCATTTCTAAGTTTCTGCCCAAGTCCTTAGTCTTTGCTTTAATAATCTAATCCCTATATTCAATGTAATAACTATAGTTTGGATAGGCGTTCTGTTTCCTGTATGAGATCCATCACTTTTTGGTAGCTATTACATTATCTGTACTTTATTTTGTGCTCTCACTCAGTTTCATTGAGTTTCTGTGATACAGAACAGTCGAATTTGTATGAAAGCATATGCTTCCCCAACTATTAAAATTGATCGTTAGATGAGACTACAGGTAGTGTCTGCACCAGTTCATTATGCAATTGCCCATTACGCACGCGGCGAAGCGCATGCCTCTTCCTAGTAGTACTTTCTGGCCTACTATTTCTGTAAAAATGAGCTTAAGTTTTAGCAAAAAAAGTTTTAAGTTTGCTGTTGTAGTGTGTCTACCTTCAGTCGGAAGGCTCAATGATGTATACAACTGTACTGCGAATGATATTTTTGTAATTTCAATTTACCTTAATCTTTGCTTAGACTAGGCACCCGAGGTCATTCTGAACCATCCATGCGATGCACTTATGCACATATACTCTGTATCTAATTATTTGGATGCGAGAGGCCACTCTTTAAATTTGTTGTGCATATTTACAGACCTCTCCTCGGCTACTTGGAAGGAAACATTCGTGGTAATTTTTTATAATGTCCGTATCCACACTAGAAAGGCACAGACCGTACATATATAAGAGCAAAATACAATACATTACACCAGCAGTAGAGTAATGGGCTCTTAACTCGTATTTATAGGAAGCACAAATCATATACATCAGCTGGCTCAATCATGCACCATACAAAGCATTAATCATGTACATCCATAGGCTTGCTCCACGCAATTGATTTCTGTGAGTCTACTAAATTAGTCAAGTGAGTCTACTAAATTAGTCTTGGGCTTGACGTTGGATATTCATTTTGGCCCCGATCGCCGTAATACAAATAGCTGCAAAACCACTGAGAACTCCCCCAACAAAAACAAGAATGGCATGGAGGAGTGATATCTTACAGTCTTTGAGGCAAGCGTGGATCTCAGTCTTGTAAATGAAAATGCCGATCTCTCCGAACCCTGAACCCAATACGAAACTGGCACACAGCTACAAGAAATATATATCAACAATAGGGTGAGTTGAATCAAATGTGCAATAACAAAGGGAAAGAGGCTAAGGTTAGTATCTTACATAGTCTATTAGAATGATCAGGAGGGACCATCCTAGGTGGTTCGGCAACGGATTTGCAACTCCGAAGCACAATGGAGCAACTAATTCTGTTGAGGTCCATATAAGCTGAACGATCAACGCCACCAAACTGAATCTGAATACAAATACATAACAATTCGTTTCATCAATTAAACCACTGGTACTAAAGCCAATGCAATAATAAAAGACAAGAATATGTACCTAGTCATTGTGTCAAGGACAACATGCCCATTGCCTAAGTACAGTAGAAGCGCCATGAAGCAGGATCCTATAGAACAGATCCTCAGAGTGAGCAGCGTGTTATCCAATTTGCCCAAAACCATCTGAAAAAAATGAAGGCAACAAGGTTTGGGCAGAATAAATGGATCAAAACATCAGGACTAGGTCTAACCCAAATGGCACAGAGAGAACTGAACTGAATCTATCCTAGAGTGCAAGGAATTTCATGGCACCATATGGAGAGCAGTTAAGAATTGAGAACACAGAAGAGTTCGAAACCATCTAGATGACAGTACTTTTGTGGCAGCAAGCCAGCAAGCATATGTTATTGGTCCATGAATCAAGATTGGACCAAAATCATCCTACCCAGCCAGCACTAGGATGATTAATCCCATTGGTTTGATCTATTGCACACCACTAGTACAGTAGTACCCACTCCTTTTACTGTAATAAGAGTTAAAAATAAAATCTGCACACATTTTGTTACTCTGCCCTGATAGATTTACTGTACACAACCGATGCACAAGTCTGCTGGTCATTTTCTGTGCCTCCACTACATGCAATTT
Source organism: Digitaria exilis (assembly GCA_015342445.1). NCBI lineage: Eukaryota > Viridiplantae > Streptophyta > Magnoliopsida > Poales > Poaceae > Digitaria > Digitaria exilis. Next base: position 1,872,211 of record JACEFO010001719.1, read on the forward strand.
CTTTAAGGCTCCAAACTAAAAGAGACCAAATGGTAGGGGAAAATCGGTTTGCTGCTACTCCTCAGAATCTCAAATACTGATGGTCGAACAGTACTCCTAGGATTTTGCATATCCTCTTTGATGTATTATCATATTAAGTCTAATCTTTTTAGGTCAAACACATTCTTTTACATTCTAAAAAGACAGCAATGCAAATGAATCCGCAACTCGTGATCAGTAAGTGCAATTGTTTAAACTTTAGTACAAGAACACGGACTTCAAGCAAAGCACACTGGCTCAAATAGTCAAATCAAAGCAACGACATTATGACACTAGCTACCACCTAGCGTAAGAACCTTTTTCCATCATCAAATTCAAATGACTTCGAACCCAAACAAACTCACAATGCAAATGAATTCACAACAACTCACCTTTCTTGTTTCTTGTTTGCCGTGGGCTCGCTCAGAGGGAGAGGGGATCAGGGCAGCCGGCCGCCGCCTTTCTGCCCTGCGCTCGCCGTGACGCCGTAGCCCGCCGTCAGGAAGGACTGCAGGAGGGAGAAGCCCCGCGCTGGTCTGCCGCCCGGCCCCTAGGCGCAAGGCGCTGCGCCGCTGGGCGTTGGCCCACTGCCTGCCCTGTCCGTGCGCAGATGTGCTCCGCCGACGCGGCCGCTAACCGCGGCCCCCGATCGCCGGGCCGCAGGCCTGCCGCGGCAGCGCCGCCGCCGGCTTCTAGGGCCAGGGATGAATCGGGCGGTGTCACGCACTCACGGGGGAGTGACGAGCAGGGCTGCAGCGGGCGAATCGGGAGGAGGACGACTGGAGCAGGAGCGATGGGGAATTTTGGATTCAGGGATAACGACTCACTGGTAAGTTTGGGCCATCTGGGCCTTCGGGAAGGATGGGGAGGTGGGCTTTTTTTTTTCCTCAGGAGGCTACAAAAGACTGAAACAGCCCATTGTGTTGTGTTATTTCTTATTTGAAAAAAGTCCTTTTGTGGTCCCTCAACTATTATCAAAGTTCAATTTTCGTCCCTCATCTTCAAAACTGGACATCCGACGTCCTCCATGTATGTAAACCGTTTGTTTCACGTCCTTCAGCGGTTTTGGTAGTGGTTTTTGATGACGTGGCCGTGGGCGGACGCGCCTTCTTCTCCCCTCTCTCTTCTTCTTCCTCCCCTTCTCCCTTCTCCTCTCCCTGAGCGGCACGATGAGTCGCAGGAGCTCGCCGCAGGCATGGAGCTCGTCCACGAGAGGACGCAACGGCGCGCAGCGGCACCGACCCGGCGAGCGCGCGGAGCTGCGCCGGCGAGCCGAACACGGCCTCCATCAACGCGCCCAACGAACGGTCCCATCAAAACCAGCCCCATCTCGTTCGCGAGGAGCGCGTGGGCGGCGGCGGCTACGGATGGCAACGGGTCGGTTGAAGTGCGGGTAGAGCAAAAAAAACCCGCCCTCAATGGCACCCGCGATAATTGGCTACGCCCGTCCTCAATGAGACCCGCGGGTGAAATGTCACACCCGCACCCGCACCAGCGGGTGACCCACGGGTTTCTGGTCGCCCACGGGTTTGTTAATAAGAAGCAAATGTACAACAAAAATTATCAAATTTAAGAAAAAATTATGCAAAATTACTAATTTTGTTCACACAAAGAATAGAAAACAAAGAAAAATATGAGCCTAGTTATATAAATAATAGACATACAATATAGTCTACACAAAACATTATAAATTTTACATAAATTTGTATTAAACATTCATAGTATGCCTATATTTTGAAGGAGAAAAAAAATACATATATATGTTTCGGGCCCCGCGGGCGCCCGCGGGTAAAATTTGACATCCACACCCGACCCTCAACTTTTGCGGGCCCCGACCCGCGACACCCGTGGGTGCGATATTGCACCCACGCCCGCACCCTGCGGCGCCCGCGGGCACCCGCGGGTCCGATTGCCATCCCTAGCGGCGGCGCCAACCGCTCCGCAGCCGGACCGATGAAGCGCGGGCACGAGGAGGGCTATGGTCTCGCGGTGGACCCCAACTGGATCTCCCTGGCGACGTCGACGGCCACGCACTTGATTCCCCTCCTCGCGATGCACCGTCGGAGAGGCTGTTGTCGCCGGCGAGGAGGTAGTCGGGGCCAGCCTCAAGCGCGAGGAGTGCCTGTAGCGTTGTCCCCCAGACCTCGCCGGCCTCCACGTTGGTTGCTCGAGTGGGAGGAGAACGGAGAAGGGGAGCGCCGGAGGAGGAAGAATAGAGAGGAGGCGCATGGGTCCCATTCCCTGACATGTGGGCCTCACGGCCATATCATAAAAAACCACCACCAAAACCAGTGAAGGATGTGAAACAGACAGTTTACATAGATGGAGGACGCCGGATACCCGGTTTTGAATATGAGGGACGAAAATCGAACTTAGGCAATAGTTAAGGGATCTTGAAAGGACTTTTTCCTCCTTATTTTTGAACACTTCTTAAGCAACAGACACAAAGCATCCATGGGCCGTTAACTCGGCCCATCATGACGTCGAGGTCTGTTAGGAGAATCTAGTTTTTGGACCGGTTTCCTGGAGAGCATCTCCAGCCGGGCCCCTAAATTGGAGCCTCTATATTTTTTAGAGGCCAGCCCATAAAAATTTATGGGCTTCCAACTCTAATGGGGTGACTAAATTTGGAGGGTCTCCATTTCTAGAGGCTTTGGACCTTCAATTCGAAGGCCTCCCCAAAATAAGAGCTCATTTAGAGACAGACCGGAGATAATTTCTCTATTGGGAGATCAAACCAAGGGATAGAGGCCCATTTGAGGGCCCGGCTGGAGATGCTTTGAAGGAATCAAACAGGCCGTCTGACTAGGGGCCTACCTCCACCTTTTAACTCGGCCCATCATGACTTCGAGGTCCGTTAGAAGAATCTAGTTCTTGGGCCAGTCCCTGAAGGAATTAGCATGTCTGACTAGTGGGCTCACCTCCATCTTCCGCCTTCTCGGAGTAGCAGAACGATTTCGTGACTCGTAAAAGAGCCGGCCGCCGCGTGCAAGTGCAACGGACATCGCGCGCCGCTGCGTTTCCTTTTTGACATGGAAATCCTTTCCATTACTTATAGAGCGTTGCCAGATCGTTAGCGACCTGATCACATATACAAATTGGAATGCTGTCCATTACCGGCCCAGCACCCACACAAACTTGCCCCGAGGGCTGCAAGACTATCGGCTACCAAATTACATAAACGAGGGATTTGGTTTACTTGGCAATAAGTATTTCAATTCCAGATGAGACCACATACAGAGGAGCGATCATAGTCGGTGGACTTAATCGCCTGCGCCACCATAGATGCATCCGTTTCCAGAATCACCTTTTGCACTCCCAAATACGCCGCCCTTTGTATGCCTTGTAAACAGGCTATTAGGGATGAACGATTGGAAACAATCGGTAGAAGGCTCCACCATTTTCACTTTCACATTTTTTACTCGAAAATGGTACCGATACGGTATTGTCGAAAACGAGAACGACATCGATATTTTGGTAGCATCAGAAACGAAATTATCCGGTTGAAAGGACACCGGAAACGATCTAAATACATCAAAACGATAAGTGTGTCAAACTATAGAACGCAACACTATCCAGTTAATTGAACCATCCATGATATCATAGTATACATCATGTATGCTTAATGTTTCATGTTTGGTGAACATTGGTTTTTGAGATGTCACACAAAAATAATTACTACTCTATCTATTTCAAATTATACTTTATTTGACTTTTTTATCCTAAGTTTGCTTGTCCATCTTATTTAAAGAAATTATGCAAACACGTCTTACTAAATGAATGCAAAAGAAACAGTTAAAAACTAAGTATATCGAAGTAAACAGAGCATTTGGAATGAACAAACAAAACGTTATTGATCCCACCATGTTGATTTGATCCATGAAGTGTCGTTTATCTCTGTTCGGACTTCGGCCCAGGGACAACCAGCATTTACATAACAGAGTTGCAAATATCAAATGCTGGTGTGGTTCAGTAGGCATCACTCTAACTTAATCTTTATTTCAATTCCTGTGAGTCTTCTCTTTATTAAAGTTAAACATATTTTAAAATATACCTCGACATATCTTAGAGATTGGTACTCCTACTCCATGTTCAAAAGTGGCCAGAATAGCACAAAGGTTGACCTTTAATTTAGTTGTTACTAAATATGCTGAATTGCTGAGTATATGCCATGCTGTGAACAACTCACTTTGCAGGGATATTGCTTATGTTAAATAACACCACTAATCAAGTTACATGTCTCTTAATTCCAAAGGTGTTGGAAAACAATAGTAGCAGTCTGTATCCAATTAATGCATCATTCCATTCAATGCATCATATAAATATGCAGCGATATTGGTCCGAATAGTTCTATTTTGATCATTTTATTTTATGATACGTGGTACCCTTCTAGAACAAACATGCAACCTTCCCTCCTTTTCCTTCTCCTGCTTTATACACTTTTCCCTGCCCAAATCAACATCCACATACATTTTTGCCCAAATGTCTTAATGTCTTACTGATGCACTTAGAGCCAAAAGTTAATTTAGCAAGCAGAACAAAAAGAAAATCGCCAATGCATGATCCAGCACTGCTGTACCAAGCATGTCTGCATATTTACAAGTAGACCAGCAGAGCTACTAGGTGTTTTTTACATGTTGGTGGGAGCGGTGGCTGGAACTATTTATGGGATTTGTTGCTTCCACGATGAATCAGGAAATACAACATTTTTGAAGTTTTGGGTGCAATCGTGAGATTGGTATGTGGTATTTGTTTCACCTTTCATTGTAAAGGTCTGGGCGTCTGGCCCTTTGGATCAAAGGTCCAATTATTGCTGACTTTTGCCCTTTTCATACAAGTTCTTTGGGTTCTCAGAACAGAGGCGGTAGTCTTGGTTCTCGATAGTGTGAACATCTGACAGAGTGGCGTCATTTTTGTCTCGTGTTATCTCCTTATCAAAAGCATCAATATATATCAAATCATGCTATAGGGTGTGTTTAGTTGGTGGAGGGAAGAACTTTTTCTGGGAAGCGTGTTCTGTGAGAGGGATGAATAGGAAAGTTGGAGAGAATTGGAGGGAAACTTTTCTGAAAAACGTGTTTTCTGAGAGAGGTGAATAGTAAAATCCAAAAGAACTTCTGGAACTAAACACAGCAATAATGTGTCGGTTCATCATTTTCATTTCAGGTATCAGTTAAAAAGGAAGCTGACCAACTACGAATGGCCACCATCTTGCGCAACCTACCCAGAGCCTCGAACCAATGTATAGTATACAGAAGTATGAAGTGACGCCCTTACATAGTTGCATAGAACTCAAGAACTTGCCAAGCCATGTAATCATTCAGCTTAAAGACAAAACAAGGGTTATTTTCCCCGAAAAAAAACAAAGGTTATTTACAAATGTAAAAATAAAGCATAAATGTATTGGATCTGCCGGCCATTGAAAAGACCTTGCTTTTTATCGCTTGGATTGCACAAGTTAGTATGTCAGATAACATAGGGACACCAACGTGCACAAGCAGCAGCGAAGCGCGCAATCTTTTATCTAATGGATGGAGTTTAGGGAAGAAAAGCGATTTAATGACTTGGACCTTTATGACAGCCAAACAAGTTGTGGGCTGACCACGCGGGCCGTGAGCCCGTGACCCGCGAACCCGGCCTGCTCTATAACTTACTAGACAAGGGGCGCGCTTCGCGCGCCCTATCATTTTAACAATAATATAACCATTGGACAGCTGAATTAATGAAAGCTAATGAAAGACAATAGCGACTCATTGTATCTATTTCACATGAGACATAGAAATGAGCTTTTTCCTATAACTAAATAAACACACTAATACAAATGCAACAGTCAAGGAAACAACATTGGAGAATGAGAAAAAAAGGCAAATTAAAGTTCATCAGAACCTTGAGTCCATGGCAAATATCAAGAAGCCAACACATTATGTTTCAGCAATAAGATCTAAGAAAACATTTCATACATAGTGCCAATGCCATTCATATATCAACATTGATGATCACGTTAAACCCTACATATTAGTATAGTACTCTTGTAAACATAGATACATTGCTTCAATCTTTTAAGAGTCCATTTATCTTCGTATGCACCCAATCTGTATTTTTATTGTCTTCCACATTCCTCCTCTCCTTGCCTGCGTAAAAAAATTCAACAAAAAATAAATCTAAGGTAGAGCAAACTACTTCTAGAAGCACAAAAAAATTATGGTTGATCCACTGGTCCTGATCTCTCTAACTCCAAATGTGCTCAACCTAAATAGGTTTACAAAGCAATATAGAAAAAAATGCTCTACAAAGCAATATAGAAACATAAATATTTCATATCACTATAGCAACGTGTATCTGTCATAGCAGCATTAGAGACCAATGAGTTATAATCAGATAACTGTGCACAGTTACGATTTGAATTTAATGGATCAGCACCAGCCATCAGGTTCCTGAAACAGATTTATCTCATTAGGCAATTTCACCAATGTTTCTAGCCAACACGCAAAGAGGAACCAAACCTCACAGTGCTGCAGCAGCAACATAGGATCCCACCCAGCAGCAAACAGGCAGACAGTATCAATGTATCCTTTCCTAGCTCGCAGCAGCTGAAAGTAACCTGAAAATTGACAAGGGTAACCTGTAAACCCCAAGTTATTAAAGCTGAGCTTTAAATTAGCACCACATTAGCCACAGAAAAGTATCTAAACCTCAAGATGACACGCATAGAACGTAAGACAGCAACATAGAAATTAAATTAGGAATTGTAGACTCATGCATTCTAAAATACTTGGATAATTAGCCGACGGACCATTCAGCTTTTATTTGGCACAACCAACCTACCTTGTGACCTATAATTTCAAGAACCAACGGTGGTAGAAGGGGCTTGAAGAGCCAAAGGTGACAGAAGCTGACAATATTTTCAGTAGACTTCTCCAATATAACATTCTTCGATGTTCATTGTAAAATAGCTGAAACAATTATTATAGAGACATCAAGTGTTAGATCCAGCATGAGAAGGCTCTCAAGAAACTCACTAACAACCAAAGAGACCATAAAACAGTAATGTAACTGAAAGACACCACAAAGCAAGTAACCAAAGACACCCCTGCAAAACTAAAAAAAAATCCAAAAAAAATAGTCAGCTACCACCAACCATAGGAACCACAAAGCAGGAACATAACTGAAATAACCACTATGCAAGTATCAAGCCATTAGTTCAGGGTACTCTAATCTAAGAAGAAACAATTTCCTAACAGTTATGTGATTTTTTGCGGCCAAGCAACAGTCTTTCGGCCATCTTTTGCCTTCTGAATTGAATCAAAGGCAAATTGGAGATAAAACGAACATCAAAATAGTGGTAGAAAATGAACAGCTCATGAGAAACTAATTAACAACACCATTAGACCAGCAAAGGGGAGCATACAGGCGTTCTTCACCAATAATGTAAGTAGGAATCAAGGAAGCTACAAAACCTGTAATCAGCTAAAACTAAAAAAGATACCACAGAACGAAATGCACACAACCATTATTTGGAATTAGCAGGCAGCATGGATGCATAATGAAGTTGGACATAACACATTTCAGGCCATCATCTATCACAGATTGAAAATCATACTCCTATTTCCTTTCACACAAACAACTCTGGTAGTGCCTAAAAAGGAACCTTTCCTAGACCTCAATGTACCAGAGGCAGTCAAGCATAAAGACAGGTGTAGCCGTGTAGACCATACATAAGAAAAAGTAAACACATGAACCAAAGGCTGCCAACTATAAAACTGCAAGTATAGCGAAGTGAAGGTAAACGGAACTTTGCTGAAAACTAAGATGCATTGATTGACCATCAGGTGTGTGCTTACCCAAAAAAAAAGATTTCTTCTACACCTGTCAGCGGAAAAACCTGCAAATCGAGTAAACAAAAATTACAGGCTCGATGAGTGAGATGTCATAGGTTCAGAGCACAGGCAAGAGCACGTAAGCTTAGGAAGAAGAGCACAAATTGCACCAACCAAGGTCTAAATCTTGGTATAGGGAACACACGTACCTTCTCGTGTCCCTTCTTGGTCTTAGGTCACCGACGCCATGAATACCACAACATGCCTACAAGCACAAAAAAAACACCGATTAACACAAAGCAAAGAAGGCCGAGGATGAGGTGAGACCTTGGCAGTTCAGCGCAGCCGCTGGTGCTCCGACTTCCACGCCATGCCGGCACGCAGGGGAAAGAGGCAGCGCCCGGCTCCACGCCGCTCGGTCGTGCTGCTTCTGAGGCTCGCGTCGTGCCCTTCTTCTCCGGTCGAGAGGGAGAGAGAGGCCGTCTGGAGAAGGCCGTGGATGGGGTTGTCGCAGCTGCAGCAGCCAATCGAGGGTGGGCATAGCAGCGCCGTCCGGACCCCTGATGGAGCAAATCGACTCTAGATGTACCAAATCGCCTCCGCGCTTCTCGCTTGAGCACAAATCCAGAGAGAGAAAGATAGATGGGGAACAAATAGAGCCGCACCGACGAAACCCTCATTCGCACGCCATTCTCCGCCGCCATCCAGCTTGCCATGGCGCAGCTCGTGGAGGAAGAGCCCAGCCCCTCGATGCTCCCACACCGGCGGTGAAGCATCAGGCGGGGTGGAGGATGTGGCAGCGGCGGCGAGAGAGAGCGTGCGTGGGTATGCGGTAGGGTTCGGGGCCGCAGGGGAATGCTAGGCAGAAGAGATTGGGAAGGACGGACGTGAACTGATAAAACAACAGTCGATAAAAGGTTCGGGTCCGCGAGGAGTGGACGTGGCCTTTGGGTTTTCGAACACGTCGTTTCGGGGTGACGTGGCTCGCGGGAGGGAGGGTAAATCCCTGCTGTCTTTAACCATTCCGATTTCCCAAACGGGAACAACATCATCCGCAGCGCTGCCCTTCTATTTTGATAAAACAAACACGCCCGCCTCGCGCCCAGCCACTAAGGGGGCGTTTAGATTGGGGAAAGATTCCCCGAAAATACACTGTTGATAAAAAACAGATGAATAGTATTATGTGGGTGGAAGTGGTGGGATGAATAGTGAAAAGTTGGATGAATAGTGGTTTTTTGGGAAACTTTTTTGAATCTAGACGGGGCGTAAGTCTATCACACCACCACTCGCACCTTTTTGCTCTCAGCGATCATCTCTCGCCGGACCCTCTCACCATTAGTCCTCCGCGATCGTCTCTCACCGGGAAGCTCTCACCACACGCAGCCTCTTTAGTTCAGCGATCCCATTCCCATGGCTGGCCAGATACACCCATTTGATGCGGTGGTGCCGCCGCCGGCGGCGGCGGCGGCGGGGCAACAGCAGCCGGATGGAGGCATCAATGGCCTCCCCCTCCTCGCAGGAACATGGCACAGCGTCCTTTTGCGAGGGGTGCAGGGGCTAGCTACAGCTGCCGCGCTCGCCGTTCTCGTCTCGGCCGGCGAGCTCGGAACTCTCCGTCCTCTCAGGTAAGAGGTGGATACAGCTATGATTTGTTGAACCTATTATGCAGCATCAAGCGGCAGACTGCACATGTCCGTCAGTTTTTTCGGGCTTTGCGGCAACCCGCCGCATGATAGCAGCGTTTTAGGAGGATTAAGCATTAGCGCGCAGAAGCTCTATTTCTTGCCCATGCCAGTTCCCCTGGCTATCTGACTGGTTGGCTGCCGAGGGCTACCTAGCTGTAGGGCCACTGATTCAGGGCTTGTAGCAATGACAAAGCTATCTCCATGACTGCCGATCTCTGCATTTTTCTAGTGTATTTTTCATCTCATTTTCAGATTTAAGTTGGAAATCAAACATTGCTTTAAGGGAACCAGCTCAAGCAAGCACAACCGTATGTACGAGCAGATCAAGCACCTGAACAGAGCTGTTGTAGGAGCAGAGTTATGTCTGAGCTCTGCAACAGTCTCGACACAAAAAATATATCAGCACAGGGCACCACAAGGGAACAAGGATACAGAGACATTGCTTCCGAGAAAGGCCATTCAACTCTCTCATAAGCCTTATGTCAAGTTTCAGTGCCATGCAACCATCTTTACCCCGCCTTCTATTTTGCCAAAAAGCGTGTCATTTCATACACCACAAGCACATTTTCCGTAATCAACCTTCCCGGTACAAAGCGCTCTGGTTAGGTGAAATAATGCTGTCTAATAAGACTTTCAACCAATTGGCTATCTTCTTAGAGATGACTTTATACAGGATGTTACAAAGGCTTATTGGTCGCAAATCTTTGAGACGTTGTGGGTCCTTAACCTTAGGGATGATGACAACTGTTGTGTCATTCCACCCTGGTTGGATTGTACCTCCATTCAGTACCAATAAAAATTCTTGTTTTAATGTTTTATACGATCACCAATAACCTGACAGAAGCTCTTAAAAAAATTGACATCCAGGGGCTTTGAGATCATCAATACTATTAAGGGATTCTGTGATTTCTTCTTTTCTGTACTCAACAATACTCCCGTTGTTACTTTATTTTTCCGAGTGTATTGGCCTGTGCCAGTGTAACTTCATTTCAGTTACAGCCCATCCAAACAGTCCATCTAAAAAATCTTAAAACGTCATTTTTATGGGACGGAAGGAGTTTTAGATTATTTTGGTTTAGTTTAGCAATTAGAATGGTTCGGAGCACTTTGGATTGGTTCGCGCGGACGTAGGGCAGCAACACACGCTTCTTAAGCGACGCTCATGAAGTTGCTTGTGGTCTTAACAACTGATTTGATTTGGCTTGGTGGAAAAAAAACCAAAGTGGACTGGATTAAATATGACAGTGGGTACCCCAAACATGATGAGTTTTACTCTATTTGGTATTGGTGTATGTAAACCGTGGATTTGTTAATGGCCAAAAAATCCTACCCGTTGGATTTATGGGCACAGGTTCATTTCTATGGCACTCGTAAACCCATGGCTGTTTTAAACCTGGTTTAATGTAGTGCACACTATCATTTTTAATTTTTTTGTGACCTTTATATAACTTGGTGTTTATACTATTGTCTATTGTCACTCGAAGTATTAGTTTGTACTTAGTAATTTATACCTTAGAACACTTTATGTCGTGAACTACGATTTTGATGCTTAGATTTTATTCTTTTGAATGATAACAGAGGTGCACTCATTGGTGGGTATGGGTAACCCGTGGGTACCTGATGGACACGGGTTTAGGCAAACATTTAAACGCATCATGAACACATGTTTTTTAACCGGTCTAGATATTATAGTCACGGGCAAAACCTAGCGGCCTGTTGCCATCACTACGCTGGATGGTTTGGTTGGAGTACATAAATGGGTGGATTGAGTTGATTTGTGGAGCTCAGTTCATATTTGATTGGATCAGGGTGGGTTTGGGTCTGATTTCGCACCATTGGCAGCTCTAGCTAGAGTTTATAGATGTGAATGACAATTGCAGAAAAGTTTTACTTATTATTTTTAAATGCGATGACAGGTTCCTCGCTGGAGTTACTTTAGTGCAGCTCTGCTGGATCGCCACGGTGTGTCTCATGGACTTGTACGCGGTCGCTGTGATGAGGTCGCTGCACAACACACGAGTACTCCTTTTCCTGGTCCTAGGAGATGTGGTAAGACCTTTTTTTAATCATTTTTTATTTCTTAAATGCTATTAGCTTCTAGATAGTAAAATAGGTAGGGTTGTTTGGATCACAGTTTCTTAGAAACTAGTTCAGTTCAGTTTTATACTTGTTTGAATCTGCGATCCAGCAAAATAACATTTCAGTTTTGTTGGGTCAGCTTCCTAGTTTCTTAAAACCTCTGTAGCTAGTTTTTAGAAATTAGCATGCTTGGATGCGTTGCAGTTTGTAAAAAGTGGTCTACTCCTCTTTACTGCGGTATGCATGTCCTCTTTAGGCCATGTTCAGATTCCCAACTATTTACTATTCATTCCAACTTTTCACTATTCATTCTAATTTTTCACTATTCCCCTCTCACAAAACACGTTTCCCAGCGAATGCTACAGTGTTTTTCTTATGCTACAGTGTTTTTTCCTACAATCTAAACACACCCTTACTAACAAATGCAACTATTTCATCACGTACAGCTCACAGGTCTACTTCTCTTTACTGCGGCATGCATGTCCGCTGGAGTCGTTGTCTACGTCAGCGTGGATCCGCGGTTTCCTTCCTCACCTGCGTCGTTCTAGCACCATCCTTCTTCCTGAGTTTGTGGGCACTGGTATCCACTCCACTGACTTGGTGCACCCCGTTATAGATGACTGACTTGAGGCTTTAGACATTGTTGTGCAGATTCTATATTGTGCTATGGTGTAGTTTTATTCTGTGTTATTGTTGCAACCTACCCTAGTATAGTTATGGCTATGGATAAGCCAATTTAGCTTTTACATGTACATCTGATACATTATTTAACCTAAAGTAGATGTCCATGGGTACCCGTTCCCCCAAGCTCGATACATGAAAGGTAATTAACTTGGTATGGCAGGGTACATACCTTGTAGTGAAGGTTTCTCCATACTGTGCACTGTGCACACGCGAATAAGATGGGCTGGGAGCCTGAGACAATGTGGCCCAATCGGCCTTGTCTATAAGAGAGAAGTCAGAGAACCTTCAAACTCGAGAGTCGATCCCCAAGACCCAGGGTTTTTTATCCCGACCGCTACCGGTCCGGTTCCCGCGAGAACAGCTCTGGCCTGGACCGGTAGCGGTTCCGACCCGTTTCAAACCTCAAATTTAAATTTAAAAAATAAAATAAAGTGGTAAAAATTTCTAAAAATACTTCAAGGTACATGTAATCTATTGATGTACAAAATTTTCAAATATTTGCTCATTTAGTATTTTTACGGTAAATACAAGTTAAATAAAAAAGAAAAAGGAACAAATAGTCATTTGTATGCGTTTGTATAAGACAAATATACAAATATTTGCTCATCGTGGAGAGGAGCAGAGCCAAGCAGTGTTTCGATTGGATTGGGTTTGCGTGGCGGACGTACTGGCTTCTGGTTTCGATTGGATTGGGATCCGCGTGCAGCTTGGCAGGGGTGTGATGATCAAAATCTTCTTAAACTGTTGTGCCCAGTGATTTTTTTTTTTTTACCTGATTGTGCTCAGTGAATGAGTGAAGACTTTTATGTTTCATCTTGTCATTTCACAGTTTTCGCTTAAGACTGTAGCACAATCGAGAAGGTGCAAATTCTGCTACGCTACTAGCGATCCGCAATTTTGTCCAGTACACTATACTCAGCCTCAGATATTATACCTATATTCTCTACAAGCTTAAAGACGTTTCTTGTTCGCTAATTTCACTATTCCAGTGATCCAGTCTACCAATGAACAAAATCAATTATATCCAAAATTAAGAAAATCCGCACAGCTACTGTCAACCTGATGGTATACTTCGTTTCGAATTAGCAAGGAACTGTAGTGACGGAATCACTTCGGCCGAGTCCACTGACGTACCGGCTCAGCCGGTCTCTCTGCGTGACCGCGTCGACGTCCACCACAGTGCTGACCTGCTGCCTGTAGCCGTCGTCGTGGTTGTGCGATGCCGGCATCCCATCCCTCACGGCATCTTCAAGGTCGATCATGATGTTGGTGAGCAAGCAGCAAGCGTAGATGATCCGTGGCAGCCGGTGCTTGTCCGGCCTCCACAGCTCTCCCTTGAGGACTTGCCACCGTTCCTTCAGATTGGCCAAGGCACCTTGCACCACCAATCTCGTCGCCGTGTGACGCTTGTTGAATTCCACTTTGTCTGAAGATAGACCATGCTCTTGGTACGGGGTCATCAGCCATGGAAGGAGAGGGTAGCTGGGATCCCCGACAATGTATTCTCTGACCATTGACCCTGCTGATTCTCCAGGAAGCTCCATTTGTCCGGTCAGCCTTGAGCCTTTCTGGCAGAGCCTGTAGAAGCCTGAGGTGCGCAGGATGCATGAGTCGTCCAAGCTACCGGGCCAACCACTGACGACGTCTCTGAACCGCATGTCAGGGTCGACAACGGTCTGCAGGACCATGCTGTTCTTGTTCTCGCTGTCCAGCCAAACGTTGCTGTTAGGCTTGGCTGAAGAGCACATGAGGATGTGCGTTGTGTCTATAGCGCCACAGCAGTTGGGGAGACCCTGGAGTTTTTCAAACTTTGCTTTGATGGTTGCCATCTCCTCAGGATCAGGCCACTTCAGATGATCAGTGGCACGCTCCTCCAAGCACTCAATGAATTTCCAAGTGATGTTCGATATGGCTGAGTGGTTCATGCCGAAGAGTGTTCCAATGCTCATAAGTGACTCGCCAGTGGACATTCTTAGCAGAGCAACAGCAACTTGATCCTCCACTCCTAGAATCACCTTGTCCCCAAACCTGAAATTTCTTAAGATCTGTGTCTTTCTCGTGAAGTCCCCTTCAATAAGAGAGCAAAGGTAGTCGAAGGTCTTCCTTGACATCTTAAAGGTAGCCTCGAAGTTTTGGTATTCTTTAGAAGGTTTTCCTGTAAAGATATCAGATTGAATCATAAATAGAGATATCATCATTATATCTGAATCACGATGGAAAGTTATTGTACAAGCCACCACGTGAAAGACATGAAAGGTTAAAATCTGAAAGGACTTAAGCTTATGCTCTGCATGGTTCTAGGAAAAAGATGAACATGAGTGAGACTTTACAGTGAGTTGAAATCTAAAATGTTAGTGTTTCAGAAATGGCAGGAAATCAAGATAAATCAGTACGTTTGTCAACAGTGCCCCAAAAAAGCAGCTGATATGTGAATGTACAATTTTCCATCATTATCAGAGAGGTTAATCGACAACAGAAACAAGTTCTACATATGATTGCACAAGATTTCTAAGTCACGGTTCTGAAGAAAATCATCATTTAGGTGCATTTATAAATAGATGGCTAAACCATCATGATTTAACCCTTCATGTGACCATCTGACTAAATCATACTTGATGCCTCAGTTCATATCTAAGTTACTTGTATCTTAATATCTTTTAGCAGTGACTTCAAATTCCGACGGGATCACCATTCAACTTACTGTGAGCATAAACACATCCTGGTGATTCAACTAATTTTTAACGATAGGAGGTGATTGTAGTGACTAGTGAGAACTCCTAGCACTAAAATCTATATTCCAAGGATTTTTAGTGGGTCTGACCGAAATACAGTTTGCTAAATTACTGTAGCCATCCACAGTATTGATTTTTAACGATAGGAGGTGATTGCAGTGAGAACTCCTAGCACTAAAATCCATATTCCAAGGATTTTTAGAATGTCTGGCCAAAATACAGTTTGCTAAATTACTGTAGCCATCCACAGTATTGGTTCTCTTAGGAGTTAGGAGGCCCAACCCATATCACATCTGCAATTTGAATCTCTATATGGAGATAGTCAATGAATCAAAATATTGCAAAGATGGTCCTTCATATAGAATGTGCTGTTAACTGTACAACTGATACCAAGCAAGATCACCATCTGTTCCTGAATCTCACAGTAAGTTCCTGACTAAATAATGGCATATTGAATTACTACAGTCATCTACAGTACGAGTTTAGGCATAAACATCTTTTTGGAGGCTACACTCCTGCAGACATTGTCACACTGACATCTGGAGTTTATAATCATAAACATCATCTGAGACTGTTTGATAAATCTAAATATTGCTAGGATGATCCATCAGATTTAATGTCAACTGTTCAACTGAGACTAAACAAAATTTATGTTACTTCAGTAAAGTCTGTAAGCTCGTTGAACTAGTACCACATCGCTTAACTCAACTCGTGTATCGGTGTTTTTAATAGAGATACTGACACAGGAATCTCTTCGAAATTTGCTGGCAATTATTGTTACTTAATATATAGCAGCAATCTAAATTGCAGGCGTGGTTAATCATATAACCAAGTGAATGTACTACACCCAAATAAATTGACTGTGTTATTGGGGAAGACTATCTGAGAACAGAAATGTCAGTGTTCACCAACAAGGCAACTACCAATTAACAGCTAACTATTACTCAGCAAGCAATTTTTATCATCCTTAGCCAGACTGAGGACAAACTAGAGTTTCTTCAGGAAAATTTCACTGTCTCTTATTGGGATGAACTCAGTTCATCAAGACAAGAGAATATAGTTCTCCTTGACATCACTACTAGTCAGGTAGAAGATTTTGGATTAGGTTAGCCAATGGGCAGAACCAACACAACCGTACCTGGACAGATCTGGAACAGACACGATGAGTTAACAAAACCCCGAAATGGCAAAAACAAACGGTGTTCCCGAACACATGCCATTGATACCGTCAAACCTATGGCATTCACAAGCTGTTGGTTTCCAGACCCCAAAGCAAAACTCATCGCCGATGCCAGTGCCTCATTCTAGAATGCCCTGCACGGTGGTTGCTTGCCTCCGTTACACCTCACAAGCCTGACGGCTGACGCCCACCAGCTACAATAACCGCGAGCAAACAGAAGATTCATTACCGTACGGATCAAGGGACGCAGCGAGAGCAGATTAAGCAGCGCGGCGGACGCACACGCCCATACGGGCACTGAAAATCCAGCGACGGCTCTCCTGATCTAGCACCACGGAATCGGTCCACGAACAAATCCTAAACGCGTGAGGTTAGCACGCCATTACCTGGGGCCGCGGCTGCGAGGTTGCAGCGACCCAGGAAATGAGGAGCGGGCACTGTTTAGGGACGGAGAGCACACACCGGGAGATGGAAGAGACAGAGGCGGGTGTATGTATACCTTTTGCAAGCCTGCGGGAGAAGCCCTCCCACCAATCGCCGGCGAGGGGCTGCGGCACCGGCGGCGCCTGCGCCTGCGCCGGCAAGGCCCTCTCGGGCTTGCCCTTCCTCCGCTTGGCCCCCCTCAGTGGTGCCATGACGAGCGCGACGCCGGAGAGATCAAGAGAGAGGAGGCTACCAAGGCAAAGCAGCCTGCAAGGCTGCAACCCCCCAAATGACTCTGCCTTGAAAAGATCCTGGTGTTTAGAGCCTATACTACTACTCCAGACTCCAGAGTTGCGGTACAAGTGGTCCCGCCGTCTCCTGTGTGTGTCATGCGGCGCTCTCCTATTGCCCAGTGGCATGCAAGAAGCCAGGTTAAGCGTGGCCATTCTCGTGTGCCATGCCATGTCCATAACCCTTGTCTCTGCTTCAGATTGAATTTCTGTGTGCTTATACCCTGTGTTGTGCATGTCAATATGTGTACATGTTTTGTGTGTGGCCATGTGTTGGGAATGACGAGGTGGCATGTTGGCATGCAATTCAAGAAGGATCTTGCAAATGCAAGCTGTGCTTGGCAACAGTCTTGCTGGGTTAGGTTAAAGGGAATGGCTTATTATATCCATCTATGCTCGGCCTTTATTTAGTTTTGTAGAAAGGAGAGAAAGTTTCTTGTGATCTTTGTAACTTGAGAAAAAGCAACCAATTCCCATCCGACTATCTCATCGCCACTTTTGTTCAACTGGTTCACTAAATTTTACATTTAATTTTCAGAGATTGTCTTGCTTAGAGTGGCCCCGCATTTATCCCTTTCTATCTATGATATTTTATTGTAAACATAGGTTTTCAATAGTGAATCACTCAGAAGAAATAGGGATACAAACATATCGGTGGAGCAGATAGTACCCTTTCCATATTGTCATTTAATTTTTTTTTATGTCGGATGCGGAGCAAATACGGTTATGGATGCGAATTTTATAGTATGTTGAAAATGGTGTGAAGTCGAATCGGTCGGAGCGGACACAGACTAAAATAGTCCAATAGTTGTGTTTCTTTCATTAAAAGTAATATCATTAGTGGCCTAGTACTTACAAGGTAAATTATTGAGAAAATAGTAAGTGAAATCAGTCAGATTTTCGAGCTATAGTTTGGATAGAATTTGGACCCGCATATGAAAGAGCATGTTATTGCTTGTTGCTATGTATTGTACACAGACAAAGTACTATGCAATTTACCACATGCACATGGTGCCGATAAACTATTTCGCTGGCACACATTCATTTATATGTCATCTCCTTACTTCATCTAATCCTCCGTCATACAAATTTGTAAAGATGCATTTGTGAAGGCCCTCCCCTCAACCTTGTTTATTGTGTTGTTCACTCGTTGGCAGCGAGCCAACGAGCAGAGCCTGAAGCCGAACGTCTCTGATCTGATCCGTTCAATATAATTTTTTTTTGGAGATAATCCGTCCCATGAAAGCGCTCAAAGGCGAGCAAACCCAACAACAGATCCTCCCGGGCCGCGCGTAAATCAAGCCCAGATCATCAGCGTCGGTATTGTGTAAACCAGGCCCAGGTGGGCCCGTTTACCGACGCTGACGAGCCCGGCCCGGCAGCGCGCGACGCCCTCGCGCGGTAGGTGGGGGCAGCGGCGGCGTGGACGCGTCGCCGTCACGTCGCGTGCTGCAAAGTGGTGGTGTGCCTGTGCCGGCCGCGCGACGCCCGCACCGTTCATGCCGTGCTGACCACACGTCACAACCACTCCACGATTCGTCGATTCCCCCTCTCTTCCCGTTCGCATTCGTCTCCCCCAGCAGGTCGGCCTTCTCGCTCTCCAGGAACTCGGGCGAGGTAACTGCTCTCCACACGCCGCCCTCTCCCGATCTCACACCTCCTAGTCCCTTGCTCTAGAGGATCCGGTGGGCTTGAATTGATATGGTGTGGGGGCAATTGGTTGGCGTAATTGTTGAGCGGGGAGGGATTTGTCTCGGTTTCTCACGGGCGGATCTGGTTGAATGTTCGTGCCGAATTCGTTGGGGAATTGCTGGTTCGCGAGATGCTAGGCAACTCGGGATCTGCTTCGCTTTGGTTCGGGACTTGGGAGCATGTGCGACGGGGTTAGCTTTGCGATTGCGTGGTTGCCCGATGGTGTTGGGCATGGGCATGCCTTGTTCCCCATCGCCTTGCACGAGGCTGTTGTGCGAGAATTTCATGTTTAGCCTGGGTGTTCTACCTCCTGATTTGTCAGGATAACCATGCTAATCGTGGGGGAAATGGTCATACAAGGTTTCTATTGCTGCAAAAGTGGTGAGGGTCAAAACAGATTAGCGGTAAGAGATGTATTGGATAGGAGAGAAGAAGAGTGCATTACCCGGATAGAAGCATCACAGTGATACAACAAACATATCGTGGAGTAATCTATATATAACTCCTGTGCAGAAACATCACAATGACCACCTTACGCATGAAATTGGAATAGCTAATCAGTCTATGGTTACTCTATGGTGCTGATCATGCTTAAAAGGCTTAAAGCATACATAGAATCTCATATAGTCTTAGCTCTGCTAGCTGCAGCCGGTATTCACTTCACAGTAACAACTCCAGTGCGCTTGGTGCTGGTGATGCCTGCTGCATTTGCCAGTAGATAACAGTAGCATACATGTTTACGGAATTGCATTGCAATGTTTAAACTAATACGATGTCATTAAAAGATGTTTTATATGTCTATCCATCTCTGGCTAGTAACCTTTAAATAGTTGTGCAAGTAGTTATTAATGACATTTAGTATGCCCGCATTCATTTATCTAGCATGCCTCGGAATAAATGTGGACATTGCTCGCTGTATATGGCCAGTACCGCAGATGGTTATAACCAGTTTTATTTTGATATTCATCATGTTCTCAAAAAACTTGTTATACTTCCTATAAAATGGATTTTTAAAAGAATCACAGTCAATGATAAAGCAAGGACCTTTGTATTGCCTTTTCTGTTGTCTATAGAGTAAGAGAAGCACTACTTGTATGTGCAAGTGCAAACCTTTATTAATATTATTTTTTATTCCAGTCCTCCATCTTTCCTTTGTTTGTGTGTCACAAACTGTTCTGAGTTCTTTCAGTTATCAGGTGATAACATTTTTTATGTTCAATCATGCATGTTATTTTCCTGGCTCTCAATTATCACTCTGTCAATGATTCGACTACTCTTTGTATCACTGGTATATATTAGTTTTGATTTGCTGATTTTGTACTTGTCAGAATGGAAATGTTTTTCGGCAGCTTTCTCAGTGAATCAGCATCGTCCCAGAAACTTTTTGGCCACCCGGATGTTGAAAGATGCCCATTCCTGAGAAACATGAATGGAGCTACAACCTTTTCATTTACATCTGCTTTGCCAGTAGCTGTAAGATCTGCTTCCTATGTATTTTTTGTGCTAGCAGCGATCACTATCATTGGTTCATCAGTTATTTGACAATATGGGGTATTGTGCAGGCCCGAGGAGGCAAGGGTCCGATTTTTGAGGATGGACCAGGCTTTGAGTCAGCATTCAAGCTTTTCCATGGCCGAGATGGAATAGTTCCCCTCTCAGAAAGGTCATATGTACCTAATGAGAACCACAATGAGAGCATTAATGTGAAGACTGAACCAGCTTTGCCATTTAATCCATTGGCTGCAAGAGCAGCCTCAATTAGTCTATCAGCATTTGGACCATTTGGTTTTGGCTTTTTCAACGGGAAGGGCAAAAAGCAGAACAAGAAGCCCAACAATCTAGATCAGTCCCACCAGAAGCCCAAAACACCGGATCAGTCTTCCATGAAAGTTTGTTCTGAACTTCATCTTTTTCCATTATGCATGCGATGATATATTATATCTAATATCAAGCCAAGGCTCAATATGTAATGTCACTTATTTTACATTTCATTACATCCTAGGTGCTAGGGCTAGTGTTGTTGATCAGAAAACCATAGCTATCTCGTTCTGATTTCTTTAATTTATCTGAACAGTTTTCACATTCTCTTTCATTTGTTCTTTTCAGCAAAAGGAGGTCAACCCACCATCACACGAGGCATTCAGCGATGAATGGTTGGAAAATGGCCAGTGCCCACTTGTGCGGTCTTACCGGGCAATGAGTGGTGTTCTGCCCCTTGTCGCCAAGGCTTTACAGCCACCAGCAGGTATGAAGCTGAAGTGCCCACCTGCTGTGGTTGCTGTCCGAGCTGCCCTTGCACGAACTGCGCTTGTGAAATCCCTCCGACCGCAGCCCCTGCCCTCAAAGATGATAGCCATTGCACTACTGGGAATGGCGGCAAACATCCCTCTTGGGGTGTGGCGGGAGCACACCAAGAAGTTCTCTCCTCAGTGGTTTGCAGCTGTCCATGCCGCTGTTCCATTCATTGCAATGCTGAGGAAGTCTGTTGTGATGCCCAGGACTGCGATGGTTTTCACCATAGCAGCCTCCATTGTTGGTCAGACTATCGGGTCAAGGGCTGAGCGCATCCGTCTGAGAAATCTGGCTGCAAAAGTTACTGTTGATTCTACAACTGCTGCCATGTATCCAGAGAAGAATGAGAGCTGCAGCGACGCTGAGGGCAAGGCATGGGATCCCCTCGCGACGAAGATGCCGGGCTCAGCTGCTAGGGGTGCACCTGCTCCAACCCCTAGCATGTGCTTCTGATTGTGTTGCACTACCATTCACAAAAATCCGTTCAGAGATTATGCCGGAACAACTTGATCACATAGTGTCATGTAATCGCCTTGTTTGCCCCCTGAAAACTGAGCTTTCCATGGGGGCTAGACAAGTGGAATAAGAGGTGCATCAGTACCAGTGTGCCAGTTTGCTGTGTTGTTATGGTGGGTTCATGCAGCGTCTATAATATGATGCTGTTGTATTTCCATTTAAATATAGTGTCTGATTAAAGAAAGTTTGGATGAACCATTGTGCAAGTTGCTCTGGGTGCTTTGTGTAATCTTTCGTGCCTGTTTGTGTGCAGCCAATTGCATTGCAAAATCAGACAAAAATCTTCTCTGATAGCTGAGATAAAGCTTTTTACATGTTCTTGGGATTTAAGTGGGGGAAAGTGCTGTCATTAATCATCTAGTATCATTTGTTGTTGACACTACCTTCTATCGTGTATCTGCCATCAAATGCTGGAATTATGAAATGTGGCCTTCGGTTGCTGGATGAGAATGAATTTATAAGCTTCAACATGAGTGGGAAGTGAATGTAATCCTGATCATTTGGTTGCCGGCACTGGTTTATGTCGAACTTGAGATTGTATATAATGCAAAAAAAAAAAAGTACACTCAGGCCAGCACTGTAATTCCGCGGCGAAGTGTTGCACTGTTGATGTTGGAGACGATTCGCCCGGTCTATTGTAGCAGCCGCTCCTCTTTCCTTCTGCTAGCTCCCATTTTACTTCGAAGCTCGTTCAGTCTGTATACCTGCTCCGAATGTTTCCTCGAACTGCATTATTGTGAGCTTGTGACAGGTGGCTAAACTACTTGCTTGACAAAGACCGTGCCTTAGCTATGCAATGTACCTGCAGCAGTGTACTCACTACACATGTTCACCCTTTGCTTCCCATCATTGTTCAAGCAGCCGACATCCTATCATTAATCATTGTGTTGCCAGTTGCGACCAATGCTGCAGATGACAACGGCATACTAAAATACTTCATTCGTTCTAAATTATTAGTCATCTTACGTGTCATTTTGAGTATATAAATTGATGAAATCTTTTACGAACCTAGACATACTTACCTAAATTTATAGCATCTTTTAGCGATAATACTAATAATTTGGAACGGACGGAGTAGTCGATACGCATATGCTAGGCAGTATACGCACATGCCAACCATCCCAACCGCGTTCAAGGCCATATCAGCGAACAGAAATCTAGCCGCACAGACCGCAGGAACGTGGTGCCGGGGTGTTGGGCTTGGGCCAACCACGTGTGGGACGGACCGAACCGGACGGCAGCTCAGGTAAGGCCGGTGCTGGCGTCGAATCGAAGGCTCACGTTTCCGGTCAATATCAACGAATTTGCAGCATTTCCAGCGGCTCTGTTCTTGCTCTTCTTCCCGTGCACCGGCTTGACTCTGTAAGTGGATGGATGCGACCATCTCTCGTCGCGCGTCCTGAGCATTCGTGCTCGGCTGCTCCCTCCACCAGGTGGCAACTGGCAACTTGGTTACTTTTCGGTCATTTGTACTCCAACAGACTTGGATGGATGGATGATCCTGGCGACGTCGCCAAAGCACATTCCACTACCACACCAGGTCCATGTCCCCGACACACGAACTGGCTTGTGGGCCTCCAGATTAACGCATTTCTTTCGATCGTCCGTCTGAACGATCAGAATTTTCTCTCGAGAAAAAAAAACTGAGTGGTCCTAAACTAGATGGTCAACATGTGTAAGTGTAATGCTTTCAAGAAAAGGCGGCGTTCAAAGAAAGCATGAAGCCAGTGGACAATAGAAAATGATGAGATCCACGCTCTTCCTGCTGCAACTAGTGCTTTCGATCGAATCGAATCGAAACTGGCTTTTCATTTCTCCCGTGTAGAACGTTGAATTGAATCTATCGACGGTCACACGTTGGGGCGCTGCATGTCAAAATCAATTCGTAGCCTGCATGTGCAGAAAAAAAAAACGGTGAAAATTCTACTCCTCCCGGTGCCTTTTCCACTGTCATCTCCTTCGCCCTCATCCTCTGTGCCTTTTGGAACACGTAAACATATGTAAAAAGAATCCTTGAAAAGTTGCAAGTTAAATCCGCTCCCGGGCACGGGGCATGTCGAAGTGTTACTTTTGTTTTCCTTCCTTCCCGATGAGTATTCCACCTCCACCTGCTGCTTCTCGATGTGACGGTATACTTGATCTACTAGTTAGTGGTAATTGATCGCCATGAGAGCAAAGCAGATAGGGCAGCCAACTAACTACTCCATCAGATCAGCAACACTTGCCGAGCATGATGTACCATGTCACTACCAGCACCACCGGTCGTCTGCGTCAGGCCACGCCTGGATGCAGCTCTTGCTTGGCCTCAGCACGACGACGTGGGTATATCCATCCACATCAAGGCTACTGGACGGATGAGGAATGAAGGCCCAAGTTGACTTGTACCAGCGTCTAGCTACCTCTCTTCCAGATCCGGTGCTCTTTTTTTTTTCTGACCATGACCAACAACCTCTTAGTTTCTTGGTGTTGGACGAGCAACAGGAGATAGAACACTCCACGAAATCGCTTCCGGCCCAAGAAAAGCGCACGATATATCAATGACGAGTTGATGACGATGACCCGGCTGCGATCGAAACGCCACGAAACCGAGAGGAGTTCCGCGTCCGGATTGTTAAGTTAATCCCTGTCTGAATCTGTCGGCTGTGGCGCACAGGCGAAGTGACGGCTCGGTTGCTTGGCCTTGGCCTTTTGGCTTTGCTTCGCGCATCCGTGCA
The DNA here is from genome assembly GCA_015342445.1 of Digitaria exilis. NCBI lineage: Eukaryota > Viridiplantae > Streptophyta > Magnoliopsida > Poales > Poaceae > Digitaria > Digitaria exilis. Next base: position 1,896,333 of record JACEFO010001719.1, read on the forward strand.
TCACACCTTACGTCCGCCGCCGCGTGTGGACTCGCGGCCGACGTGGTCAGCCCGGCCGCCGCGCACTAAACTATGTGTTTGTTGTTCCTGGTAAACGCTAAAACGCCGACGGATTGAGATAAGCTGCGTGCTTGTGCAGTTCGGCCGTCCAAGTTAGCTAGCTAGCTACCAGCGCGCGGGCAGCACCGTCTTTGTGCTGCCGTGAAGAAAAGGTCACCGCACTTTCGATTCGTCAAGATATGCACGTACAGTCACGGAACAACAGATGGATAGTCAAGGCATGTACATGTACAAGCCAAGTTGGTCGACGATGATGAACAAGTACTCTAACTAACCGATCACCCATACGCGAGCGCGGAGTGATGTGTCCGGCCGGGCTCCCAACGAAATCGCCTATAGCAGGCGACGGCCTTTACCTTTGCGTACGTGTGTGTAGCAAGCCAAGCAAGACATGATGCTGCGCGCTCTGCAGTTCATCGTGTACTAGCTGGAAGCGGCCAGTGTAAAGTGAACAAAAGAATATCCTCATCATTAAAAAAAAAAGAAGTGCACGAAAGAGTATGCAGGGTCCAGACGGCAACCGATCGCGCTCGCGCCGGTAGGGTCGAGTACTTGCCTGCGACGCCGGCCGCGCGCCATGGCCAGGATATGACCCGGCCAGGCCATCCGATCCATCCGCGCCGAAAATGAAAGCTTCTGGACGCGCGGCGAGGAAAGCACGCAACCTTTTTCGCTACGTGCCTAACCAAACCGTGCGTTCCGATCCGAGGCGCCACGGCGTGACCAAGTGTGATGGCTACGAGTGCGACCGCGCCACGTTTCTTCGTGTCCAAGGCTCATCACATCGAAGTGGCTGGCCTGGCCAGTTCGCACTCACACGCACGCGCACATCCATCTACCAAGCCCTGACGTGAACGCCTCTTCCATCACACATGCCATGCCCTCCCCGTCGTCCAGTCACACCCACACACACACACACAAAAACTCTCGTAAGCGCGCACGCACGGCGGCACACGGGGCCCGCCTCCGGTTTATATATTTAACACGTACGTGCGCGTAAGTGAGGAATTTTAGCTCGTCGAGATAAGGAAACGCAACCCGGGTCGGTTGGTCTCTCGATCGATCGCCATGACGCTCACGAGGCAGGAGGCGGAGGAGAGCAAGGAGATGCAGGGCCTCCGGGCCCACGCCGAGGCGCTGCTGACGCTGTCGTCTCCGACCGCAGCCACCGGCGTCAGGCCGGCGGCGTCGTCGTCTCCGGCGAGCAGGAGGGCCATGGCGGCGGAGGGCGTGTTCGAGTGCAAGACGTGCAGCAAGCGCTTCTCGTCGTTCCAGGCGCTCGGCGGGCACCGCACCAGCCACACGCGGCTGCAGGCGCGGATGCTCAGCGACGCGGCGGCCGGAGGCGGCGCGTCCGCCGCCGAGAGGGACAGGGCGAGGGTGCACGAGTGCGCCTTGTGCGGGCTCGAGTTCTCCATGGGGCAGGCGCTCGGAGGGCACATGCGACGGCACAGGGGCGAGGCGCCGCCGGGGGCTTCGTCGTCGTCGTCGCACGACGGCGGCGCCGCGCAGGCGGCGGAGGATCAGGCGGCGATGCCGGATCTCAACTTCCCACCGTTGGAGGATGGAAACGGCGGCGATGGACAAGATGAACAGCAATCGGCTGATCGGAGCTCGGAGCCTCAGCTGCTCAACCTGCTTGTATAGGGTAGCCTGCGTGCGTGCACACCATATATGTGCATGGATGGTGGTGGTGATTCTATGGTGTACATGAGTGGTGCTGACTTTATTTTCGGAACCTGAACATGACATGAAATTCATCATTAATTGTAGAGGCTTCGTTTCATAGGTTCTTTTTCGGTGGGGATTTCCTTTGTAAAGATATTTGCTGATTGCAATTCATTTGTTGGTGTAAATAAAACTGTCTATATCTCTTATCTGACAGCTTGTTGCCTCATTTAGTGATCTAATTAGTATCTCTCATGCAGCTCTAAAAAAAGAAAAATTTCCACATAATATTCCCTTAAGAGGAGAGCTCTCCCTCGGGTCGCCGCCTTCTCCAACTCTGGCAATTGTACGCCTCCATCACATACGCTTCTAAGCTCGCCTGGTCCCGCCTTTTACCTCTCGCTCCTCATCCAATCCGTCTCCAATGGCTTCACGCCATCAGATCCGCCACTCTGAACTGGATCTTCTACGGTATCATTGTTGTTCCCCCCCAGCCGCCGCCACCATCCAATGATAGTCCTCCACCACCCGCAGCTAGAGAGATGTCGCACTACCTCACTGCCCCTCCCACAATCTGCCTGCATGGGATGCTACCACCTCCCAAGGACCTCCCTCTAAGCCTACTTGTTCACCGGACGGAGAAGCCACGACCCTGGCAACCCAAAAACCAAGACCCCCTAATCCTAAACTTAATCGAGCTTGGAGGCGCAAGAGCTACAACGGTGGCAAGATGAGAAAGAAAATGAGTGAGAAGAAGTCTGATGTCATAAAAGGATATGGACATATGCAACATTCCACAAAAATTTAGCACACAAAATGTGTAAGAGCCAAGAGCTTATGCCCCTTTTTTCAAGTTTATGATTGGGCTATCGGTTATACATTTGCAATGCTAGGCCAAGCCAAGAGTTCTAAACAGAAGTAAAAAACTTAGGGTGTGCTTGGTTGCACGCCATAAACTGCCAAGCCGCATGTGCGGCGACGCCACAGCTTATGGCGAACAAATGAAATGGGAACTAGCTTTACTCGTGTGGTGTGCCTAAAGTTACACGGTAACCAAGCAGCCCTCTGGTTTTGCGGTGACGCCAAGGCGTGGCGAAGTGAGGCTGAAAACCAAACTTAGGGTATTCACGTTCTGTGTGTGACTTTGAAAAACTCTTTCTTCTAGCGCTGGGTAGCTAGCCACATGTTAACTCAAGCTTGTTGTGTTATTTAGTGGTTCAGTACAAACTGTCATTTCCGATTAGTATCTCTCGTGAAGTTCCTAAAAAAGATGAAAATTTCTCCTCTGCCACTCAAGGAACATATCTCCCTGCCGTTGTCCTGTATTGTCACCCCGCACCTCCCACAAGTCCACAACCCACCATCACCGCCTCCCAAGGGAATCCATTGAAGCCCCAATGGTTCATCGGAGGAGCTCCGCCCCAGCAACCTAGATCCTAAACCCTATTGACTACTGATCTCGGCGATGCAATGAGTTGCACCTATGATAGACCAAGATGAAGCTGGGGGAGAAAGAGAAGCATGGGACTGACCTAGCAATGACAATGGAGGGGGTTGCCCAATTGCTCTGTGATGGGTAACATTCCCGAATTTTCCCATGAGATAAGCCACAATATTTTGGGAGAAACTTAGCACACGATATGAAAGAGTTATGTCCCTTTATGTAGGGACGGAAGGGGGGGAGGGGTGTCATGGCTCCCCTTATGGCTATGGAATTCTACTAAGGAGCTCTTATATTTCCAAGTAGAAAAGATAAAAAAAATTATTTGGCACCCTTTAATAATTGCATTAGCTCCTTGGCACCCTTCAAGGAAAATCCTGGTTTCGTCCGTGCCTTTATGGAATTATGATTGGCCACTGGTTGTATTGCTGCAATAAAGTCCATGCCAACCCGAAAAGTCCAGCAAAAAAAATGGACCATTCACGTTATATTCGGGACTTTCAGGCCCACTTTTGCTTCTGACGGGGTAGCTAGCCCAAGCGTTAAGTCTTAGTCCTTGAATTCGGGTTGCTAGCCCAAACGTTAAGTGCTTTTAGGAGTACTTTGTTTTTCTTAGAAAACCTATATATGCCCACATACGTTTACAGACACCCTCGTCGTCTTGTGAAGGAACGTAGATGTATTGAACTTACATATATGACCACTATGTGAATCTTATCAACTTATATTAGGCCATCCATGTCAGTATACTAAACTTCAATGTATTGACTATTATACCCATATCATGCATATCTGAATAAAGATATATTCTTTTTCTTCGGGAAAAGATATGTGAAATTTATCGGATGGTCTATGCAAAAGGCATATATGTTTCATTGTCAATGAACAATGAATCCAACACATTTCACGACAATGGACATTACACAAATAAGCAGTCTTTATCCAACATAGCACTAAACATTACATCCGGGATCTAGACAGTACTAGCAGAGTTGCACATCCTGCGAAAATGTATAGGCAAACACGCATCTTTGCTTCTCTAGTTTATTAGCCCTTTCAGTCAGTACAACAACTCGATTATCTTCGCCCTGCAATTCTTCATTGACAACTACAATTTTCTAGCTATGGACGGAGGAAAATTCAATTGGGGAATTCCTTGATTTTAGTGGCAATGTGAATAGTTTAATTGTTCAAGAAAGCATATATTTCATACATAGAAGTGGAATGTTGAGAAGCTACTTATTTCCTTTTTATGAATGTGAAGAATAAGTTGTTTCTACAAGAAACACATTTTTCTTAGCAAAATAGGTACACGCACCTTTCCATTTTGCCGTTAGTATACAGAGTTTTAGTACGATACTCCGAATTAACTGTGGGCCAAAGATTACTAATGTTGTGCTCCCAAAAGACAATGGGAAAAAAATACTTGTGTGAATATGCCCAGTTTTCAGTCTCATGATTTATGTGATTGATTTTGTTGCATTCTAGAAATCTAGGGTCTTCATGATTAGTAGTGTAAGTGTAAGCTGCAAGTTGAGAACATGTAGCAATTAGCAGTAGAAGTGCTCGATCACCAGGGTTCATAATGGAGAGGTGGAGAACGATTTGTGAAAGTAGCGGACATCTGCATGCATATACATGCAGCCATACATGGCTGCAAGCTTTAGCTTTACAGACGTGGACTGACAGCATGCAAGAGCTAGCTTTGCGGTCATTTGCTCAAAGGGAAGTGGGGGCCGGAGACCTCTATGGACTATGGGAGTTGGGACTATGGCCCTAACAGCGCTCCACCACGCCTGCAACACCCACACGTCATCTGTTCTGCGTGTTGATCTCTTTTGTCTCGATCAAACGAACTCTTTTTCTTCATCTGGCCGACGACAACTCAATCGAGCTGAAACTTTTTCTTCACCAGGCTGGTACCAACTCGATCAAGTGGAACCTTTTCTTCCCAAGACCATCAGCAAGACAGCTCTTCTTCTTCGCAAGGCCGCCGGCGACTCGATCATGCGTCACTTTTTTTCCCCAAGCTGGCGATGGGGATGCTGCTGCTGTCTGCTGAGCCAATGCGCGCGAACTCGTCGGCTCGTCGCCATGGCTCGAGCTCGAGCGCTCGACTCCAAGGCGATGGACTGTGTGCGTGTGCGGGAAACTATACCAGGATTAGGATCAGGATGTTCCTTTCTTGATTATTTTAATTGTAGAAATATTTCATTTATTACAAAAATCGACGGCCGTGATTATTGTCTCGTAAGAGTGCTTCACTCGATTGTGTACAAAGTGTACTTGAAAACGCATTGGAGCAGGTATAGCAAGAATAAGAATCTATCTACTAGATATATACGGAATTTGGGCCGAGACGAAGAAGGCACGCAGGAGCCTCTAGTTTTAGCTGAAACCTAGACAGAGACATACTTGCTCTGCCAATCCCCACCACAAAACATGCCACATGTGCCTCCACGACGGCATCACCATAGCCCCAAGCCACCAATGGGAGTCCACGCCTTATCAACTTTGCGTCCACGTCGGCATCAGCAGAGCCCCGAGCCACCAACGAGAGGCTGCACCTTATCCGCTCCTCTTATCTTCCAGTCCACTGGCCCTCAGCTGCGCATAGATAACACTCACGACACATACCAAAGGGGCAAGAGGTCCCAGCTAGGACAGCGCAGCCGCAGCGACGAGACGGCCATGGCAGCGTCACTCCAAGCCGCGGCCACCCTGATGCAGCCGGCCAAGATCGGCGGCCGGGCCACCGTCTCGCTCCCGTCCCGTCAGCCTTCCCACGTCGCCAGGGCCTTCGGCGTCGACACCTGCGCCGCCAGGATCACCTGCTCCCTTCAGTCCGACATCAGGGAGGTCGCCAGCAAGTGCGTCGATGCTGCCAAGCTCGCCGGCTTCGCTCTCGCCACCTCTGCTCTCCTCGTCTCGGTAAGCAAGCGTTGCTGATGCTTCCAGTGTGCTATGTGCATGTACTACTCCATTCTAAATTACAAATATGATATTTTGCAATTTTTTAAATAAGATGATTAGTCAAATTTAGAAAAAAAAGTTAAACGAATTATAATTTGAAACGGAGGGAGTATCAATCTCGCAGCTGCTGCTGGCTGCTAAGATTTAGAGATGAATGAAATGATGACGTGGGCGTACGCGTGGGTTGCAGGGAGCAAGCGCGGAGGGGACGCCCAAGAGGCTGACCTACGACGAGATCCAGAGCAAGACATACTTGGAGGTGAAAGGGACAGGCACGGCGAACCAGTGCCCAACCATCGACGGCGGCGTGGAGTCGTTCCCGTTCAAGCCAGGCAAGTACCAGATGAAGAAGTTCTGCCTCGAGCCAACATCCTTCACCGTCAAGGCAGAGGGCATCGCCAAGAACGCGCCACCCGAGTTCCAGAAGACCAAGCTCATGACGCGGCTCACCTACACCCTCGACGAGATCGAGGGCCCACTCGAGGTCGGCTCCGATGGCACCCTCAAGTTCGAGGAGAAGGACGGCATCGACTACGCCGCCGTCACCGTGCAGCTCCCCGGAGGCGAGCGCGTTCCGTTCCTCTTCACCGTCAAGCAGCTCGTCGCCACCGGCAAGCCGGAGAGCTTCGGCGGGCAGTTCCTCGTGCCCAGCTACCGTGGCTCTTCTTTCCTCGACCCCAAGGGACGTGGTGGCTCTACTGGGTACGACAACGCCGTGGCGCTACCCGCCGGAGGCAGGGGAGACGAGGAGGAGCTCGTGAAGGAGAACATCAAGAACGCCGCGTCGTCGACGGGCAACATCACCTTGAGCGTCACCAAGAGCAACCCGGAGACCGGCGAGGTCATCGGCGTCTTCGAGAGTGTGCAGCCGTCGGACACCGACCTTGGGGCCAAGGCGCCCAAGGATGTCAAGATCCAGGGGATCTGGTACGCGCAGCTCGAATCTTAGACGTACGGTCCCTGCTGATCGGTGGGCAACGTGTACGATGAAAAATTTATGAGAGGAATGGAAGGTGGAGGCATTGCTTGTGTATCAATTAATGCAAATACGGGCTGTTGATTTTTAATTTTAGTATATGCACTTCTTATTTATTAATTGTGTTCTTATGAACTCCCCATGTAATGCTCGCTTTGCATTTGGACAAGAGGAGAGAGGACGGCTGTCTAGTACGTGTATATGTGCTTATTAAATTGTTCTTCCCATACACCATTTCTTTACATCTTTCCATAATTTTACAAGCATATCAACAAGAGCCAGAGTGGGAGGAAGACCCACTAGTGCTGTTTAATTGCGAACCAAGGGCTATTCATCACCTAGCTGGATCAAAACTTGTTTCAGGCACCAGCTGGTAGTGGCATTTTTCTTTACTTTTGAAGTTGGTTGATGCATCATATGAAGAAAGCTATTTGTGCATGGTGATTCTGTTATGTAGATGAGTGGTGACAAAAAAATTTTAAACCCGATAATGACATGAAATTCTTCGTTAGCTACCCGATAATGACATGAAATTCTTCGTTAGCTATAGCTTCACTCCATATATTCAGTTCATAAATTCAGGTGGTTTCTTTTTTGGAGCTATTTATCGATCACAATTCATTTGTTGTAAGTAAAACTGTCAACATACTATCTGACATCGTGTTGCGTTAATTGGTGGTTCAATGAAAATTTTCGTTCAGATTAGTTCCTAAAATCAGGATTCCCGTGCGAAACCAAAATATTGCAGGGGAGATTAGCGCACACCAAGAGCTCACTTTCTTTGTGGAATTTATGAATTGTGATTTCAGCCACAGGGTGGGTAGTGGTGAAGCCGTTAAGGTGCTAGCTAGGTGCTGTCGCGGTCTACCTGCTAGTAGAGTTTAGTCTTAGTCAGTTTTGAGTTCAACTTCTTCTTAAAGCAAAGTGTGAGGGCTATATACCCCTCCGTTTCTCAATTTCTTTTGGGGAAAAAGTGTATCCAATTCCCCTACCCCCATCAACTATCTACGTCGTCTGATCTGGCCCCATCAACTAAAGAACCAGATGTTTTAGCGGTGGAGTCGAGCCCTCGCTTCTCGGGGCAATTCTCTGTATTTCACTATTTGAGACAGAAAGCCTTGGTATTCTATGGCATTAGGTATAGATAGAATCCTAGAAGTCTATATTTCTAGTTTTGACAGAGGCACCCTCTTCAACTTTTGAAATCGTTCGATTCACCCATTTGTTGTTGTTGATTTTACTATATCATCTGTCTTACATGGTGTTATGCCACTCGCGAGGGGGTAAATTGGACTGGTGACAGTTCAAAGGGTCGATTATACTTTATCCAAAATAAAAATATTCTTATAAAACATGTGTAATTAAAATTTCTAAAATATTAGAAAAATATTTTAAATAAAAAATATGAAACCATATTTATATTCTTTTATAAAATCATGCTGTCTCCAAATGCCGAGAGCCATTTAAATCTTGTGTAGTCCCTTTTTCATGTGTATTTGCTCATAGCTACTACCTACTAGTCTAGAAGGCCAAGTGGCTTTGACAACGCAAGGGTCAACATCCAGCCTCAATGTCTAGGACTAGTATGTTTATAGTTACTTGAACTTCTTTATGGTGTGGATGCTAAAAAGGGGCCAGCCATATAAATGTCCAAATATAATTATTTATGAGGTGCTAACATAAAACCTGCTTGTTATTGAGGTTATCTAACTTTGTCTGTAGTCTGGGTCGTCAATGTCCAAGCCTATTGGACTACTTGGAAAAAAATAATGGGATGACTTCGAGCTAAAAAAATGAAAACAGGATTTTAGAAGATCTAATTATTTCTAACTAGGTAACTATAAGGCCGAGGTCATTTTTTTTAAAAAAAATATGAAACATGGTTCATATTTTTTGAACCAAAACATTTCTCTAATACTAAACCAGATTTTAAGATTTTTAATTACCTATATTTTCTTTAAGATAATTTTATTTTATTTTATTGATGAAGTAATTAAAATTGGATTTTTTTATAGTTGGAGGGGTCGAACATTTGGTTGTTCCGTTGATCATCAAAGAATAGTTTTTTTATCAATAAAAGAATATTTTTTTTAGCATGATCAATAAAAGAGTAGTTGTTTCGCAAAAAAAATAAAAAGAATAGTTGAGGGGGCTTGAAAAGTAATCCTCCTATAAATTGGGCCGTTGAGCTCTGCTTGGGTGGGACTTTCAAACGATTCCGGCCCTCTTCCTGCCTCCAAGGATAGCTGGGTTAGTCGGCAGGCTTCTTGGGAACGTGTCGAAAGCCCAAACCACTGCATCATCAGCTCAGCACCACTTGCTGGAGACTTGAGACTTGAGAGCCACAGGGCTCACAATCACAGCGACCACAGTCCACAGCAGCTAGCTCATTGCCGCGTCCATCCTCCGTTGCTTGACCTCAAGAAGCGATGACGTGTGTCACTCAATGCCAATCGGCAAAGCTTGCCACAGTTGCAAGCTACCTACTGCATCAGCTGTACCACCGCTACTACCGCCCCAATCTCGTAGTCATGAAAGTGACTGAATCTGAGAGGAAATGGATCTGGAGGGAGATGTGACCATGGGGACCGATGCTTATGTAGAAGCCAGACAAATGGTAAGATGAAGTGCAGTAGGGGCAAAATTAGGCTCCTATGTTTGCCCAAGCTCCTCAAATTTACCGCTTCACCGTAGAGTCTATCCCCAGATCATGCATGAACCATCTCACAGCTAGCTGGGCTCCAATGAACCGATGAAGGAAAAGGAATACAGTACATTAGAGTAGATACTGCTATAATTTGCCGAGATTCTACACATCTCACGACTGGGAGGAATCAGAGGGCGAGAAGTACAATGATGATAGCATAACGCATTGGCACCGTGCATGCTACTACCATGTACAACATCAGGGTATCACGCAAAGTAGGACGGCTTGGATTCAATTCATCACGCACTGCACATAGCACGTTACCACTGAAAACCCGTTACAGAACAGAATCAGATTACTACTAGGTAGTACTAATCAAAAGGTTCAGACAAACAAGCCAGCACACGTATCAACAGGGCTCACACTTCACTCGGAGATCACGACAAGCAGGATCCAAACAAGCAGACACGGCATCAAACTGTGCTACCAGACACTTATCTACTGCTCCCTACGCAAGAAGCCACACAGGCGCCGCTCGCCAGGTCGCGGGTGACGGCCACATGCCGATGCCGACGACGACGCCCTCGTCATCACCCCTTGTTATTCCCCTGCGCGGTGCATGAGATGACCAGGTAGCCGTCTTTCTTGGCCTTGGGCTTCCGTGGGATGCAGCGGTCATGCAGGTCCCCGACCTCCTTGGCCAGCTCCAGCTTTATCACCCTGCAGCCATACGGTAGCAGCAGCATAATTCAGCACGGGTCATCAGATCATAATCATTTATCGTATCACCATCTCATCATCACTATTCTCGTACGCCGTCACTACTCAGATGCTATACGGTCTCTTATTTCTAAGCGCTAGTGAATGCAGGTTGTTGCCCATGCTCGATTAGGGCTCAGGACCACTGATTAAAGGCGAGGTTTGAAATTCCTGACAAAGGCTGCTGTAACAAGCTCACATCATGGCATCAGGTTGGTATTTCAAGAACTGTGCAGTACGGCATGTTTGTGAGCAGGTTCAGATAGACTAATCCTCCTGAAACGTAGAGCGTACGCGCCAAAAGCAGCTCAAATGATTCCGTCCGTGCTCCCGAGCCCCGACCTGCCTGGGTCGCACGGAACAGGGCAGGTTGCCAGGTCCACGCCCGAGGATTGAAGCAGACGAAATTCTCGACCGCACCCGTCCCCGCGATGGCGCGATCAGTGCCGTAATGCCTGGTGAGCGACAGCTCCGCGAGACCTACTTCCATTTATGGAGGTGATGACCACTAATGGAGGATGGAGCGTATCCTGCGTGTACGGCAATGCCACGGTGGGTTCAGCTCCGGCGATGGGCTGAAGCGAGCCAGAGACATTACTGCCGATTACGACAGGGTGGCCGGTTCAATGCAACAGTGGCAGCTCACCCTAACTACTGCCATGAGACTACAGGCCTCCAGCGTAAGCAACGGATCAGTGATCCATCTTGCTGCTGCGGCTTGCGTCGTCGCGTAAATGATTGCGAAAGAGATGGGATTGATTGAGATGATTTTTTCGTTGTTGTTGTTCTTTACCTCTCGGCGTTGTACGACGACGAGCGCCGGAGAACGGCCATGTCCTGCGACGCGTCGTCGGCCGGCGAGCGCTTCGTCGCGGTCTCGATGATGCTCCCGCTGAAATACTCCTTGTCCTCCACGATCTTCGCCCGGTAGGACGCCGGCACCTCCGCCACCGCCGACGCCGGTGGTCGCGGCGGCCGGCGTGCGCGTTGTTGGTGGTGGTGCGTGCGGGGAATCACCGGCGAGGCCCGCGCGTCGTGCACGGACACGGAGCCGCACGAGATGAGATGCATGAGCACGGACGACGCCCTGGCAGTGGCACGGCCGCTGCCTCCGACGGCGGACGCCGCCACGACGCGCCCCCCGTGGTCCGCCTTGATGAGCGCCTCCAGCGTGTCGGGGCTCGTCGTCGACTCCGTCCGCGGCGGCGACGCCGTGTCCGCCCTGCTGCTCAGCTCATCTTGCGCCGCCGCCGACGTGGGTGCCTTGGCGACGCGCCTCGGGTGGGCCCCGGAGTCCTCGGTCTGCGTCGCGGCGTCGGTGGCGCGCTGCTCGTCGCCTTTGAACACCACGTACTCGCCGAGCTCGTCGCCGCAAGAGCTGGAGCTCTTCGTCTTCCGGTGCGCCGCCGCAGGCCTGGCGTGGGGTAACTCCCACCTTCCGGAGGACGACGAGGTGGGCGTCTCGTGGGAGCTGGAGGACGAGCTGGACGCGGCGGCCGCGTCCAGTAGTGGGGTCGGAACAGCCGGGTGCAGGCGCTCGGTACCTTTGAGAACGTACTCCCGGCCGACCACCGGGTGGATGTAGTCGTCGTCCGACAGGTCGTGCCACACGAACCCGTTCCGGTAACTCCTGCATTGCAGCAATGAACTGAACACATGCGCACGGCGTGTCGGCGTGGTGCACCAAAACGAGGAGAAGCATTCGCGCAGACACCTACCTCTTGGACGCCCACGAGTACATGCGCGCCATGCCCTTGCCTCTCAGCGCGTCAAGCCGGTCGATCACATCTGTAAGCTCACAGCAGCAACGACATCACAGGATGCTCGACGACAAAGCTAAACGAAACGAAGACAAATGCCATGAGAACGAATCGTATGAATTAGCTTAGCGTTGGTACCTCGGAGGTAGAGGCCGTCGGGGCAGGAGAGGGCGATCTCCATGAAGTGAGGGTGCTCGAGGTGCCCGTTTCTCGACAGGTAGTACACGACGGCCGCCCTCGCCGGCCTCGGCCTGGGTGGCCTTGTCGGTGGCGTGGCCATGTCGGGGCTCCTCGCCGGCTGCTGCTCTCGCCACTGCAGCCTCGCTTGCTCGGCTCTCGCCCTGCTGCCCGACACCACCACGGCCATGCTTCGCCGAGCTGCCGCGCGCGGCGCGCTCTCCGCCACGGAGCAAATTGGTGCGCGGCAGCTGGCGTCTCTCTTTGCTAGCGTAGCGAGCAGCGAGGAGCTCGTGGCGTTTAAATGGCGCGAGTGCGACACAAGGGAAGGTGCAAGAGAAAGGGGCTCAGAGGTGCAGCGCACACTATCACTACTCACTACTGCACTGCAGGCATTCAAATCGTGCGAGGACCAGCAGCGCCCAGCTGAAGAACCGGCAGCGCTTTGCTTGGATTGGTGTACACTAATGACTAACCGCAGTGAGCTGCGAAACTGTGGTGCCTGTGAAGGAAAAGGAGCTGGGAAAGATTGGTAGGAAAGAACCCTTTGTGGTCTTGTTGTTTTCTTCTTGGTTCCTCTTTGGCTCTTGAGGTCAACTAGACGCCGGAGCACTGCGTTTGGTATGGCAGACTACCCTGTCCTGCTGGTTAAGTATACTAAGCTCCTACAAGCACTCGTAACACGAGCTTAATTGCTGTCGGTGTTGTGTTGACTTGCTAATGAAGCTTGCCGGCTGTCAACACCAGTCTAGACTCTAGAGGACGGTGAAAATGAATGGCAGCTGGTTTGGCGCTGCCGAGACAGTTGTTTTATGCTTGCCCCCTTTGACTCACGAGGCCCACACTCACACTGTCACACACACACACGCCTGGGGCACGGCGAATCGACGCTGACCAGACGAGCCGGCGAGTCCAAGTGCCCATTCCTGGTCCAGCCAAGTCCGAGGCCGGCCTCTCGACCGCAATGTAAAAAAGAGGCCACATTCTCATGAGCCAAGACTCCGTCCAGTCCAGACCGTTCCAAGTCTCCCAACGATTTGTTTACTGGCTGGCTCTACGCCTCCATGTTCCTGATCGATGCCCCGTGGCGTGCCTGCCGCCTGCGCGCTTCTACAAAAATAGTCCGTGCCTCATGTGAGCCGTTCGAGCACGGGTATGCCGCGCCGGTGTTGGTAACATTTGGAAGCATTTGCGTGCAGGCGAAGGCTGCAATCCCTGTCCTGCCCACTTGCGTTGCACTTGAGCCTCCGAGTTCCAACCACGCTGCCGCTGATGCATGGGGGGCAGATGGGACAAGTATGCTAATCCGAGCCACGTGACAAGGACCACGAGTAGTGCTTAGCACTCAGATAATCAAAGCCGCTTAGGTCCAGCCCCACTGGCCAGTGACTCCGGGTGCAGATGCGATCGCGCCAGGAATTACTGGTTCTAGAGCTGCAATGCAATGCAATGCGAGGAAGGGCGCAAGGGAGGAGGGGACAGGGATTGAGGACAAGCGGGAGGCTCCACCGGCTACGAGATGAGACGGGCAATGGGCGGTGCGGAAAGCGAGAGAGAGCGCACGACGGGCGCGCGGCGACACCGGGGAGCTCGCGCGCGGCGAGGCTGCGTTTGACTCACGGCGGAGATGGACGGGACCCGTTCGGGCGTCGAAATCGCCTCTCTCCCTCGTGTGGAGTTGTTTTCTCCTTTTCACAGTCGCAGCTCGTCTTTACCGCGCCCCGGTAAGCGTAGCGCGCCGATTAACCGCCGTGGCCGGCCGAGCTTTCTGCCAGGGAGCAATCGATCGTTCGCGGTCACGCCGCCGGTATCGGTGTCAGGAGCAGGCCCAGAAGCTCATCGTACCGCAGGTTTTTACCTATTATTTATCTCGGATAAATGCAGATTTGGCGGAGCCGACGATGCGTGCTTGGTCTTCATCGGAAAGGGAAAAAACGATGAATATATGCTTGGTAGCAGAAAAAATACAGGTACCTGGCATGTGATTTAGGCCCCGTTTAGATTAAAAAGATTTCCCAAAAATCCACTATTCATCTAACTTTTTCCTATTCATCCCACCTCTTCTACTCACATATCACTATTCATCTACAGTGTTTTTTTTGAACAGTGTATTTTCGGGGAATCTTTCCCCAATCTAAACACACCCTTAGAGCTGGGAAGAAAGTCCACAACGGTCGCGTCGCACGGGTTTCCAGAGGCAGCAAACTTCGTCTACCGTTACGTACGCGAGACTTGGAGCTGGAAGCTTGTGACTCGGGGTCGCAGGCTCGCAGTACACACCACGCGACGTGTCTTCAGATTCTCACGAGGATAAATGCATGAACCGGGCGAGGCCTGTAAAACGGAGCAGTAGCCTTGCGCCGTGATGGAGCTCGACCTTTCGCCCGTGCGGCCGTGCCACGGACAACGTGTAACTCTTGACACCCTTCCGTTAGCTGTTTTGTACTGATCGTCACAGCGCACGCCGGCAAGAAGAGAAGAGTACCATATGACCAAAAGGCCCAAAGGCCGAGGCGCACTAAAAAACTGGTGTCCTCGGGCCTGTTCGTGCAGGCCCATGTGTGAAGAAAAAGTAGCGTTCAGGCCCATGAAGCCCCGTCCATACCGGTCGTCTCAGGCCTGTTCGACTCCATGGATCGAAAGGCAAGCGAGCCCACACAAACCTAGCGATCACAGGTCCACCCTCGCCGCCGCCGGCCGCTCCACCACCGCCGTCGCCATGGGCAACTTCCGCAAGCTCAGTCGCCCCGCGTCCCACCGCGTCTCCATGCTCAGGTATTCCTTTCTCCCACCCCAAACCCCCCCTGTCTATCGCTCTGCGCCGCCTTGCCTCTGACCCCCTGGATTTGTCTCCTCGTCAGGACGATGGTGTCGCAGCTGGTGAAGCACGAGCGCATCGAAACCACAGTCGCCAAGGTACTTCATCTCGCGTTTGTGCGTTTATTCGAGCGGGCGCTTGTGGTGGGCGGGTTGGATTTGTATTCCAGGAGATGTGATTGTTGAATTGAATGCGCTTTCTTTGCCATGGTTGGTTTTCAGGCGAAGGAGGTGCGGAGGAAGGCGGATCAGATGGTGCAGCTCGGGAAGGAGGTAAGCGGAACACTACTTATCTGATGCTAATTGAATCCTGTCCTCAAATCGTGCCATTTCATGGTATCGACGAATCTATGCGGAGCAGTGGGATCAAACAACATGACAATCAACAACAATATTTCGATAAATGTCCACATAGTTTGAAAATGATTTTAAGCATGGAATCACATAGGGTCGCCATTCCCGAACTTAACCGCTTATTGGCTACCGCTTACCAGTGTAGAATTCAGATTCAGGGATGTGCCTTCATGAGATGGGTAGGTGTGCATTTTTGCCTAAGTTGGAGGTGGATACTATTAGCTGCTGATGAGCACTTCAGAAACAGTATTGCATGTTTATTTGTTTGACATTGTGTTTTAACAGAATCTGAGTGAGATGCTTAGTACTTTCTTTTAAGTAAATTCAAACATTGAATTCTGTCATCAGAGAACTGATCGATGGCAATGGTGTTATCAGACCAATATCTTGATTGTTGCCATATAAGTTACTCCAGTATCTTTTTTTGTGAATGGCTTAATGATAATTTAGCTATAGGATCCAAGAATCCTACCATTCGGTCATACGTTACCTTTTTCATGGTCCACAGAAGTCCCTGATATATTTTATTTCATAAAAGTGAAATTTCTATGATCCCTTTATCCTGAAGCTTATCTGCATCTTGTATGGGCCTGGGTTGTGTGTTTATTTTGTTAGCTCTGTCTTGAAGCTAACAACGCTGACACTTATGACATATTAATACATTTGTAGGGTACTCTGGATGCAGCAAGACGTGCTGCTGCCTTTGTTCGAGGTGATGATGTTGTTCATAAGCTATTCACAGAGCTGGCCTACCGCTACAAGTAATTTATCATTCCTACCCATGGATCCGCTCAATTTAGTGTAAACTGGTATTTCTGCATTTCATTGGTTACCTCCTGTGTTTCAAAATTGGTCTCATGTTGCTGGCTAAGTAGGCAATAAGGTGTAAAGTAAATTATCATAGCAGTAGGGCATTTGAAATTTTATTTTCAGACCCCCTTAGTTCTGGAAAAACTTCATTCCGTGTAGGAGGACGCAGCAAAAAACTAAGATGTACGATGTTTTGTATGATAAGACAAATGAGAAAAAAAGTTGAAATAGAATATGCCATATTTTTTTTAAGAAGAGTGGATTGGAACTAACTATATGTTCCTTTTATCTTCAGAGATCGAGCTGGCGGATACACAAGACTCTTGCGCACCAAGATACGTGTTGGTGATGCTGCAGAAATGGCATACATCGAGTAATATACTCTCTTTATTTCTGGAAGAAAAAAAATGATTTGGCCGACCTAAATTTTCTTTGGATTAAAAGGTTTTGTTGTTGATTTCTATGAGAAATAATTTCCAGGATAGCATTTCCACATGGTGCTGCTTGTGCATATTGAGAGTGCATTGTTTGTTTTGTGCACTAACTTTACTGATTGTTGTTCCTACATGCTATTGCTAGTTTGTTGACGTTTCAGAGCTATATTACTGTCTGTTATTAGTTGTTTAGCATGTTTTAGAAATCTGACCACATTTTAATGATACACAAAAGTTATTTAACCCCTCAATTTACTTATAGAAACCACATAGCACGTCAAAGACCAAGTGGGCAATTTAGCCATCAATTTCTTGCTCTTTCTGTAGCGCACAGTTATTTTTTCTTTTCTCTGCTCCTGCAGCTTAGAGTGCAAAATAGTAACAGTGTCCTACACCAAAACTTCCTAGCTAAGCTATATACCTTGACAAACACTTCAATTTGAATTTACTAGCAGCAACATGTCATACTAGTTTTCAAAAACCTTGTGGATATACGTTATTTATGGGTTACATATGCAGGTTTGTGGATAGAGAGAATGAGCTTCGAGAGGCCAAGCCTGCAACCCCACAACCGCCCCAACGGGCACCTCTTGATCCATGGGCCAAATCTCGTGCTAGCCAACAGTGGGCAGGACCTAAGCTCACCAAGAGCTCCGGATCAGATGGCTTATGAGAACAATAGAAAGTGTATCCATGTTCTGAAGAAGGCTTCATTTTTATTTGCTTGGTATGCAGATGATTATTTTTGTCTCTAGAGATAACTGGCAATAGAATAATTTAGACTTGTATCATCACACTGTATACCGATGAGATGAATGCTTCAGATTCATCGACAGAAAATTGCATGGCTGTTCACACAATAGTTTGAGCCGACTGTGTTTTTCTTTATTCCTTTTGCTTCCTCCTGATCCAAAGAACTGCACTGACAAATTCAGAGTAACCTTCTCGTGTGCTGTGTACTGTGTAGTAGATGCTCTTGCTGTGGATGTCTGGATGTAGATGCAATATTTTTCACCTACGATAAAGCTGGTTTACTGGATATCTGGATGCCAGATTGGATCAAAATTCCATACTAGATCTGATCTCACCTACGAGATTCATTTTGCATGCCCTGTTTGCAAGGCTCACACCACGAAGGACATTTCGACAAATCTACGATGCATCATCAAGCGCCTTGACGTGTCGAAACCCTCAGGTTTAGACCCACCCAAATCACAAACCCCATCATCAGTTCGCGTCGGCACGGAAGCTAGGCTTGCAAGTCCGCACTCCAAAAGGCCCAGAGTCCGTACGTTGAACTCCTCAAGTCAGGGGATCCCCGCCAGGCCCCCTGACTCGACTTATCCGCGGTAGGCGCGCCGCGCGCGGTGCCCACGGCGCGCTGCACTGGCAGTCGCGCGGAACCTGCTCGACGGAATGCCGCACCGGGACGTCGTCTCGGCCACTGCGGCCATCGGCGCGCTCACCCGCCGCGGCCGGCACCGGGACGCCCTCGCCATGTTCTCTCAGGTGCTCGCCGACGGCGTCGCACCCAACGAGTTCACCTTCGGCACCGTCCTCCGCTCGGCCACCGCGCTGCGCGCGCCGCACGTGGGCGCTCAGCTCCACGCCTTCGCCGCCAAGCTCGGCCTCTGCTCCAACGTCTTCGTCGGCAGCGCCCTCCTCGACCACTACGCCAAGATAGGGGCCATGAGGGAGGCCCAGGGCGCGCTGGAGGATACCCGTGAGCCGAACGTGGTCTCCTACACCGCCCTCATTGCCGGTTTGCTGAAGAATGGGATGTTCGATGAAGCAGAACGTTTGTTCCGGCGCATGCCAGAGAGGAACCTGATCTCTTGGAATGCGATGATCGGCGGGTGCAGCCAAGCCGGGCTTAGCGAGGAGGCTGTTAATCTGTTCCTGGAAATGTGTCGAGAAGGCGTCACGCCGAACCAAAGCACTTTCCCCTGCCTGTTCACTTCTGTTGCCAATGCAGGGGCACTCGGTGTTGGTAGAAGCGTTCACGCATCAGCCATTAAATTCTTGGGGAAGCTTGATGTCTATGTGAGTAATTCTCTTGTGAGCTTCTACGCCAGGTGTGGTAGCGTGGAGGACAGTGTCCTAGCGTTCAAAAAGATCAAGCAAAAGAATGTGGTCTCATGGAATGCGCTGATCTGTGGGTATGCGCAGAATGGGAAGGGAAAGGAGGCTTTGAATGCGTACAGGGCGATGAGAGCAACAGGGCTGAAGCCCAATAATGTCACTCTTCTCGGATTGCTGTTTGGTTGCAACCATGCTGGTCTGGTTAATGAAGGTTATGCACTGTTCAAGACTGCACAAATGGAGCAACCTGGCATACTGAAGCCTGAGCATTATGCCTGTGTAGTTGATCTACTATCTCGGGCCAAGCGGTTCGATGACGCCAAGAGGTTTCTTGATGAGTTGCCCTTTGAACCTGGCATTGGGTTCTGGAAGGCGCTGATAGGAGGTTGTCAGATTCACTGGAACAGGGAGCTAGCTGAGAGCGTGGCCAAGCGCATTCATGCATTGGATCCAAAGGACACGTCTTCCTACATTCTTCTGTCAAATGTTTATTCTGCAGCAGGAAGCTGGCAAAGTGTGTCCATGGTCAGGAGAGAGATCAAGGAGAAGGGGCTGAAGAAGATTACTGGATGCAGTTGGATTGAGGTCCAGGACAAAGTCCATGTCTTCTTCAATGGAGACTGTAGGCATCAACAGAGTGATGAGATTTATTCTATGCTTGAAATGTGTCTGTATACCAAGGAAGATGATGAACATGAACACTCGACTGTGTGATGATGAAAAATCATACAAAAGATTGGAAGACGACTGTTGTGGCTCTATGTAGCCTTTTGAAACTAAGGCCATGTTCAGATTCCCAACTATTCACTGTTCATTCCAACTTTTCACTATTCATTCCAACTTTTCACTATTCTCCCTCACAAAACACGTTTCCCAGCGAATGCTACAGTGTTTTTCTTATGCTACAGTGTTTTTTCCTACAATCTAAATACAAGGAATAATCTGTGTTTTCTGAGTGGGCAATGATCCTGTTTGTGGCTGCAGTACGGTAGCGATCCATGGCAGCCATGCTAAAAGGCTGGGCTCTCGTGTGTTGGTGAAGCAAATGGAGCAACATTCGGCGTGGCTGAGAAGATTTGACTCGCTGATTATAAGATTGGAGCTACTGATGCATCTGATGCCAGAAAGCAGGTGACAACCTGAAGAGCTGGGCAGAACACTGATTGCTGTCCGGCAACAGCTCTTGATGACTGGCAGGAAAAGACCCATTGGCACTTCTCACCTGGAGTCATGTTTTTCTACATGTCGTTTATTTCTGTACTGATGCTTCAGTTGAAACTGGTATTGGAGGCGTGTAGAGCCAAATCTGGGTGTAATATGTCCCTATGATCTATGACTGTGAACTCGTCGTCCTGAAGCAATGCAGTGGTCAATGGACTTCAGCAAGTTCCCTGGAATTCTACAAACCATTGGCAATGATGTTTGCTTGTCACGCTACTCAATCCTTCAGGACCAAGAAGACTGCAGAGCTGCACCCAGCCTTTCAGGTATTGGATGAACTATGCCTTGCATAACCAAAGATGAGCAGCTGCCTTGCATAACCAAAGATGAGCGGCATAACCAAAGATGAGCAGCTGCCTTGCATAACCAAAGATGAGCGGCATAACCAAAGATGAGCAGCTGCCTTGCATAACCAAAGATGAGCAGCTGGATCATGCTCTGGTCAGGACAGCACCACAAATCAGCATAGAACTCAACCATAGCAGTGCTAGCTGAATTGTCCATTCTTTTCCCCGTACACTCTTAAATAAACGTTGCTGAACCTTGTAAGTTGCACTTTTGATAGATTAAATTACAACGTTGAGTCCATTGACAATTATATTTAACACTTTTGACAGATCAAATTACAACGTTGAGTGCATTGCAAATTGTATTTTGACAGAAACTTGGCTTCGAGCCAAATTACAATTATGAGTTACATGAAATATGTTCTTCAAAAGAATCGCTGCTAAATGTTTTCAGATTTTAACAGCACAGTAAGATGATTGCAGGCGGTTTACACACCGCTCAAACAGCAAATTATATGGAAACAGGTGCATTATATTCGAAACTTCCACAAAGGCCACCGATTCATTCAGTAAGCGTACAATTCTACATTGTTCGCAGAACAACCTAACACTGCGCTAAACATCAAAGACAAGAAACGAGGCCGCAACACGGTGCGGCAGTTTAAGAGGAGGTGAACTTTGTGACGGCCTTGGTGCCCTCGGATACGGCGTGCTTGGCGAGCTCGCCGGGGAGGACGAGGCGCACCGAGGTCTGGATCTCCCGAGAGGTGATGGTTGGCTTCTTGTTGTAGCGCGCCAGGCGGGCGGCCTCCTGGGCGAGCTTCTCGAAGATGTCGTTGATGAACGAGTTCATGATCGACATGGCCTTGGAGGAGATACCAATGTCCGGGTGCACCTGCTTGAGGACCTTGAAGATGTAGATCTTGTAGGTCTCGACGCTCTTCTTGGCCTTCTTCTTCCCCTTCTTCTCGCCGCCCTCCTTGCCGGAGCCGGGCACGCGCTTCTCCGCCTTGGGCTTCTTCTCGGCCTTCTCCTCCACCGGCTTCTTCTCAGCCTTGGGCGCCATCACGTAATCGAGATGGAGTCGACGACGAGCTTGGGAAGCTGCGGATCAGGGGGTTTGTTGGCGGTGGTGGCGGCTGCTGTTGCTTTTGGATGTGTGATTTGGGGGAACGGGGCGGTGAGAATATATAGGCAGGTGCGGCGGGCTGTGATTGGCGGAGGAGGTTGCGGCACGGATCGATGAGATGGCGGTATGTGGAGCGTCCGATGCGTTGTACGGCAGAGATGACGAGGCGTGGGGACGCGTGATGCCGCGGATTCTGGTTGGTTAGGCGGTAAGCGAGAGTTTGGACGCCGAAAATACGAGCGGGAAGCCGTCTCCGCCTCCGCCATGAGAATTGTGAAATCGTAGTTTTCGCATTTTGGGGAGCGGGCCAGTTTTTTCTTTAGAGGAGCGGCGGGCCAGTTTATAGCGGATTTTCGCGCGTGGGCTGTAATTTGGGGCGGCAAGCGCAGGCTGGGCCGCTGGAGCCTCTGTCGGGCCACAGAGATGAGCTTCAGTCCAGATTCATATTTTTTTAAAAAAAAACGTCCAAATGTTCTAAAACAACGTCCAAATTATTTTTCCTTAAGACAAAGTTTAGATAGACTTATTTTTAGTTTATCTCCTATAAAATGGTTCACTTGTTTTTTACTAACAACGAGGTATGTGCGACACACACGTGATACAAAATTATTTGTTTTTTTTCTCTTAACCATGATTATGCCAATATAAATGTGAGATACATGTATCTTGCTAGTATATATTCTAAATGCGAAAAGAAACATAAAAAACTTTGTCTGTAAACATGCTCAACACATCCGTGAATGTAAAATAGTATACTTCAATCTATGGTAATTGAATCTGAACTTAGAATTTGATAAGTGAATAGTATAGAAAGCTAATGCCCAGTGCAGATAAAAAAGTCACTATGTTGATTTAGACAAGTATTGACTATGTGTTGATGCATAAAATTCAGGTTCGGTACTTTGGCATTACAACTCTTTGATTGCCACGAAATTTGGAAACAGAAAACTAAAGAATCGAAACTATGCAGAAATAAGAGATCCTTCCAACTTCTATGTCTCATTGCTTTGACTTATGCTTGAAAGGACACAATAATGCTTCTCGCCTAAATCATCTCATTATAGGGATGTAGATTTCTGTTAAATTGAAGCCCTACGAGGTGGGTTGTTCTTCTAGTAGCTTGGATCGACACCCTAGATATGTATCGTGATGCTATACACAAACTAAAAAAGATAGCTCGTTGTTTGAAGTCATCGCCCCTCAGATTTATGCTCTAGGAATTTTTGCCACCCAGCCGGGAGGAGATGAGCCACCTTGATAGCAAGGCCCCGTAGTCGAGCTACTTTAGTTCATTATTGGCTGGAAACTGTAAACTCTAGTTTGTGGTCTTATAGTTTTGGTCATCTTGAAGAGTAAGCTTTTGCGTGCATGTTTGGTTTGTGTCCCAATTTATCCTATCAAAAATTGGTCATAACCAAATCGATGGTAACGCCAAATCATTGGTGAAAATGCATTTGGACTCCAACCTTACCAAATTTTGCCAATCTGTTAGTATGATATGTGGGTTCCATATGCCATTATTTTTTTGACACCACAATATAGTCGAGTGAGATCTTGTTTAGTACATTTAATTGCAATGAGCATATATGTGAAATTAAATCATAAATTAGATTTGTCATATGGAAGATATTAACCATGGAAGATTATTAACCAAAGAAACTCATACTTTGTGCAACCATTGACAAGCTCACACCTCAGCATTGATGGGCATGAAGCATGACTAATTTTGGCGAGGGGTTTGCTTGGCCCCGCATTCTTTCCCAGTTTCTCTACTATCTTTGCCAAAAAAAATGGCAAGCCTATTATTGGCTATGAACCAAAATGCTACTAAATTTCATTGGCTGGTCAATTATTTGGTAAGGTTGCTTTTGGTAACAATCCAAACTTGCCCTTCGTGTAAGAAAATTGATCTAGTTATGTTAGTCTCAATAGGTGCTACATGCCTACATCTTCACATCCATTTGAGAGGTCAAGAAATAAGTCATCTTTTTGTTAGTGTTGGCACGAAGCTCTTTATCCTAGACTTATAACCTTTCTGCCCTAGACCACTCAACCCGAAGACTTAAAACCCAACCAGAAGCAGACTTAAAGATATTGTTGTGTTTACGTACTAACAAGTAGTGGCATTTCCAAGGGGCTCTAGCCCCTAGCCCCCCCATCTAAATTAGTGTGTACCCCTTGAGTCCCCTCCAATTTTGAGAATAATCGAGGAAGAAAATAGGACAAAGGAGGGCCCCTAGTTCAGGGGTTGATTCGTTCATGCTAACTACAAGGTGACTAATGCCAATATCGGAGCAGGCGGGATGAAAATAACCTATCTGTTCTAGATCAAATTGTTGTGTATTTGTGTAATGTCCCTCTAGCCCTCTCCATCTTCCTCTTTGGCAAAGCTCTAATTCATAGGGCATGAAAGGGTCAAGTGACTATTAAGTCCTTGTATAATATGGTAGCGATTGAGGGCGAAATCCATGAACCCAAACTCCCTCGTGCCTTAGGTGAAATTTTACATCCACACATACTTGATGCAGCACATGTAGGTTGGATTTCCAATTGATAAAGTAATAATTGTTTACCTTTTTCTTGATAAAGTATAAATCTTTCTTCACGTTCGTCAATGGTCTTGTTGATATATGATATTTTGGTATTGGTCTTTGGACCATTTCACTTTAGTGGTTTACACACTAGGACATTCTTGGCCATATTGTGGTTGTAGCACGGGGACATTATTGGTGACCCTTATCATTTTCATCTTTCACTAGTAAAGGCTTTGTGAGGGTTATGAGGGTTATGATTGCGTCATCACTCATATGTGGATGCACCTGAGAAGATATAAATGAGGTTCATGGCACAACCTCATTGATGGTTCTATGCTATTACTATGTGTCGGTGCCTGATTTGGTCACAAGTGATTGCGGTGTTAATCCACTCGTTGCCCCGATGGCGGGTGAAGAGACAGGGGTTTTTATCCTGGTTCCGGCCACGGGGCCGTACGTCCAGCAGTGGTGCTGAGCACCAGTTTCGTGTTGCTCGTAGTAGGGGGTTACAAGCAAGGTGGGAGAAAGAGATGAACTCCCAAGTTCCTGAGTTGGAGGTGTCGTTGGCTAAGTGTTTTTGTGTGAGTTCTGTTGTGTGTCTGGCCGTGTGTCGCGTCGCCGCTCGCCTTCCCTTTGCCGTGGCTTCCCTTCCCTTTTTATAGACCAAGGGGGAGGGCGTGAGTACATGTGTTCGTCGTGCTGACGTCGCGAGGTGCACTGTGCCGCCCATGCCGCGCACGATGCGAGCGGGAATCGCGCCTTCCAACTCCGGCTGACGCCATGGCAGTGGCTGACATGATGTCCTTCCTTCTCGTGACGGCTCACGGCGTCGAGGGTGGCAACTTGCGTACGGCATCCAGATCGAGTCTCTGTAGCCTTCTTCGAGGTTCGCCTTCGAGGATGGTAGCGCGTCCGAGGCAAGCAAAGTCAGCGGAGTGGTTGGCATAGTGCTGCTGCCAAGTTAGGCGTGGCCGTGCAGTATGGCGCTCAAAAGTCCACTGTTGCGAGTGGATTTTACCGGTGTCTTCTCCGGGGCGTGAGTGGTGGCGTGGCGCAGTGATTCCCCTGCTTTTTGACTGCAGAGGAGCGTCATCATGACTTGAGTTGATGGGTCGCAGAGCCTTGGGCGTCGTTCCTGGTGAGGCCGGCTCGAGCTTGGACCGCAAGCTCGAGCTCGCTGAGCCTCGAACGAGACGAAAACGCCCGCTCGAGGGTGAACGTCCCCTTCGAGCTCACTGAGCCTCGATCGTCACGGACATCCCCGCTCGAGGGTGGTCGTCCACCTCGAGCGGGACGGACGCTGAGGAGGAGTTGTTGTGGTGGGCCTTTGCTGGGCTGCAGAGCCAGGCCGACTTCGTTGGTGGGCCTTGTTACCGAGTAGTTCTGGGCCTAAGTTAGGGTACCCCTTTTACAGGTACCCGACAGTAGCCCCCGAGCCTCCGCAGGAGTGAGATTCGATCCTGCGGAGGTTGGTGTTCGTCGAGGCTTTCGAGGCCTTCGTCCCTTCACGGGTTCTGGGAATCCATGGGGGCGCGCTAGCGCACCCACGGGTGTAGCCCCCGAGGCCTTGGGAGAGTGGTTGACACTCTCTCAAGGTTTCAACTTGATGTGAAGAGCATTCGTTGCTTCCCCAGGTGTGGGTTCGTCCACTACGCCTGAGGTCCTCAAATCTAGCCTTCTTTGGCGTGGTCGAGGAAATCTTAAGCTTTTTTCGTACATCGTGATCTCTTTCGAGGGGTCGAGGATGGGGCGATCCGTGTTTCTCTCGACTGGGATCGAATCATGGATGCCTGGTTGAGCTGGTAACGGGTGGTTCGAGCGGACGTCCATGCCCCGTTCGATGAGGGTAGGCTCGTGGTCATAGGACACGCCCGTGAAAGCTTTTCTCAAAAGTATGCTAGACGGGACTCGACCTTATTCGATAGAGGTCGAGGGCTCGATGCTCCCCCTCGAGGGGTCCCTTAGTCTAGGCTTTTTGCCTGGCCTCGAACATAACCGATTGTTTTCCTCGAACATTTGAGCTTCGAGGCTCACTTTCGAGGGTACCGTCGATTATCCCTGACTCAGTTGATCTGGGGCCCTTGTCGAAACCTTTCGAAGGTCCAAGGTTCGAACCCCTGATCAGTAGAACGATGACTTCCTCCCTTCGAGGGGGAAGCCTTGAGCGTTCCCTCCACGTGTTCCGCTCCGCGCGGGGTAACGAGGCTTTCGAGGCCTCTGTCCCTCGATGGGTCTTCCTCGAGCCTTCGAGCTTCGAGGCTTTCCCTTCGAGGGTGGGCGCCTTGAATGCGCCCTTCCTCGTTTTGCGTGGGTCATGATGACCACCAAGGAAGATTTCGTGGGAGAAGTGGGCGCGCCTTTTCAGGCGAGGCGTGCGGGCGCGGTTCGACACGATCGAACGTTTGCTGCGCCAGACTCCTCGAGTATTACGGCGCGATTAAGGCGGTTAGCGCGGTTGACGCGGCCAGCGCCGTTACGTCTCCCAAGGCGGGCCTGTCTGTCAGTCCCAGGGGACTGTCGTGTCACGGCCGGCGTCCTGCTGCACCTTTCCCCCCAGGAGAGCATAAATAGCGGGGCAGGGCACTGCCGAGGGTACGCCTGCCCTGCCTTCTAGCCTTTGCTTTCAAGCCTTTGTCTTCTCGCCCTTGTGTCGTCTTCCTCCTTCGCCTAAGCTTCCACCTGTCGTCATGGTCCGACTAGTCGACCCCGCGCCGTGGAAGTCATCGTCGGCCACAAGGCTTGCCTAGAGGGGCTCGTGGAGGTCGGAGTGTTGCCGCCAAACATCGACGGTGAACCGCCGGTTTGGATCTCGCCGGGGGCCGCTGCGGAGCCCGCCCCGCCGGCGGGCTACGTCGTCAGCCTCGTTCGCCTCCATGAGCGGGGCTTCGGCGTTCCGGCGGGACGATTCTTACGAGCGTTGTGCTTCCACTACAAGGTGGAGCTGCACAACTTCTCCCCCAATGCCATCTCGCAGGCGGCGATATTCATCGCCGGCTGCGAGGGGTACTTGGGCATCGAAGCCCACTGGGACCTGTGGTGGCACCTCTTCTTCGGCGAGCTCTATTTAGAGGGCGTCACCAAGGGGGTCCGTCGCCCAGCTCGCGCTGGTGGCTTCGTGCTCCAAGTCCGGAGGAGCCGCAGGGAGCTCTGCATCCCTTGTTCCATGGTTTCCAACAACCAAGATTGGGACAAGGGGTGGTTCTACCTGCGCAACGACGGGGGGCGTCTGCCGCCCTACACCGGCAGATTGCTGACGGAGAAGCAGGACCGCTGGGTCTACGGGGTGTCGCCGCCGGAGCAGAAGGACAAGCTCGCCCCCCTGATCGAGGCACTCCAAAGCCTGTCGAGGTGCGGCCTTACTGCTGGTGGCGTCATCGCGAACTTCCACCGGCGGCGGGTGTTTCCCCTTATGCAGAGGAGGCTCCCGCTGTTTGGGATGACGCCGGGTGCCGACGTCACCGGCACAGCGATGGCGGCAGAGCCATTGCCCGTCGTCACCGCCGTTCAACGGGCGCGGCGCGCCGTCGACCAGCTGGCGGATGACCCGTGGGCAGTGCCCATGCGGCCCGAGGATGGCCATCTCAGTTTCGTAAGTGCTTTCCGATTCTCGTATTTACTTTGCATTTCGATTTCTCGTGTGTCTGACCTCACAACTGATGTTTCGCAGGGTCTGTCCCGCGGCCATACTTCCAAGCCCCCTGTCCCGGAGGACAGGGTCGTCAACCGCGCCCTCGCTGAAAAGGCGAAGCAGGAGAAGGATCGGAAGGAGGCGCGGCGGAAGCAAAAGGAGCGGAAGAAGAGGAAGCATCGGGAAGAGAACCGCGAGCGGGGAGGCAGGGGCTCTCCCCGCTCCCGACACCGGAGTCTTCCTCGGATCCCGCTGGCGAAGGATCTGAGGAGGATGGTGCGGCGAGGAGCCCGTCTCCTCTCGAGCTCTCCGTCTCCTCGCGGGCTTCCCCCGGTGGGACCGCCCTGGCTGCAGCGTCTAGGGGTAGCAGCGGAGAGACCGTCGACCTCGAAGCTCCACCGTCGACCGTGGTGCCTGCATCTGGGAGCCCATCGGGGGTAGCGGCGGCTGCCCTCGAGGCACCCCAGGATCGAGGCGAGGCACCCGAGCGACCGAGCGCTGTCGAGGTGGCTCCAGCTCATGGACCAGGAGTAGAAGCTTCTCAAGGAGAAGCCGGCGCCCCCACGGAAGGCGAGGGGGTTTCGGGGGTGACTCCTCAAGGGGGGGCCGGCGCCTCCACGGGAGGCGAGGCCTCGAGGGTGGCTCCTCAAGGGGAGGCCGGCGCTTCCACGGGAAGCGAGGCCTCGAGGGTGGCTCCTGTCTCAGTTTCGAGGCTGAAGCGGAAGCTCCACGTCGTTCGGTGAGTTTTCTTCGTTACTTGCTTGTTCATCGAGGCTTCAAGTCTGTTTCTAACTAGATTTCTTCTTGGCGCAGTCGGTCTGGTGGACGGGCCGTGCCTTCCCTTACGTCGACCAAGGCCCTTAAGGTCGGGCCAAGCTCGTCGCCTCACCCGTCCTCACAGCTCCTGGGTCCGGCGAACGAGGTGGTTCAGGACTTCGTCACCTTTTTCGACGCCCAGGCGGGGCTGCAAGTCGGGCGGCAGCCGTGCGAGGAGGCGCCCCGGGTCCTCGAGGGCGTTGTCGAGCCCCGCGCCGAGGTTGCCCGGACCGAGGATGCCACCCCCGCGCCTGGGGAGGCTCTTCGTGACGAGGAGCCGTCCGCGGCGCCCGTGGAGGCGGACGCCGCGGTGGCCCCCCCGCGTGAGGGGGGAGAGGAGCGAGCCTTTGGCGGCGGGTTTCCACACCTGCCGGAGCTGGACGAGGCTCTGGAAGTGCGAGCCCCCGGGCCGCAGGGGCACGAGAGTGGCGGGACCGCGCCATCGACCCTCCTCGTGCTTCCAGCGGGGCCAGCGTCGACCGAGCCCAGCGGGGTACCTGCCCGTGTCAACGAATGTGGGTCCCCCGTGATGTGGCAGTCCCGCAGCGACCTTCCCGAGCAGTTCGTTCGTGAAGCCGCAGCGGAGGAGCGTCAGTGGGATGTTCAGTTGGAGCACGGTCAGGGTGTCGTCCGGGCGCTGCGAGACGCTCTCCGTCTTCATGATGAGGCCAGCAAGGTCCACCAGGTGCGTTTCGTTGCAGCCGGTGTTCCGTCGCAATAGCTTTTCAAGAGATGCTTAGCTCGTTTTTCGCAGGAACTCCGCAAGGAGGCGTTCGCGAAGAACGACCAAATTGCGGCGCTGTTGCTGGAGCTCCGCCGATTGTCGGGGGTGGTGGAGGTTCGGGACCGGGTTGCCGCCGAGCGTCGGGAGAAGGGCGAAGTCATCACCCGCCTAGACGACGCAGTCGGCACTCTGCGCGACCAGCTCACGAACAGTAGCACTTGGCTGGACAACGAGCGAGTCGCGCGTAGGGCGGCGGAGTCGGCGCTCGAGGAGGAACGGCGTCTCGTGGTGGAGGCTCGAGCTACAGCAAGCGGCTCGGGCCACGGCGGAGAAAGCCCACAAGGCTGCCCAGGGTCAAGTCGAGGGTAAGCCGATCTTGCTCGAGTTTCGATCTGTTTGCTTTGTTGCTTTTTCGTTTCTGATAGCCTTGTTGGTGCAGCGTTGAGGCAGGCGCTCCAGGCCGAGACGGAGTCGAAGGAGGCCGTGCTGGTGGCACGCTCGGCGACCCAGCGTGAGCTCGATGAGCTGGTACAGGCTGCTTCGGCGGCCTGCAACGAAATTGCTGGCGCCGACGTGCAATCCGGCAGCTCCCTCGCTAGTCGCCTTCGAGCGCTTGGGGGTCACTTCACCTCTCGTGTGAAGGAAGCCCTTCTGCTCGGGGTTCGGAAGGCGCTTGGAGTGGTCACGACCCACTACCAAGCGGACCTCTCGAAGCTCGCCGCCGGGTACGTCGTCGCCGACAACCTTAACGATGAGGAGGCAGTGGCGGCGATCGAGGAAGCCGATGCTGCTGATGACGAGACGGCGCGGGTGCTTGCTGGCCACTTCGAGGGCGTCCTCTTTCCTGGCGAGGATGGTGACGGCTAGGACGACCTTGGCGGCGGGGGCAATCCCTGAAAGTCTCGGCCCATCGAGCCCGAGTGTAAAAAGTAGTTTAGGAATTCGGACTTTTTTGATGTAAGATTAATTCGCTTACATCTTATTAAACATCGTTTGTTTCGTTAAAACGAAGGTGTTATTTTCATGCGGTATCTTCGCGACACGCATTGTGTCCGATGCTTATGCCTCGAGAGGAAAACGTCACTAGGATCGATCGTACGTGAATGACTTAGGCGGAGGGAAGTGAGGTGTTGCCGTAGCCTCGAGGCGTAGGCGAACACTCGGCTCAGGCGACCCTGCCCTTGTCCGTTTCACGCCTAGTGTATTCCCTTCAAGGGTTTGCAAAGGAGTTTTTTGAAAAAAGTGATGATTTTTTCGGGGGTCCTTCCCCATTTAGTCCCCGAGGGTGGGATGGGTCTACCAAGGTGTCGGGTACCTACAAAAGGGGTACCCCAATCTAGGCCCAAAACTACTTGGCATCAAGGCCCACAACGACATCAACCAGGCACCACAGCCCAGCAAAGGCCCGCCATCGCTATAAGTCTTCGGCGCCCATCCAGCTCGAGGCAAGCGATTACCCTCGAGCGGGGGGTTTCCGTCTCGTTCGAGGCTCGGCGGCCTCGAGGGAGACCCCCACCCTCGAGCGGGTGGTTTCCGTCTCGTTCGAGGCTCGGCGGCCTCGAGGGAGACCCCCACCCTCGAGCGGGTGGTTTCCGTCTCGTTCGAGGGTTGGTGAGCTCGAGCTTGCGATCCAAGCTCGAGCCGGCCTCGCCGGGAACAACGCCCAACGCTCTGCAACCCATCGGAGTCATCATGACGCGGTCAAAAAGCATGGCTCACTGCCCCACGCCATCACCTACTCCCGGAGAGGACATCGGTCAAATCCACTCGCAACAGTGGACTCTGAGCGCCATGCTGCACGACCAGACCTAACCCTGCCAGCAGCACTGTGCCAACCACTCCTTTGACTTTACCCCCCGCCGGACGCGCAGCCACCCTCGAAGGCAGCCTCGAGAGAGACCATGGAACGCCGTACGCAAGTTGCCACCCTCGACGCCGTGAACCGTCACGAGAAGGAAGGACGATACGTCAGTCCCTGCCATGTCGTCAGCAGAGTTGGAAGGCGCGATTCCCGCTCACACAGTGCGCGGCATGGACGAACAGTGCACGCAACGACAAACACATGTACTCGCACCCCGCTCCCCTTGGTCTATAAAAGGGGAAGGGAAGCCCATGCGAAGGGCAACGAGAAGAGCACGAAGTCACGCAGAGAACACGAGTCTCAAGAACACACACACCATAACCCGGGACTTAGGAGCTCATCTCCTTCTCCCACCTTGCTTGTAAACCCCTACTACGAGCAACACGCAACCCGGTGCCTTGCACCACTGCTGGACGTACGGCCCCGTGGCCGGAACCAGGATAAAACCCTCGTCTCCCACTCTCGCCATCGGGAAAGCGAGTGGTTAGCACCGCAATCACTCGTCGGTGCCGGTGCGACCAAATCAGGCACCGACAGTTGGCGCGCCAGGTAGGGTACCAGCGCTGCGCTACTCTCTTACCCGATGGCGAACTTCGGCAAAGGACGGCCTCCGCTGGGCGAGAGCAATCTGCTCCCAGCGGGGCAGGAGATCCGGTTCGGGAGCTTGCGGTTCCAAACATGTGGCGACGATTACCACATGCGCATCCTCCGGCAGGATCCAAGCGACCGACCGGAGCCTCATCATCAGCAACCGGCGGTACCGCGACGACGGAGTCGTCCCGGACCTCGCGCACGACGAGCGCGCGTCGCAAGGCGCGCCGCCAACACCGGCGTCCCCCCTCCCGCAAGGGAAGGGGACGTCCTGCGGTCAGGGCCACAGGAGAGGGCCATTCCCTTCCTCCCAGGGCCCATGACTCCGCCACGCGCTACGACGGCGCAATCCTATCCCTACGGGCTACGCAACTCCGCGGATGCGTACGCCTCCTTCGTCCGCACTACCATGAGTGCGTATGGCAACCAGCCTGGTTGTCATCCAGCCTCGGAGCAAGACTTCGCCGATCCGTTGCCCGGCGATGGGTACGCATTTATGCGTGGATACCCTGGTTGGGACTACTCGGGTCTCCGCGACCCAGAGGCCTTTACGGCCTTCCAAACAGCGGCGGATTACTGCTTTGGGTATTCCGACGATGAGTATGACCCAACCAGGGAGTGTTTCGTCATCAACGACGGGCAACTCAGCGAGGGATCGATGTCCGACGACGATAGAGGGGGTGACGACCAGGGGAACAACGATGGCATAGATCCGATAGGCGCGCAGCCATCGGACCCATCGGATCACTCTCCTTCCGAGGACGAGCGGGACCCGCGCCACCTGCCACGAGCTAGTGGTGACGTCTCACCACCGGCGCGCTCCGACCACGAGCCGGCTAAACAAGGCGACGAGCACGGCACGGACGCACGACACGCGGGGCGAGTGGCTCAGGCCCGCATCCTTGCCGAAGGCAAAGATGACGAGCTCGCTCCCAGAACGAGCCAGAAGCTCATCGCGGCGGCCGCGCTGCTCCGAGCCATGCCGGAGGCAGCGACCCCCGAAGGGCGGAAACTACACCTCGAGGCTCAAAAGCTGGTCGAGCACGCCGCCCGACAACAGGCCGAGAGCTCAGCCTCCCGCCTTCGACGCTCCGCAGCCTCGAAGGGCGAACGAGGAGGGGAGTCATCGGTACGCTCACCCCGGCCTAACGGCAGGGCGCGAGCCCAGTCCTGCGGCGACTCCTGCCGTGACTCGGCGCAGCGCCACGCCAACGAACCACGTACGCCTGAAGCACGAACGCTTCCAGCGAGGGTGCCCGCGAGGTCACGCCTCCGGGACACCCGAGGCGCGGTCGGCGATGGCGATGCTCGCAACACCCTGAATCATATAAGGCAGCGAGAGGGAGCCCGGGCCCACCAACGCGGGCGGACCGACGTTCGGTGGAACCGGGATGCGGTCTCGGAACCGGCGGGAACGCGCGTGTTCAGTCGTAACATCCGCACCGCTCCGATTCCCCCTCGTTTCCGACAGCCTACCACCATCACCAAGTACTCTGGGGAAACTGACCCCAGGGTATGGCTCAACGACTACCACCTAGCGTGCCAGCTCGGCGGCGCCACAGACGACGCCATGATCATCCGCAATCTGCCACTCCACCTGGCGGATTCCGCGCGGACATGGCTCGAGCACCTGCCCCCGAACCGGATCCGCGACTGGGACGACCTGGTCGAGACCTTCGTGGGAAATTTCCAGGGCACCTACGTGCGCCCTGGGAACACGTGGGACCTCTGAGGGTGCAGGCAAAAACCCGATGAATCTCTGAGGGACTTCATCCGGCGCTTCTCCAAGCGCTGCGCCGAGCTCCCTAACATCACCGACCACCAGATCATCCACTCCTTCCTCGAGAGCACCACATGCTATAGCTTGGTGTGCAAGTTGGGGAGGAACCCTCCCCCCGACACGAACCGGCTATTCGAGGTAGCCTCCAAGTACGCTTCGGGGGAGGAGGCGGCGAACGCCATCTTCAACGGCAAGAAGGGAAAGCGCCCCGAAGAGACGCCCGCGGAGGGCAGCAAGCCAAGGAAGCCCTCGAGGAAGTAAAATCAAGGCAATAAGGGGAAGAAGTATCGAACCCCTCATGAGAAAGGCAACAACGGCGAACGAAGCCCCGCAGTGGACCCCAGCCACAAGGGGCCTTGAGGCCTTCCATGTGGAGGAGAGTCTTTGATGCCGACGACGCATAGGAAGCCGACGGAAATCCTCGCGAACGCCTGCGACATCCAACAGCTAAGTTGCTTATACCCCTAGAGCGGCTTCAGCCCCTCGAACCCTTTTTGTACATACTTTCGATTGAACAAACACTTGATTAAGTATTTGGCTTAGCTCTCGCAAGTTGTGAACTAATCAAGTGGACTTGAGTCCACTCATACTTGAGTGAGGGTTGGTCCTACCCTCGCTAGGACCATCCCTCCCTCGGGGGCCGCAATGGGGACGAACCCCCAAAAAAAAGTCAATACTTTTACGAAATTCTTGTGATATCTCGAGCGTATCGCCAAGTGCTCTTTTGCAACCCTTGAAGGGAAGACACTAGGCGTGAAACGGACAAGGGCAGGGTCGCCTGAGCCGAGTGCTCGCCTACGCCTCGAGGCTACGGCAGCACCTCACTTCCCTCCGCCTAAGTCATTCACGTACGATCGATCCTAGTGGCGACTTCCTTTCAAGGCGCATGCATTCGACACAACGTGCATCGCAGAGATACCGCTTGAAAATAAAACTCGTTTTTCGAATTTCTTGTGATATCTCGAGCGTATCGCCAAGTGCTCTTTTGCAACCCTCGAAGGGAAGACACTAGGCGTGAAACGGACAAGGGCAGGGTCGCCTGAGCCGAGTGCTCGCCTACGCCTCGAGGCTACGGCAGCACCTCACTTCCCTCCGCCTAAGTCATTCACGTACGATCGATCCTAGTGGTGACTTCCTTTCGAGGCGCATGCATTCGACACGACGTGCATCGCAGAGATGTCGCATGAAAATAAAACTCGTTTAACGATACAAACGATGTTTAACGAAAATAAGTAGGATGTATGAAA
The DNA here is from genome assembly GCA_015342445.1 of Digitaria exilis. Classification (NCBI taxonomy): domain Eukaryota; kingdom Viridiplantae; phylum Streptophyta; class Magnoliopsida; order Poales; family Poaceae; genus Digitaria; species Digitaria exilis. The sequence goes on from JACEFO010001719.1 coordinate 1,931,109, forward strand.
ACAAACGAATTGTTCTTACATCAGGAAACGCAAGTCTCTAAACTACTATTTATACTCGGGCTTGATGTCCCGAGGCTTTCAGGGTCCGCTTCAACCATCAAGGTCATCCCAGCCGCCGCCATCTTCGCCCGGGAAAGGACGCTCTTCCTCCGTCAGGGCAGTCGTGCGGTCACTTCGCCCACGCCACGCCTGAAAAAGCGCGCGCACTCTCCCACGAAGTCGCAGTAACTGCCCTAACGGTCATCATGACCCCGCACGAAGAGGGGGAAGGCACATTCAACACACCAACCCTTGAAAGGGCGGCCTTCGTTCTACTGATTAGGGGTTCGAACTCTGGACCTCCGAAGGGTTTCGACAGGGGCCCCAGATCAACCGAGTCAGGGATAATCGACGGTACCCTCGAAGCTCGAGCGCTCGAGGAAACCAATCGATTATGTTCGAGGCCAGGCAAAGTGTCTAGATCGAGGGACCCCTCGAGGGGGAGCATCGAGCCCTCGACCTCTATCGAATGAGGTCGAGTCCCATCTAGCATACCTTTGCGAAAAGCTTTTACGGGCGTGTCCTATGACCACGAGCCTACCCTCATCGAACGGGGCATGGACGTCCGCTCGAACTACCCGCTATCAGCTTACCCAGGCATCCATGGCTCGATCCCAATCGTGGGAAGCATGGATCGCCTCCTCCTCAGTCCCTCGAAAGGGATCCCGAGGAACGAAGAAAAATTTGGGACATCTCGAGCCAAACGAGGCTCGGGGGCTCCTAGTGCTGTGGACAAATCCACACGACCGTGTTCCTCCCCACATCGGCCACGACTCCCACGTCTACCACCATTACCCCGCGCGGAGCGGAACACGTGGAGAGAACGCTCAAGGCTTCCCCCTTGAAGGGAGGAAGTCATCGTTCTACTGATCAGGGGTTCGAACCTTGGACCTCCGAAGGGTTTCGACAGGGGCCCCAGATCAACCGAGTCAGGGATAATCGACGGTACCCTCGAAGATCGAGCGCTCGAGGGAACCAACTGATTATGTTCGAGGCCAGGCGGAGTGCCTAGATCGAGGGACCCCTCGAGGGGGAGCATCGAGCCCTCGACCTCTATCGAATAGCATACTTTTGCGAAAGGCTTTTACGGGCGTGTCCAATGACCACGAGCCCACCCTCATCGAACGGGGCAGGGACGTCCACTCGAACCACCCGCTACCAGCTCAACCAGGCATCCGTGGCTCGATCCCACCGAGGGAAGCACGGGTCGCCTCCTCCTCAGCACCCTCGAACAGGGAGCGCGAGGCACGAAGAAAGCTCGAAATCCCCCCTATCTCAGGCGTAGTGGACGAACCCACACCTGAGAGAGCAGCGAATGCTCTGCACATCAAGCTGAGACCTTGAGAGAATGCCAACCACTCTCCCAAGGCCTCGGGGGCTACACCCGCGGGTGCGCTAGCGCGCCCCCACGGATTCTCGGAACCCACGAAGAGATAAAGGCCTCGAAAGCCTCGACGAACTCCAGCCTTCGCGGGATTAAACCTCATCACCGTGAAGGCTCGGGGGCTACTGTCGGGTACCTACAAAAGGGGTACCCCAATCTAGGCCCAAAACTACTTGGCATCAAGGCCCACAACGACATCAACCAGGCACCACAGCCCAGCAAAGGCCCGCCATCGCTATAAGTCTTCGGCGCCCATCCAGCTCGAGGCAAGCGATTACCCTCGAGCGGGGGGTTTCCGTGTCGTTCGAGGCTCAGCGGCCTCGAGGGAGACCCCCACCCTCGAGCGGGTGGTTTCCGTCTCGTTCGAGGCTCGGCGGCCTCGAGGGAGACCCCCACCCTCGAGCGGGTGGTTTCCGTCTCGTTCGAGGCTCGGCGGCCTCGAGGGAGACCCCCACCCTCGAGCGGGTGGTTTCCGTCTCGTTCGAGGCTCGGCGGCCTCGAGGGAGACCCCCACCCTCGAGCGGGTGGTTTCCGTCTCGTTCGAGGGTTGGTGAGCTCGAGCTTGCGATCCAAGCTCGAGCCGGCCTCGCCGGGAACAACGCCCAACGCTCTGCAACCCATCGGAGTCATCATGACGCGGTCAAAAAGCATGGCTCACTGCCCCACGCCATCACCTACTCCCGGAGAGGACATCGGTCAAATCCACTCGCAACAGTGGACTCTGAGCGCCATGCTGCACGACCAGACCTAACCCTGCCAGCAGCACTGTGCCAACCACTCCTTTGACTTTACCCCCCGCCGGACGCGCAGCCACCCTCGAAGGCAGCCTCGAGAGAGACCATGGAACGCCGTACGCAAGTTGCCACCCTCGACGCCGTGAACCGTCACGAGAAGGAAGGACGATACGTCAGTCCCTGCCATGTCGTCAGCAGAGTTGGAAGGCGCGATTCCCGCTCACACAGTGCGCGGCATGGACGAACAGTGCACGCAACGACAAACACATGTACTCGCACCCCGCTCCCCTTGGTCTATAAAAGGGGAAGGGAAGCCCATGCGAAGGGCAACGAGAAGAGCACGAAGTCACGCAGAGAACACGAGTCTCAAGAACACACACACCATAACCCGGGACTTAGGAGCTCATCTCCTTCTCCCACCTTGCTTGTAAACCCCTACTACGAGCAACACGCAACCCGGTGCCTTGCACCACTGCTGGACGTACGGCCCCGTGGCCGGAACCAGGATAAAACCCTCGTCTCCCACTCTCGCCATCGGGAAAGCGAGTGGTTAGCACCGCAATCACTCGTCGGTGCCGGTGCGACCAAATCAGGCACCCTTCGCAGGTTCGTACCACCTCCGTGGCGTCCGCCATGGCAGTGGGCCAGTAGAAGCCTTGTCGAAAGGCGTTGCCTACGAGCGTGCGTGGGGCGGCGTGATGTTCGCACACGCCCGCATGGATGTTGAGGATGAGCTCTTTTCCCTCGGGTATTGGGATGCAGCGTTGTAAGACCTCCGAGGTTCCCCGTCGGTATAGTTCCCCTTCGATGATGAGGAACCGTTTAGCTTTCCTCGCAACGCGCCTTTCCTCCGTTCGATCGTTAGGCAAAACGCCTTGATCGAGCCAGTCGAGGTACGGGCTCCGCCAATCTCGAGGCGTCGGGGCCTCGTCGATTTCCATCGCCTCCGCTTTGTCTTCCTCTTCCGAGCAAGCCTCGTACCCCATGGGCTCATCCTCATCCGCCAAGAGCTCCGCGCTCGTGGGGTCGAGGGCGGCAGCTCAAGTGTCGGGTGCGGTCGAGGCTCGGGCCGAGGTGGCGACGGTAATCGAGGGTCCGTCGATGTCCTTGGCGAACACGTTCGGGGGAACGGTGGCTCGCCCTGACGCGATCTTTGCCAATTCGTCGGCCTCCTCATTATATCTTCGTGCGATGTGGTGGAGCTCGAGGCCGTCGAACTTGTCTTCGAGGTTACGTACCGCCTGGTAGTATGCCGCCATCTTTTCGTCGTGGCAGCTGGATTCTTTCATCACCTGATCAATGACCAGTTGCGAGTCGCCGCGGATGTCGAGGCGCTTAATGCCGAGCTCGAGCGCGATTTTCAAGCCGGCAAGGGGCGCTTCATACTCCGCCATGTTGTTGGATGTGGGGAAGTTGAGTCGCACAACGTATCGAAGGTGCTCCCCGCGGGGTGAAATGAAAAGCAGGACGACGCCGGTCTTCATCACCGACCCATCGAAGTACATTTCCCAGCATTCGAGGCTGGACTTCGAGGGGGGAAGCTGGGTGTCGGTCCATTCGGCTACGAAGTCCGCCAAGGTCTGAGACTTGATGGCTTTCCTTGGCGCATAAGCGAGGGTCTCCCCCATCAGCTCCGTTGACCATTTCGAGATTCGTCCAGAGACCTCACGGTTCTGGATGATTTCGCCCAGTGGGAAGGACGACACGACGATCACCGGGTGAGCCTCGAAGTAATGTCGCAGTTTACGTCGAGCCAACACAATGGCGTAGATCAGCTTCTGGATGTGGGGATACCTCGTCTTGGTCACGGTCAGGACTTCGCTGATGTAGTACACCCATCGCTGGACCGGCAGATAGTGTCCTTCCTCAGTTCTTTCCGCCACTATAACCGCGCTGACGACTTGAGTGGTCGCTGCGACATAGAGGAGGAGAGGTTCGCCCTCTTTCGGCGAGGTAAGGATCGGCGTGTTCGTTAACGCTGTTTTGAGTCGATCGAGAGATTCTTGGGCCTCCGCGGTCCAGGCGAAGTGCTCTGACTTCCTCAAAAGTCGATACAGAGGTAGCCCCTTCTCCCCGAGACGAGAGATGAAGCGGCTTAGGGACGCCAGGCATCCCATCACCCTCTGTACACCCTTTAGGTCGCGGATCGGTTCCATCTACTGGATGGTCGTGACCTTTTCGGGGTTGGGCTCGATGCCTCGTTCGGAGACAATAAAGCCCAAGAGCATACCTCGAGGCACACCGAAGACGCACTTCTCAGGGTTGAGTCTTACTCCGTGTGCCCTAAGGCAGCTAAACACGACCTCGAGGTCGCGTGCCAGGTCGTCCGCCTTCCTGGTTTTTACGACGATATCATCGACATATGCCTCTACGATACGACCTATATGATCCCCGAAGACGTGGAGCATACAGCGTTGGTATGTGGCCCCGGCGTTTCGAAGGCCGAAGGGCATCGTAACGTAGCAGTAAATGCCAAAAGGGGTGATAAAGGAAGTCGCGAGCTGGTCGGACTCCTTCATCTTGATCTGATGGTAACCAGAGTACGCATCAAGGAAACGTAAAAGTTCACATCCCGTCGTGGAGTCTACAATTTGATCTATACGTGGTAAAGAAATAGGACTTTTGGGCATGCTTTATTCAAGCTGGTGTAATCTACACACATTCTCCACTTCCCATTTTTCTTCTTTACTAGTACAGGATTAGCTAGCCACTCGGGATAAAAAACTTCCTTGATGAATTCGGCCTCCAAAAGCTTGCGTACCTCTTCACCGATCGCTCGCCGTTTCACTTCGTCGAAACGGCGGAGGCGCTGTTTGACCGGCTTGGAGTGGGGGCGGATATCAAGAGAGTGCTCGGCGACCTCCCTTGGAATGCCTAGCATGTCGGAGGGGCTCCACGCAAAGATGTCAGCGTGGGCGCGGAGACAGTCGACGAGCACTACTTCCTATTTGTGACTGAGGGAAGAGCTGACCCTCAACACCCTGCCGTCGTGGCTGTCGGGGTTGAGGGGGACAGTCTTGGTGTCCTCAGCGGACGCGAAGCTCCCCGGTTGCCGTTCGTTGGCGTCAGGGGGGCGTGTTGACGATCGCCTCCAGATCAGCTACGAGGGTCTCGTTGAGGGCGAGAGCCTCCGTGAGCTCAATGCTCTCGACGTCGCGCTCATAGGCGTGTTCGACCGTTGGGCCGACCGTGATGACTCCGTGAGGCCCTGGCATCTTCAGCTTGATGTAGGTATAGTTGGGGATGGCCATGAACTTGGCATAGCATGGCCTTCCTAAGATGGCGTGGTAGGCTCCTTTGAAACCTACTACCTCGAAGGTGAGCACTTCCTTGCGGAAGTTTGCCGGGGTTCCGAAGCAGACGGGCAGGTCGATCTGCCCGAGAGTTTGGACGCGTTTTCCGGGTGCAACTCCATGGAAGGAGGACTTGTTGGGCCGCAACTCACTGGTGCTGATTCCCATGAGCTCCAAAGTTGGAGCATATAGGATGTTGAGGCTGCTGCCGCCGTCCATGAGCACCTTGGAGAAGCGCGTGTTGCCAATGACGGGGTCGACGACGAGGGGATACTGTCCGGGGTTCGGGATATGGTCGGGATGGTCTTCGCGACCGAACGAGATGGTCTCTGAAGACCAGTCGAGGTACGAGGGGGTCGCTGGCCTGGCCAGCAGGACCTCCCTGCGTTCCCTCCTCCGCTGTCGAGGTTTTAGGTTGGCTGCGGGGCCTCCCATGATGAAGAACACATGTTCCACTTCGGGGTATCCGTCGTCGTCCTTGCCACCACCGTCCTTGGGCTGACCGCCATCCTTTCGAGGGATGCGGTTGTAAAACTTCCGCAGCATCTCACACTGCTCGAGAGTGTGAGCGACCGCGGTCTTGTGGTACGGGCATGGCTTCTTGAGGAGGTCGTCGAAAATGCCCCCACCACGCGGGGGACCCCGAGGCCCCTTGTGGTTAGGGTCGACCGCGAGGGCCTCATCTTCGACGTCGCCCGGGGCACCCGGAGCTTCTTTCCCTTCTTGCCGTGCTTCCGCTTCTTCGAGGGGCCCTTTGTCTTGTCGTCCTCCACGGACGCTTCCTCGGGACGCTTTCCCTTCTTATCATTAAAAATGGCGTTGGCCGCCTCCTCCCCTGAGGCGTACTTCGAGGCCACCTCGAATAGCCGGTTTGCGTCGGGGGGTGGGCTCCTCCCCAATTTGCACACCAAGCTATAGCATGTGGTGCTCTCGAGGAAGGAGTGGATGATCTGATGGTCGGTGATGTTGGGAAGCTCAGTGCAGCGCTTGGAGAAGCGCCGGATGAAGTCCCTCAAGGATTCGCCGGGTTTTTGTTTGCACCCTCGAAGGTCCCACGTGTTCCCGGGGCGCACGTAGGTGCCCTGGAAATTCCCCACGAAGGTCTCGACCAGGTCGTCCCAGTCGCGGATCCGGTTGGGGGGCAGATGCTCGAGCCATGTCCGCACGGAATCTGCTAGGTGGAGTGGCAGATTGCGGATGATCATGTCGTCATCTGTAGCGCCGCCGAGCTGGCATGCTAGGCGGTAGTCGTTCAACCATACCCTGGGGTCCGTTTCCCCAGAGTATTTGGTGATGGTAGTAGGCTGTCGGAAGCGGGGGGGAATCGGGGCGGTGCGGATGTTGCGACTAAACACCCACGTTCCCGCTGGCTCCGGGGCCTCATCCCGGTTCCACCCAACGTCGGTGCGCCCGCGTTGGTGGGTCCAGGCTCCCTCTCACTGCCTCATTTGGTTCAGCGTGTTGCGGGCGTCGCCATCGTTGATCGCGCCTCGGGTGTCCTGGAGGCGTGATCTCGCGGGCACTCTCGCGGGAAGTGTTCCTGCTTCGGGTGCACGTGGTTCGCTGACGTGGCGTCGCGCCATGTCCCGGTGGGAGTCGCCCCGGGACTGTGCTCGTGCCCTGCCGTTAGGCCGGAGTGAGCGTACCGATGACTCCCCTCCTCGTTCGCCCTTCAAGGCTGATGAGCGTCGAAGGCGGGAGGCTGAGCTCTCGGCCTGCTGTCGGGCGACGTTCTCAACCAACTTTTGGGCCGCGAGATGCAGCTTTCGCCCCTCAGGGGTAGCTGCTTCCGGCATGGCTCGGAGCAGCGCGGCCGCCGCGATGAGCTTTTGGCTCATTCTAGGAGCGAGGTCGTCATCTTTTCCTTCGGCGAGGATGCGGGCCTGAGCTACTCGCCCTGCGCGCCGTGCGTCCGTGCTGTGTTCGTGGCCTTGTTTGGGCGGCTCGTGGTCGGAGCGTGCCGGTGGTGAGACGTCGCCACCTCCCAAGTTGTGGGGGCGAACAACTCGTGGCCAGCGGCTTGGATGCCGCTCGTCCTCGGAAGGCAAGTGGTCCGACGGATCCGGTGGCTGTGCGCCCACTGGATCCGCGCTATCGTTGCTTCCCTGGTCGTCATCCTCGCCATTGTGGTCCGACGTTGATCCTTCGCTGACCCGCCCGTCGCTGATGACGAAACAATCCCTAGTCGGATCATACTCATCATCGGAATAGCCGAAGCAATAATCCGCCGTTGTTTGGAAGGCCAGAAAGGCCTCTGGGTCGCGGAGACCCGAGTAGTCCCAACCAGGGCGCTCATGCTCAAAGGCATATCCATCTTCCGATTCTGTGCGGGAATCGTCGGGCGTCGGAGCGGTGAGGTTGCGTCCCGAGGCCAGATGACGGCCTGGCTGGCCATCATACGCACTCATGGCGATGCGGACGAGCGAGGCGTACGTGGCCGTAGGGCCGCGTAGCCCATAGGGATAGGGACGTGCCGTCGTAGCACGTGGTGCAGAAATGGGTCCCGGGAGGAAGGGAGCAGCCCTCTCCTGTGACCCTGATCGCGGGATCTCCCCTTCCCTTGCGGGAGGGGGATGCTGACGTCGGTGGCGCACCTTGCAGTGCGCGCTCGTCGTACGCGAGGTCCGGGACGTCTCCATCGTCGCGGTGCTGCCAATGGCAGATGAGGAGGCTCCAGTTGGTTGCTTGGTTCCTCCTGGAGGATGCGCATGTGGTAACCATCACCACATGCCTGGAACCGTAAGCTCCCGAACCAGATCTCCTGCCCCACTGGGAGCAGATTGCTCTCGCCCAGCGGGGGCCCGTCCTTGGTCGAAGTTCGCCATCGGGAACGAGGGTTGCGCAGCGCTGGTCCCCTACCTGGCGCGCCAACTGTCGGTGCCTGATTTGGTCACACCGGCACAAACAAGTGATTACGGTGCTAATCCACTCGTTTCCCCGATGGCGGATGAAGAGACAGGGGTTTTATCCTGGTTCCGGCCACGGGGCCGTACGTCCAGCAGTGGTGCTGAGCACCAGTTTCGTGTTGCTCGTAGTAGGGGGTTACAAGCAAGGTGGGAGAAAGAGATGAACTCCCAAGTCCCTGAGTTGGAGGTGTCGTTGGCTAAGTGTTTTTGTGTGAGTTCTGTTGTGTGTATGGCCGTGTGTTGCGTCGCCGCTCGCCTTCCCTTTGCCGTGGCTTCCCTTCCCCTTTTATAGACCAAGGGGAAGGGCGTGAGTACATGTGTTCGTCGTGCTGACGTCGCGAGGTGCACTGTGCCGCCCATGCCGCGCACGATGCGAGCGGGAATCGCGCCTTCCAACTCCGGCTGACGCCATGGCAGTGGCTGACGTGATGTCCTTCCTTCTTGTGACGGCTCACGGCGTCGAGGGTGGCAACTTGCGTACGGCGTCCAGATCGAGTCTCTGTAGCCTCCTTCGAGGTTCGCCTTTGAGGATGGTAGCGCGTCCGAGGCGAGCAAAGTCAGCGGAGTGGTTGGCATAGTGCTGCTGCCAAGTTAGGCGTGGCCGTGCAGTATGGCGCTCAGAAGTCCACTGTTGCGAGTGGATTTGACCGGTGTCTTCTCCGGGGCGTGAGTGGTGGCGTGGCGCAGTGATTCCCCTACGTTTTGACTGCAGAGGAGCGTCATCATGACTTGAGTTGATGAGTCGCAGAGCCTTGGGCGTCGTTCCTGGTGAGGCCGGCTCGAGCTTGGACCGCAAGCTCGAGCTCGCTGAGCCTCGAACGAGACGGAAACGCGCGCTCGAGGGTGAACGTCCCCTTCGAGCTCACTGAGCCTCGATCGTCACGGACATCCCCGCTCGAGGGTGGTCGTCCACCTCGAGCGGGACGGACGCTGAGGAGGAGTTGTTGTGGTGGGCCTTTGCTGGGCTGCAGAGCCAGGCCGACTTCGTTGGTGGGCCTTGTTACCGAGTAGTTCTGGGCCTAAGTTAGGGTACCCTGTACCCGACACTATGGATCATTTCTTGGGATATACGATTATTGCGATCTTCAAATGCCATTGTGCGATTAAGATTCATCCAGATTTTACTTGGATCGCTACTTTTTCACTCCTCAATGAGCAATGGGATCGACAAAGATAAGGAAAGATAGAGTGGCCATGGTTGCAATAAAAAAAGAAGAGCCGTTAAATTATATTACAAGATTTTGATAGGAATTTTAAAGGCAACACCTATAAGGTAGTAGAGTGTTTTCAAGTCCGTGACACTCATAGTTTGGAGCCGCATATTAACGGCCCAGGGACCTTTTTGGCTTCTTCCATCTCTGGCATTAGCTCTTTGATTCTCCATTTACTCCCAGTGCAGGTAACCACTTCCTTGCCCCCATCCCTTGGGCCATTCTCAATGTAAATTTTATTCTCATTAAATGATATGCCATATAGGGAAAAAAATGATGATATGCCTTTCTGAAGAGGGACATGAGTTGAATTTCATAGTGATAAATATGTGCACAATATTACATAGACTATAAAACCATGGTGTAACTCTGTTGAGAGAAGTTTGTTTCATCTCTATACATTTATCAGTTTTCATTGGTCATTCGGATAGAATATTTAATTATTATGCTATATAGTAACCGTGAAATGAAACTTTAATTAACAGGTATATTTTCATCCATCGACTCAAAGACTATCGTTTAAAAAAACTAGCAAAGGCGCACGTGCGACACGCACGTGATATAAATGATATAACTCAAGATAATTAAAAAATCAGAGCGATTTAAAAAAATATTTAGTGGAAACATTCTCCAACCCGCCATTTTGATGGGTTTACAACCCCTCCCATCTCCTTTGGCCTTTATTGATGGGGTCCAACGTGAGGGGTACGATAGATCAGATTTCTATGAGAAATGTTTTCAAGATATGCGCTGGCATGAACGTATTATTTTTTTAAAGTATAAACCAGAATTAAGAATTATCGGAAAAAACTATCTTATATTCACATTATGGAAGGATAAAAAACAAAGTGGTACCAAACAACTCGAGCTGTCTCTCCGATGATTTATCTCACTTCAATCTCTATATTAATCTTCCGCAACTCTATAATTTCTTTAGTTTACAATCTCGTGTTGTCCCATATGTTATATGTTTTTGCTTTTTATTTATTGTTTTATTCAAAAACTTATCTTCTCCGCTGCGTGGTTACTTTTTCTCACTCATAGCTGCTATCGTTCTCATGGCCATACTGCTTGCCAAGTTTGGCCATGCCGCTCAAAGCAAAAAGCTCTACCGCTGCTATCGTTCTTATGGTCATAGCTGCTATCGTTCTCATCGTCATTCCCTGTGGAGGTTGATCCCCTACGCCGAATGTGAGACAAGCGATGATCGGCGAGAAAAACACAATTTTCGGATCAACACGACAACGGGTCAGACAACGTTTCACTTGCCGTTTCGATGTGGGTCCAACACGTCAGCCACTCAGCAGCAGAGCAGAGGGTCCCAGCTGTTGGACACATCTTCTTCCTGGCGAGCGGCGCAACGCACGCAGACTTAGAAATTTAATTGCCGGTGATTCACAGAGCACCTCCACGCATTCAAAATTGAGTTAGCAAAACCAGATACACATCGAGCTAACCATGGATTGATTTGAAGAAAAAAACTTAAGAAATCCATATCCATTTGCATTGAATCGGATCAGATAGTTGCCCACTAATTAAACTCGAGACAGGGGAGATACACGGACGGCTTGCCTGCGGGCCCGAGCACGCCGCGGCTCGAGCAGCCCGCTCCGGCAGGGGGCGCCGCCGGGGGCCGAGGTCGCCTATTCCAGGCCATGAGGCTCGCCGGGGTTCGAGCTTGCCGCAGACGGGCCGAGCTCGCATTCGTCATCAGTGGCGCCTCCAACTCTCAGCCAGTGGGCACCCTGCGGCAGGGTCGGCGGCGGCGCGGCTGCGTGGGTGCCATGGCAGCAATGGGAGGCGACGATGAGGTGCCACGGGCACCCTGCGGCATCTCGCGGACATGAGCCATAAAAGAAGATCCCATAGCATAAAAGAATAAAATGATTTCGCGAAGGAACTAATTTTGGCGAAACTAAAATAGATTTCGGTGGGTAGAAAAAATATAGGTATCAAAACAAATTTAATTTTGACAGATTCATTTTCTAAATATAAGTTTTGATGGGGTTGACCCTCTTCCCACTTTCATTGACCCTTACATACATGTAGATCCGACGTAAGGGGTATTATGGATCCAGATTGGGTGACAAACGTTTTCAATTTAAACGATAGAAAAGGACTCAAAGACTATAGTCGCGACGTCGCCCCGGCCCTACTACAGTACTACTTGCCCAACTGCCCTGAGCCCCTGACTCACCACCCGCGTCGGCACTCGGCAGCACCACGTCAACTAGGCCGTCTCCTTTCCAAACGAGCACAGAGTCAAACCAGACGAGTGAGGACCGTGTGCCGCCGCAAAGACTCCGCGGTCGCAAGCCGCCGCATGTCTCGCTCCCCCGCAGGGCAGGCTGCAGGCCGCAGCCCGCAGGGATGGTGGTTTCGACACCCCAAGCGGCGGCAGGCGCCAGGGGTCAACGGTAGATCGCACCGCCGCCCAGCATATGGATGGCGGCGCCAACAACCAGCCTGACTGAGCTTTCTTCTCCCTTCTCACAGGTATGCCTCTCTCTGCCCTCTGATCTACGCTTACGTCCGAGCCCAACGACTATAGTGATCTATTTGGTTTTGCTGCGATCTGATCTACCATAGGCTTGTTAAGTTGATCAATCCATCACGGGATCCGCTTCCACAGATCTCACTCAGATACAGATTGCCGTCATGGTGATGACAGAGCGGGATACATATTCAGTAATCTTCCTGTGGCTTCGTTTACTTGCATGATTATCTCCTATTTGGTACTCGGAAGTTGTATATCTGGAGCTATGAAATCGTGGGAAATAGTCGCACGGTCCTGGCTGAACCTGCATCTCTATGGTTTGCACCTCAGTTTTTTTCAGACGGGAGGGCTAACATCACATTTGGAGTGTGCACCTCATAGATCTTACACTATTTACTAGTATGTGTCTAGGTGATCTGGAATGCTGAGTTGTCTCCCTGCCTGCGTTTGATGGTTGGGAGGTTCATCCTCGACAAAGGAGAGAAGTTATACCTCAGTTGAATATGGTTGTTGCAAGCCTGCAACTGCAAGCACCAAGTGAATGTAGCATAGCCTATGGCCTTACATGCTGTGTGTTTCTAGATTTTTTTTCTTCTTCTGGGTGTTATCTTGCCCATACAGTTCTTTGCAACTAGATAGGTCTGTAATCAGCAGTGCCACTCATTTTTGCCTCCACTCGTTTATAATCTTACATGCCTAATCTGAATGCAGGATTCGTATCCACCAATAAGTTTTATGTGTTGCAGAGCTCTGCTATCATATACTGCTTGTATCTACTCTAGCCAGACTACAATTTTGAACTGATAGGCTGACTGCCGATTCAGTGTTGTGCTTTATTTTTTGGTGAGATTACTTTTAATGTTTATGCATATGCCCTTCACACCAACCATATTTATAATGTGGCAAAACATTAATCTTTCAGCTTTTGGATGTCAGTAATCCATACTAGCTTTGTCTGCCGGCTAGTGCCTGAATGCGGATACCAGACATATCAAAAATAGGATGTGTTGTAAGACAGCAGTGGTCATATAGCGAAGTGGATATCGCGTTAGATTCCGAATCTAAAAGTCGTGGGTTCGAATCCCACTATGATCATTGTCTTCAGGTTTTTCTTTCCTTGCATCTGCATTTTTTTTACTTTTTAGACAGCGACATTTTGGCATTAACCTCAAGAATGTGTTTCTGCTCACTCTCTTGTGAACAGGTGGTCCCATAAAGGTTGATGTCTTCGGTGAGAATTGTCACGGAGTGCAGAAGTGTTGCCAGTGCTCACCTTTCGTGGACCGCATCTTCGTCTACTTGCATGTAGATATCCATGCTTGCATGCTGTTACTAATTAGTTTGATACCTTATAATTTAACTTAGGTAACCTGCTTGTAACTGACTAACCGGTGCCTAATGTTGTTAACCTTGTGTCCTATGGAAGATGAGAGCATTCCATCATGGAATAGCTTTGCTTCAAGATAGTCCATCTCCATCATTATCTGAAACTTGTGGCTGGTACAGCATTATAGTTCTGTATTGTTAATTTGATCGTTGTAAATTTGTAAAAATATAGTCCTCAAATTTGGCAAAGTTCCTTGCAGTTTATATATGATGTTTTGACATGTCAGATATGATGCAGACTGCCCACAGTTTTATTTCAAATCTCTGCTGAATTGTCGCAAGCACCAAATGAGCTGCAACCTGTATCTTTCAGGATGCAGTTTCCCAAAGCAATAAAGTTGGTTAATTACAAGGATTCAAGAAATTTTAAGATAAATTCGAAGAGCCAATTCTGCAACCAATTGCACTGTTCCACAGATTTGTTCTACGCTAGAAAATGCCGCAGGCATGAATTGCGTCATTTTATACCAGGTTCACCACAAAAAAAAAATGATAAATGGCAGCATTTCAAGTTTATCAACATTGGTAGCCCAAGCCACACGATACAACCGAACCATTAGAATAGGCGACACGTCCCAGTGCATTTCTGGAGACAAACGGTAAATGGAAAATATACAAGACGCTGAAATCAGATGGACCATTTGAGATCGACAGCAAAATCTTGCAGCCTAACATGGCATGGTTAGCTTCCACAGTACTTCTATGTTCTTCTTCAGAGCATTTCCTGTGACTTCCTCACAATGCGCCTAACCTTTTTCTTAAATTCATCCCTCTTCTCCCTCCATTCCTTCTGCATGAGAAATAAAAAGTATTACTTCAGCAACTACACTTTGCACCATTGTCATTGCAGCAACACATGAGAAGTCCTATTGCAACAAACACAAACTACACAGGGTTGGTACTTGTTCTTGACCGTAACAATAGGTGGATAAACTATGAATGAGTGAATAACACATCCCTGTCCAATATAATTATGATAATATGAATCCATGATGTTTTGGAACAGTAGCACAAGGTATTTGGGAACATTCAGCACTAAATTTTCAATACTGAACATTGAGCACATAGTAATGATTTAGGTAATGCTAGGCATCAAGACAAACTTCTCAGTGCACTTCTCAGTGTTGATCTCATTTTAGCATTAGCATTATATCTTCATGTTATACAAAAAAATAATGGTCATTTATGACTATGAATTAGTGGTAAAAAGGACAGTAGGACTAGGACACAAACATCGAGTATCTGGATACTATATTCCCAAAAGTAAATTGTCTGGTGAACTTACAGCTGCCTCAATATTGGCTGGTGACTCGTCATTTGGACTAGAGAGCATCGAAATAATGCTCAAAACTATACTTTCAACCTGCAAATAGAAAACAGTCATCAATTCAGCAGCTCGTGAAAGGATAAAAATAAATATTCAGCACTTGAATAAGCCTGCCTCTTGAAATCCCCTTGGAGACCAAAACACAGCATTCTTTAGCTATCCAGTTAAAGCTAGTAAAAAATCTAGAATAATTGCTCATTCTCACACAAGAATACATGTCAAGTTAGCAAAGCAACTGAGTGCAAGGCAATCAGCAAATGCAATAAACTCTTCAAGACCAGATGATGAATCCAAAAATCAGGAGCACCATTGAATAGGATTCTCTCCCTTGCTTACTGAAGCATGGCATCAGGCTATGACAAAATTTCGATACAATTCGCTGGCAACTAGCAGTCATAAACCATCGTATCATAACCAGATTCAAGATTTTAAGGATCTACCAGAGAACTTCTGAATGCTGTTTTATGACATATGTCAGTAAATTTAGTTACTAAAAGGTTTCCATGCAGAATATCTCGATGGGATGGTAGTAATGCTAGGGGGGGCATTGAAAATGGAAATGAAAAATGTTTAGCACTGTAGACATTGTATACAGAGCCATACTGTGTGCACAGGAGTCCAACGCTCGCTAGCAAGCTCGTAGCCGTTGGGATCTTCACCAGGTGGATGGAGAATAGATATGCACACCCGACCATCTGGATAAACTGGCAATTTTCCAAATATTATATGTGATGTCAGATATCAGAATTGTGGATCAAGTATAAATAAATGTAAAATTTTACAGCAATAGAAAACTGACCATTCGGATGCCACATCTCAGAGGTAAATCTGACTGATGGCGGGCTGTTTGGGTAATTCTGTGGGAAGCTCATTATTGCGTTAAAGTACCCTCCATCACTGCAAAATGAAGGTTAACATTAGTGCCTCACTCAGACGATACATAACGTACTAACTACATGACTGTACCAAGAAAACAGTTCAAAGATACAACATCAGCAAATCAACATTTTAACTTTAAGGTATGTTAGTAGTTCAAACAGTGTAACTAAGTTTATTCATTTAGAACTCAGAACACATGTCTAATTAACAAGCCTGTCATCAAGAAAACAAGCTCTTCAAAGCCAATAAAAGAAACCAAGGAATGCATTGAAGCTAGAAATATATTGATCACAAATATCCAAACTCCTGAAGATATTTTTAGGTGACACTTGATTTTCCTTACAGTACTCTGTTTTGTTTGCAACAAAGTAAACTTACATTTCAGAAGTACAATTTGGTCTGCAAACGTCCAATTCCATATAATCAATTTGAAATATGAAGCAGGAAAAGAAACTGATAGATAAAAAAAAAAAACCACAGCCACACTATTTCAGATTAATTAGCAAAATGTATCAGAATAAAAGCCAAATTGCTTTACTTGCCATGCTTCAGGTAATAGCAGGTTATTCAACTGCATGCTCTCTCGGTCTCTCCATAGAGAGACAGCAGTTGTGAACATAACATGTTCACAACTGTGCATGTACACTTAGTTACCACCACTAGTGTTCCTTCAAATATATCATAATATCAGAGTATCAGGCTGTCATTTATTCAAGTGTTCTTTGTGTGTGTGCGTAACTCCACAAAATAATAGGCATAACTACAACATATGGTGGTCATTCTAGTTCATACTGTAGTAGAGTTATTAGTAGTCAGTGAATTCACTTAGAATTCGTCGGTTTATCCAACCAGAAAGACGGCGTCTTCAATAAAAAGTTCTGCTCAGTCACCAAATGGTTTGACGAAATTGAGATGTAAATTCAGGTGTCACTAATTGAGGCAAGTGCTGCAAATTTATTCATTACAAAATCAAGGAAGGCAAAGTAACCCTGAAGAATTTTTTTTCCCAGATATAAGGCAAACCAAAACGATAAGGTGTAGAGAGAATCGGACTCACTATAGGGTGTCAGGCGGGCCGATGATGGTGACCTGCCACTCGAACACGTTGCTGTCGTCGACCAGGCCCGCCGAGAACCCATCCACCGGGTGCTTCGCGAGATCTGCGGCAAACAACAACACAACACAAAAAAAACCAACAACAAATCGATCAGCCAATCAATCCGCAGAGGGGAACAGAGAAAATCTAGCGGAAACAGAGGCAGGGATGCTCAAGCGGGGCCGCACCTCTGAGCTGCTTCTGGAGGAGGAGGCTCGCCTGGCTGGTGGTGGCCGCCATGGGAGGGATCGGTGGGGCGGTGGCCGGGGCTAGGGTTTTGCGGCGCGCGGAATGATTCGTGCTCTCGGGACGCGGTGACGCGAACTGATGGGCGCCGCGGGCGCCTTATTTATAGACGTTCAGGCGACGAGCGAGGAGAAAATGGGAATCCGGAAGGAGAGGAGGGGCGAGCGGTGGGGCGGAAGGGAGAGGGAGAACGAGAACGAAGCGGTGGTTGACTAGTACGGTGGCGCTTTGCCTCTGCGGCTCTGCTTCTCGCCTTCTCTACTCTGCTGCTACTTCCCCGTGGGATATCCGATTTTATCGTCAAGAGTCCGTTTGGAAAAAAGGACTTCGTTTTGTTTACGATTTCAAACTCTTTCATAAAACAAGATATACCAGTACTCCTATTACCGTTAGAGGGAATCGTTTCTTAAACAAAATCGGCCACGAGCTCTCGCGGTCGTTTTGGTTCACGAGAACTCTACCAAGTGTACACTTCGAACTTGTAGCCCATTATACATAAATACATGACGGAAGCTATAAGGTCATAATAAAAAAGAATCAATATTATTAAAAATGGTATATGACCATATAAATGTGTTTGCCTACATAAGCAATGACGTGTTAAATAGTGTTACTAGGTCTAGATATACATTGTAGTTTCGGTTGTGGCTTTATATGCAATTTAGGTTCCGACTCAACCACGAAGGTCACGCGGTTACCCTACAGCGTGCCAAAGTGTCTTACCAAAGCTAAAGTAGCTTTCAGAGAGAGAACGTGGAAATGTTATCAGAAAGAAGGAGAAAGATGACACATATATTAGTTTTCTTGAAGCTATAGTCACGAGGACTGAAAAAAAATGTTTGTCGATATCGTAGCACCTTTTTTTCTCAAACGTACAACAAAATCTTCAGTTTTAGGCGCTTGCATTGGACCTGTCCTTGTAGCTAGGCTAAATCAAATTTTGCATCGCAAGCCGATCATCTGTATAGAAAATACACAAGCATTCCACGGCAAGTACCCCATGTTGACCGCTGGATGAGGAATATTGTAAATAGACAAATTCTTACCCTTCTTGGGAAAAAAAAAGGCTGAACGATTGGAGGAAGGTTGGAAGCTTGTAATCACCGCCCCAAGCCGCCTCCACGGAATGGCCGACATGCTGTTTCTGCCTCATGAACACAGAATAATGAAAGGATGCGGTCATCTTATTAAAAAAAAGGTCTAAATTTACTTAAAAAAAAAGGTCTAAACGTGCCCGGCCATTGATCTTGCATGCTTTTTTATTTTATATACTTGAACTTGCATAGTTGCATGCTTTGGCCATCCCCCGCGATTGACTACTCGTTTTTAAATATGGATCGGAGGAGCCTCACTTGGACACTGCCTTGTTCCTGATCCTGGCCAAGTGGGCAACCAGCCATCAACGCCCGGCCAGGCAGGAAAGGCTGAACGGCCGAGCCACCAAGCTCGCGCCCTCGCGGGGACGGGCGCCAGAGCCAGACGCCGCCGACGGCAACGCGCCGAGGTGACGCGAACCGGACCAACGTTTCGGGCAAATGGGCCGACAAAGCTGGCGCGCGTGCGCGGCGCGGTGCATCAGGACACCATCGCTCTAGCTAGCGCTCCCCCACCCGTCGTCCACCATCGCTCTGCCCACGCCGGGTCGCCGGCCAGCGCCCAAATGATGATACGCCGACCGCCGCGCCGTGCCGTGCCGTGCCGTGCCGTGTGCTCCCCCTCGCGTTCGGCAGACGCGTACGGGGAACGGAAGCTTCGGGTTGCGAATCGGCAACTTGCTCGCGCCCGTGAGGGAGCCCACCACGTCGTGCTCGTTGTTGCCTTGCCTCGTTGCGTGCCACGGCTAGCTGGTGGTGATCAAGGTGTTCGTTCCTTCTCGGCTAAGTTTGTCCATATCATCATCGTAGCTTAGGCAAACGCCCACGTCCGATTTCCATCCAATTCCTACGTAACCAGTAGCATAACCAAACTTTGTTCCTCTCCTCGAGCTCTTGTGGTAATTGTGCCAGACTCCTTTTTCGGTGCAAGAATATCGACAGGGACATTCCAGCCAGAGTCACAGATGCTCATGATCAGCTAACCTCCAACTACAGTCGCCAGCCGAGAGCCGGCCAAAGCCTACTACTACCTCCATGAGAAACACACATCTCTGACGGATCTAGCCTAGGTGCGGAGCGAATGAAATCTAGCGCAAAAGGACGCCACTTTCGCATCCCAAAACGTTAGCCACTGTGCGTTACCAAAAACTACAATATCAGCACAGGCACGGCCGCTTTCCACAGCCAGCGACGACAGGACAGCCGTCGGTTCCGCCGGACGGCCCCAGGGCCACCACCGGTGCCGACCTGGGCCAGAGCGCGACATTGAAGCATTGAACATTCGGGGTTCCGCATCGGCCTGATCGTACGACTCAAAGTCGCACGCTTCGGGCCACCAATAGTGCGGTCTCCGGCGACGCCGGTGGACCGGACCACGCTAAAAGGCCGCAGAGGCAGAGAGATCCTCTCGCCCCCTCTGTCTTGGTCGTTCAGAGCAGGTATAATAAGGCTGCGTTTAGATTGGGGAAAGATTCCTCGAAAATACACTGTTCACCAAAAAACACTATAGATGAATAGTGTTATGTGAGTAGAAGGGATGAGATGAATAGTAAAAAGTTGGATGAATAGTGTATTTTTGTGGGAACTAAACGGGGCCTAAGAGCAAGGTTAATACACGTCCGCAGCGGGCTGCAAGAGGGCTCAGTAGTGGTGGGACCCGCCAGCATTCATCGCAGAGCAGGGGACCTGGCGAATAGCAAATCCCGCAGGCCCTCTTCGCCCGCTCGAGGGGGCGTTTTGGCCGTCGCCCGCTCTCTTTCCTCGTTTTTCCTCGTTTCTCTCTTCCACGTAGGATACAGCCCACTCTTAGCTCTTTATAATACTTGCTCTAATGAGCGAATAGCCGGCGAGATCCTACGTGTGAGTGCTCTAATGAGCGAGTAGCCGGCGAGATCCTACGTGAGAGAGAGAGAAACGAAGAGAGAGAACAGAGCTGACGTCTCGCGACGCGCCCAGGCAATGCGGGCGAAAACCAATCAGAAGTTGCTGCCCGCTGCTGCCTTTTCTGCTATTGGCCCGGATTATTGTTGCGCATTAAATGCTTGCGGGCTCCACCCTTGCTGCATGCCAGATCAGTGCAGGAGACGCCGGCGAGCGGGCGTAACCATTAAACCTGCTCTCACGCACACCGAATCTAGCCGGGACGTCAAGGCAAAAGGGGGTCGTATCTTTTAGTGCTCTTTATAATCAGCAGCCTCTCAAACCTGACGGCATCGGTTGCCAGTGCTAGGAAAGGGGCAGGCTCGGCTCGGCTCGGCATGATTAGGATACGGTGGGAGCAATCAGCAATGCAATGTGACAACGTCTGCTCGGTTGGAGTTGGACCCTTGGACGGTGGACTGACATCAAAAGACCGATGCTGATGTGCTCGCTTAGCGACAACGGAAGACTCCATACGATCAATCGTAAGAATGGTATAATCCGGTATCAATCCACATCAGGTAATGAGCCATCTGCTCCACAACTCGGTGGACTGCCTCTGCAGCAAAAGATTACTGCAATGCAGAGACCACCGTACCCGCCCCAGCCAGGCCACTGAAAGCAAAAGAATGGTAAACATGCTCTGAGCCCATAGGAAGCTTAGGCTATTTCCAACCCAAGACACTAGTTATAGTGTCCATAAGATCTATATCAGTAAGAAACTAGCACTAGACACTACCCTTCCAATGCAAACACCACTAAGCAATATTTTAATTTAATGCTGCTCACCTCTCATTATGTCTTGGATAGTGTGTAGAAACCATGTCTCATGCAAGACCCAGTTTCCTCTTCTTTCTTTATTTATTTCTTTGCCACATCATCTTTTATCCTATGTGACAACTCATTTAATTCTATGGACACCATCCTAGTCATTGGGTTGGGAATGGCCTTACCTTCATTCATTTTGTTGGCCCACACCTAAAATGGGTCCGATTGAACCACAGGCCCACAGCAAAACAACAATGGGCTGCTTTCAGTGGTTGGAATCTGTTTCCTAAGTTTTTCGATCTCGAAAACAGCAGCAAACACTACACATTCCAATGGCTAAAGTACAAAGCTCCTAATTACTATAAAAGAATGTATATATTTTTTCCCACATTTTTTTGAATGCCCGCACTCGACGCCAAAGTTTCCAAAATCTAGGAAGTCCAAAGCTACAATAGAATCCTCCGGCAGAAATGAAATGTTTACATGTTCCTGTCATTCAAAACGTATGTTGGACAGTACATGGAGGAAACCGAAAGGATGGAGAGGCAGAAATGTTGAATCTCCCAACAACTACGATTACAATTTCAAACAACGCGGCTCCCACCTTTTCACAATGTTGAGTGCTGACACTGTTTGTTTGCTTACGACCGTGTTCTTATCCTCTCCATAGGGACCACTCAAGTTCGTAGTTTCTCCTATAGCAGTGCTATTACCTATAGCAAGTTCTGCGTGCAGACGGGCAGTCACGCCGCTCATGCCTTTCACCGCTTCCGATGCTCTGCGTCCTGAAGCTTTGCTCTACCGTCACTCCGTGAGCCACGGGGATGATGGACCAAGCTTTGTGAACCGGCTCATATGTCCAACCTTAATGATCCTGAAGGACATAAGGTGTGTCAAAGAAAACGAAAATGCATGCATCATGCGTGCTAAAGTCTGTTACCAATGTTTATGCCGTCAATTGGAGACACTTTGTATGTGAAAAAACAAAAAGACTTGCTGCTAAACCTCAAATGCAGGAGCTGCCATTGCCATCGAGATCGAGTTGATGACAATCCAAAGTTCAAGTCCGTTGATCTGCAGGAACTTTAACCTGTGATCCGGACCAGCGACGCCGCGGGCGAAAGTTGCAAAACGAAACAAAGAACCTGTTTAGTCGTTGGAGAAGAAAAAGAATTTTTTTTTGAGAACTGTGTTTTGTGAGTGGGATGAATAGGAAAGTTGAAGGGAATCGAATAAGAACTTTTCTGGGAAGCGTGTTTTGAGAGGTAAATAGGAAAGCGTGTCTTGAGAGGTAAATAGGAAAGATGAAAAGATATTTTGGAAGTAACATGGCCAAACCAACGATCCAAAAGCCAGTGGTAAAGCTGCTGAAAAAAAAATGGAACGGGAAAGCGACAAGACGGCACCAGTCACCAGTTACCAGAAGCAGTGACTGATCTGAGAGACAGGACGGCCGAAGCACGGAAGGGCCAGGAGACATTAACATGGGCACTCGAGAACGCGTGGGCGAAGTTCATGAGCAGAGGAGGCGCAAAGCACTGATGTCTCGATCCGATCATCGGAGTTGTTTAGTGCACCATTTTACGTTTGCCTATCCAAGAAACATTGCGTTTTTGTTTGCCTTTCATTAGCAGTTCGTGGTTTTTCCAACCAAATCCACCTCAAAATAACCCAATGCACTTCAAAGAATCATTCAACATCTGAACATACACAAGCGACCATTACTCATCATCTACTAAACGACGTTTATTCCAGACTGCAAACTGAGCAGCGACACCATTACACCAGTCTTACGCCCAGAACGCACACACATCCAACGGGCAGAGTACCTACAGAGCACACGACCAAACCACACCAAATCGGGCACAGAACGAAGCACGAACTAAACCAACACACGCACACCGAAGATCCTACTCGCGACACTTGTTGAACGCACAGCGACGGCGCACGCGCGCGCGCCCACCTCCTCTGCTCCGTCGATCTAGTGGCAGAAGATGACCTTGAGCTCGCGCGGCGCGGAGCACTCGTGGGTGAGCGATGGGCTGTCGTGCGCGTAGGTGAAAGCCTGCGGGCACTCGCGCTTGAAGAACTCCGAGTACTTGGAGGCGCGGCAGGTGCGCGGGCTGTTGTACATGTTGCGGCAGCAGAGCTCGTCGGTGCGGAACGCCTCGCAGCCGCTCTTGCACGCGAGGACGCTCCCCGCCGGCGACCGGAGCTGGAGCTCGCCGGGGCACGTCTCGGTGAGGTTCTTGCGGCAGGCGAGGACGGGGCAGTTGCCGTGGCCCTCGTGTGGGGTCACGGAGAGCCCCACGTTGAAGCCGTCCACCACGCTCACCCCGTACGAGGTCTGGTCGCTGCCGCTGTGGTGGAGGTTCACCTGAGCCAGCGTCGCCGGAGCAGCGCCGCCGAGCCCGCCGCACTGGAGACGCCCGCCGCAGTCGCCGGTGGCGCAGTGGAGCTGCGCGCCGGAGGCCGTGCAGCCGGTGCGGGCCCAGATGCGGCCGGACCAGGGGTGGGTCGGGGCAGGGAAGGACTTGTGGGAGAGCGCCGGGAGGAAGAAGCCGCCGCCCTCGAGCACGTCGTGGCCGGAGTTGGCCTGGATGCCCGGCCAGACAGGGAAGGGGCAGTTGTTCACCACCGTCAGGGTCATCGGGGCGTAGTCGGCGGCGACCAGGAGGCCGCAGCCCAGGAGGGAGGTGGCGAGGAGCAGGAGCTTGGGAGAAGCCATGGCTGCTAGCTGGTTGGGTTCCAGATCACGAGCAGGTCGTGACTTGTGGCTCGTGACAGGCGAGGAGCCAGGGGTTTTAGGTGGTTTTATAGGACGTGGTGCGGTGGTGGAGGTGGTCTCGATTCTGGAGTGGGCGTGAGGGCGTCGTGGGTTTTGTTTCGCTCGGGCCGTTTGCGAACAGGTGCGGGCGTGTCCGTGTTTCGAACTCTCGATGCATCGTCTGCCTACAACAATCCACACTTTTTGCATGTAAATATGTAATGTTACACGTTTACGAATATTTGTTGTACTTCTGATCTATTAAATGAAATAGATATAATCTTTGTGCCCGTTAGTTCCTAAAAAAATATTTGTGTCATGTGAATGCTCACTTGTTTAAAATGGATTCAAAGCTAGGTTCCAAATATTGGTAATGTTTCAAACAACGCTTATCCGTTCTGCTATGTACTCTACGGCCTACAATCATGCTTGACAATACTTATCTTCTCGGCCGTGTTACCCTGGGGCCTAACGTCATGTCAGTTCTCAAAAGTTACTACTACCTTGACCTCACCTTCTCAAAGCAGCTTTCTACAAACAAGCAAACAAAGGGTATCCAAAGCTGACCTCGCATCAGTTTTACAGTTTATAGACCTGCTTTTGGATTTATCAATTTGTGTGCACGCTACTCCACAACACAAACAGATAGTATGTCTGTAGTATAAACGGCAACCCTTCTGAAGTAAGGATTCCGGTTAAGGTAGCAGCTGGCTGCCATGCACGTCTTGTTTACATCCAAAAGTTCTTTGACACTTTACTATTTATCCCTCTTAGAAAATATGTTTTCTAGAAAAGATTTTTTTTAACTTCTTTTAACTTTTCTATTCATCATTCTCAACTTTTCTATTCATCCCTTTCACAGAGCATGCTTTCTAAAAAGGTTCTTTTCCTCCTCCCAAAACAAACACACCCAAAGTTTCCGTTGGCAACGGCGCAATGCATTCAAAAGGCTGTCATCATCCCCTTATATCCTGCGTCGTCCTGCCTTTCTCCTGATCGTGGAACGTTGGAAGCACAGAGCAGGAAAGCTTGTGTGGCTGTTTCCGTGTGCAAACACTGGCCTGTGGATAAGCACATGGAGACGCCGCTAGACATGGCACGAGCTCAGGCGCAGGGCTGGGAGAGGCACGGGGGAAAGAGAGGCGTGTCAGCTTTCTCGGCACGACGATTCCTGTGGTGCGGCATGGCAGCGGCAGCGGCAGCGGCCGCGGCTTTTCGCATGGTTGGGTTGGATCGCTGAATGCCTGAGGCCGTGTTTAGTTACAAAAGTATATTTTACTTTCTATTCATTCCCCTCACAGAACACGCATCTCCAAAAATTCCTTTTTCACCTTTCCTATTCATCCCCTCACACAACACGCATTCCAGAAAAAAAGTACCTTTTCCACTACTCAACTAAACACCCCCTGAATCTGAAAGCATGGACTGCGTTTAGATTCATGAAAAAAATACTTCTCCAACAATTTTTTTTTATTCATCCCACTCACTGTCGGGTACCTACAAAAGGGGTACCCCAATCTAGGCCCAAAACTACTTGGCATCAAGGCCCACAACGACATTAACCCGGCTCCACGGCCCAGCAAAAGCCCGCCATCGCTACGAGTCCTCGGGACCCATCCAGCTCGAGGTAAACGACCACCCTCGAGCGGGTGGTTTCCGTCTCGATCGAGGCTCGGCGGCCTCGACCCTCACCCTCGAGCAGGCGGTTTCCGTCTCGTTCGAGGCTCGGCGGCCTCGAGGACGACCCCTACCCTCGAGGGGGTGTTTTCCGTCTCGTTCGAGGGTCGGCGAGCTCGAGGACGACCCCTACCCTCGAGGGGGTGTTTTCCGTCTCGTTCGAGGGTCGGCGAGCTCGAGCTTGCCATCCAAGCTCGAGCCCGCCTCGACGGGAACAGCGCCCAACGCACTGCGGTTCACCAGAGTCGTCACGACGCGGTCAAAAAGCAGGGCTCACTGCCCCACGCCATCACCTACCCTCCGGAGAAGACATCGGTCAAATCCACTCGCAACAGTGGACTCTGAGCGCCATGCTGCACGCCAGACCTAACCCTGCCAGCAGCACTATGCCAACCACTCCTTTGACTTTACCCCCCCGCCGGACACGCTGCCACCCTCGAAGGCAACCTCGAAGGAGGCCACGGAGGCTCGAATTGGACCCCGTACGCAAGTTACCTACCCTCGACGCCGTGAACTGTCACGAGAAGGAAGGACGATACGTCAGTCCCTGCCATGTCATCAGCAGAGTTGGAAGGCGCGATTCCCGCTCACACAGTGCGCGGCATGGACGAACAGTGCACGCAACGACAAACACATGTACTCGCACCCCGCTCCCCTTGGTCTATAAAAGGGGAAGGGAAGCCCAGGCGGTCAGAAAAAAAAACGAGAAGAACACGAGTTCATACACACTCTAGAACACGCACACCACACTGCATGGGACATGGGAGCTCATCTCCTTCTCCCACCTTGCTTGTAAACCCCTACTACGAGCAACACGCAACCCGGTGCATAGCACCACTGCTGGACGTACGGCCCCGTGGCCGGAACCAGGATAAAACCTCGTCTCCCACTCTCGCCATCGGGAAAGCGAGTGGTTAGCACCGCAATCACTCGTTGGTGCCGGTGCGACCAAAACAGGCACCGACAGTTGGCGCGCCAGGTAGGGGACCAGCGCTGCGCTGCTCTCATTCCCGATGACGAACTTCGGCGAAGGACGGCCTCCGCTGGGCGAGAGCAATCTGCTCCCAGCGGGGCAGGAGATCCGGTTCGGGAGCTTGCGGTTCCAAACATGTGGCGACGATTACCACATGCGCATCCTCCAGAAGGATCCCAGCAACCAACCGGAGCCTCACCATCAGCCTCCGGCGAAACCGCGACGGCGGAGTCGTCCCGGACCACGTGCACGACGAACGCGCGCCGCGAGGCGTGCCGCCGACGTCGGCGACCCCCATCCCACAAGGGAAGGGGACGTCCTACGGTCAGGGTCACAGGAGAGGGATGTTCCCTTTCTCCCAGGGCTCATGTCTGCATCACGCGCCACGACGGTGCATTCCTATCCCTACGGGCTACGCAACTCCGCGGATGCGTACGCCTCTTCCATCCGCACTACCATGAGTGCAAATGGCAACCAACCTGGTTGTCATCCAGCCTCGGAGCAGGATTTCACCGATCCATTGCCCGGCGATTCTCGCACGGAGTCCGATGATGGACACGCATTTATGCGTAGACACCCCGGTTGGGACTACTCGGGTCTCCGCGACCCAGAGGCCTTAATTGCCTTTCAAACAGCGGCGGATTACTGCTTTGGGTATTCCGACGATGAGTATGACCCAACCAGGGAGTGTTTTGTCATCAACGACGGACAAGCCAGCGAGGGGTCGACGTCGGACGACGACGGCGGGGGTGACGACCAGGGGAACGACGATGGCATGGATCCGATAGGCGTGCAGCCATCGGACCCATCGGATCACTCTCCTTCCGAGGACGAGCGAGATCCGCGCCACCTGCCACGAGTTAGCGATGACGTCTCGCCACCGGCGCGCTCCGACCGCGAGCCGGGCAAGCGAGGCGACGAGCACGCCACGAACGCACGACACGCGGGACGAGTGGCCCAAGCCCGCATCCTTGCTGAGGGCAAAGATGACGAGCTCGCTCCTAGAATGAGCCAGAAGCTCATCGCGGCGGCCGCACTACTCCGAGCCATGCCGGAAGCAGCAACCCCCGAGGGGCGGAAGCTGCACCTCGAGGCCCAAAAGCTGGTCGAGATTGCCGCCCGACAACAGGCCGAGAGCTCAGCCTCCTGCCTTCGACGCTCCGCAGCCTCGAAGGGCGAACGAGGAGGGGAGTCATCGGTACGCTCACCCCGGCCCAACGGCAGGGCGCGAGCCCAGTCCTGCGGCGACTCCCGCCGTGACTCGGCGCAGCGCCACGCCAACGAACCACGTACGCCCGAAGCACGAACGCTTCCAGCGAGGGTGCCCGCGAGGTCACGCCTCCGGGACACCCGAGGCGCGGTCGGCGATGGCGATGCTCGCAACACTCTGAATCATATAAGGCAGCGAGAGGGAGCCCGGGCCCACCAACGCGGGCGGACCGACGTTGGGTGGAACCGGGATGCGGTCTCGGAACCGGCGGGAACGCGCGTGTTCAGTCGTAACATCCGCACCGCTCCGATTCCCCCTCGTTTCCGACAGCCTACCACCATCACCAAGTACTCTGGGGAAACTGACCCCAGGGTATGGCTCAACGACTACCGCCTAGCGTGCCAGCTCGGCGGCGCCACACACGACGCCATGATCATCCGCAATCTGCCACTCCACCTGGCGGATTCCGCGCGGACATGGCTCGAGCACCTGCCCCCGAACCGGATCCGCGACTGGGACCTCCTGGTCGAGACCTTCGTGGGAAATTTCCAGGGCACCTACGTACGCCCTGGGAACACGTGGGACCTTCGAGGGTGCAGGCAAAAGCCCGGTGAATCCCTGAGGGACTTCATCCGGCGCTTCTCCAAGCGTTGCACCGAGCTGCCCGACATCACCGACCATCAGATCATCCACTTCTTCCTCGAGAGCACCACATGCTATAGCTTGGTGTCCAAGTTGGGGAGGGACCCTCCCCCCGACGCGAACCGGCTATTCGAGGTAGCCTCCAAATACGCTTCGGGGGAGGAGGCGGCGAACGCCATCTTCAACGGCAAGAAGGGAAAGCGCCCCGAAGAGACGCCCGCGGAGGGCAGCAAGCCAAGGAAGCCCTCGAGGAAGTAAAATCAAGGCAATAGGGGGAAGAAGCATTGAACCCCTCGCGAGAAAGGCAACAACGGCGAACGAAGTCCCCGCAGTGGACCTCAGCCACAAGGAGCCTCGAGGCCTTCCATGTGGAGGAGAGTCTTTGATGCCGACGACGTGTTCTTCAGCATGGGACGACCCACCGCCGACGGAAATCCTCGCGAACGCCTGCGACATCCAACAGCTAAATTGCTTATGCCCCTAGAGCGGCTTCAGCCCCTCGAACCCTTTTTGTACATACTTTCGATTGTACAAACTATTGTTTAAGTATTTGGCTTAGCTCTCGCAAGTTGTGAACGAATCAAGTGGACTCGAGTCCACTCATACTTGAGTGAGGGTTGGTCCTACCCTCGCTAGGACAATCCCTCCCTCGGGGGCCGCAATGGGGACGAACCCCTGAAAAAGTCAACGCTTTTATGAAATTCTTGTGATATCTCGAGCGTATCGCCAAGTGCTCCTTTGCAACCCTCGAAGGGAAGACACTAGGCGTGAAACGGACAAGGGCAGGGTCGCCTGAGCCGAGTGCTCGCCTACGCCTCGAGGCTACGGCAGCACCTCACTTCCCTCCGTCTAAGTCATTCACGTACGATCGATCCTAGTGGCGACTTCCTTTCAAGGCGCATGCATTCGACACAACGTGCATCGCAGAGATACCGCTTGAAAATAAAACTCGCTTTTACGAAATTCTTGTGATATCTCGAGCGTATCGCCAAGTGCTCCTTTGCAACCCTTGAAGGAAAGACACTAGGCGTGAAACGGACAAGGGCAGGGTCGCCTGAGCCGAGTGCTCGCCTACGCCTCGAGGCTACAGCAGCACCTCACTTCCCTCCGCCTAAGTCATTCACGTACGATCGATCCTAGTGGCGACTTCCTTTCGAGGCGCATGCATTCGACACGACGTGCATCGCAGAGATGTCGCATGAAAATAAAACTCGTTTAACGATACAAACGATGTTTAACGAGAATAAGTAGGATGTATGAAAACAAACGAATTGTTCTTACATCAGGAAACGCAAGTCTCTAAACTACTATTTATACTCGGGCTCGATGTCCCGAGGCTTTCAGGGTCCGCTTCAACCATCAAGGTCATCCCAGCCACCGCCATCTTCGCCCGGGAAAGGACGCTCTTCCGCCGTCAGGGCAGTCGTGCGGTCACTTCGCCCAGCCCACGCCACGCCTGAAAAGGCGTGCACACTCCCCCACGAAGTCGCAGTAACTGCCCTAACGGTCATCATGACCCCGCACGAAGAGGTGGAAGGTACGTTGAACACACCAACCCTTGAAAGGGCGGCCTTCGTTCTACTGATCAGGGGTTCGAACCTTGGGCCTTCGAAGGGTTTCGACGAGGGCCCCAGATCAACCGAGTCAGGGATAATCGACGGTACCCTCGAAGCTCGAGCGCTCGAGGAAGCCAATCGATTATGTTCGAGGCCAGGCAAAGTGCCTAGATCGAGGGACCCCTCGAGGGGGAGCATCGAGCCCTCGACCTCTATCGAATGAGGACGAGTCCCATCTAGCATACTTTTGCGAAAAGCTTTTACGGGCGTGTCCTATGACCACGAGCCTACCCTCATCGAACGGGCCATGGACGTCCGCTCGAACTACCCGCTATCAGCTCACCCAGGCATCCGTGGCTCGATCCCAATCGTGGGAAGCATGGATCGCCTCCTCCTCCGTCCCTCGAAAGGGACCCCGAGGAACGAATAAAAATTTGGGACATCTCGAGCCAAACGAGGCTCGGGGGCTCCTAGTGCTGTGGACAAATCCACACGACCATGTTCCTCCCCACATCGGCCACGACTCTCACGTCTACCACCATTACCCCGCGCGGAGCGGAACACGTGGAGAGAACGCTCAAGGCTTCCCCCTCGAAGGGAGGAAGTCATCGTTCTACTGATCAGGGGTTCGAACCTTGGGCCTTCGAAGGGTTTCGACAAGGGCCCCAGATCAACCGAGTCAGGGATAATCAACGGTACCCTCGAAGCTCGAACGCTCGAGGAAACCAACCGATTATGTTCGAGGCCGGGCAAAGTACCTAGATCGAGGGACCCCTCGAGGGGGAGCATCGAGCCCTCGACCTCTATCGAACGAGGTCGAGTCCTGTCTAGCATACTTTCGCGGAAGGCTTTTATGGACGTGTCCTGTGACCACGAGCCTACCCTTATCGAACGGGGCATGGACGTCCACTCGAACCACCCGCTACCAGCTCAACCAGGCATCCGTGGCTCGATCCCACCGAGGGAAGCACGGGTCGCCTCCTCCTCAGCACCCTCGAACAGGGAGCGCGAGGCACGAAGAAAGCTCGAAATCCCCCTACCTCAGGCGCGGTGGACGAACCCACACCTGAGGAAGCAGTAAATGCTCTGCACATCAGGTTGAGACCCTGGGAGAGTGTCAACCACTCTCCCAAGGCCTCGGGGGCTACACCCGCGGGTGCGCTAGCGCGCCCCCACGGATTCTCGGAACCCACGAAGACATGAAGGCCTCGAAAGCCTCGGCGAACTCCAGCCTTCGCAGGATTAAACCTCATCCCTGCGAAGGCTCGGGGGCTACTGTCGGGTACCTACAAAAGGGGTACCCCAATCTAGGCCCAAAACTACTTGGCATCAAGGCCCACAACGACATTAACCCGGCTCCACGGCCCAGCAAAAGCCCGCCATCGCTACGAGTCCTCGGGACCCATCCAGCTCGAGGTAAACGACCACCCTCGAGCGGGTGGTTTCCGTCTCGATCGAGGCTCGGCGGCCTCGACCCTCACCCTCGAGCAGGCGGTTTCCGTCTCGTTCGAGGCTCGGCGGCCTCGAGGACGACCCCTACCCTCGAGGGGGTGTTTTCCGTCTCGTTCGAGGGTCGGCGAGCTCGAGGACGACCCCTACCCTCGAGGGGGTGTTTTCCGTCTCGTTCGAGGGTCGGCGAGCTCGAGCTTGCCATCCAAGCTCGAGCCCGCCTCGACGGGAACAGCGCCCAACGCACTGCGGTTCACCAGAGTCGTCACGACGCGGTCAAAAAGCAGGGCTCACTGCCCCACGCCATCACCTACCCTCCGGAGAAGACATCGGTCAAATCCACTCGCAACAGTGGACTCTGAGCGCCATGCTGCACGCCAGACCTAACCCTGCCAGCAGCACTATGCCAACCACTCCTTTGACTTTACCCCCCCGCCGGACACGCTGCCACCCTCGAAGGCAACCTCGAAGGAGGCCACGGAGGCTCGAATTGGACCCCGTACGCAAGTTACCTACCCTCGACGCCGTGAACTGTCACGAGAAGGAAGGACGATACGTCAGTCCCTGCCATGTCATCAGCAGAGTTGGAAGGCGCGATTCCCGCTCACACAGTGCGCGGCATGGACGAACAGTGCACGCAACGACAAACACATGTACTCGCACCCCGCTCCCCTTGGTCTATAAAAGGGGAAGGGAAGCCCAGGCGGTCAGAAAAAAAAAACGAGAAGAACACGAGTTCATACACACTCTAGAACACGCACACCACACTGCACGGGACATGGGAGCTCATCTCCTTCTCCCACCTTGCTTGTAAACCCCTACTACGAGCAACACGCAACCCAGTGCATAGCACCACTGCTGGACGTACGGCCCCGTGGCCGGAACCAGGATAAAACCTCGTCTCCCACTCTCGCCATCGGGAAAGCGAGTGGTTAGCACCGCAATCACTCGTTGGTGCCGGTGCGACCAAAACAGGCACCGACACTCACAGAACACATTTTCCAGTTCACTATTTATCTAGAAAAAATATTTTTCACTTCCAATCTGAACACAACCCTAGCCCCGCGCTGCCGCGGCTGGCACGGCAGGCGAAATGGCGAATCCTGCCACCGACGAGGCCTGGCTTTTGTAGCTTTCACGGATGGGCGGCATCCCTCCGTGGCAGCCCACCATGCGGCGCGGCATGAAACGCGACGGCCTGCTAAGCAATGGGAAATTCTCTTCAGCCCAAATTTTTTTGCTGTAGTTCTTGGGCTTTGGCTTTCGAGGCCCTCGCTGCCTGGTCCATCTTTAAGCCGGCCTCTCAAATGCACAACGATGTTTTTGGGCTCAGCTCATCTCGGGCCTTGGCTCAGCAAGACTAATTTTGTTGTACACTTTCTGAGTGGCGCGTAATATCGTGCACAATTCAATATTTGGGTTACTACAATGCAAAACCTGATTGCATCTGGTAGAAAAATATCAGTAACTTCGGACGTGAAGAGTGATTTCCTTTTCGTAGCTCATCACATGTTGCCTGTCTCCTCGCATTCACAGATAACACATATTATTTGGTAGTAATATATGACAGGCGTAGGGCAGCCGGGCTGGGGTACTCGCTAATTTCTAAACAGCCGTCAATACTCCGCCGGGACTAGAACGCCGTAGCGAACTGTAGAAGGCACCAGACTAGGCAGTTTCAACACGCGACCGGCGACCGCAGACAGGAGTCTCCCCCGAGCCCGGGTCCGCACGCACCGCTCGCCGACGTGGCCACTTGTCACGCCCCTATTGGCTGGGCTCCCGAACCCGCGCCCTCCAGACCCTTCTCGAACGCCCCTCCGATCTGAATCCAACGGCCGGTCTCCGCCCCGACCGAACGTTCTCGAAACCACGTCACCCCGATAAAAACCCCACGCCCCCGGCGTCCTCCGTTCCCCCAGCACTAGCAGTTGCAAAAGCAGAGCAAGCGATCCAAATTCCCAGAGATTTTTTTTTCTTCAGATCTCGCGTTCTTCTAGTTTCGATTTTTAGTTCTCCTTCTCCCGTTCGAGCGAGCGGATTCCGGTGGCAATGGCGAAGGGCGAGGGTCCGGCGATCGGGATCGACCTCGGCACCACCTACTCGTGCGTCGGCGTGTGGCAGCACGACCGGGTGGAGATCATCGCCAACGATCAGGGGAACCGCACCACGCCGTCCTATGTCGCCTTCACGGACACCGAGCGGCTCATCGGCGACGCCGCGAAGAACCAGGTCGCCATGAACCCCACCAACACCGTCTTCGGTACGTGCTCACTGCTCCCACTCCTACCACCCTTTGTTGTTGCTGCGTTTCTGCGAAAGCTTACGGTCTCTAGCATGCTTTGTTGGTTTAGCTCGATCTAGATTACTCTCTGAAACTGGTTTCGTATTGAATCTGTGCTGATTATACCGATCTCTACGGTCGCTAGCATGCTTGACTGGTTTAGTTCGATCGAGACTACCCTCTGAAATTGGTTTCACAATTGTCTCTGCTGATTATGATTATACCATTCGCTGGCATATGAGCATGACCGTAGGCATCAATGATATAACCTCCACAGAATTTAATTATCGTAGTAGTATAATCCAGGTGCTATTTATAGCTGAGGTTTCAGTGGTGTTTAACATCTGTTAAATTTAGATTCAGATAATTTCAATTATATTTAGCCGTTTTATTCATTGAATACTACAATCGGTTATGCTTATTCCGTGCCGAAATTATACACTCGTGGTGCAATAATGCTATTTGTCTGTGTAAGCGCTTGAAGAAATAAAGAACTGACAACATTTTAATGTATCGCTCTGCTTTGTTTGTTTTGGTAAAATTAAGTGTTCTCGTTGTAAATTCTCGCTACCTTGATAAATAAATAATTGAAGATTTGCTCTGCTCATTGTCTGATAGGCGTAGCCGTCCTTTGTCTACTGTTGATGAAACAGGGTGAACTGTCTGATAGCATACTATTAGGATGCCTTTGGTGACATGCTGTAACTATATATTTTTCTGTAAATGTTAGTATGAGTTCTCGTCGCTTTGATAGTAAATGATTGAAGATTTTCTCTGCTCATTGTCTCATTGAAAACTAAGATTAAGTAGTGCGTCTTGTTCAACTTTGTAGCTGTCCTTTGTCTACTATTGATGAAACAGGGTGAACTGTCTGATAGCATATTAGGATGCCTTTTGTGACATGCTGCAGCTCTCTATTTTCTGCAAATCTTAGTATGAATAAGATGAATTGCTTGGAAGAGATCTTGCTTGATGCCTTCTTGGTAACGGTAACTGAAAATCATTTTCATTCTTCGTAATGCAGATGCAAAGAGGTTGATTGGCAGGAGGTTCTCTGACCCGTCTGTGCAGAGTGACATGAAGCTGTGGCCGTTCAAGGTCATCCCTGGCCCCGGTGACAAGCCCATGATTGTAGTCAACTACAAGGGTGAGGAGAAGCAGTTTGCTGCTGAGGAGATCTCTTCCATGGTGCTCATCAAAATGAGGGAGATTGCTGAAGCCTACCTCGGCTCAGCAATCAAGAACGCTGTGGTGACAGTGCCGGCCTACTTCAACGACTCGCAGAGGCAGGCCACCAAGGACGCCGGGGTCATTGCTGGCCTCAATGTCATGCGTATCATCAACGAGCCCACAGCTGCTGCCATTGCTTACGGTCTTGACAAGAAGGCCACCAGCTCTGGCGAGAAGAACGTGCTCATCTTCGACCTTGGTGGTGGCACATTTGATGTGTCGCTGCTCACCATTGAGGAGGGCATCTTCGAGGTGAAGGCTACTGCTGGTGACACTCACCTTGGAGGTGAGGACTTCGACAACCGCATGGTGAACCACTTTGTCCAAGAGTTCAAGCGCAAGAACAAGAAGGACATCAGCGGCAACCCCCGTGCACTTCGTCGGCTGCGCACAGCGTGCGAGCGCGCCAAGCGCACGCTGTCATCAACCGCCCAGACAACAATTGAGATCGACTCCCTGTTTGAGGGCATCGACTTCTACTCCACGATCACCAGGGCCCGCTTTGAAGAGCTGAACATGGATTTGTTCCGCAAGTGCATGGAGCCAGTGGAGAAATGCCTGCGAGACGCCAAGATGGACAAGAGCAGTGTGGACGACGTCGTGCTCGTTGGTGGCTCCACCCGCATTCCCAAGGTTCAGCAGCTGCTGCAGGACTTCTTCAACGGCAAGGAGCTGTGCAAGAGCATCAACCCCGACGAGGCCGTGGCGTACGGCGCCGCTGTCCAAGCCGCCATCCTCAGCGGTGAGGGCAACGAGAAGGTGCAGGACCTGCTCCTGCTCGACGTCACGCCGCTGTCTCTCGGTCTCGAGACTGCCGGTGGCGTCATGACTGTTCTCATCCCGAGGAACACAACCATCCCAACCAAGAAGGAGCAGGTCTTCTCCACGTACTCGGACAACCAGCCGGGCGTCCTGATCCAAGTGTACGAGGGAGAACGCGCGAGGACCAAGGACAACAACCTCCTCGGCAAGTTCGAGCTCTCCGGGATCCCTCCTGCTCCCCGCGGCGTGCCCCAGATCACCGTCACCTTCGACATCGACGCCAACGGCATCCTGAATGTCTCTGCTGAGGACAAGACCACCGGGCAGAAGAACAAGATCACGATCACCAACGACAAGGGTAGGCTCAGCAAGGAGGAGATCGAGAAGATGGTGCAAGAGGCAGAGAAGTACAAGGCGGAGGACGAGGAGGTCAAGAAGAAGGTGGACGCCAAGAACTCTCTCGAGAACTACGCCTACAACATGAGGAACACCATCAAGGACGACAAGATCGCCTCCAGGCTCTCTGCCGAGGACAAGAAGAAGATTGAGGATGCGGTCGACGGTGCCATCAGCTGGCTGGACAGCAACCAGCTTGCTGAGGTGGACGAGTTCGAGGACAAAATGAAGGAGTTGGAGGGCATCTGCAACCCAATCATCGCGAAGATGTACCAGGGTGCTGGCGCAGGCATGGGCGGTGCCGCTGGCATGGATGAGGATGCTCCGTCCGGTGGAAGCGGTGCTGGCCCCAAGATTGAGGAGGTAGACTAAGGCCTTGTTTAGATCGCCAACTTTCGCCAACTTATTTTGCCAACTTGTCACATCGAATGTTTGGACGCTAATTAGGAGTATTAAACATAGGTATAAAAATAAACTAATTACATAGATGGACTCCACATCGTGAGACAAATCTATTAAGCCTAATTAATTCGTCATTAGACACTGTCGTGCTACAGTAACCCGTCATTAAAAATGCACTAATGACGGCACATATTAGGCTTAATAGATTCGTCTTGCGATGTAGAGTCCATCTGTGTAATTAGTCTTATAATTAGTCTATATTTAGTACTCCTAATTAGTGTCAAAAGGATGGATGTGACATTTCGCCAACTTTCACCAACTCATCTAAACAGGGCCTAAGTGCTGTCCAAGATGGGTTTCCCGCCGGAGTCTGAACTCTGATGGTCAGGTTGCTTTGGTGTTCCGGGAGTCTGAATCCCGGATGCTGGTGTCGGTGTCGTGCGTCGTGTCTTTTATAGCTTTGTTTCGAATCGTGAGGTGGAGAAACCTTTGGATGTAATGTGGTGTTAAACTTTTCGGTTAAATCATCATTTTGCAAATAATCTTTATTGCCTTTCTCGTTTTTATGTCGAACCCCGCGTGCCTGCCTAATACGGTATCAATAGCCCTTGATCACAAATGGCAATTGGCAAACATGGAATTCACCCATCATACTTCCCTGTGAAAGTATCTGAGGTTTCAGTGCAAAATCAAGGCGTGCTGACAGCTTACAGCTAATATCTTCTGCTACACTGATTTTATCTTACTTCATCACGGAAGGTAACGTTAGGATCGATGAGCGTTATCTGCATAATTTATCAATAGCCCTTGATCACAAATGGCAATTGGCAAACATGGAATTCATCCATCATATTTCCCTGTGAAAGTATCTGATGGCGCCAGCATAATTTTTCAGTGCAAATCAAGGCG
Organism: Digitaria exilis; assembly: GCA_015342445.1. Classification (NCBI taxonomy): domain Eukaryota; kingdom Viridiplantae; phylum Streptophyta; class Magnoliopsida; order Poales; family Poaceae; genus Digitaria; species Digitaria exilis. Next base: position 1,968,146 of record JACEFO010001719.1, read on the forward strand.
TGCTGACAGCTTACAGCTAATATCTTTTGCTACACTGATTTTATCTTCAACGTTACGATCGATGAGCGTTATCTGCATAATTTTTGTGAAACCTGAAAGTAAAGTATGTTCTGATTCACTTACCTGTCAGCATAACAATCAGTCCTATCCTCCTCTACATGCGTTTGATTGAATGACTTCCCGAAACGAATGCCCCGTTTCGCGTGTTTGATCAAAACGAATGCTCCGGTGTTTGACAATATAGCGCCCTGTGTTTACCTGTCAGCATAACAATCAGTCCTATCCTCTTCTACATGCGTTTGATTGAATGACTTCCCGAAACGAATGCCCCGTTTCGCGTGTTTGATCAAAATGAATGCTCCGGTGTTTGACTATATAGCGCCCTGTGTTTTTGGATGCAAGAGATTGGGACAAACAGGGAATCACAATCTGATAGAAGCAAATAGTAGGTAACTCTGAATTCTTATTATCTTTTTAGCTGAACTCGGTATAACATCTAAATCAGCAATCCCACCACAAGTAAACAGAAGAGAGAGACAAACTAGCTGAAACTATTTGATATAAACAAATAGGTAACCCTGAATTTTATTATCTTTTTAGCTCAACTTAGTACTACAACATCTAAATCAGCAATCCCACCACAACTGTAAAAAGAAGAGACACTAGCTGAAACAATCTGATACAAGCAAATAGGTAACCCTGAATTTTATCATATTTTAGCTGAACTCGGTACAACATTTAAATCAGCAATCCTACCACAACAGTAAACATAAGAGATAGACAAACTGGTCTTTCAGCCAAATCTTTGGTTGCTATAGAATTTGTAATACACCACAGTTTCTAACAAGACCACCCAATCAACCAGCATACTGAAACCTTGATCATCGACTCGTTTGCATAGTGGCTGCATGCTCCCAACTGGTTCACAGTAAGACCAAAACTGAGCAAACTTTGAGCTATAGCATTAGCAGCATATATTCCTTGCAACCTGAACATGAATATAAGCACTGGGCTACACATGTACTGTTTGGACTTTGAACAGAACTCGAATGGTTTGATTGAATGTCAAGTGGCAAAAGCACTGTCTTGTCTATGTTTACAATTATAATGAACATTCTTAAGATGTTTGATCGAAATATCGAATCCTTGATCGTAAATAATTTTAGTTAATCCAGCAAAATATATTGTAAAATTGAGAAGGTAAAGATTGGTGCAAACAGAAAATGACAATCCAAGATGCAAGGAAAACATGTAGCAACTCAGAATTTTATTTTTGTTAACTGAACTTAGTACAAAATCTAGAACCAGCAATCTCGTCACAACTGTAAACATTAGGGTTAAAAAGACACCCATAGCACGAGGTATAACAAGCTAATCTTCAGCTTGGTCTTTGTTGCTGAAGAGATTTAGACAACACAGGAGCTAAAAGGACTATTGGCAGTGAATAAGCATACTGGAACCTTGATTCTCAGCTCAATCCAGTGTTAATATGGAGTTACAAACAAGATGCAACATGGTGCACAGACCTTACTTCGCTTTCAAAAGAAGATCATTAGCTCCGAAATGAGGTGGGCGCAGAGAGACCCTAACTTCATGCTCTTCAGGCTCATTTCCTGTTTTGGGAACCATGATCTCGAGCACTGAAGCAGCCTCATCAAAGTATGCCTCCAGCTTAGCATCTTCAGGGATGCGAGTAGCCAGAGGAATTTCACGGATGAAATCCCCAGGCGGGCAATGCTCAGGAGAAGGATCGGCAAGCTTGAAAACCCTACCATGTCTTCTTATGTGCATCATCCTTGCAGTACTAACACAAACGATCTTCACGATGCCATGAGTCAAAGTGTTCCTCCATGAAACCTTCACCCTCTGCTGATCAACAAACGGCAAGCTGACCATTATTAAGTAACCCTGCTCATCCTCATAGATAGACTTGGCGGCAGTCACTGGCCCACGAGCGTTTCTCATTACCCCACCAAACTCATGAATCCATGAATTATGTGCTGCTGAATGCATCTCTACATCTTGGTGTGCCTTCTGAGTGCATGAATTCAGTGGCAAGAATACTTCTTCATCCATAGCTTGTGGGGATAGTTCCTTCCTGCGCTTGCTGCTAACTGGGGAGAGATCCATACCATCTTCGCCTGAATGATTGGATGGTGATGACAAATTCAAGCTTGATTTCTTTGGGTTTTGGGTACCATTGCTCTTCATGACAGGGTGTAGCCGGTCAAGTTCAAGCTCTGAGTGTGGCATGGTCCTCCATGTCCCAAAATCACTGGCTTCCTGCGGGATCATGAAATTGAGCTCTCTCCCTGTAAGCTCTCTCCACCTCCTCAGGTCTGCCTCTGTGAGCCCTGCAAGACTTGGTGACCTCACCACCTCAATCCCATGAATACATTGTGGGTTTGACAGGCCCCGGTAGTGCTTGCGCTGCATCCTGTGTGACCGGACAAATCCCCTGTCAACGCTGAAGGGGAATTGTGGCTCACCAGGTCGGGAGTGCCCGTTCATGTAGCTCCTCAGCTGCATCTTCCCGAGGGCATTCTCCGGCCGCTCCTTGAACACCCACATGTACATGTTCTCCATGTCGTGCTGCACCAGGAACATGTCGAGCCGGAGGTCGGACTTGTCGAACCCCGAGATGCCATTGGTATCCCGGATGACCTTGTCCTTGCACTTGTCCGACAGCAGGGGCTTGAAGTAGAAGGTGAAGAAGAACCAGGCCCCCCAGATGCTGTCCCCGCGCTTTGCCGCCTTCCGGCTCCCAACCTTGGGAGCGCAGCTGAGCATGGCCTCGGCGCTGTAGACCTGCGGCCCGAGGCCGACGTTCAGCATGTCGCAGAGCTCCGTCTGCCACGGCTGGTTGATGTCCGGCGGAGGCGCGCCGGAGGGCGACACAGCGTTGGCCCGGGCGCCGATGCCAACGCCCCCTCCGATGAGCGCCTGCACCATGACGCCGACGGCGCGGTCGTCCGACGCGGCGAGGTGGCCGGACGGGTCCATGGAGAGGAGCGTGCAGGGGCCGTGATGACCGCCGCCGCCGCCCACGCCGTTCTCCATGGATATGGTGGTGAAGAGGTCTTCCCCCACGGCTGGTGACTGGCGCCTCTGGCCTCGGGGTGGTTGGTGCTAATGGCGGCCTCCGCCTGCTCTCCCCCCTGGATCCCCAGCCGCTATCTAATCGGCGGCCTCATGATCCCTCCGCACTCCAAGAAGGCGTCCCACAGCAACCAGTCATGCACCCATTCCATGAACCCCACCATCAATTCCCCGGCGGATTCCACCACAGCTCGTCACCCAGCCTCCCCCCCCCCCCCCCCGACCAAATCCACGACCCACAGAATGCCGCACACCGAGTTGGGACGAAAGAAGCCGGAACAAAACTCCCCTAAAACTGCAACGACACACACGGCGCCAACGAACAGAGATGGGCGCGCGGCGGTGGGTTAGCCGACTGTTACCTCCATGAGAGATCAGCCGGCGCCATTAATGCGAGGGCGCGGTGGGTAGCGACGAGATGCGGGGGCAAGAGCGCGGGGAGGAAGGCGACGACATGAGGGTGGGATGGGATAGGAGGTTGGGAAAGGGGAAGGGATGGTTGCCGGGGGCGGCCGATTTTAATGGCCTCTGGGACGCGGAAGCGCCCTCCACCGGATAGGCCCGGGGCCGCGCAGGCGCCGTCCGTTTTGACGGCCACGGCGTTAGGGCACGCGTACGCCGCGCAGTCTCCAGCTCCAGGCCGGCCACGCCGTCCCGGCCGTTTTTAGCATTTTTTCTTTCTCGCGGAAAATCGGCGATGTTCGTACATCGAACCTGGGTGATACTAGTACAAGATGTATTAATATTATTTATCTACAAGTGCTAGCAAGTCATAACGGTGTCAAGGACTAGTGATGACTTGATATCATCGGCAGGCTATAGACTTTTTATATTTCTTTTCTTGGGGAGAAATAGATATCCTCTTCTCAATAAGCTCTTGGCCAGAGGCAATGGCCAAGCATCAAAGCAAGGTGCTGGAAGTATCAAACTCGCACTTACTACTGTCTACTACTGGCTGTTCTAGCGGATCAAACGCATCATCGAGGGAGGCCGTTTAACTTTTGAAGACTCCACATTTGGGAGAATGCGAATCGTGGCTCGTGCCATCACGCGAATTGCATTTGCCAGCTTTCAACGGTTAGTATTATTTAGCTGCTTTTGGGTTTTGGCCCTTCATTTTCCCTATGGTTCTTGGGTTTTAACTGAAGCAAGTGGACCTGCTTGAGGGCGGCGTCACCGTGCAAAAGCCCCCCGAACGCGAGACAGAAGCAAAGCTTCAGGTTGCCTTTTTCGGGAGCGAGCGCCTGCCGCCTGGACCTCGCAATGCCGCTGCTCCTTTTCCTTTTCATGCTTGGCTTCCATTTCGCGGGTCAGGCGCGCGATACTTGCCGTCGCTTTTGATCAAAGCAAAGCGTGTGATTCTGGTCGCGGCCTGCAATGCAAGCTGCGTATCTCGTCGTCTAGCCTTGTCCACCGGCATAGGAAAATACTGTTGAATCCACAAGATCGCAAGCAGAATTTGAGCTTCTTACAACCGGCCAAACAGCAGAAGCTCATCCGTGCTCAAAACATCTACATCCCCAACAGTTCATGCTGATGGAGATGGATCCGTAGCCGTCCACCCCAACGAAACATTCTCATGCCATACGTACACGGTACATCCCATTCCTACCAGGAACGCAGCAATTAGGATATATCTTCTTTTTCTCAGGTACTTCTCAATTATTGATTGGTATGATAGTACCTATCAAGACCGCTTATTGTTTAGTTCATGATAAGCTCGCAGGTTCATCTGATCCCTGCCCAAGGTTTCCGCCGTAACCTATGTGCGAAGCCCACGGATGATCAATCCAGTCGCTTATAATAATAGTTCCTAAACTATTCTTCAATGTTTCATACCATCACGCAACAATAAGAAAACAGTAAATAAACCATATTATAAACGTAAAAAAGACAGTGTAAAGAAGAAAATAATTGATCGGTTGTTGTCTTGTTGAGAATATCTCTTCGTCATACACTCGTGCCAAACTTTGAAAAAAATAATGTGAAAAAGAAGCGTCCATATTTGACTTGCTGCGGGCACGGTCCATTCTCTGTTCTCTATCAGCTATTCAGCTCGCAGAGTTGGCAGTTGGAAAGCTAAAGCAACCTATCGCCTCTCTGCTCCTCGATCTCTTATTATCATGCTTCTTTTTTTAGACGATCTCTTATTATCATGTTGGTTGGTACAAATGGTACTAAGAATGGCATGCAGTACGTGGTGGGCCTTGACCTAGCCAACAACATAATTAAAGTATGGTACTTTGAATAATTGGACTGCATTATCGCCCTCCTAAGATTCAAAGCGCCTTTTGTTTATCTCAATTAAGGGTGGATTAGCTGGGACTATGTGTGCACGGTCCATTGACTCAAGCTTGGCATTGGGATGGCGATGGTTTCCATTCCAATTTTCAGAATTAATAAAAGGACGAGGAGTGCGCAGCAAAGAGGCGCATTGGCTACGTGTCATTGCATGAAAAGACCACTTGGATTTTTCTTGAGGATTGGTCAATTATTACCACTATTTTTTCTAGTGAATAATGTGGCACGCCTTTTCCCTTCCCCCCCCCCCCCCTATTCTTTGTCGTTCCTTTGTTAGTGCGGAGACAGGAGAAGTCCCCTTCGATGGATGTAGATCATAATCATGCAACTTTCCTACTCTCTACGTCCACAAAAAAAAACGCAATTCTCACGTTTGGATGAGTCATTTTTTCTCAACTTTAACCAATAATTAAAAATAATATTATGTATGATACCAAATAATTAATATTAAATTTATCACAAAAATATATTATTATATATGTAGTTATAAAAGTTAATTATGTCTTCCACAAGTTTGATCAAATTTTAAATAGTTTGACTCAGTCCAATCTAGGATTACATTCTTTTAGAGCGGAGGGAGTGGATGCCATCTCAAGTTGAGTGAATTATTAGCTGCTCTTCCATGCATGCAACGGTATGATTAGATGGTTCATCGTGCACCGGGGCTAAATCGCTACCAATCGTCTCAATGGTCATGCCTGGAAATAGTTTAGAGCCCCTTTCTCGAGCAAGTAAGATTTATTGGACTTTGTCACCCTCCAATAACAGGTGAGAAAAGCACTGTGGGTGAGCTCATCAGTGCATATACTCCATGTAGCAACTGGTATAGTAATACTCTTTAGCTCATAATTGATCACAATATGCCAATATGGAGGCAGTGGTAGAGAGAGTATCTTAGATTCTCAGTGTAGCCATCTAGGCGTGTAATGAAGCTCGCAGCTGGAGGCTACATTTCTAAAGCCGAAAAATTGCTTTCACTGACGGCGAAAGGAAACTTGCCGCCCCAAACACAGACGTAATTTTGCACGCGTTACAGAAACGACAATTTTGAAGTTGTTGACTCTTGGTTGGTTAGCGCATAACAGTACCATCAAACCAGCAAATAAACAACATGGTGGGTGCAGTCAGTGCGCTAGTCAGTCAAAAAACTTTGCCTTCCCCAGTTAGCAATGACGAATGGCACGTGAAGCAAGAAACTGATCAGGTATCAACTCTCAACTGCTAGCCTAAAATAGATAGCTGCTCCAAATCGAAGTCCCAGATCCAAGTTCCAGACCGGCTCATCTTGGGTAGGCTCTGGGGCTTGCTCTCTCAACTGCCAGCCAAGATGTAAATTACTACCGCTAGCCGTAAGCGCTTTGCTCCCAACGTGTCTGGCAATCAGCGATGACGAAGCAACTCACAATTTCGCGAGCTGGTTACTCGGTCCAGTCCACCACTACCGCCACGCATCATATACAAAGCCTACGATCCACAAGACCAACCAAAAAAAAGGCCGGCCGGAGGGCAGAGCGCGTTGCACGGTCCTGCCTGTGCAAACAGATCCGCCGCACGACGAAGCCAAAGTGCGACCGCGACCAGACCGCCCCCGGCAGTGTATTTCCTTCGCCGAGCGCGCTCTGTTGCCGAGACAAATAATAGCACGTAGGGGTATATAGTAACCTGCATTATTGATGGGGGTGGTGTTTTGTCAGTGCCTGGGATGCTGGGAGGATGCAGGGCACCGAGCGAGCGGCAGAGGGCGACCGTGACGTGCGCTGCTTGCTCCTTTCGATCGGCTCACTGATCTGTTGGGGGCGTTCAGGTCGGAGCTCCCCCGGAAACGAGGGCGACGTCGCCGTGACCTCGTCTCGTGATCCCCCCGTGCACATCTTTTCTTTCAACTTCCCCGGTGCAGATCTGGTAGAACACAGGCTCTAGCTAGGTGTAACGCTCGGACTCAAGAGAACGCTGCTTGGTAACCATGACGTGGAAGGGGAATAGTCACGTTTCACGGTCACAACACAAAACCGAACTTCAGAAATGTACCGACAAGAAAGAAACAAAAAGAGAGAGAGAGAAAAACTCCTGTTGAGATTTCTGAAGTCTCATGGCCATACAATAAATCTGTACCAAAGTCTGAAAACAGCGCGGTCGACAGGAGCATTTTTTTTGACTCTATTATTTATCTCTCTCAGAAAACACGCTTCCCAGAAAAGTTTCCCTTTTAACCCCTTTCAATTTTCCTATTCATCCCTCTCAAATAACACGCTTCCCAGAAAAAGTTATTTCCCTCCCCTCCCAACTAAACACACCCTTTGACTTTGACTTGGCCCACGGTATTGCCGGTATGGTCGTCCTCTTATCTATATTAGCTGATGCTACACGTTACTGGTTTGTTTATCAGGCAGAGAAAACTAGCCACCTATAGGCTATCGCCTCTGCCCTTCTCTCTTATCATGGTGGTTGGTAGAAACAATGGCAGCGATGGGCCCTGCCTGACCGTGCTAACAACACAATTAACTGATGCCACTTTGGATTACATTATTGCTCTTCTAAGATTCCAAGGGCGCCTTTTGTTTATCTCAGCTAGTGGTGGATTAACGGGGGCGTGATCATGGCCCCCAAATACTCGAGCATGTCACTGGGATTGGATGGCGACGTCTTCCATTCCAAAAATGCAAAAAAGTAGTGTGTGCTCAGCAAGAGACAGACATGTGTCATGTCAAGAAAGATAGCTTCAAATTTGCTTGAGACTTTTGTCACTTGTTGCCAGTATTTTTCTACTGAATAATTGTGCCTTTTGTTCTCCATGTTGTGTGTTTGACGGAGATGATAAGAATCATGCACCTTCTTCATCTCAAGTTGAGTGAATTATTAGCCGGGTGCCTCGATGTGGTTGGATCGTGTGTCGTGTGGCCGAGGATAAATCGTTAGTCGTCTCAATTATAGTGCTAAAAATAGGCTATAAATACTTTTCTATGAGCAAATAAGATCTGATGGTCCCTGTTATACCTTTCCACCGTCCAATCAGGATCGAGAAAAGTACTGTGGGTGAGCTCGTCACCCCCTGAAGTTAGCTCTAAGAATATTATTTTAAGATAATAATTGAGCGCACTATGCTGGCCGGGGTCGAAGAATCGATCTCACTCCATCCATCTAACGTGTCTAATCCAGTGGTTGGAGGCATGCTTTTTACTAGCTGTCAAGAGGGAAATCACGCATCCACTGGCTGAAACAGTAATAACCTATCATGTTTGACAGCGAAAAGAGGGAGAACATTGACAGCATGCCAATTTTTCTGGCTGGTTAGTTTTATAACAGTGCAATATAGGAGTTTTAGATGGAGAGATTTCAACTGCAAGCTGATGGAATGATGGGAGGCGTACCACTGGGTTCAGTAAAAGGAAAACCTTCCTCTAAAGACGAGTGCTCACCCGGGCACAGCTCGTGGTGTTTGTTCGTTGTCCAAGACTTGGGGCGGGAACCAGGGCTGTGTTTAGTTGTTTGGGAGGGAAAAGATCTTTTTTTGGGAAGCGTGTTTTGTGAGGGGGATGAATAGGAAAGTTGAAGGAAAGAAAAAGAACTTTTTCTGGGAAGCGTGTTTTGTGAGGGGGATGAATAGGAAGGGTGAAAAGATCTTTTTGAAGTGAACACAACCCAGGAGTAGAAAATGGAGCGGAAAGCCCCGCCCATACAGAATTGGCGTCTTGCTCTTGTTTGGCTCGAGATGCTTGGCTCCGTGCGAGTGGACGGCACGCTGCTCTCACTCTCGGATCACACGGAAAGCTGAAGGCCGCCGATACTGACGGTAACCGGAACGCTCGCTTCCAACGTGTCGACCTACCCACGATCGAGCAACCCGATCAAGCTCTCACGTCCTCTCAACACGCAACTGTTCTAAGGCCAGGTTCATATTCCCAACTATTCACTATTCATTCCAACTTTTCACTATTCATTCCAACTTTTCATTATTCCTCCCTCACAAAACACGTTTCCCAGCGAATGCTACAGTGTTTTTCTTATGCTACAGTGTTTTTTCCTACAATCTAAACACACCCTAAACAACACACAAGTCGCCTCCAATGCGCGCAGCGCAGGTTTTCCTGCGAAAGAATCGCCTGTGCCCAAGCTCCAAACCAACGTGCTCGCCGGAGAAAACAAGGTCGCGTAGGGTAAATTTCTCCACGACGAACGGGCATGATGGCTGCTGGAGAACGAGAGGTGACGCGCCGCCGCCCAATCGTGCACGATCGATCTGCCCGTGGTTTTCTGCTCCCACTGAGCTACATACACGAACACGAACCCGGAAAATGATGGCTGAAAAAGCGCGCGGTGCGAAGGAAAAGGGACCAAAGCGCGAGCACGAGCAGATCTCTCCTCCGCTGCGGCAACGCCAACACAGTCCGTTCGTGGGCCATTCATGTCCCGGCACGAGGAGAGTAGAGGCCATTAGCCAACGTGCGGCCGCGACGGCGACCTAGCCACCAGGCGCAGCGTGAGCGAGACAAAGCAGCGCGGTGCGCGGCGGTGGCTGTTCTTTTCTTGCTTTCCTCGGCGTCGCTGAGCTTTCGCCGCGCGCGGAGCTCTGTTGGCGAGGCAGGGTATAGTAATCTAGCTGCATTATTGGTGTGGGTGGTGCAATGGTGGTGGGGGTTGTCAGCGCCTGCCTGCCTGTGCCTGCCTGCGATATGAGAGGAAGAGCCTGGCCAAGTGCGAGCGTGATGGGTCCTCCTGCATGGAAGCTTCGGAAGCGAGCTCCCCCGGATACGAGCGGGACGGGGGCGACGTGATCTGGCGCTCGTTTTCAGCTCTGCTCTTCCTTCGGTGCAGTGCAGATCTGGTGGTGGATCGCTGGTGATAGGCACTCTCGGTGCTATTCTTTTCTCGCGCCTTGCTTGTGCAATGCCAATGGCAGCTGCACTTTCGATGTGTCTGCAACTCGCATGCATTTGGAGCAGTTTCAGAGGCACTGACTTTGTGCTGATGTTCACGAGAGACGAGTTCACGTTTCCGAACATCTTCGCAAACTGCGGGTCTACGTTGCCACAGCCCACAGCCATGGTGTTTTCAGATCCAGTGTGCCTGATTCATGCTAGCAGCATCAGATTCCATGACCTGATCACATGTGCAGTCCTTTTCTTTTTGGGCTAATTGAAAAAGGAGAGTATATACCAATCAGGCTGCGCCAGTAGCTCAACAATAGCAGCCTGAGAACAAAAGAGGAGTTAAAATGCCACACGATGTAGTAGCGGAGAAAGCTGACACTGAAACGCACGTACTTCCAGATTGGAAACGAACGGCAGGTCTTGTTGCGATATCTCACGCTCTATCTTTCGCTTTTGTGCTCCTGATGGAGTAGTTCTTTTTAGCATGAATTATTGGGGACGGCATGTACACGATTGTGGCCATGGCGCAGTCCCAGTCCCGTGCTTCGCTTTGCTCCAGTCTTCATCATTCAGGTGCTGCAAATCATCATTCAGAACAGCCTCTGGCATAGTGGCATTAATAGGCTAGCTAGGCTCCAATTATTGGGTATTATAATCAGAACCTTTGGATCTGATAGGGTTTTTGTGGTGCCCCTACTATTCACAGTCTGTTGTCGCCCTTCTTATTTTTCTCTTGATAAGACTGGCTTAATTCAGATCAGAATACCAACTGTTCATCGATGTGAGAGGATTTCGATATCTGATAACTTCCTTGTGTTTCCTTGTGTCAACCACAGTATATGCTGGTACTGTGGTTGACAGAAGGAGTGTACGTCTGTACGTACTACACTTGTGTTTCCTTGTATTCGATTTCTTATTACCCAATTTTTATAGTACTAGTTCTGACAGTTTCAAGGGAAAACTAGTTCAATGTTGTGTACGGTCGTTTTGCTATAAGAAAACCCGAAGAATACAACAGCATTGGATTGCACAAAAAACAATATATCTTTTGTACAAACTTGTATCAGTGGCCTTTAATTGAGTAACATGATTAAGGAGTGACCTAGCGTGTAAAAGCTCCAGAAATAGTGGAGATCTGGTGGAATCCCAGAGGATATTTTATCAGGCAGACTGATAACCACCTGTCCACTCGTCCCTCTCCCGATGTGGATCTACTGAAATCCGTGTGAACACATATTCCGTCCTGTTAGAACTCAGGTAAATTGGTCGAGAAAATTAAAGTGTAGCTACTTAGCGAAAATAAGTGGCAAGAAAAGAGGAAGTTACTCTCTTCTGGGTTGATGTGAGTTATTAGTACAATACGTCTGCTGATCCTGAGAAGGCACAACAACACCTGTCTTCAGTTCAGTACTTCCCCCTTCAATCTCAAAGACACAAGCCTAATTTCATGGCACTTCAGAGATGAGCTGACAGATGCTGAAGAGTAAATCAATATTCAGCGGCCATCATGTTAGACTTTCAATCTTCAGATGAGAAAGCTGGGATCTTTCTGCTTTACCTTAGTTTAGGGTCACTTTGAACGTGCGCGTGGCAGCAATCAAGGATGGTTAGGTTCCCATCGCCGTCCCAAAAGCCCTGCAGCCTCCTCTAGCCGTTTGACAGCTCCATGACCACAGAACAGGGATTCAGTGAAATTGTCTTTCGACGTGACCTCCAAACCAACGACAAACACGTGATGGTGCTAACAGCAGGTCGATCAGTGCCGGCAAGCGGCAACAACTTCGCGAGGACGCGTACGCCGAGCTTGAATATAGGCTTGAGAAAGTGCTAAGGCTGATATCCTCTGCTTTACTGCATAAGCTGTTTAGTGTCAAGATAAGTCGTATTGCCTTTTTTTTAAGCACTAGTTATGTGCCCGTGCGTTGCCATGGGTGACAAGTTAGAGTAAAATAAAAGGAGTGTGAAAAAAATATTATGATATCCAAGATCAACACTATGTCCACCTTTTTAGCAAGACATTGTCTCGAGTCACATTGTTATTTTAAGGTCCTAATGTCTGACTTTATCATTTTAATATAGAGAAAATAGATGGCAGTAACAAAGCAAATTATATTAGACAACACAACAAACATCAAATTGATAGCAGCTGAACTAATAAACATTTCTATGTCTAGGACAGCTGAACAACCATTCAAAGTTCTTCATTACAGGCAACTCCACCTCCATTCCCAACTTTAGATCCAGAATTGTTAACAACTTTCAGGGGTGGCATCCATGAGTTCCACAATTATGATGGAGGATGGTGATCAAAATCCTAATTGATTAACAAACGAATAATGAGATCTCATCTGTCTCTGCATTAGCCAGAAGAAGAAACTCAACAGAGTTAATAAAACATAATGTTACCAACAATAATAGCTTGTTTCTGATATAGATAAACTACATATAACTCAAAAAAGATGAAGTTGCACAAAGATGACACAAGGAACAACATAGCATATTTCATTTAGAGGGTCTTATGAGGAAAGCGGTTATATACGCTTCATGATACTACCCACACGATAAATAGTCAAACTATGAAAGGAAATCTCCTGGAGCACTAATGCAGCATGGCAATGCAATTATGGTTCAGATAGCTTGCCAAGACATATGCAGCATGCACAATGCTTACCAACTGAGTATTGACTGTTGAAAGGTCTGTAACTCAGAAACTGAATGTCGAGTTGCTCATTGGACCAGGGTGTATTACCTGAGATGATCAAGAACAGGCTGAGTTTACCCGCATGCTCCTAATACCTCAATCATCATCGTGGTGCTGATGTACTCAGAGAAATATTCTTATGTTAGCTACTCAAAAAAGCAATATCATTGAATATAAAACCATAAGCTGGCGAAGGAACAGTTGCAGATGAGCATACCATCTACAGTGCAGTTCTAGTTTAGTTCGTTCAGAAAATTTGTGGAAGAAATACAATAATTATTTATTGGGACTTTACTAAAGTCTTGCATGTGAAAACCAGGCCTCCTCACCTACCAAAATGGTTAAATCCACTGAATGCATATTAGACAAATAGAGTACAGCATGCCCACGGATGGATTAAATACATTCTTGCTACTTCATGTACAGAGCTGTCGAGGTAAGTTTGCAGGCTTCAAGTAGTTGTGAATGTAACGTTCGCATTTTGAGTTAGCAAAAAACAAAGCCTACCGAACAGGGGGCAAATCTAGAAGACAAATTTCCAACTTTTAGTAAAGATAACCACCAACATCAGAAAGGGAATACCTGGGAATCGGAATGAAAGAACCTAATACCCTTCCCTGGATATATCACATGACCACTAAAGCGGCAAAGTTCATTCATGCAAATAATGAAAACATATTAATAGCGCAGCACATCATCCAGTTCTTGAAACTCAAAATCCTGAAGACATAGGCACAACACAATATTAACCATCGGATTGATTTGAACCAAACAAATGCTTATCAAAGAAAAACTACTTGTTCCCAGAGTTGTTTTGCAGTTCAGAGTGATCACCTCAAGGATAGTGTCAGGTCCAACTCCTTCCTCCATTTTAGCATCTCTGCCCGCATCTGCATAGCCTTCTCACTTCTAAGCGTCGAGGTTCCTGGCTTTCAAGAACCTTCAGGAGACATTTAGGACCTAGTCTACTGCTAGTAAACTGGACAATAGATCAGTTGAGAAGGAAAGGAATACACAATACTAATAAGCTGGCATGACAATTTGAACAAATATCAAGTAGGCATTGATTAATTCCAGAACTAAAATAAAGATGATTGTGTTGTGCAGATGAGCACCAATATAATGATCAGCCAAAAAAATAATCATACCCAAACCAAAGCGGCAGTGGCCATGGGAGGAGGGGAGAACTCAGCTTGGATATGAGGAGGCACTTGCACGGGGGCGCAGGGCTTCCAGAACTCGAGATCCACGAAGAGGGCCTCGACCCCATGCCGCTGCCGCAGGCCACGCGGACGTTCGTGCACCTTCTATCCTTCAGCTGGGAGTCACGGGCCTCACGGCGGTCCTCTCCTCCACGCCTCGAGTCCTGGACGGCGACGGGGAGACGACGGCTCCCGTCGCGGGAGAGAGAAGAGGGGAGGAAGGCGGCGCAGGCGACGGCGACATGGAGGTGCAGTGAGATTTGGGAGGAGAGGAGGCGGAGGTGAATGGACTGGCGATAGGGAGCAGCAATGATGGCGGTGATCGGCGCACGAAGCGGCAGCGCGTGTGAGAGAAGAGAGGGGAGGTGCGGTGAGATTTGGGAGGGGGCAGACACGAGCGGGTGGAAGGCGGCGCGAGCAGGCTGGCGGGGGCTGTGGCAACGGCGACGGCGGACGGAAGGGGTACGAGCGCATACGCCATACGGAACGACGGAATGCAGGCCGTGATTGCCGGGTGGGGGAGCGCGTACGGACGGAAGGGAGGGGTAAAAACGGAAGGCGGGCAACGTGGTTTTTCGGCTTCACCGTTAGGGCGGACGTTTTCGGCTTCACGGCTTCACGAGGTAGTGTGGACGCGACTCTCCCTTTGAGTTTAGTAGTAGAGACTTATACTCACGATAGTCTTTTCATTCAGTAATTCTCATAGAAACCGTTCGTCGACAATTAGCACCTAATTAGCCCATTAGTTTCAGTATGGCTTTGTTGCTTTGGTGCAAATGCCAATGCCTTGCAATCATGACATTGTTTTGTTTGTGAATTGTGACCACAAATCCTTGTATGATTGCAAAGATGACATTTTAACCGCCTCTCTATTGTAACATATCTACCTGTGAGTGGTTTAGTACGTATTGTGATTTGTACCGCGCCCCATGGAACCACTTGAGGTCAGGAAGCATGACCTTTACTTGCCAATCTGCCTCTTGGGGAGTCAAGCACGTAGCAGGAGACGCAGCATCTACTAGCACCACCCCTGGAGCCTTCACTTCACCACTTGCCGCATTGGTAACTTGCGCCGTGGCTCACTTCACTATAATTTCACCCACTTCAGTCTGTCCATGCGTGTATGGCCCAGCACAACATCTTTTTCGCTCTGCACATAATAATGCTATGACTCCTTTTAAGCCTCCACGTGAACTCTGACAAAATAGAGAAATCCTTAAAACAAATTAGAAACATCTGGTCATAAATTCAGCAAATATAATCATAATAACCATTACATTATCTTTTCTAATAAATTAACCACCTATACCATTATGAAAACAGACTAAAATAATCCCTAACATATATTTATATTATTCATGTTGCCATTATAAAAAAATAAACTAAGTAGCTTTCTAATCTTCACCTACGTCGTTATATAAGTAATATAAGATAACCCCTAAATTTACATATAAATTATCCAATTATACCATCATTGCAAGTTAAAAACCCTAAATCTGAATATAAATTATATAATTATAATAAGATCTTAAAGTGTCGCGATATAAAATTTTATATTACTAAATCTACCATTATTAATATATTAATAATGTTATTATTTATATAAAATACTAGCCATTATGTTGTCACCATATATTCATGTACATATATTAATGTATGAGGCAAGAGATAAAGATACTAATTTTCATACTTCTCACAATTTCACATAGCTCAACACAAATGGTTCAGTTAAATGCATGTCAAACACATATGGAGGTATAATGCAAAATGAAAAAAATGTTACTAGTTAAACCTGTTTTTTCACGAGGGAGACCAGCAAAGGGGCCTCCCACTGCCAGCGACGGTGCTCGAACCCAAATCGAAGGCTTGGGTATGTATGTTTAGACTATTTAATAAATGCAAGAGAACATGATATAGATAATTATAATCATTAGTTACTTCTAATTAGTCAATGTAGAAGCACGGATTGATAAATTAGTCGGTCATGCTTCAGAGTTCAGATACACCTTTTGCCGTGGCAGCAAAAGGGCAAGACATATTGAAGCATTGCTAGTGCAACTCTGCAAGCGCTTCGGGTCGTCCTTGTTTGCTGTTGCTCGCCGCGGATAATTTGCTTGCATGACAACAAACACGGAAACGACCAGGTCTTGCTTATATTAACCCAATTCCTGGAGCCGAACGGGTCGCGCGTGCTATGCGTGTTTACAAACACGGGTTTCTGCATCCAGTGGCGTCCTCGAACTGAGCTTCACCACTTGCCGCATTGGCAAATTGCAGTGGTTCACTTCACCACAATTTCAGCCCCATCTGATCATCTGTGCATCGTGGAACGCAGAATCTTCGCTCCGCACCGAAGAACATGTGGGTGACGCGATGCGGCCTGCGATCTGTTTTTTTTTTTTTTTGAACAGGCCTGCGACCTGCTGTTGGATGCCTGCGTGAGGCCGGTCTCGACGGCCCCACCTGACAGGAGGAGGAGCGAGCGCTCTTTGTACGACACGCGACGAGATGGCCGCCGCCAAAAGGCCGCACCAGAGGCTGTAACGAGTAAGTTTGGCGTTCAAAACTCGCAATCGAAGCCCAGATCCTGCATACTACGGCCCAGTTTGGTGCGGTACATTTGGTTCGCTGGTGTCGGCTGAAGTGCTGAGGCCAGCCTATCTCATTTCAGCCTGGCCTCCGCTGGGAGCAACCGGAGACCATGAAGGCGGCCGGCGCGAGATGAGCTTATCTTGCGCCGTTGTAATCCTTCTGCGACTCCGCCGTTTGCCGTCGCACTCGCACCTGCGAGGCTGTGAGTGCCCCCCGAACATAAGATAAGAGGCGGAGCTGTGCAGTGTGCACCATAGTTTTCAAGAGGCAAGCTGAAGCTATATCCCTTGCCCCCAGTAATATAATCCAGTAACTAAAAGTAGTATGAAAAACAGAAGCAGTATCAAGCATAACCAATTAAACTCACGAAAATCATTCGGAGCTCAGCACGGGACGGAGCAGCACTGTAACACCACATCCCAGGCTCCCAGCTGGAATGTTCGATGATGGAGACTACACCCTCACAAGGTTTTCACGGAACTTAAAACAAAACACGATGTTCTACTTTTTTCTGGTTTCAACAATCAGCACAGCAGAGAGAGAGAGGATCTTCGAGTTGATGAAGCATCACACGCCCTCAGCTTCGATCACTCCCTCCAGGTCATCAGCGGCCTCCGGACTGGAGGCCGAAGAAGTCATAGTAGGGCAGCGCGGGCGCCTCGACGTCCGAGTCCGGACTCCCCGAGCCCTCGGACTCCTCCGAAAACGAAGCCGACGCCATCGACGCCGGGGAGACGGCGGCCGGGGCGGCGGCGAAGCCCTTGTCAGAAGGCAGCAGGAAGGTGGGCTGCATCGGGAACAGCTGCAGTGTCTGGCGGGTGGGGCCTGCAGCTGCTGCCGGGGAGGGCAGCTCGTCCACGTCCAGTGGGGTGGAGCTCGCGTTGCCCGGCGCTGTGGCCTGGTACTGATGGTACATGGCGCCTCCCGGGTGCTGGTGCTGCTGCACCGCGGCAGAGATCATATTGGTAACCTCCATTCTTGGGTACAGAGTTGGCATCTGCTGCTGATGCTGCTGCTGCTGCAGATGGTGGTAGTAAGCTGGATTATTTGCCGGGTGCCCCTGCGGCGCTGGCATGTAGAATGGAGGCCTGTACATCACTGCAGGCAAAAGGTGCATTGATCCAATCCAAACCACAATGAGTTAGCAAACATAAGATAATTAATCGCTTCCATTTTAAAGCAACTCGACATATACTCTGTAAAAGGAGCAATGGCTGGTTGAGTGAGCAGAAGCCAGGATTACCAGCACATTTGTGAGGGGATTCAATGCCGTACAAGACGAGGTGACGAGGCCATCCCCAACCCAAGACACCATATTGTAGTGTCCATACATCTATGTCAACTAGACACTACATATAGAAACTACATTCTCAATGCATAGTTTCCTAAAAATAAATTATCATCCAATCAATGTCTTTGCTCTCCTTTACTCTCCCTATGATCTTATTTTCTTTCTTGGTTCTTGTGTAGACATGGTTTCTCATGCAAGACACCATGTTCTTCTCTCACCTCCTTAATTACTCTGCCACATCATCAAATTACTTATGTAGCAGCCTATTTAATGTTATGGACACAATTCTAGTCATTGGGTTGGGGATGGCCTGAGCGGACTAGACGGAACCAAACGCACAGATACACAATCATTTTTACGGGAAAATGTACGGTGCTGACAGGCATTGATTGGTTGGAGCAGCTAGGGAAGGAAATAAGGAATGATGTGGAAGGCGGTGTCTGGCCGTTTCGGTGGCAGCGGCCGGCGCAGGCATGCCTTCAATTCCTCCAAACCTGGGGCAAGCATGCACAGGGGAGGGGACACGGGATCGAAAGCAGCTAGCTACAAAAGGGTAGCAGCAGCAGGAGCTACCATAGGCAGGCCGGCAACGTTAAATCGTGTGACGACCATGACTACGAGGGTTTCTCTGATCCCCTTTACTACCACACTACTCGGATCGCGAGGAGAAACAAGGGTGGCAGGCCCTACGAGAGAGGAAAATCAACAGGCAGAAACGACACCAAGAAGCTGCAAAACATCGTGAGCATACAGACACACAGGCCACAGGTCACGAGCACAAGAAGCAAGCGTGTGCATGCAACGCATGCGCCACGGATCAGCATGACCTTTTTCGCATCATGTCAATGCACCAGTGGGCCCACACAGGAGCATGCACGTCAATTGCCCAGTTGTCATGCGACCCACGCACACATATATAAACCTTTGACAAAGAAAGCCAGAAAAAGACCAATATTGGTATATGTATGACATGAAGCAGTAGTAACGCTACCACGTCAGCGTTGACCCCCACGCGCGTGAAAGACATGAATCGGGGTGAAAGAAATGGCAAGCCATTAATCCTATCCTTGTTCCTGCGTGCTAACCTCCATGTGTAATACGTGAGCTACCAAAAAAAAAAAGCTAAGAAAACACACGAACCCTTCAGCCAGCAATCAAATCGACCGATCCAGTACGACGTGAGCTAGTAAAAACGAAGCGGGCGAAGAGATCAATATAATCATGAGGACATGAGGTGGTAAAGAATACGTACCACCATGCCTGTCAGCGTTGTTGTTGTTGCATGCAGCAGCTGGCGCCGGCGAGGGGACGGGGAGACGGCCGTGATGAGGGTACGGCGGCGGCGGACCACCGGCGGGGGGCCTGAAGAGCAAGTTCAGAGGCGGCGGGCGGCGGAGGAGCCCGGTGAAGTAGGCGAAGGTGTCCTGCTTCTGCCTCTGGCGCTGGCGAGCCTTGTGGTTCTGGAACCAGTAGAAGACGTTCTTGGCCTCGACGTGGCCGTGCTCACGCAGCCTCGCCGCGATCTGCTTGATCTGCTCCGCCGTGGGCGTGCGCAGGCCGTGCTCGTATAGCCCCTCCAGCAACGCCACCTGCTCCTTGGTCGGGTTCCACCTCGCGTTCGCCAGCGCCGCCGCCGCCGCTGACGCCGGCGACAGCGGCGGCGAGGTGGGCGCGCCACCGCCGGTGGGGACCTCCACGCCGCCGGCTTGCTGTGGCATCGCCATGGATAGCTAGCAGCTAGGGATCTCGCTCACTCTATCTGGACCGTACCTGCCGGCTCTAGGGGAGGAGAGAGCTAGCAGGAAGGAATGAAGGCGATGGTGTGAGGCTTGCGGTGCGTTGGGGTTTTAAAGCTAGCGTGCATGAGAGTGTTTGAGGGGGGCCGTGGTGGCGGAGCGCGTGCTCGTGCGCTGTAACGGTAGCCGCGTTTTGGTGTAGGCTGTCGCTTTGCAGGTCAAAGCCGGGTGTGGGGCCCGAGCGGCAGAGGCGCGGCGGGGAGGACTCTCGTGTGCTCGCACGCGCGGCGTGCCACCGCAGTGTCACGATAAGCACTGGCCGGCACGTACGTACGTCCGGCCTACGTACTCGATCGATCGGTGCGTGCGCGGCGCGGTGATGACGGCGCACTCGTTCGTTGGACTCGCGGTGCACGGAAGCTTGCGTGCACGCCGGCCGCCGCGGCCAGCCACACCACTCCGGCCGCGGAGCGTATACGTTTTCCTAGCTTTTGATCTGTAACTCTGCCAGTAAGGAGAGCGTGGTGCGTGTAACGGTGCACGGCGCAGGGCGTGTCCCATGTCGACCGGTTCCGGAAGATCGATGAACTTCCCATCGATGCATGCACCGTGGTGCGTACCGCTGGTGTGAAGACATGCCGTAGCATCCAGCGCGGCCACCGGGCACGAAACGAGTAGACACTGTGGGTGTTTGTGGATCGACCTCGACGCCGGCCGGCACTGAAAACGATGGGGCCGGCCGGCACGGCAGGAGCTCGCATGCACGCGCCAGAACGTCTGCCCTTGGACGGGGAAGATGGCGAGACTGCGAGAGTGCGTGCTACCGCGCGCGCCTCGGGAATGAAAGGAAATTCTCTGCTTGTGCCAGCGCCGGGCCTTTCGTTTCTACGGGGATTTCGTGTGCCTGGCCAGTTTTGGCATGAGCTATACTAGCATCATGCTTCATGGATCGCGCCGCGCGCCAGTCGAACGCGATCGATTGCTAGCCTAGATTGCTGCTGGCGCAGTGTATTAAGGCATGAGTTGGTGAAAGTTGGCGAAATGTCACATCCATCCTTTTGACACTAATTAGGAGTACTAAATATAGACTAATTATAAAACTAATTACACAGATGGACTCTACATCGCAAGACGAATCTATTAAGCCTAATATGTGCCGTCATTAGTGCATTTTTAATGACAGGTTACTGTAGCACGACAGTGTCTAATGACGAATTAATTAGGCTTAATAGATTCGTCTCACGATGTGGAGTCCATCTATGTAATTAGTTTATTTTTATACCTATGTTTAATACTCCTAATTAGTGTCCAAACATTCGATGTGACAAGTTGGCAAAATAAGTTGGCGAAGGTTGGCGATCTAAACAAGGCCTAAAGTTTTCTTTTGCTATAAAAGCAGACTGTACTGAGTTGTTCCGTCGCATTCCTTTTTCTCCCTCTAACGGCATTTGCGGTATGCTACACGATATGTTCTCCAGATAAAGAAAGTGAATGGATTGCGTTCATCAATTGCCTACTCCCTCCGTCCCAGAAAGAGTGTCGTTTTGGGTGTTCGTGTCGTGAGTTTGACTAAGTTTGTAGAAAATACGTGTAATATTTAAATCTTTAAATATTTTTTATAAAAAACTAGGTCTAAATATCTATCTAATAGTGTTTATATTGTATCATAAATTTAAATATATTTTTATATATAATTGAACAAAGAGTTTTCTCGGGAAGTGAGAAAGACACTTATTTTGAAACAGAGGGAGTAGACTCTAGATGTTTCTCGGCGATTGAGACCCAATGTTTTGATACAATTGCCAAGCCTATAGCCGTAAATCCTTCTGTACATTACTAGTATCCCCAGAAGTTACTCGGATCTGAATGTGAACGATCAACGAGCAAACTATTGCATTGGCGATTTGCCCGCTCCATCTCGCAATGTTTGTCTTGTGATCTTGTCTAATCTAACGAGCACACACATCATCTACTTCATGAATTTTGTAAGAAAGGGAGCTAGCAATCCGATTCAACTAAACTTTAATCCATCCATATATGACAAAGGTAGCACAGGCTAAAATGGTATATCCCTGCACATAAAACACAATGGTTAAAATTGGGTAGACCCATGAACAGTTCTCCAATGCAGCGGTGTATTATTATGCTCTTTTGATAGTCCTATTTCACCCTGACATAAAGACCAAGGAGAACAAAAGAGGATGGAGGGAGTATATTGATAATAGGGCCTAAGTTTGGAAGTGAGTTAATATCACCACCTAGGATGTGTTTAGATTGTAGGAAAAACACTGTAGCATAAGAAAAACACTGTAGCATTCGCTGGGAAACGTGTTTTATGAGGAAGCAATAGTGAAAAGTTGAAATGAATAGTGAATAGTTGGGAATCTGAACATGGACTTAGCAAACTTGCCCACCAACTCCATCTGTTCTTTCGGCGAAACCCGAGACTGGTACACGCACTAGCACGTAAAAGACGTTTCATCTTGGTTGACCCAAGCCCAGGGGCGGGGCAAGGTTCGGAGCACCCCCGCCCCCAAACTTTTACGTGCCAAATGAATACATTAATTATAAAGTCTAATAATATCGATAATAAACTTTTTTTTCGAATCACACAGTACAGACGTAGACGCTCATATATATGCACGCACACTTGCCTCTACAAACATACGCACGCAACCCTACCCCTATGAGCATGTAACACCCCTGGTGTTAATTAACACTAAAACAATGATTAAGCTAAGCTAAACAAGTAATCAAGCCTAACCAAGGTTAATTGAAAGAAAGAAATCAAAAGAAATGCTAAAAGGAATTCGATAAGAAATTAAAAACACCCCAAAAAGAGGCAAAACAAGAACCTTTAAATTTTATATAAGAACTTGAATTTGGGCCAATGCAAATTTTGAAGGAGAGACCAAACCAAGCATCTTCCCTTTTGAAACCATAGCCTAAAAATGTTTGGAAGTATCTCAAATTTCAGACCCTAACTTTGGAATTTGAATTTTTCAATTCAAATTCAAAAGCTGAAATGGAACCTCAGCCAAGCTCGAGGGGCATTCACCCTCGAGCGGTGATTTCCGTCACCCTCGAGGCTCCGCAGCCAAGCTCGAGGGGGGCATTCACCCTCGAGCGGCGTTTCCGTCACCCTCGAGGCTCCGCAGCCAAGCTCGAGGGGCATTCACCCTCGAGTGGCGTTTCCGTCACGCTCGAGGCTCGGAAAGCTCGAGCTTGCGATCCAAGCTCGAAGCGCATGGTCGAAGCGCCTGGTCCAAGCTTGAAAAGGCACGCTCACGGGACGCTCACGCCGCGCTCGCGCGTGCCCGCGCTCGCCGCCGGCAGCGCTCTGCCAACGGCCGTCCTCGACTGCGCCGGCCAATGGCGCGGCTGCATGTCTCCGCTCACGGAGCACGCGTCTGGCCAGCCCGCGTGGCCTGAGGCGCACTGTAGCGCTGACTCCCGCGCTCGCCGTCGCGTCGCCGCCGCGGACCGCCGGATATTGCCGTCGCCGCCGTTGCCCACCGGTCCGTCGTGCGACTTTCGCGACCACGCCGTCTCCTTTTCCTCGCCCTGTCTCTTCTCGCCTCGCCCACGCGCGCCTGCCGCCTGCAGCACGCCTGCGCGCGCACGTTGACGCCGCGCACGGCGCCAACACGGCCGCGACAAGCCGCTGTCGCCGCGACAGCTCACCGAGCTGCCCCAGCCGCCATCCCGTGCTGCCCGAGCACCCCTTCCCTCCCCTCTCGCTCCTACTTAAAGCCCCCAAACAGTTCCCCCTCTCTTCCACGCCGAAATCGCTCGCCGGAGTTCACAGAGCTTCCGCCGCCGCCCGCGCACGTGCACAGTCCGCTCCACTCCTCCTCCGGCCGAACCGAGGGAACCAATAGCTTCACCGTGCCGCGCTGGTGCTCAAAGACCTTTTCTCCGGGCTTCTCCGACCCCAACGTCGCCGGTCGCCGCTCGCCGGAGCAAGCCGAGCCGCCACCGCCGTCGTTGACCTTGTTCCCGGCCCTCCCCGACCTCAAGACCTAGCTCAAACGAATCACGGTGAGCCCCTCTCCTTTTCCCCCCACTTCCCCGGCCCGGTCTCGCCGCCGTTTGGCCGGCGTAACCACGCCGGCGAGCCCAGGGATCCCTGTGTGTCTTCAACCTCTTTCCAGGGGGCCGACTGTAAAATGCAGGGACTTGTTTGTAAGAGATTCAAAAACCCTAGGGTTCACAGCGTAAAATAGATTCTATCTTTTAGGTTTAATTCGCTGAGATCTTCAAAAATTCGTAGAAAATCGTAGAAAAATCATAAAAATGCCAAACCAATTTTGTAGCGACCAGTGAATCTAGAAGGCCAACTTCTTCCTTTGCACCTCACCCAGTTGAGCTGTAGATTTTGAAATATAAATTCATTTCAGTTTGAGCACATTTCATCATAGTTCAAAATCTACACATACACTGGAGCTGAGCTTGGGATATGTTGTTAGGGTGATTATCATTAGCCTAATGCGCAAAGGGTGCACAAAAATTCCCAGTGGATTTAGGGTTATGATTTTCCAAACATATACCCTGCTGTTTTGGCAAATAAATCACAGAAAATAAATTACTCAGTGAGAAATCATCTCCTTCACCCAGAAACTAAATCAGGACCTAAGAAACCTTATAAAAATGAAAATGGTAATTTTTGGACACTGGAAAATGGCTAAATGATTTTGGTAGTTTAAACATGGTGAAATTCCACAAAAATAACCATAAATCAATATCACATGCAAACTTGCAGAGAGATCACTTTTGGTACCCTAAGTCACTGTGCCAAGTGGTGTGAACAAAAACCTTGTAATTATTTTTGTAGGATTTTAGTTGTTTTTAGGCAAAAAGATAAGAATAATTTTTATAAATTATAGAAAAACTATCTTGAGCCAAACTTTGGGCTAAGCTCCTGCCTTGGCATGAGCAAGCCTCTGGCCAAATGGTACATGAACATAAATTTCCTAAGTTCACCTTTTGAATAATCGAAAAGGGACTTGAATAAGGGAAAAGAAAAGAAAAGAAAAGAGAAGAAAAAGAAAGGAAAAGAGAAGAAAAAGAAAAGAAAAGAGAAAAACCTAAAACTTTAAAATCAAAGTAAAGGTTCAAATGAAAAAGGATATATTCACTTATAATTAATGTTTATCCTTTCTAATTCATTAGCCAAGATTTAAATAAACCCTAATTGTTTAAATCTCGATACTTAAGCATTTCATGCATTCCGTATAGATTCGGGTCTCGCCGACGGAGTCTACGAGCTAGTCCCCGCTGCCGAGGAGATCGCCCAGGAGTCCGAGGTGAACGTGGTGCACGTGGATCCGAGCCCCGAGCAGGAGTACCGCTTCGAGCCGGAAGGCAAGCCCCGGAGCATAACCTAACTTTACTTACGCAAATTATTTGATTATATGTTTGTGCATTTAAGTTTCAAGGAATTGAATGAACCCCTAGAGTGCATGATCATAGGTTCCTTTGATTGAACACTAGTATGTTAGGTTCGATAGTTGCTATGCTTAAGAACGATAGAAGTCGAGTGTTTTCCGACACTCGCGAGATATAGGAGTTGTATGACTACTCATATCAGAAACACTAGAGATGATGGACGGATGATTGTAGATACCCGTCTCTCGATGTTTTAAGTGGAAACATGTGGTACTTTTGTGTCAAGCGTTTGAACGTACCACACATATGCACGGTTTATGGGACCGGTAAGTCCCGGTATCCGATTGATGCGAGCAGGTCCGACAGCTCTCTGTCTTGGAAACGTTATCCCATGGGCACATGAGGGTAGTTGCGTGAGTCCCAGTAGTGGTGAACCTTTACCCTGAGGCAGTGGGACTCGGGAGCCACTCGCAGAGAGAGGAGAAAGGATTGGGGTGTGTTGGCATTTCCAACCATTCCGTATGTTTGGGTTTTCCCTGGCCAGGTAGTAAATTCGGTTCGAACTGTCCGCTTCTCGCGGTTAATGAGACTGCTTGACCGATGTATGACATATTATGAAGTGAAACTTGGAAGGATGAAATCTTTGTATGAAATAATTGTATTGCAAAACTTGATTGTTTAGCTAGGCTCACCTAGAATGGATAGACTAAAGAAGTTAAAATCAAGATAAAGAAAGTAGAAAACAGCTTAGTCGCTTTTGGCAAAAGAACCCCACTAGCCAAACAGCCTCTCATCGTAGGAGTCGGTGATGTAGTGATCACCAGTCGGTTAAGTCTTGTTGAGTATAACTAGTATACTCAGCCTTGCTTGTGGCTAAATTTTCAGGACCATCCCCTCAGGAGGTAGCTGCCTCTATGGCTTGGGCCTCCCAGCTTCCTCCTGGTTACAGCATCGAGTGGGAGCCGACCTCTCCCGAGGATCGTGAGGAGTAGCGTCACGGCTGACTTCATCGTGACGATACTATGGATCGTCGCTAGTATCTCGTTTACTTTCCGCTGCATGAACTCAAACTATTTATTTATCATTTCAATTTGGTTGTAATAACTCTAAGACTGGTTGTAATTTGAATTGTGGAATGATGTGATCTTTGGAACTCACCTTCGAGTGAGCGTATGGACGGACGATCTTCAGTAGCCGTTGGTCGAGCTTGACTCGACGGTCGAATCCGCACTTGGGAACATTTTTGTATATTAGCACCAATGGAAGGTGGAATATACTTAAGTGGGCCCATTTCTCGGGTGAGATCGCTGCAGAGCATCTCTGAAAGACTGAGCCGGTAAATCCTCCAAATTGACGAAGTCACCACAGGCGCCTCGTTATCGACGGACACGTCGCCTACCACAGAAAGAATAGCGCCGGTTAAATCTTAGAATAAATGCAGGAAAATGCGAGTACCAGTACCGAGTCGAGGACTCGAACCCTAGTGGGCTGGTTCCACCACAAAGAACCTTGCCAGCTGAGCTACAGCTCAGTTCGCAATATCGATAATAAATTCAACTACCAACATAACACGTTATACGTACGTCATTCGTGACAAATAGCTACTACATAATTAAATGTTCGGTTTAGTATACATTTTTTTTATTAATTTTTTGTTCCCTCGATGTTTTATTGTTTGGTGTGTGTCTTTTTAAAGAGTCATTCGACACTCATAGGAAGCATCAAATAGCTATGATATGCATGGTCACACATGCTTGTTGCTTATAAATTTTTTGTTCCCGTATAAGGTTTGCTTGTGCAAACATTTAATGTGGCTAATTAGAGTGTCAGGAGCATCCCTATATATCTGGTCAAGTGTAGTTTTGGAGCTTGATCAAAGGAACGCGTGGACGCTCTATATGTAAAAGAAAAAAGTCCATTTTTAGCCATCCAACTATGGTCACAGTTTGATTTTGACCATCAAACTACAAAATCAGAAATCTTTAGTCACTCAACTCTTAAAACCGTTTATATTTAACCATTCGGTGGTTTTGATGGATGGTTTTGCTGACTTGGATGCCACATGGCGGTAGGCCCACTTGTCAGACCTTCTCTCCCCTCTTTTTCTCTCTTTCTTCTCAGCTTCCCCTCTCTTTCTTCTGGCCTTTCTCCTCCGCTGATCGCCGCCAAGCCTCGAGGCCCGCCTGAGGCCGAGCTCTCCCACGTCATCTGCTCCGACCGGGGGTCGAGCTCTGCCGCCGCAGAGCTCAACGGCTCCGGCTAGGGGGCGAGCTCGCCCGCGCCGCCCCGTGGAAGCTCGACGGCTCCAGGGGGGGCCCTGAAGGCCGAACTCCTCGCTCCGCGCCGCTGCCGCAGAGCTCGACGGCTTCGACTGGGGACCTGTCAGGGGCTGAGCTCGCCTGCTCCTGCCGCCAGTGGAATAGGCTCTGTCGATTCTTGCAACCAAGCATGACGAACTCGAGGCCGCTGCAACAGCACGAACTCATCAGTCTCGCCGTCGCCGTGGTGCCCTCTCGATTTTGATTCACGTGAGAAGGCCCTCAATCCATCCAGGAGAAGTCGATTTGTGCATCAATGAGCTCGATCTGAGTGTCTGTCATCTGACACAGGTATAGAAGAGCAGCGTAGTGGACACAGGAAGGCCGATTTTGTCTGGGAGAAAGATGAGCAGATCCAGAAATCGATTTTAGGGTGGAGGTATGGAGGAGCTGATTCCTAATCAAGCTTACCACTCCACGGCAGGAGATGGCAGGGCCCCGAGCTGCTCTCGCCGTTCGCCGCGCCCGGCATCGGAGTTCCCGCAGGGGCAGGCCCAGCCACCGGCGCCGTGGAAAACGAGCAGAAGAAGAAAAGGGAGAGAAGGGAGAGAGAAAGAGAAAAGATAGGGTTATGACAAGCGGTCCCATCGCCACATGGCGTCCACATCAGCGAAACAACTCTCCAATACCATTGTATGATCAAATGTCAATGATTTTGATAGTTCAATGGCCAAAGATTTCTGGTTTTGAAGTTCGATGGTCAAAATCGAACTGAGCCAATAGTTTGATGGTAAAAAATAGACTTTTTCCAATAAAAACGGCTAGAAAAAACGAAGATCGGCGTTCAGGAATGGCAGCACTAGTCCTGGGTTTTAATTTCCTCGTGGGTTGATCCTATCTGCATGCTGTGCGCATGGTAATCAGCTTCCAAACAGTGAAACATACATCCAGCCGATTCATATCGGGACAGAACCAAGACGGCCATGGCTTTTAACCTTGGTAGGGTGCAGAGCTAGCTAGGAAGGCTGCCATAGGTAGGGATCCAAATGGCAAGGCACCATGTACAGATTAAAAAAAGTTTTTTCTATTCATCCTATCCATAGAACACGTTTCTCAGTACACTATTTATCTAAAAAAAAGTACTTTTTACTTTCAATCTGAACACTGCTAAACGAACACCGGTAAACGGAGACGCTGTGGGAGTACTCCCGTCGCATTGCATTGCATGGGGACAACGCATGCGTGGGCGAGGCGAGGCAGACCAGACGGGTTCAGCAGGCGGATATTGAGAATCTCGCTTCCCATTTCCCCGTAATCTGAGAGCCAGGCTGCAAGCGAAGTGAAGAAGCTACTGTGAGCCTAGGGGAGCCGAGAGGACGTCGATCACGGCATCGCGCCATGCCATTTACTCCACGCCAGCCGTGGTCGGGCAGAGAGCCCTCGCTGCAAATTGGCGCCTGCCGCGTTGGGTAGCATGGCGACATGGCGTCTTTTGCCCTAGAGGAGCCGGCGGGGTAGAGGGCTACCCGCGCCTGCGCCAATCGCCTCCGGATGGCGAAAATTTCTGTGCACGCTTTCATTGGATTGACTTTTGTCTCACGGTCACGGCAAAATCCGTGCAAAAGATTTGCTCGTATATGAAGGATCGGCCGGATCGCCCTCCCTGATCCGAATTAAAAACAGCTACGCTGCTCTGCATGTCTCTGTGCCCCGGTTGGGAAACGCGTCGCCGTTTGATTAGGCGGTGTGAGCAGCACGGGCTTGCTCTTGCTCGTGTGCAGGCAGGAACCGTATGATCCAATGCCCGTGTGCTAGACGACGCTGCAGGGCGACATGACATGTCCGCGGTCAACATCCTCAAATTCCGGACTTGCATACAGCGTGATGGTGCCTGTGCCATGGCAACAACGCAAATGGAGGGAGAGAGAGAGGACGGAGACGAGAAGCGTGAGTACAAATGAACAACCAACGTTTCAGGGTTCATCTTTTAATTGTTGACTCCATTGGCATTATTCAAAACCATTAATACCATCTCTCTCATGCTCGAATTTGTCCGGGGAAAATGACATGGCTATGCTTAAATTTTGTCTCTTCGTCCATATTTTTATTCTACTCGGCAAATACATATATATTTGCGTTGCTACGGGGAATTTATTCCGCGTCACATGTTATTTTGGCAAATACTCCTAGCTGTCACCCCATAAATTTGGACAAATGTGCGTGCACGCATGGATTTTGGGATTTTTTAATATAAACAAAATATGTGGGGATCAACTTAGGCTTGACCGGTTTTTAGGCCGAGCAGACCTCTTAAGTTCGATCTACTAGAGGACTTTGAATAACCGGTTTTGAAGGCCTCGAAACCCAAGGCCCAACAGGACAACCCAGCCCATGTTTAGCGCAGGGCAACATCACCAGGCGCCCAAAACCTTACAACCCCAAAGCATCCGCGCTCACGGCCGGGTACGGCAGAGACACAGGCTGAGCGTGGCATACGCTGGTGCCGTGGTGCGACGGCAACGCGCCGGATGAGTCGCATGACCTCGTGCTCGCGCTGCCGCGGATCTGGACATCCGGCTGTGACCTCATCTCGTCGAAAAGCTCCACGCCGCGGCGGTGTTCACTATGATCTTATTTCCCTTCATCTTCATAGGTTTATTGTTTGTCACCGTCTACCCAGCTTAATCTCAGCGCCCGTAAGCTCCGAGACAAAACAATGCCTCCTTTTCTCCGTGATGATATCACCCAGGCTATCCATGCTACCAAGCAGTAAGAACACCACAAAACCAAGAACTTTGCTTGTCTGTTCCTCGTTCTTGTTGCCACCAGTATTCTTTCCATTCCATGTAGGTCTTACCGCACTACTATATTCGTGGCAGAGCAACACTTCTTATTCACTGCATTAGCTATCTGGTAGCTAGCAATTAACAGTCACTCGCTGCCATCGGCCAAGAAAGCTCGATGGCGACGCCGTCGCCGCCGATGCAAATGGGGGGCATGGGGTCGCCGCCGATGGACATGCCAGCGATGGACATGCCGGCGATGGCGCACATGGCCTTCTTCTGGGGCCACCGGGCGCAGGTGCTCTTCTCCAACTGGCCAGGCGACCGTGATGGCGTCGGCATGTACGTCCTCTGCCTCCTGGTCGTGGCTCTGCTCGCTGCGCTCGTCGAGGTGCTCTCGGCAGCGTCCCATGGGCTCTCCTCCCGCCGCAGCAGCCGCGACTCTTCGAGCATCTCGTGGAGCCTGCTGAGGACGGGGACACATGTGGTGAAGATGGGTCTCGCGTACTTGGTGATGCTGGCCACCATGTCCTTCAACGGTGGCGTCTTGCTGGCCGTCTTGGCTGGCCACGCCGGTGGGTTCTTCTTGGCCTCGCGGAGAGGGATGCTTGGCCCTGCAACTGAAACGAGCGACGACGTGTCTACGACGACTACGAACGGTGTTCTCCATCATTCGGAACCAAAACCTTAAATCTTTTGAATGATTTGATAATACATGGTGATGAACGTTGCTTTTGTCATTTCCGAATGAGGAAAGTTGTATTATTTCGTGAATCATTAACAATAAGTAAAATTAGGGATGCTTCTTCCGGAGCATTTGATCCACTGAATGCATACATTGCGATTATGGGGCAGGCCGGCAGGACAGCAAAGCGCCGCCGGCCGAGCTATCGGGGTTGCGAGGCCGTGGTGGAGCCCAGTGGCGAAGGCAGCCAAATCCACTGGAGCCAAAGATGGGCTGGAAGAAGACGCTGCAGCAGGAGGTCGCACGCTCTCCTAAAGTACCATTGGGGCATTGCAACACGCAAAATATGTTTTGGTTCATTCTAATTAATTCGACATGCAGAATAAACTGCCGTCAAATATACATAAGCGCTCAACAAAGAATCCTAAGGCAATAACAGTTTCCAAAACTTCATAGGTTTACTCAGAACATGAACTGGGTTGTCCTTGAGGCCAAAACAGTTGACAAGTTGGAAGAATTCTATTCGCAGGGACTAATGAAGCAGATAACGAAGGATGTCATGGGATCATGATAGTGCAGAATCTATTTCTTCTTGTCCGCAGCACCACCACCAGACCTGGAAACCATTAGAAAAAGGTTTAGTTCACTTATGCACACTCAGTACATGGAAAGAATCTAGAGAAACATTATATTTCCTGCCACACAATTCAGTAGCATTCAATAATTAAGCAGAGCCAATAACAAGTGAGCAACCAGTTCAGCTGTAGGCATATCCCCTTGTTACTGTGATTTGCAAATACACAATCACGTGCATTAGAGTCCACAGTACTAGAAACATAATCCTATTCACTTCACTTCGCTTTACAGAAAAAGTTTTACTAAAAATTAATTGGGCGGAACTACAAGTGAAAAATAAATGCATAAGCTGGCCTGCTCTGACATGTTAAAGGTCTAGCCCTTTTACTGGTATTGTATACAGAAAATATTATTCCTTCACCCATGTATTTAACTGCTTGTTACCTAAAAAGCGTCACTATTCATTGCACTCAATGATCCGATGCAATAAAGCAGTGCAAACTATGTAAACGTGACGAAACAGGATGAAATATTCCACAGTATAAAATGGAAATGAGATTATCCCGCACCTTATCTTCCTGAGGACATTCGCCATCTCCTCTCTCTTCTTCTTGGCTCTCTTGTGAGTACCAAGCTTTCTCTTTGCCACCTTGAGTGCGCGCTTGTCCTTCCCAACCTTTAGAAGCTCAGTGATACGTTTCTCATAGGGAGCAAATCCAGCAACCTCCCTAATCAGGCTTCTGACGAAAGTCACCCTCTTGGTAGCTTTCTGAAATAATAGGCCCAAGACAAAGATCTAAGAACAATATGCAAAACAAATAAAAACAGCAAGTATTTAACAGCACACATAGAAGAATAGTGAGGAATCAAATATTTCAGTTAAAATTCATCTATAGAAGCTAGATGCGTTTAGCGATATGTTTTTAGAAAATAACCAAAATGAGAGCTAGGTTCCACATTATGTCACACCCACAGCAATAGATATCTGTCCCAAGGTGAAGTAATGAAATCCTACCATTGGCAAATGTGAAACAAGGAATGATGTGTGGGTATGATTATTACTGTACAGGCTACAGAGATAATTTTCAACTATTCTACAAATACTTCGAACCCATAACTTCCTCATGAGTAATGACTAATGCAGCATACCTACTAGACCTACAAAATCATATCATCAAATAGTATACTCATATTATGCCTCACTTCTATAACCCATAATTGATTGCCAAAAAAACACAATGTTACAAAGTAGAAGTTCTTGCTATGAGTCATGAGTTAAGCAACTGAAAAAGAAACATTTAGTGAGAAGTTTTAGAAACATAATCAAAATGTGATTAAGCTTCCACGTTATATCTCACAGATTAATATCTGCCTACAGGACTAGCAACTTGGAGTATTGAAATCTCCAGGTTGCCAAAGGTGAGATGAGGCAAGATTACACAACAGAACTATTTTTTTTTAAAAAAGGATTACTTCTAATAGCAAGGTAATCCTGGTATGTTTTCACTAGTCCACGAATGCAACACCCATTTGACATAGTGAATCAATCATTCAACGCACAACCGAATCAGACATCAAACTTTCTCTAACCATTGATGTTATACCAGCAGTAATATTAGTTCGGTTCAGATGGGGAAAAACAAATCTACTGGCACAGTACATGTACCCTTTATCATTTAAGATGCCCATCTCTTACCAAATTAAAAATATACAGCCAGCGCTCGCTTATAGATTTTACACAGATCATAACAAGTAATTCAACACAGATCTACACAAGAACTTAAGCGCATAGTCGTTACAGTCAACCCGCAATGGAGATGACAAAGGCTAAGTAGTGAGAGATCAGAGGCCTAGGAACAAAGATTCTTACCCCCTTGCGGTCGGATGGGCGAAGCGGCAGCTCGCGTTTGGTGACGATGTGCCCCTTGTTGATGCCGACGAAGAGGCCTGACTTGGCCTGCGTCGGTGCCATGGTGGTCGGCCTCGCGCTCGATCCGCGACCTGCGACGAACGCGATGAAACAAAGCAAATCGATTTAAACGCCAGGCTGTGAGAGATTTGTAGTTTTGGTGAAGGACTTCGAATGGGAGGCGGCGCTTGATGAGGAAACCTGGAATGGGTGCGAGCAAAACCCTACGCCGCCGGCTGAGTCCGTCGAGAAACCCTAGCGCGAGAGGGGCTGGATTATATATATCCGCACCCTGGCGGTGACACTATTGGGACGTTAATGGGCCAGACCGGGCTTGCTGGGCTTGTCAAATGCAGCAGTTGGTTTGT
Source organism: Digitaria exilis (assembly GCA_015342445.1). Taxonomy (NCBI): domain Eukaryota; kingdom Viridiplantae; phylum Streptophyta; class Magnoliopsida; order Poales; family Poaceae; genus Digitaria; species Digitaria exilis. Next base: position 2,001,903 of record JACEFO010001719.1, read on the forward strand.
CCTTTTCCTTTGTCTTTTTTTTTTGCTGGGCTTGTTTAGCATATGTAGGAGTTAATTTGAATTTCAAAACATGACAAAACTTCTAAATATGATATAGATTGTTTCGTATAAAATTTGAATATTCCATTTGGTGTACAGTTATAAACTCATATTAGCTGTAGAAAAACAATTCAGCTTAAAATAATGCACAGGATGTTTTAACTTCTATTTTCTGCCCTTTTTAAATATCTTTGATGACTCATGCGTAGATATTTAACTATAGTATTTAGTACTCCACTCATTTCAAATTTCAAGACATTTTAGTTTACCCCAAGTATTTTTTGTAATTTTGACTAAGTTTACAGAAAAACATACTAAGTTTGATTTTGCTAGATATAATCAAAATATTTAACGTTATAAGTGCTGGTTCACATTTTACCACGTATATAAATATTATAAACGTTGGGTCATTTTACTATGAAACTGCATAAAAGTTATGGGTACATCAACTTTTTTTTTAACTTTCAATAAAGTCACATACCTCATCTAATCAAGTACACTGCTCGTTTACAGTACTCAGATTTGCCACATTACATTTGTACCAGCCAATCAGAATAATAAAGGTGCTTGCAAATCTTCATTATAATTTTAATGTTTTTATTGTCACACTCACACATCGTGAGTTTTCCCCTTTTGTATAACCTAGGTCCCCTTTTGCTTTTTTCTACATATTTCCTTGCACTTTGTTTTTTGTGCGTGTATACAAATGAAAAGAAAATATGCTTGTTGCTAAAGGAGAATTCCAGTCTAGTTTTTTTTACCACAATTGCAGTTTAGTTTTTAATGAGTCGGAAAACACATATTTTTTGTACTGCCCCCCATCTCAAAACGTAAGATGTCTTGGAGCCACATTTCTTTAACTTTGTCAAGTCTATATAAAATATATTAAGATATACATTTGATTGTAATTTTTTAATAAACACTTTTAATTTAGAACAAAACTACGACATTTTATACTTTAGAACTCGAGTACTTATGTGTGCTGGGCGTGTATGGACTCAGGAACGGCGATATGATACGACTATAACGGAGGAAGCAATTGGATCATGTGAATTGTTCGTTTGTTTCGGCTCTGCATGCACAAAGAAATACCGCTTCACAATCACCAGTGTTTTCAGGCTAAAGATGAAGACCAATCCACTCGGGTCAGGGGAAAACTAAGACTCTCGTTAGGAAACAAAAATGTAGGGAAATGTTAAAAAAATTTATTCTCGAGCGCCGTGGATATGGCCAGTGGCTCCACTGGCTCGCCTCTCCATCTCGAGGAATTCGCGGAGCGACGGCGCCCCGGTGCCGTTCTCCAGGTGACTCCGGAGGCAGAGAGAGATCAGCAGCGCTCTGAGCCTGCCGCTCCTGGCCGCCCTCGTGCTCGGGCGGCGCCGGCTCTCCATGGCGTCCACCAGGCCGATCAGGCTCGCCAGCGTCATGCCGCCGCCGCCGCGCCGCGGCAAGGACCAGGCCGACTGCGTCGACAGACAGTGTCAGTGAGACATCCTCACGCGTTGAGATGCTGCGGAAGTATGCAATGCTTGCAGGTGCAGTGGAAAATTTACCTCTGTGTCGAAATCAGTGGAAGGCAAGGACGAAGCGGAGCGAGAGGAGGTGAAGGTGGTGCTGAAGGAGTCCGAGCCGGGGACGGGGAGATCAACGCCTCTGAGCACTCCAGCTCGGACATTCAGAGCGCCCAGTCCGAGAGGCCATCCGTCCTCCTGTCATATCTCCCAGTTAAAGCCCCAATCTGAGGTGAAAATGAGATATGCTAACATAGACGACCGCACCTCATGCGCCATGGCTACTGGGCTATCTTCCGAGTCACTGAACCAAAGGACAGAGCAGGGCAGGTGTGTAACTGAACAGGACTGGAGGAGGTTCCATTTTATGGGGTGTGTTTAGTTAGAGGGGAGGAAAAGAACTTTTTTCTGATAAGCCTGTTCTGTGAGAGGGATGAATAGGAAATTGAAATAAGTTAAAAGGAGAACTTTTCTGAGAAACGTGTTTTGTGAGAGGGATGAATGGTACTAAACACGACAATGGAGAAGAGGAAGCCCGAAAGGGGCTATCACGTGAGAAAGCTACTGATCGCTCGGCTAATATTATTGACTCCCTTTTGCACCTGCTCGAGGATTCACAACAAAAGAAAGTGCAGGGTGATAAGAAATGCCGCTGCTACATGGACGCGACCACTGAAACGGTCCCTCCCATGCTCGCACCATTGCAAGTGTTGGTGACTCGGGGTTGTGAGCCTGTGAGTATGTGACTGACTGACTGTGCTTCGTGCAAATAGATCGGCAGGCGGCAGCATTTTGCGTGGACGAAGCGAAATTGGGCTATTGGAGGTCCCAGTGGTTATTGTAATCCGGGGAAAGCCTAGAAAGACGGTAGGAATCATTGACGGCGTAATCGGACAAATGGGCGCCCCAGATCGAGACGGGGACGACGGAAATGCGAAAGCTGCTGAGGCCGTTCTGGCGTTTCATCTCGTCCTGTGCATGTGACTGCTTGCGCGCAGTTTTACCTCGAGCTCTTCTTTGGTTTCTCGCGACTATGGCCATCAGGCCCATCACTGGAACAGGCCGAAACATTTCATCGTGCCATCCGTGCACGGGCCGCGACCACCACTTCACTTCGGCCTTTCGGGCAGCGTCGTCGCCGCTCACTTCACTTCGGGAATTTTTTAATTTTTATATTATTTATTTTCTGAATTTTCAAAAATAAATGCCTCGATACTTATTTTACACAAATGTCATCCTGCCACCAACTCATCCGGCGAAAACAACATTTCGCCGGTTCATCCGGCGAAATGTTACTGTAGCAAAAGCTACCGCCGGATGAATCGGCGGAATTTCCCTTTTCTGAACAGCTTATTTTCAAAAAACAATAACTAATTTATGTAAACTCGGATCAAGACAAACCTTATATGAAAATTGTAGCTCTCGGCGACATATACAACTTTGTAGTTTAAACTTTTTTCATTGGAAGCCATCTTGCTGCTCAAAAAATCGAGTCAAATTTCAGATCTCAAATTTTGAATTTGGGATCCGAAACTTGATTCGATTATTTGAGCAGAAAGATGGCCTCTAATGAAAAAAGTTTGAACTACAAAGTTGTATATATCGTCGAGAGCTACAATTTTCATATAAGATTTGTCTCGATCCGAGTTCATATAAATTAATTATGAGTTTTTAAAACTAAGTTGTCTAGGGAAGGGAAATTCCGCTGATTCATCCGGCGGTAGCTTTTGCTACAGTAACATTTCGCCGGATGAACCGGCGAAAGGTTGTTTTCGCTGGATGAGTTGGTGGTAGGATGACATTTGTGTAAAATAAGTATCGAGGTATTTATTTTTGAAAATTCAGAAAATAAATAATATAAAAATTAAAAAATTTCTCACTTCGGCAAATCTGGCATCAAGCTGGCCACTTGTATTTCGGTCCCGAGTCAGAAATATCTGTCCATCTCTCGTAAGATTTGAACGTTCCTCTACCTTTCATTTTGCGATCCGTAAAACACTACTAAGACATTCTTCAGTAATACTTTGGCCTGGTTTAGACGAGGGGTATAAAGTTAAAAGTTGGCGAAATATCACATCCATCCTTTTGTAGACTAGTTATAAAACTAATTACACAGATGGACTCTACATCGCAAGACGAATCTTTTAAGCCTCATATGTGCCGTCATTAGCGCATTTTTAATGACGGGTTACTGTAGCATGACAGTGTCCAATGACGAATTAATTAGGTTTAATAGATTCGTCTCACGATGTGGAGTTCATCTATGTAATTAGTTTTTTATACCTATGTTAAATACTTCTAATTAGTGTCCAAACATTCGATACGACAAGTTGATGAAACTTGGTGATCTAAACAAGGCCTTTATAGTTATGTGACATCAAAATTTGATCTACATGGAAGACATAGAAAAAAGAACGATCCCTTGTTGAAGAGGTGTAAGGATAAGAGTTAGTACCTCACTAACTATTGAAAGCTTTATCATACATCTTAAAATGGCTATTAGAGCATTATGATGCATTGACACGACAACGTGGACATGATATGGAACATGCAAGAGCACGGTGAAAGGTATGCACGTGTGGGGAAAGGCCCTGAATACGACGTGGAGCATGCTTCAACATGGTGGAAGCCTGCACTGCTGCTTCTATGCGACGGCGTCCTGTCCGACTGTCCGAGCATTGCATTGACCATTGACTAATCTGCATAACAGAGTACAGGCCGTCCCTGTCTTGACAAAGTTGCTACTACGACGGGGCGCACTTGACCGGTCATCCGCAGCGGTGCCGAACCCATTCACTTCCGCACCGGAAGAACGAAGGACTACCGAACCAATAGCCAGAACTCAAAAGGTTGCCCAGGATTTCTACGTGCTGACGAGAAAGCCTGCGTGGCTGCTGGCCTAGATGAGTCCGCAGTCCGGCCTCCTCCGCGCCGCCACGGGCTCTCGCCGCAACTTCTTCTAGACGCCAATTCGTCAATTGCCACAGTTCTAGCAATCGGCAGCTCGGCACCTTTCTTTTGTTCTAAAAAAAAATACACGTGCCTGACGTCGCCGGCGCGAGACGGCCGAGGCAAAGCCGGGACAGCCACAGAACGACGCAAAGATTTTAGAGCCCCGAGTTGATGGCATCACCACCTCACCTGCTCCATCATCGATTCGAAGCCGCCGTCGGCGCACGGCGGACGCGCCACGCGCAGGCAGGACGCGCCACGTGACCTCAGCCGCGCCCCACCACGGCAGCCCGATCCCCTCCGGCCTCCCCTCCGGCACCACGGAATGCGGATTCAAAATTCAAACGCACTGCCTCCTCCCGTCCTCCGCCCCACCCTGTTGACGTTTTGTCACTGTCGCTGCCGTCCCGGCCCGCCCATCCATCGCCCACTCCTCCCGTGATCCCATCCCGTCTCCCCTTTTGAACGTTTCAACGGAGGATACAGAGCCACACCACAACGCAGCAGCGGCAGCAGCACAGCGCGGTGCTCTCCCCACCAAATAAGCTCGTCCAGTGAGCGACCGTGTGCGCTTGTGTCACCCCGGTGGTTTGGTTGCGCTCTTGCGTCGCGCACCCAACGGCTCGCCCGGCATCGTACCCCTTCTTCGTTTCCTTCCGAGATTGTGCGGAGTGGTTGCTGGCCGGCCGACGCGGTGGCGGGCGGGCGTACCGATCGATAAAAAGGCCAAGGCGCTGTCTCATCCGTGCTAGTGACCGTCTCGATCGATCGATCGCTGTCTCTTCTTCTCGGCTCTCGCCTCCTCGGGCGGCAGGGGACATCGATCGGCCAACACAGAGAAGAGGGGATCGATTCGCGCGAGGCGAGGGTGGCACCATGGACTTCCACGAGCTCAGGCGCCAGGCGTCCTCCTACCTCACCGGCAAGATCCGCTCCGCTCGGCTCGCGCTCACCGACGTCACCCCGACGCAGCTGTGAGTTTCCCCTTTTTTTTCACCCTTCGTGTGCCCGTTTTTACATATGTGATCTGCGGTTTGTTGTGGCGTTCAAATCACCTGTCCGAGTCCGATGATCGATTTCCCGGCGTCCGTGCGGGTGTTAGGATGACGGAGGAGGCCACGAACGGGGATGCATCGCCGCCCAACGTCAAGACGATGGGGCTCATAGCCCGGCAGGCGTTCGAGATCGACGAGTACGTCAGAATCACGGACATCCTCCACAGGCGCTTCGCCAGCTTCGACCGGAGGCAGTGGCGGGAGGCCTACAAGGCGCTCCTCCTCCTGGAGCACCTCCTCACGCACGGCCCCAACAGCGTCGCGGTGGAGTTCCAAAAGGACACGGACGCCATCGAGAAGATGGTCACCTTTCAGCACATCGACGAGAAAGGGTAACCTAACCCGTGTCCTTCCTGACGTTCATACGTGCACCACCTGATGTTTGTGACGCTGATGCGACCCCTCCGTGAACTCGACGCAGCTTCAACTGGGGCCAGACGGTGAAGACCAAGTCGGAGCGCGTGCTCAAGCTGCTGGAGCAAGGTCCGTTCCTGGAGGAGGAGCGCGAGCGGGCGCGCAAGATCGCGCGCGAGATCAAGGGCTTCGGAAGCTTTAACCTTAGCTGCAGCGCCTCGCGCGCCGTGGCGGAGCCACCAGGCGACGGCGGCGGCCGCGGCTACGGCCGGAGCAACTCGCAGTTCGAGGAACGGTGGAGGCACGAGGACGGCGGCCGCGGCTACGGCCGGAGCAACTCGCGGTTCGAGGAGCGGTTGAGGCAAGACGACGGCGATGACAAGGAGAACCTGATAGCGAGGACGACGGAGCCACCGCGGGTTGCGCGGGAAGCGGAGGCGGAGGAGCCGCACCACCGCCACCCGTTCCACGGGTTCGGGCAGCAGCCGCCGGAGGCGATGCTGCTCCTGAGCCAGTGATGGCATCATGATGTTGGTCACTTGGTTGATCCCATTGTGATGTCTGATGTGAAATGAACCGTGTGCTGAACTAGCCGTTCTCCCATTCTCCGAAGCCTGCATCCTCTGCAACGCTGTAAGGTCAGTGGTTCGCTGGCACGGCTCGATGCTTGGGCTCTCTGAGCTAGATTTCTACCCTTGGCATGGCACACTTCGCCATGAATCGCTGTCCAGCCTTGTAAATTTCTACCCTTCAAAGATCTGATGCCAGGATGTACAATGAGTGAACATACAGACAATTCTGAAGCTTCCGGCAAAGCATTATAAAACTTATAGCGAGTTTCGTGTGATTATATTGATTTAATTGGCGAGGAAGTAGATACTGAATTCCTGCCCAAGTGCACTTGTTGGCATAATGCTAAGTCTGAATCTGAACCATATGCTGGCTAGTGACTTGAGTTCAATCAGGCAGTGGCAGCTTGCCTGTTCGCACTCGAGGAAATAAATGGAAAAGCATTACTGCTTTACTGGTTCAGTTCCTAGTGACCAAGCAAGGAAAAAGTGTTCTAATCCAGTTTACATTTCACTTCCATAGCCACTGTATTTTCCGAAACTAGCACATTGAGAGCAAGATCTCTAAAATTTGTAAGATAAACAATCCCTAAAAGCCTCGCGTTATACGTTCTACTTGCACATACCATATGGTCGTCATCATTGCATTATTTACGTGACATGATTCCAGATATTTATTTTCTGCGTGCACTATGACCACATCAATACTTGCTGTGGGTGAGTAAAAGCACGATGGACCCTTGCTGTAGCACAAAGGCTCTCCAGCTGCGGTCTAGGGCATGCACATGAGTAGCATAGCAGGACGATATGAATGGATTGGTCAGGCAACATAAAAACTATACTACGTGGTAGTGGACCAGTGGGCAGTGTGGCACACCCTTTTTTGACTCTGTTATCATAGTTATAATCATCTGTCTCCTACCACAGCATAGCATATTGTCTGCAAAATTAATCATGCAACAAGTTCTTTCTAGAGCAGCCTGTGTACAAAGTACACAATACCACTGATGGGCTAGACGCAGATCAACATCAGAACCAAAGCAGAATTACTGACCATCCACCATCTACAAGTTTGAAACTATCATACGGGAACTGTCACAGACATAATCCGACAACTAGTACCAGCAATCCTACAAAGTGCACGATCTTCACTATAATAAAAAGAAGACAACAAATTAAACAAAAGGGGTGTGATGGAAGGGTACACGGTTCAGACTGCATAAACGAGTGGCTAGTAGTAACTGACCTGCCAAAAATAACCAGAAAACCTGGAATTATCTTGTCAACTTCAGCTAGTTAAATTTTCCTCCTCTGGTTATCAGATCAATAGATATAGCAAGGATTAACAAAAATCTGTGAGGCGAGCTGGTAGTGCTAACTTTTGAATTTTCCTAACAAAAACCAGTGATCTACTGATGCTGTTGCAGCACACATATGTATTTTGCTAGTACCTTTTTTATTTTACCTTCTTCCGTAGCTAATGATATCTGAAAGCAGAAAGTACAATAATATACATGAAGAGCTAACATGTGATCGCGAAGTCACAGGCTAACTTCCACAGCTGCATCGAACAAAAAGCCTCCACTGACATCAAACCTGTCCTACCAATTTGGATCACTTGAAGTTGCTCCAGTCTTTTGCTTTACCCAAGATTTTTTAGCATGTGACATGTCTCCTTTCACATCTTTCAAGTCCTTTGAAAAATACAATTTTACAGCAATGTTAAAGCAAAATTTAGACTCCTTTAACGGAATCTACTGTGTTAGTATCATTTTGTTGATTTCCAAAAGATAATTGCTCACATCCTAGCTAATACTGTATCACGCAAAATTGTGAAATGTGCATAGTTTTTTAAAGCAGATGAAAAGTACTGGGCTACTCCAGCATTAATATCAGCAAACCGAGAGAGACCAGGCCTTGCAACAAAGACATGTGAAAAGATGATCATAATCTAATGCTGTAAATACTAGTGGTAAATTCCAGCTCTATATTCAGGATTAGGATTAATGAAGGCACACCAGAGCATTTCACCTTGGTGCAGCGCATGCAGCAGATCACAATGGTGGCCTTAACATCGAGCTGCAGTGAAGTCACGCAGCACTTCCTGATAAGACCTATGAGTATGCAGGACATAGATGCAAATGCAACAAACAGTTCTTGCGCAGACCTTTTCATTATGCAGGTTATGAATGAGCAGCCCCGCAAGGCCATAACACAAGCTATCTGTCACTTGTTCATCATACATTCATTCCTATCATTGACATGAATAAACCTTAACATCCCCCCCCCCCCAAAAAAAAAAAAAAACAGAGTAGATGGCTTCAAACGTCCCCCCGTGCTAATTTGTTCTGCAAACCTAACCCATTTCATTTATTTGGTATGAACCACCCAATTTATTTTTCTTTCGAACAAACGGTGTCAATTTTATTAGGAGGGAGAGACAGGAGTTTGAAAGGAAAAAAAAAAAGGAAGGAGAAGGTAGACAACTAGCACAGAGCTCACAAAAATAACCTAAAAACCACCCGAACTCTACTGTTTATTCACTTACTGGGGACACTTCAATGACAAATGTGATCCCAATGACTCAGAATAGAGCTGCTATTCAGCTCTCCTTTTTAGTGGCAAAGAGGTTGTGTGCTCACTGAATAGTAGCAGCCAAGCTGATAGTTTAAGTTATGAATGATCCAAAGGACTTTGTAATATTTTGCTTGAGTAAAGATGTTGCACTTTTGGGATTTTGGCTACAGATATCAGGTCCAAGTCAGTTTTTCAACTATTCCAGAACATTTTTGCAACAAATCTCATTATGCAGCAATGCTTGTAAAGAACAAACCAATGTGGTCAGCTATCATAGGCATCCCCAACATCTGCTTATCTCAGGGTAATAATTCCATGGGTCCCATTGGGGACGAGGTCATGACTCCTGCAAAGTACGCATGAGCTGCACATGACGGAACAGGCCTGGTAACTAATCAACTAAAACATGGGCCACCTCTCAAGGGAAGCTACAAACGAATTATCATGCGTAGCTAGTGGTCCTGCACAGAAAGCAACCGCTCATGCTGAACACTGAAGCACCACAGATTGGCGAGCATATAACATAAGAACTACATGTAGCAACATGACACATCAACAAGTATTTCTCATTCTGATATTCTCTTCCTCTGAGGTACTACAACCATCTGGTTGGTACTACAGCCTAATAGATATTGTACTCAGCCACTTAATGTCTATAATCGCAATCTGATGAAAACCATACAACATTCTATTATGCAACTCAGATCAGTAATGGTACATACAAAGTGAATGGTCATGGTATGAAATTCAGTAAATTCACCTAAAGTGTTCAACAGGTGTATGAGAAATTAATCCCAACCAAATTTCTTTGCTAGCTTGCTGCCAATAATTTTCCATAGGGAACTTTGCGCTTTGGACCTCAGCTGGCAACTAACTTGTTATCCATGGGAACTCAGCTCTGCCTCTAGGGTCAAATGATCTAACATGGTAGAGTAACTTCGTTCTATCATGAGAATTCATACTACAATGATGTTGCAAGATGCTGAAATGCTCAGCTCGGGCAGAGCCGGAGAATAGCACACCACCTACTAAATCCCCTCACCCTATTAATCCCTATCGAATTTACTCCAACAGATTGAATCTTTTGATGCTAAATTCCCCACAATGACACCCCGATTTGAACCTCCAAAGCTGAGTGTTGAAACACAATAAAAAAGAAAAGGATGTTCAAAATAGAAAAAACACTTTTCCTTGTTAACATAAGGACTGCATAGATTTCTACACATGAAATTATTTCCCTTTTGCCACATGACAGAAGGGAAAAAGAAAAAGGTTATAATCAAGTGAAGCAACTAATTTTTTCCTACTTTGCAGCTACAGAATTCTCTCCCCAACCCATCCATTTTCCGGTGTAGATGGTCTAGACAGTAAGAACAAAAACTGAGCACAAGGAAGCAAGCAACGAGCACACCTGGATCTCATACCAGAGACAGTAACAGATGAAGCTGTAGATACATGAATCCTATATACCACCAAGAAGTCCCCTTTGATGTCCTCAAAGCTGCTGACGAATCGCTACCCTCGCCATGCGGATCAGGTGGGGATGACAGCCTCGTCGGTGGTGTTGGCTCATTTCCGGCGTTGCCGGGTGCCATTACGGCCGAAGGTGGTGCCAAGGCAGTGCTGTCAGAATCCCCCCGGCTGAACATTTCCTTGGGTAGTAGAACCTTGGAGACAGCAAATACCGACACAGGGTTTTGATCGAACACTGTGCGGGTGATGGATGCCTGCACGACGCCGGTGTCAATGGCGATGGAGCCATTGACGCGGGTTATGTTCAGGGTGAAGCGGCCAGCCTCGGTGTACTCAGTCGCGAGTGTGGGCTGGACAGGGTTCACGATGGACTCGAGGGAGCCGAGCGGGTAGTAGGAGTGCAGCACGTGGAAGCGGAGCACAACGGCCTTGCGCTCAGCGGGGAGGGACTGGAGGCGGTCTGCCGAGAGGCCGGCGAAGGCGTCGTCGGTGGGGACGAAGACGGTGATCCCAGCACCGTGCTCGTCGGCCTCAAACTCGCTCACCACACCGGAAGCCTGCAGCATGGAGGCCGCCACGTTGAATCCCCGCGCGTCGGTGAGGACCCTGGTGATGTTCACCGGCGGGGGCGGACGGCTCTCGGAGGCCGCGAGGTCGAATCCGGAGGGGATGACGAGGCCACCCACCGCGAGCACGCTGAGGTTATACGGCACCGCGTTCACGGCGCCGAGGACGGTGGCGTTCGACCCCGGGGACGGCGCCGGCGAGCGGACCACGACGGTGGAATTTGCCCCAACGGTGAGATTGACGGCGCCGAGGTCGGAGGGCGCGCGGCCCGTGGTCTGGAACAGCGTTGTCACAAGCTTCCCGGACGCGGGGAGGCGAGCGAGGTCGGAAGGGGAGATGTACTCGAGCAGGACGTGGTACCGCAGCACGTCGGCGATGTCGGCGCCGGCGCCGGCCGCGACCGCCGAGGGCGACTGCGGCAGGTTGGCATTCGGCACGGCCAGCAGCGTCAGCGACGACCTCCCGGCCAGCTCCCCGGCCACGGGGGTGGACGCCAGCAGGCGCGCGAAGTCGGAGAAGTTGGGGAACGCCGACAGGACGGCCGTAACATTGACCCCGGCCGCCGGGGAAGGCAGCGCCGCCGCCGCAGCGAGAAGCACCAGCACCAGAGCCTCGAGCACGAGGCGCGGCGAGACGGAAGCGGCGCCCGAGCCCCTCCCCATCTCGCCAGCGGAGGAGCGGCAGTGGAGTGGGGAGTGTGTGGGAGATGACGACGGGAGGAGAGGGACGGGGGCTGCGGTTGCCTGCCCTGATGAGATGGGAATATTTTTTGGTGTTTTCTTCTTGCTTCCCCCCACCTTTCCTGTTCGGTGGGTTTTTGCTAGCAAAGCTCGCTTGCGGATTTCTTTGCTGTCTGAATGGGGTGACTTGTGTGGAGCGGCGGAAATTAATGGCGTGGGTGTGTAGGTGGCTTGGACTATAGCAGCAACGCCAGCTCGCAGCCCGCCAGGCGCTTTTGCAAAGTTTGTACCATGGTATGCTGGTCGCGGCACGTGTGCCTTGGTTCTTCTCTAGGCTCACAGATTGGCGCTCACCGAGTCGTCATTCTAGGCTCTAAAGCTGGTACAGCCAGGAGCCTGCACCACCATTCCATTGCTCATATCATCCTAGATTTGCTGATATGCTTATAACCTAGTAAAAGGTAAAATGTGGTACAACCTAAAAAAGCAAAATGTTACTACTACCCTACATAGAATAAACCCCACTTCAATATATCTCATTGCCCAACACGGTGACATGGATGGTAGCCTCAAGTATACCCACCTGACAAATTGTCCACCTAAGCCAAGGCTAGGTGCTTAAAGAAGGATAGTGTGACCTGTAGAAAGTGTGGTGGCTTGCTTCAAAAAGCAATTGGGTGAGAGAGAAAAGGTATGTTGAGAAAAGTAGACTTGGACAAAAGGTAAAAGAAAGAGTGTAGCTTGGATTGTATACTTGGTGGCCTCAAAACTTTAATGATGATGTGGAATACAACTTTTTGATGAAGCTACTAACATTAGCATTGAGCTTGCCCTTGTCTAGTAGAAAAATAATGGTTCTATCCCATCGATAGAGCGGAGTATTTGTTCGCTCTGGCGTACTAGTACGTGTCAAGGAGAGAGCCCTATTACAGGCCATAGGGTTCAAATGGAGCACGTGAATAGTAACGGGACAAGTATAGCTACAACAGGTGAAACTTTTCTCATGTAAAGCTGCGGTTTTTCATGGTCCGCGGCCAGGGACGACAGGTAACATCGAATTCGGTTTATAGAAAGGAAAAAGTCTATTTTTGGCCATCCAACTCTTGGCTCAGTTTGGTTTTGGCCATCGAACTCTAAAACCGGATATCTTTGGCCATCCAACTATCAAAACCGTTCAAATTTGGCCATCGGGCTGTTTTGATGAGTGGTTTTAACTTTTTTTTATTTACAATTTAGTCCTTAGATCTTAAAATGATTATTATTTTTTGCTCGTAACCCCGATTTAGCTGATTCTTGTGGTCACGGGTTACTAACGGTGAACACTATATTTTAAAGTGATCTTTACACTATTTATCACTATTTGTTATATTATTTTTTGGTTGTTGTGTAGAACAAATAATATAAAAAATTAAACAAACAATTATAAAATAATATAACCAATATTTTAAAATGTTAAGCTCATCGTTACGAACACATGACCATTATAATCACTTAAAACGGAGATGCAAGAAAAAAAAATAGTAATTATTTTAACATCCAAGGACTAAAAAAACACTAAATTAGTCCATTTTAATCCTTGAATCTTAAAATGATTATTATTTTTTTCTTCTATTTTTTTCTTCTATCTCTGATTTAAGTGATTCTAGTGGTCATGCATTCATAACGATGAACTTTATCTTTTAAAATATTGATTATATTATTTTATAATTGTTTGTTTTACTTTTCTTATATTATTATTTGTACGTAATGACCAAAAAAAATAATATAACAAGTAGTGATAAAATAGTATAAAGATCACTTTAAAATATAGTGTTCACCGTTAGTAACACGTGATCACAAGAATCACCTAAATCGGAGGTACGAGCAAAAAGTAATAATCATTTTAAGATCTAAGGACTAAATTGTAAATAAAAAAGTTAAAACCACTCATCAAAACAGCCCGATGGCCAAATTTGAACGGTTTTGATAGTTGGATGGTCAAAGATACCCAGTTTTAGAGTTCGATGGCCAAAACCAAACTAAGGCAAGAGTTGGATGGCCAAAAATGAACTTTTTCCTTATAGAAATCTCAAAAGCATCAGCCAAAACCTGGATCACCGTAAGAAACAAGCACAAGAAGGAAGAAACAAGCTCGGAAGCTGTTCTTACTCACCAGCTTCCTTCTCCATATACTGGATCACGAGAATGCGCTAAGTCCCGCCCCAATCGCAAAACCTGCTTCATACCACTACTGCACTACAGTAAAAAGGTTGTGACACAAACTCGCCAACAAAGCATGAAACAAATGAAGAGGAACACAATCAGTAACCTCAGCCAACAAGCATGAAACAAATGAAGAGGAACACAATCAGTAACCTCAGCCAACAAGCACAAACAGCTGAAGAGAACACAATGTAGTAACCTCAATAAACGAGGGCAAACAACTGAAGAGTAGCACTATACAATAACCTCAAGCAACATCCACAAACAAACCAAGAGGAACACAATACCTTTGCCACGATACACAAATCCTGCATCCCTGCGTGCCGTTAGCTCTAGGGACAACATCAACACGCCTTATCATTCAAACGATCCCCCACCCGTGAAATGTAATGCAGTTAGCAGAACATCCTGCTTGGTTGTTTGAGTGGCGACATCAATAATTAGAACAAAGAATACAGTTTGCCTTTAGGCTGTTTCCATCTTTTAACTGGTAGGAAATGCTAGTCTTAGTATCAGTTACCGCAAAGAGAACATCGAAAAAAGTTACAGCAAAGAGACAACAGCCAAATCCTGAGAAAACGGTCAATAAATTTAACCAAAATGAACATTGTTGTCTTTGCTACAAAATTGTGTATGACAATTGCTTCCCAGCTAAGCAATGTACAAGGGAAACACAACTACACTGAGTGGATTAGCAGTAAGTTGTTTATGTAGCCCTAAATATTGTTACATACATCTATTGTAGAAATTAATCATTGTATTGTTAGCACCAGCGGTTAAATGAAAAGAATTTGATATATCTCAGTTGCTCCAGGATATACAAGTCGAAGCCGGCCTGGGGAGGATGGAATGGATGAGCAATGGTTCAGTAGGGATGCATGGAGGATATGGAACATCTCACCACCAGATGGCATGTGCAAAGAATAAGGAATCAAGGAGGCCATGAACGATTTGAAGTCAGTCAATCTTGTCAAGATGCAACTATTAGATGCTATCTGGCCTGGATGGATTTGGAGTGGTCTGATCTGTTTGAGCGACACATGCAATCAGGGCATGGAAAGGTGTATACAGATTCATTAACTCTTTTTATCTCAATACCCTTGGCATCACTATGTGCTCTCATATTGAACAATTGGCGTTTCAGTGACTTCCACCTACAAAAGACCAATCAGCACTTGAATAAAACAAAAAATATATGTTTAAAAGAGAAGAATATAAGGGCATTGAAGAAAAAGACAATCAAACATATTAATAAATGACAGTAATACCATACCCGATACGTGGACTGTCAAAGAGTATGGCCAATCTTCTTTTATCAGGCTTAATTGTCTTGGCATGGCCACCATACAAGTATCTCCTATGGCCAATAAGAAAATGAGGAAAATTACCACCTTGAGTAGTAACAAATACCTCACTATGAACACAGACGCTGTAGTCAATAGCTGCCATCCTTGAGGAGAAGTTCTGCAGACACAAACTTGTCTTAAAAAGTAGACAGTTAAAGAGACTGGGGGGGGGGGGGGGGGACACCCTACGTACCTTGAATGGAGAAAGTTCTTCGTCTGATGCCAATGTTTCTTTTGTCTGTAAGAGTGGAAACATTTCAAGGAGAGGAGCCATGTTCTTTTCTGCTTTATATATCCTTCCAGAAGCCAAATAGATCGCAGTATTATTGCTGAAACCCATCCCACGCAGCATTAATCCAACCTAAGGTCCATATAGCATAAACATGTAATGATTCAGGAAATATTATCCAGCGTGAGCGTGACTGTTTTATTTTCTCAATGATGAAATTCCTGAAGCTTCTTTCCAAGCAGAAAAAACATTTTAAATACAGACATACCTCCAAAGGTGTCAGTGGGCATTTCCCATTCATCCTGATTGCTCCAGGCCTTATTACACGACCTGGTCTTGTAAACTTCCCTCTCCAACCAATTTCCCTGGCTGCATCCAATTCCTTCTTCTCATTGTCACCACCATCAAATACACAACAAGAGAAAGCAACCATATCCTGAAAAGGAATTATCAATGGCTGAGCATTCTCCTGTCTAATGACCATGGACACATCATCAGAAGGGGGCACAAACAGAAAAGGTGTACTTGTTTGTTCCGTTTACTTCTGATAATCAGGATCTCGTACTAGCACTATCTGAAACATCCTGGTGGTTCTTCAGTACCCATGGGATGTTTGTTGTTTCAGGAACAAACTGAGGATAAATATTGGGTAGGAAACAAACCTCTTCAAAACGGAGATGCACTGCTACGTATTTCCCATTGTTTTCAGCACTTTTTTCCCTCATTCGAGAAACTAAAGTGTTAGATAGAGCTGTGATTGGCTTAGAAAATTTTAAGGCTTCAAAATTTGCTAGACATCTCAGACGCTGAACAGCAGGAGGGGCATCAAACGAAAGCCGATTTGCAAAAGGTGATATCCTTATGAGCCTGAAATTCAGAGACAAGTTCAATGCTCATATATAACTACTACTGAGCAATATCACAAAATAGAAGATGTTCTTTAGGACTGCAACTCAGCATTAGTGCTAACCCACCTTTCTTCAATTAACTTGGGGAGAACAACTTCTTCGTAAAACTGGATTGGAGACCAAGCCTTTATCTTGAAATTAAATGCGTTACTCAAATTGTGACCAAACCGCTCCATTATGAAGTCAGGCACCTTGTCAACCACCCGGACATCATTTTTTAAACGTTGAATAAAGTGATCCTTATCATAAATATCACTGAACTTGCTGTACGAAAAACATAAATGTTAGAAGCTTTATTTGTGCTTTAGTACGCAAACAAAGTAGCATTAATTAGAGATTTTAATAATTTGAACTGCTACAGGTTTAACACACAGTAAAATTCTGACTATTACGGGAAAAAAAAACTAAGATACAGAGTGTGGTAATTACTAATAAGTGCATAAACTTTGTCTGACAATAAATTCAAGACTAACGACGAGATAGAATAAAAGGAAAGTAGGAAACATAAAAATTGGAGCTAGTGTGAGATACCTAGGATCCCTCCAAATGCTGTGATAGTGGAAGTTTGGGATCACAAGAGTAGCATTCAGAAAACCGGCAACTGCAACTGCATTACAAATCTGCAAAATAAAATTTGAAGTTAAAAAACAATACAAACGAATTCAGCAAACATTATATCGTGAATCACAGAGTGGTGGTAGTGATAACTGATAAAGAACCCCTAATGGAAGATAAATACCGATGTTCGTTGTTGATTCAAACCACCATTTGCCTCAACATAAATGTAACCATTTGATTCAGGCAAACCTAACATGATTAATAAAAATAATTAGATACTTCCCTCAAAATAGAAAAGGATTATACAAAAATGATATCCTAAAGTACATAAAGTAGAGTGAAGTAAAGGCAAAGTAAAAAATGTCAAATGCAAAAAATTACAATATATTGCAAAGCAAAGGTTCATATGCATATATCACCAGCTCCGTGACATTATGAATACTTGGGTGTTTAATTGGCAAACTTTGCAAAAGTATTTGTATTGGGAAGTATGCCACAAACTTTGCAAAAAAGATGCTGCATTGATTTCTGTGCACGCGTGAGAGCTTTTTGAATTCCAGAGTACTTTATGCAAAGGGGTGTTTAGTTCTATTTCACAAAAAGGGGTGAAAAACCACGAAAACTTTTCGCAAACTTTGCGAACTAAACAAGTGTCCTAAAATGATTTCTTAGGAGAAAAATGCTCAAGACTTGGTCTAGTGCAACATCAGGCCACAAAACCAGCCAGGTATCGAAATGCAGAGCCTTGCTCTTTGGGTCACCCAAAGCCCATAAGAGTCCCGATAATATTGATGGAAAATTAGATAATATTCAATCATGGCCAATCCCAGCTCAAGATTACAGACTAGGAAACTAAAACCTAAGCATCAGGGCATTCGCAGATTGGAATGCCCATGTGACCAGGCCTACTTGTAATACATAAGTCAGGCAGAAATTTGGGCTGAAAAAAGAAATTTTAGAAGCCACAAAGCCTGCAACTAAGCCAATAAAAGGTGTCATATGCATATGCCCTTCGGCACTTGGCAAAACACACAAGATCTATGAAATTGGGTAATCGTGAAATAAAATGATCAGGTACTCTAGACCAGAAAACTTTGAAATGGTATCTTATGGGAAACGGAACAAGTTAGCATCTTCTGAAATCAACCCATGCCAGGACTTAGCTACCATTTGAAAACAGAAATATCGGCAAACGGTCACATGTTGTGAAATTCATTAATCATGACTTGCAAGCTTTAAAAAAAATACAAATGGCATACCATTGGTGTTGTTTCTTATGCAAGGTTTCCAAATACCACCTTTGTAAGCATGCCGCCATACGGTTGCTAGCTACAAAACGTAAGAAATGCCACTATGAACGAACCACATATACAAAAAACGCATAACTGAACTTAAGAAAGAGCCATGAAAATAGGGGCATGATAAATTAAAACAACAATTCAAATAATCGAACAAAGCAACAATTTTCAACCGCGTAGAATATGATTATGTAGTTCTAACATATTACATTGTAACACCTGATGTGTAATGAAAACAAATCCAGCGTGAAGTAAAATATGAGTACCCCCAAACTAAAAAATTCCACAAGGGCAGACACAATGATCTATGTTTTACAAAGTGTGTGTAAAGATAGCACATATGCCTCCTTACCAAGAAAGTTGGGTGCAAAAGTATTGATATAACTGATAGCGCAGATGTATATGTTGATACCTGATATAGACTTAGGCCATTTCCCTTGAGCTATGGGAAATTAGTATATGTCTATCACAGAGTTATCCCAAGATAACATGTTCAGAAGGTTATTCAATTTACAAAAGCTTCATGCATTTGAATAGTCGTCTCAGAAAACTTGTTATGCATTCAAGTAAAACGAGATGCTTAATTCACTGAGAACAAAGTTATGTATTGAGTGTCACATCGCTGAGCAGAAAGTCCACCAATAAAATTCAAATGAGATGTATGTACCGTAGAAACTCCACTTAAGCAACATGTAACATTAAGCCCTACATATCTTATGGTTTGATGAACAGACAAGCAATGTGCAATACCAGATTATGTAAAGGCAGGATAATTTAAAATGATAAGTTTCAAAGAATAGAACAAATCAACAATTCTCAACCACTTAGAATATGATTATGTAGTTCTGCCATATTAAATTGTAACACCTGATGTGTAATGAAAACAAATCCAGCAGAGAGTAAAATACAATACCCCAAACAAAAATATTCCACAAGGGGTTACACAATGATCTATATTTTGCAAACTTTATGTAAAGATAGCACATATGCCTCCTTACCAATAAAGTTAGGTGCAAAAGTACTGATATAACTGATAGTGCAGATGCATATTTTGTTACCTGCTATAGATTTAGGCCATTTTCGTTGAGCTATCGGAAATTAGTCCTATCTCTATCACAGAGTTATCCTAAGATACCATGTTGAGAAGGTTATTCAATTTACAAAAGTTTCATGCATTTGAATAGTAGTCTCAGATACTTGTTATGTTTTCAAGTAAAATGAAGTGGTCAATTCACTGAGAACAAAGTTATGAATTGAGCGTCACATCAGTGAAAAGAAGTGCACTAATAAAATTCAAATGAGATATACCAACTCCACTTAAGCATCATGTAAACATGATTACAAATCTTACAGTTTGATGAACAGGCATGGAATATGTGAACCCTGCCCGCACATTAACAGTGACACAAGTTGCTCTGACATAATTCCCAAAATCTAACAATCTGATTCCAATGAAGCCAACCATTGTCTGCCGGTTGAATAACATACCATGACCCCCCCACAAGCTGAACCAGGTATCAACTGGTGAAATGGCATCAGTTGGTCATGTCATTTGTTAACACATGCAAGGACTAGCTTAAGAAATATAAAATCGGTACTCCACACGTATTTCTATGAGTTTCCTGCCATTCTCCAACAACTAGAAGATAACTTAACACAAAACTTCGACCAAATCAGCGGTCACTAAAATAATCTGAGCATGTACCGACCACTATCCACAACCACACAGTTCACTGTCTCTGCCCGATCAACTGACATGCTGAATCTTAGTTGGCATCAAATGATCCAAGTATGGAACGCCAGAACTAAGGAAACCAGAGCACGCGTTCAATCCCCGAATCACCCAGAACGACGAAATACTTCTGTCACAAACATAATTCCCAGTCCAATAGACGGGCCGCAGATGTGCAGGAGGAGCCACTTACCGCGTCGGTGGCGTTATCGGCGTCCATGTCGGCGCGGAGGCGGGCGTAGAGCTGCGGGCTGCGGTACATCGACCCGGGCGCGGGGCGCGAGATGATGCGAGGCACGCTGTCGAGCGAGATGGAGCCCATGTAGAGCAGCATCGCCGCCACGTACAGCAGCGGCGCGAAGAGGAACACCGCCTGCCGCCGCAGCAGCGCCGCGAGCACCGCCCTCGCCGCCCTGCGCGCGGCGCCCGCGCCGGCCCTCGCGGACCATCCTCCTCCCTTCGACGAGGCCCTCCTCCCCCACGCCCGCCGCGGCGAAGACGGCGGCGACGGAACGGCCGTCCCGCCCCCCGAGCTGGGGCCCAGCCGGCTGTACGCGTGGTGGTTCTGCATCGAAGCCTCCGGGCCCGGGACCTCCTGATACGAGTGGCCGCGCGCCGCCCGGGCTCGGGGCAGCGGTCCAGAGTTCGCGTCGGGGCTTCTCCCGCGTGTTCGCGCTGCCGCGGTGGCGTGGAGCGCGAGAAAAGGGAAACGGCGGCGGCGGCTGCGGCGGCGGGACGGTGGCGCTGCGCTGGTGCGGAGGGGGCGAGGCGCATGTGCGCGGCGCGTGACCCCGCGTCCGCGCGCGCCGTGCAAGCTGGGCTACTCTCGGGTGGACCGTGGGCGTGGGGGTGGCTCAGTGCTTTGGCTAGGGGCCCGGTGCGGTTTTGGTGGTGGTTTCGGTGCGTTGGATTTGAGAAATTTTGTGCTTTTGAGGCGTAGGTTCGGTCGCGCACCCCGGCGGCGCTGACCGGGGGAATTTGGCCTTTTGGTCTGTCTGTTGGTTCGTGGCCGTGTGGGGCTCCGCACCCGCACGGGGTATAATGGTGTGATTAGGAAGGGTTTATAGCGTTTTGGTTTTGGGGAATCATCTGATCTCGCGTGGCGTGGGTGGGGCGAACAGTTAGGTTTGGTAGCAGAGGCGCTGCCTGCGATCTCGAACGCGTCGGTCTCACGGTCGTAGATGCTGAGCGCGATGGGTGGCAGGTGAGAGACGGAATGGAATGATGGAAGTTGGAAGCGTCTTCGTTGATGGCCGGCGTTGATGGCTTGATGGGGACTGGTTAATCAGTAATCACGTTGCCACATGTTATGCTCCGTACTAATATAGTAATATTGTATGCCGCGAATCTGTGTGGTGTGCAAAACGTCGTGTAAAAATATTTGCTCCCGCAAATGGAGTGTACTTGGACAATGGACACGGATGTGTCATGTGTAGATGGGATTTGAGATTTGGACATACTACCATGTTGGTTTGGAAGTCAAATCCTCAAATGGCACGTGGAGCGTGTAAACGAGCAATGCCAGAGACATCCAACGCCCGTTTTCCATCGTTCCGAAACCGTGGAGAAAACTTCAGGCAGGCTTTTTGGATCGATCTCTTTCCTTATGTCAAAGTTCCGTGGCTGACCTAGTTTGTCCAGATTAGCATCAAATTCTTTCCGTTTTGTGTACTTTTTGCTATTTCTCTTTTCCACGTCGCTACTGCTCGAGAATGGACTTAGTACCGGGTCAAAAGCCACGTTAGTACCGGTTATGCAATCGGTATTGAGCTCCCGGTACTAAATAGGCAGCCCCGTTAGTACCGGCTGCAGCAACCAGTACTAACGGGGCCGCAAGGTCGGCGGGGCGGACCAGTTAGTACCGCCTGGTAACAACCAGCCGGCACTAACGGGTTTCGAGTCAAAAAATAAAGAAAAAAATTTATAAGCTTACCAGGAGGCGAAATTTTCACGCGTAAATACGCGTGCGCTGTTCGTGGGATTCAAACTCACAACCTCTGGCCTCGCGTGTAACCCCCTCTACCATCCCACCTATGCATCAGTTATGACTAAGTGAGAGATGCGTTCCTTTTGAACTATACCCCGCGGACCCATTTAGTAACACCAGCCGGTACTAAATGTTGGTACTAAATGCACGGGGGCCTCGGGAACCCCCGGGACCATTTAGTACCGGCTGGTAACACCAACCGGTACTAAATGACATCATTTAGTACCGGCTGGTGTTACCAGCCGGTACTAAATGGTCCGAGGGCCCTCGGGAACCCCAGAGACACGTTAGTAGCGGGTTTTAAGACAACCAGTACTAACGTGAGGGACGAATGCTCGGTTCTCTCCTAGTGCCTATTTGTGTACCTTTTTGCTATTTGTGTTTTCCACGTCGCCACTACTACTCCGTTGTTACCGTACATTGAGATTAATGTTCGGTTAATCCTTCTTCAGGTTCTTGCGCGTGCAATGGTAAATTAAAAGGCAAATATGGACCTCGTTCGTTCTTTTTCTCTATTATAGATGACCATGTCAATGATTTCATATGTTTCGCAAAAAAAAAATGTCAACGATTCCATAGAATATATCTGGTTTTATACAATGATTAAGGGCGGAAATAAAGAAGCCCGTCTAGCTCAGTCGGTAGAGCGCAAGGCTCTTAACCTTGTGGTCGTGGGTTCGAGCCCCACGGTGGGCGATGCATTTGTGTTTCTTTTTCACTTTTGTTTTTTTTATCTCCATTTGTTTCTTTCATGGTAGCTGGGTTTTATTAAATCAAAATTGTGATTCTCTACAAACTGATGCTTTGTTGTGTTTAGTTTCAAAAGGTATTTTTTTTTCTTCCTACTCATTCCCCTCACAGAACATGCTTACCTGAAAATTTATTTTCCACCTTTTCTATTCATTGCCCTCACCGAACAAGCTTCCCCAAAAAAAATCCCCTTAAAATCTAAACACAACAATCTCTTTCTTCTTTTGTTTCTTTTCTTTCTTTCGTGTTCTATTCGACTTGCTTCTCTCCACAAATTGCTGCTATAAAAGTAAGCGGAGCATGATATGAGTTCAAAATTTAGTTATCTCCTTTTGTTTCTTTTATTTCTTCGTGTTCTATTCAACTTGCTTCTCTCCACAAATTACTGCTATAAAAGTTAGCGGAGCATGCTATGAGTCAAATTTACTCTGACAACACCAGGGCACCAGACATGAGACCTGAATCTGTCAATCGAAAGATTCACCTGCATTCAGCGAAACAGATTATGCACGCTGGGTGAGGTGAGTGCATAAAATAGTCATAGGCCTGTAAGATACAAGCGGAACACTTGTAAGATTCACCCTGCGTTAACGCAGACAAGTGTTGATAAACCTTTTATCCATGTGTTAACGCAGACAAGTCATTCTCCAAAAATAGTCATAGGCCTGTGGCCATTCGAAATACTCTTTTTTTTTTTGGAACACATGACATACTGAAATTTTACTACAAAATTTGCATTGACTACCCTTTTGTGTGTGTATAAAGACCAGAGGATTGTGTGTGTATAAAGTCCAAAGGGCTATCATTCCATTAACATAGGAACAAAATAAATGGCCATGCAAATGGCCCAAAACAAATCCAGAAAACACAGGAAAAACAATGGCAGAAAACACAAGGCTGGATTTCAACATTTGCAGTGATTGTACATATTTAAACTTTCAGTTTCAAAGATGCCATGTATTTTTCAAGGCTTACAGCTTTCTGCTGACTTTTAACTTATCTTTACAGTCATTTTTATGATTGCATAAACATTGTACATTGATACACTTTAAGGTAGATGCGATGAGTCACAATTCAAAGTAAGATGGCATCCACAATCAATTTCTGGCAGGTGTTGGATTGTTTACTTTCTCCTTTTAAAAACCACCACCTGCTAGGCGTTGATTTTCTCCCTTTCAGATCTTAAGCTCTTCCAGGAGCTTCTTTGGCGTGGAGGACTTTATGGATGAAGACAACAGTAGACCCTACAGTACACATACAAGAAGGAAAAGAGATAGAAAAACCCACACAAGCACATTTCTTTCAAGCAGCGCACCATCGCTTACATGGAGCCCTTCACAGTCAATGTAACGACCCAAAAATTTTAAGCATGTCATGAAGCATTCATAAGTATGTTTTATAGCATCTAAAACTTGTTTTATCTAGTTAGGAGGCTTTTATTTGGACAAAAACTAATTTTTGCTGCTGCTCCAGGGGAAACCGGAACTTCCGGCTACTACTCGGAAGTTCCGGAAATCCCCAGTGACACCTTATATTTTGCACAGCTGCCACGTGTCCCACGGGACCCACCCGTCAGCCCAGCTGTCCCAGGGGAGCAGAACACCAGCTCGCCCCTCCCCTCTCCTCACTCTCCTCTCTCACTCCCTCTCTCTTCCTCCTCTCTCCACCATTGAGGAGATTCCAAGGTCCCCCATTGAAGGCATCCAAGAGTTCGCCGGAGCTCGACGCCGGCGAGCTGCTCCACCATCACGCCATCATCTTCACCAAGCTTGAGCAGGGAGAAGCTTCCCCAAGTTCTTTCCCCATTGCTCTCTTCCTCAAGCTCAAGGTCAAGAACAAGCAAACCTCACTTCTCCTCGCCCTACACTATCCCATGACCCTTGGGGGAGTTGTGCACATCACTGGTGAGCTTTTCCCCCTCTCGATCCACTCCCCATTGCTCTAGGGTTAGAGTTTTAGAGTTTCTTAGAAGAAAACCACCATTGATGAGCTCGAGCTTGTAAACCTCAATGCATGTCAAATCCATCACTTGGAATAGAAGCTTGACACTCTCACGAACCCATAGAAACAAACGGCACCCAAAACGGAGGTCGGAGCAACCGGCGGCGAGCTTTTCTTTCCCGGTCGTCGGGCTGTTAGGAAGATCCGAGTAAGAGCCAGAAGTTCCGATTTTGACTTCCAAGTACATGCCCGGAAGTTCCGATTTTCTGAATCGGAAGATCCGGTTTCGTTCTGTGTAAAATCAGAAGTTCCGATTTTCTGAATCAGAAGATCTGGTTTCGTTCTGTGTAAAATCAGAAGTTCCGATTTTCTGAATCGGAAGATCCGGTTTCGTTCTGTGTAAAATCAGAAGTTCCGATTTTCTGAATCAGAAGATCCGGTTTCGTTCTGTGTAAAATCAGAAGTTCCGATTTTCTGAATCGAAAGATCCGGTTTCGTTCTGTGTAAAATCAGAAGTTCCGATTTTCTGAATCGGAAGATCCGGTTTCATTCTGCATAAAATCGGATGATCCGATATTTCGATTCGGAAGATCCGAAAATCACCCAGTTGACTTAAATACCTATGTTTTCAACTTAAAGTATGTTTATACATGATTCTAAGGCATTCTAAATGTATATTTAGTCACATCTTTTGCATCTCATTGTAAAATCCTTCCATGTCATATTTATTTATCAAGTATCATTGCATTCGTGTAGGGATCGAGACGCCGGGACAAGGAGAGGTTGAGTACGGGCCAGACCCTGTGGTTGAGGAGGCTACCTTTGAGCAACAAGGCAGGCACCTTTTTCTAAACTATTTATGAATGTCAAATGCTTATTGTTTGTGCATAAGCCACCCTCTATTTAGTCATATGTAATGACTAGAGTAGAACCTATTAGTCATGTGCTATAGCTCTAGGTCAACTTCTAGCTGAGTATGTTTGTTAGTTTATACGAACTTAATTGCTTATTCATGCTTAGCCAGTAGAAGTCGAGAGGTGACAATGGCATCACTTCTCGCGAGACTATCGGAATTTGTCTAATCTCATATTTCGATAGTTGAAATATTTTAAAGTTAAACAACCATGAATATGAGTCGAGATTTGAGCAAGTAATGTAGGACCATTGAGATGGAGCTTAATTGGTTAGGCTTGCTTGAATTGATTAAGGACCGATGCGTCATCGCTTTGATACTTGAGCACATACCGTACAAACCACATGCTTAGTATGGGATGGGCAAGCCAAGTACCATAAGCCAGACCTTGCTATGGGACGGTTTGACACGGGTTGTGATGAGGGGTAGATGGCGGAGTCCGTTACCCCTATACATCTCCGGTCGCCCTCTCATCGCCGGGTGTGGGTATGCGAACGGTTGAGGGCATGAATTAACTCTTATCCTAGGCCGAGGGTATGGTAGTTGGTCTTGCGCCTCGTGTGGGAAAAGTTGTACACCCCTGCAGGGTTCTAAATCTATTGCAATAGCCGCGTTCTCGGATATGAACACGCTCATGTACTTTGACTTTAACGTAGAGTTTCGGAGAGAGCTCATGGTTGATGATACATGATCACTTTACTTATGCAAATGTTTTGGTGTATGATGTAGGGATAGAAGCCATGTCTTTTGCTTACTCACTTACACAAACCCGCTTGCTATTTCATAGTTGGGTATTAAAACTTGATAATCCCTTGCATCCACCAAATGTATATTTTTGGGATAAGTCCTGCCAGTACGAAATGTACTAACGGTGTTGCCGTTAAGTTGATTCCATGTGAGGTGCCTTCGGAGCCCGTCTTTGGGTACTTCTACCCCGCCGACGGGGGTGCGGGCATGGAGTAGATGTCCAATGCTTATCTAGGTTTAATGAGTCACTTGTGGCATGAGAGTGAACTCATTTATTTTGTTGTAATATTTATGAGAGCGATGTTTAAACCTTCCGCTGCAAAAAAAACTATTATTTAGGCTTGAAACTTGAACTTGGTTTGTAAGACTTGAATGCTTTATGTATGGTGAACTCTATGTATGTAATGCTATGTGTGATGAAGATGTTTAACTTGTGCTAGTGAGGTGTGTCGTCCTGGGTATTGTTTGGGACACATATCAAGGACGAACGACCGGGGTTAGGTCCTTTTAATTAGATTGATCAATGAAAGATGATCTAATTAACAGGTTTAGCTTGAAGGTTACTCGCAGTCAAGCTCGACGTCTTCATTTCCCAAGCGCTCTATGTCGGCATCCCTCACTCACCGTTCGGCATGCAGGCAGGTCGCGGTCGCTGGGACCAATTCTAGAGCTCTTTCTGGTGCTTTATATTGGTGTAAGGACATCAAGGCGGTGCTCAATCGAGATCAGACATACCGGCATGCCTGGCCGTGGGGCGTGGGCCGTGGGCCGTTTCCTGCCAAAGAGGGCGAAGGAGGCCGATGTCTACACCTGCACTACACGCCGAGGGAACAGGACAGGTTCGAGGGATAGATTAGGGATGTGGTTCAGTCGCTGATTGATATCGGGATCAATGTGAAGCGCTACCTTGTCTGAGCTTTTGTTGTATGGATGAACCTTCTGGTACATGCAAATGAGTATCCTGTCGCATGGCCGTGATCAGAATCATGTTGTGATGTGCCACTTTGTTTTTTGTGCCAGTGAGTGGATTCATGACGTTATTGTGTTGTCATTGGCTAGAAGATGAGGTAATTTGTTTGTGCCATCAATCATGGAGACGCCTCTTAGAAGGATCATTCAGGTCAGGTGCATATTGTTAAACTGCCGAGTATCTGAGCCAGATCGGTCTCAACCTCTTCTGGCAGGGACCGTTGCGGCTGTGATCTCGTGCTGTAGTGGCCATTCGCTGTCCAACTGAACTTGGCGGTTGATCTGCAAGATGACCTGTGTATTACTGGTTTTTAGTAAGCTTTTAGTAAACGCGGGATTTCCCCACGGTGCTGGTGGTGAAGCTCGGGGCCGTGGTTTGTGCCTGTGTTGGACGGTGTAACGCGTGCTTTCTCACCCAGTCACCCCCATCCTGGCATGTGCTCCTCCTCTGGCAGCAGCACCAGGCGGGCTGTTGCATCATTCGCTGCGCTCTCCCGTGCTGGACGAGCGATGATCCTTGTGCTAGTCTCAACGAGTGTTTCATGGACACAATAACTGTGCCACAGGAGTTTCATGGTGATAAACTCTCCTCACATCCCATGAAATTCTCCTTCTTAATTACCCTGCCATGTCAGCAAAACTGCTAATGTAGCAGTGAATTTAATGCTCATAAAACTCGCATAAAACCCTCCATTGAGACTGCTCTTATCATCTCCTCGTAAATGAAAATATCCGACAATCTTGTTTCTGAATAACGTGTGGCCTGTCCATATTAGGATTTGGAAAAACTAAGCGTAGTTTAGATTCATAACCCTCTGAATAACGGAGAGGCAGTGAAGCGGGGATCTCACCTGTGAGAGGAATCGCCGGCAGCGGCGCGTTTGACCGGCGACGGAGGGCGACACAAGCGGCGGCGTGACGGGCGATCGCGCAGGCTACGTGAGCGATCAAGCAAGGCTGGCGGTGAAACATGTCGCTTCTCCTCGACGTGAATCTGGAGCCAAACGATACCGCTTAGTTTGGGCACGATTCATCCAAATACGCTTGCTTAGGAGTTGAGCTTTCGAAAAAAGCACTTCGTGCCCAAACTAAGCAGCATCATTTGGCTCCACATTCACGTCGAGGAGAAGCGGCATTTTTCGTTGCCAGCCTTGCTTGATCACTCGTGTAGCCCTCCGTGCCGCCCGTCGCGCATCCCTCCACGCCGCCCATCGCGTCGCCGCTCGCGCCACCCTCCGTCGCCAATCAAATGCGTCGCCTTTGGAGATTCCTCTCACCAGTGAGATCTCCGCGTCACTTCCTCTACGTTTAGGTAGCTCCAAGTGGAGGGGACGTCGGATTTGCTGGGGATTGGTAGGATCTGCTGAGGGGGTGTTTGGATCCATGGACAAGAGCAAAAAAGAGTAAAAAATTTTCCCTCAAAAAAAAGATGGCAAAAGTTTTGCCATGAGGGGTGATTGTATCCAATGGCAAAACTTTTGGCAAATGACATCTATTTTGCCTTTATTTTTGCCATTTGCCTTCAAACACCCCTTTGGCAAAAGGGCAAAAGGATAACTTTTTGCCCATTTGCTCATTTTTTGGGCTACTTTAGAGGCAAGAGTTTTTTGCCATCTATTTTTGCATTTGCCCTTTTACCTAGGGAGTGTTTGGAGGCAAATGGCAAAAAAAAGACAAAATAGTTGCTATTTGCCATTTGTCCATGGATCAAAACCCCCTGAGTTCAACGAGGGAAGAAGAGCTAGAGAATGAAGACGTATTAGAAAAAAAAAAGCCGATATCTGTGTAGGCGGTGGCACTCGACGGAAGCACCTCCCAGACCCATTTCACGTTCCTGGCAAAATGCTGTGTCCGTAAAAATCGTATCGGGAGAAGCTGCGACATAATCGGTCTGTTCGGCTGTGTTTAGATTGGACAAAATATTGTAAATGAAGAAAAAATAATATATTACTTGTTGGGAAGCGTGTTTTGTCGAGTGATGAATAGTAAAAAGTCGATGAATAGTGAAAAGTTGGAATTATGATGAGTTTAGTTTAGGAAAAAAACACTGTAGATCGTGTTGGAAACGTGTTCGGGAGGGAAGAGATGAATAGATAAAAATTAGATAAATAGTGTTTTTTTTAAGAAGTTGGGGGTGATATTGCGAAACAATCAGGGCCGAAAACTGCCGCGCACCCTGGATCGGGATAGAACGGCGTAGGATAACCGTCAAAGGATCATGTCATCAGGACGGCTGGACGTGGCGGCCCCACCGCACCAGCGCACACCGCGCAGGAGAGGGGAGCCGTTAGGGGTTCAAACTCCGGGTCGGCAACGGTAACCGGGCGGCGTTAGCGAGCCCAACAAACCGCTGCTTTCCATGTACAGGCTGGCTGGGCACCCGCCGCCGCCGTCAGCCCCTCCGTCACGCGGCCGTGGCGTCCGTCATACGTTTCGTTCCGCCTCCGAGCCGCATTGCTGCCGTTTACCCATTCCACCCCCTAGCTCCTTACAAATCACATAAAAGGTCAGCGCTAACGGATTCCGCGGGCGAAATTATATCTGGCCCTCCCCTTGAATGATTCTGGACATGTGATCCCACGTTTTAAACCGTCCTGAGCTCCGGTGAAAGCGATCCTCGTGGTTTTTTAACCACAGTTACGGCGTTTAAGTAGGACATGCATGCCTTCTCTGGCTCTCTGCCCCTGTCATTGCGGAAACGGATTAGTAATAACTTGATGCTTCAGGGGTTCATCAGAAAAGAAGGCGGCTAATAATTTATTTCCTTTGTTCCTCCTCCTCTTCCCCTGACCTTCAACGGGCGAGGTTTTTTGAAAGCATCCTGTGGCGTCTCCCCCTTCAACTCCCCCCGACACCCAACCGAAGCCGTAGAGAGAGGCAGCGAAAAGCTTGCTCTTTTATACCCTCCTAGGGTTTCGGGCCTCGCCTCGCGCCATCTCCGCCTCCCCTCGCCGCCGATCGATTCGCCGCCCGGAGCCCCAATTCGATCCCCTGGTCGCTCGATCTGGGATCCGCTAGATTCGTAAGTCGGTTTATTGTTCGATCTGTTTTGGGGCGGTTTCCATGGCGGATTTGATCTGAACTCTGGTTATTTTGGCGGGTGTTTTTTTAGGTTGTCTCGGTGATGAGGAGGTGATGGGGGCGATGGCGGAGGTGGTGCAGGAGGGATGCGTAGAGAATCGGCAGCCCCTGGCGGCGCCGAGCTCCTCTGTGTCTGATGGCAGCAGCTGTGGCGGCGGAGGCCCGGCCGGGACCTCACCACCGGTGTCAAGCTCGGGGAATTCCATCCCCGGTCTGAGGTGAGTCCTTGCCCTTAGTTGGTCATATATCCGGGAAGGGATCTGGACACTTAACCGTTGGATAGTACCGTTTGCCTTACCTTCTTTAGATGCTTGCTTGATTGTGTCCTTTTATGGGGACCTTTTATGGACGGGGGCGGTGGTTTCGTGGTTCTCTTGGTGTTAATTTGCCTGGTCCATATGTGATGAGCGTCTCACTTGTAGTTTAGAGAAATTCTCGCTGCTAGGAATGCCTGTGCCGTGGTGGTTATTGAGATGAGGAACAGGGCCTTTTGTCTTATTGGAGCTGTTGCGGTTTGCTTGCCTTGTGAACTTCGTGATGAGTGGCATGCTGAATTCATAGGGGTTTATGGCGCAGGCTGCTGTGATTGCAGTTCTGAGTTGTTTATGTTGTTGGAACTGCTGATGTTTGGACTTCTGTACTTTCTAAGCTCAATTGTTTGTGGTATGATTATCTCAAAGGTGGCGTTTTTGTGCTATTTCATGCCTCGAGGTTTTGACAACTTAGTACGGTCATTTGGCATGGTTTAATCATGGTTTCCTTAGCTTCTGTACAGTATAAACATGCCTCTTCTTAAGTTGCTACTAGTATAATACCTACTGCTATGATAGTGGGATCTTAGTGGAATATTGAGCAGCATAATGGATAAAATGGATCGCACTGTGGTATAGCAAATCCCCCAACACACACGCACACACACAAATATATAATTCTAT
This sequence comes from Digitaria exilis, assembly GCA_015342445.1. Taxonomy (NCBI): domain Eukaryota; kingdom Viridiplantae; phylum Streptophyta; class Magnoliopsida; order Poales; family Poaceae; genus Digitaria; species Digitaria exilis. Next base: position 2,033,276 of record JACEFO010001719.1, read on the forward strand.
TAATTGTTGATGGCATCATGATGAAGAGTGAATGACTGAACGCCTCCTTTTTGGGGGATGAACAGTGGCAGGAAGTGATGTTTGCTTTTTGTATACAAGTGAGCCATTTTGTTGATGTAAAATTTATTGTTTCTATACTTTAGAAAAAATGTACGTTTTGGTAGTTGCAGTATTTCTCTTTTATGTTAGTATTTGCTTGCTCATTTGTGTCTAAGTAGTGGAGACAAATTGTGGCATATTAAGGTTGCTCATTTAGGTTTGAATTTTTGTGTATTTGAAATTTTGAATACATCTTTTGCGTGAATTAAATGCCTTGAAGACTAGTTAGTGTTTATTATTATACCTGATATAAGCCCCTGTTTCCGAAAAGAAAAGAAAACTTTGTCCTGTTTCTGCTTGTCAGCTAGTTTATATCTGTACTGTAATAGTAAACTTCTGGTTGATAGATATACTCCACTCTTTAGCTAATATAAATTCTTCATTATCTTAGGCGAACAAGTGGGCCGATAAGAAGAGCTAAAGGTGGCTGGACACCAGAAGAGGTCACTATCTTGCATTTTCACCATATTGTAAAGATTAAAGAGTCTATGGCGTATTGACATGCATATATGCTGGAGTCCACACGAATTTTGTTTGGTTTAACATGAACATTTGCATCTGTATCATAATGCAATATGCAAGAAAGTTCCTTATGTTCTATTTATCATTTGTTATTTCCTCATTGACCATGTCCTGATCTGTGTGTAGTTTTTGCTAGAAGTTTCTATTTTCTTTATTTTTAACATACTTATGATGCATAACTAATTGAGTTCTTGTGTGCGGATGTGCCAACAGGATGAAACACTGCGGAATGCAGTTGAAACTTACAATGGTAGAAACTGGAAAAAAATAGGTTGCCTCTTCTTTCCACTGTACAGCTCTTATATTCAGTTATCCTTGAAAAATGTTTCATACTTATTTGTCTAGGAATTTTTTGTTGTATAATTCTATGCTATCTTTCAAGTGCGCGCATCAAGTAGGGAGGCATATCTCTTTATGATATAGCTTTAAGCTATGCACAAATCGACTTCAAACATGGTTTCCCCTGGTTTTCAATACTTAACTGTCTATTTGCTATTAGAGAGCTACTTTTATCAAACACTGCAGAGTGCAGATTATGCTATTGCAGCTTTATGTTTGATGTTAGCATGGCTTTAGATTTCAAATCTTAAATCTAGAAATGAGCATGAATCAGGAAACGATGCTGTAGCTTTGGCATAAAAATTAACTATGGATGTGGACATTTCTAGTGGCGACCTGAGGATATGTGGTTATAATATGTATGGTACAGCATTGTTGCTCTCCTGCGATGCTGAAGATCCACAGACACTTGCACTAAGGAGCTACGTTTATGTGAGCGTATTGTTGATTCTATTAAAATGATCCCAACTGTTGCATATATATGTACGTGTCAAATACCAACCAAGGAAAATGGTTTAATAAGAAGTAAGAGCACCTGCTGGTGCTCTTATTTTAGGCTTAGTGATGCTGAACTATGACACTGTCTCTATTTTCCATGGTTGGTAGCTGGTATGGGTGCACACGTCTTGTTTGCCTACAAAGAAATCATTATATGTTTTGGTGGATGATGAGCTCACATAAGGTATCTATATCTATTTATTGCAGCTGAATCCTTCCCTGATAGGACAGAGGTACAATGTCTGCATCGCTGGCAAAAGGTTCTTAATCCTGAGCTTATCAAAGGCCCTTGGACTCAAGAGGTTTGTAACTCCAGTGTTGATTTCACTTCCACATAAAAAAACTGCTTAATTTTTCATCCATGACCATTTTCTAAAGGAACAAGATTTTATATCTGTCATTTTAAACAGGAAGATGATAAAATCATTGACCTTGTGCGCAAGTTTGGACCAACAAAGTGGTCTGTCATCGCAAAGTCATTGCCTGGCCGCATCGGCAAGCAATGCCGAGAGAGGTAAGCAATGCACAGATTATTCGCAAGTTTATATGTATCTTTCTTAATAAACGCTCTAATTGATATTAGAGAAGTGCTCATTAGCATATTCCCAATCAAATTTTCATAAATACCTATTCTTGAAGTTTTACAGAATTGACTGCATGATTCTATGCCAGCTGCTGGATGATTTGAGAAATATTTGTCATAATGTTGGGTAAAATTAGTTCAGTATGAAAAATGATAGGAATTTTGGTCCTTGTAATATGTCCTTTTTGTTTTCTTGTGCTCCCTTGTCTTTTAGCTTTAGTTATGCTTGTTAGAATGAATGTCATTAGCACCCTCTCACTTCATCTGTGATCGATGGCTTACAAACTTAGGGCAGTCATGTCTGGCCCCCTTATGTCAAGAAGTCTCATTGCCTGTTTCATACATTGTATGTTTTTACCCAAGCTTGATATGGTGTCGCGGATAATATGGACTTTTGAGCCTAGTTCTAAACTATACATTGTAGGTGGCATAATCATCTGAATCCAGAAATAAGGAAAGATGCTTGGACTCCCGAGGAAGAAAAGGCACTCATTAATGCTCATCGAGTGTATGGGAATAAGTGGGCAGAAATAGCAAAAGCTCTTCCTGGAAGGTACTTGACAGCTTGTGTCCCTCTGGAAAGATTTACTCTCTTCATTGGTTTAGTTTCTGCATAATCACTTTGCTCCTCAGTTGATGGGGAGAGCAGTTCGGATGCTCCCAAGTGCTTCCGGTGTTCCCGTGCACCGGAGCACTTGCACCCGTTGGATACAAGACGAATGGCCCAGATGCACCAGCTACTTGGACTGCGTATTGATTTGTAAAAACTGTAGGGACTCAGATACAAATGTGCAACTTTCAACAGTTTTGCATCTGGGCCATTTGTTTCGCATCCAATGGGTGCAAGTGCTCCTGTGCACGGGAGCACCGGAAGCACTTGGAGCACCTGAAATGCTCTCATCGGTAGACCTTGTGAATGATGTTAAATTACCCCCTTTCTTGCAATTGTTTGGATACCTGACTTAGTGGCTTGTTAAAACGAGGGAGCAGCAACATGAGTCATCATTTTTTTTTAAAAGAAGAAGTCATAACGGTGCCATGATAGCTTTTTTTTGTAGTATATAGTCTGTACCTTATTAGCTCTATAAATCGTAAGCCATTGGATCATTTTAGTGCCAATGAATTGTGAAATCGTCATACTATAATTACCATGTGACGGTAGATTTGGGTAACAATAGCATTCTAGGATGATCCAGAGTCATGTAATTACAGGTATCACTGACTTGCATCATCAATTCATCACTGCCATATCCATTGTTTAATTTTTCGAAGTTTTACAGAATCTGAGCCTTCTATGCACTTCGTTTGAATCTGGGTCTCTGGATGCTGGAACCGTACTGATACTATCATTTGTTTGCAGGACCGATAATTCTATAAAGAATCACTGGAACAGTTCATTGAGAAAGAAGCTAGATGTCTACGGTACCAACAGTGTTGTCGCACCTCCGAACCTTCTGGCCCATGATGATGTCAAGGATCACATGAGGCCTGTGGCAATTGGCAGCCATCTTGATCTGAACAAATCACCCAACATTGGTTCAAAATGTGTCCCTGGGAGAGCTCATCGTTTCATTATGGGATCACTGTCACAGGGATACAGTAAGGACTCTCGGTTCATTTCTCTTTCCGTACCAACTGTGCAGAATTCATATGAAATGTCACCACTGGTTGATGGTTCTCCTGTTACTTCAGCGATACAAGGTCTGGGAAGTAACTCTATCCGTGATTCTGTTCATGAGAAGGGTATTGAGGTTAGCTCCACATCTGATCCTGTGGGGGAGGGCTGTGCCATTCAATTAGAATCTGCACCAGCCAGAAGTGGTACCAAATCATTTTTGAAGAATGAATTGCATACCCTTGGTCCTCTTTGTTACCAGATTCCTAAACTGGAAGAAGTCCCGCCTATCGGTTCTTCAGTCCATTCTGAACACCATGGGGCACAAGAAAAAACACAACATAGCAGGGACGGCCTTATGTCACCTGATGGTTATACTTCTCCGTCTCCAACGATTCGCAATGTATCAAGTCCACTAACTGTTGACTCAATTCTGAAGACTGCTGCTGACAGTTTTCCGTGCACTCCTTCGATATTAAGGAAAAGAAAACGTGATAAATCGACACCTACTTCAGATAATGAATTGAAGATGGTTGGAGTAAGCGCTGATAGCTTTTATACTCCAAATGGCAAGGGAGCTACTACAAATACTCAACAGTCATTTAAAACTGCATCCTTTTTTTCATTGGGCCCTCTTGATGGGTTACTGACATCTGTAAGAAGCTCTGATGCTTCACCTCCGTATCAGATCAGGTCAAAAAGAATGGCTGCCCTGAAATCAGTTGAGAAACAGCTAGATTTTTCAACAGATGGATTGGATACTTCAGGTTCTGAGATTCTGAACTCTCCTTGCCATAATTCTCAAAGCGCAAATTCTAATAGGACGTAGCACATACAGCAATTTGGATGTAGCCCAATTCTTTGATTTGCAAGGTATGCTATCTTTACCATCTTTAACAATGCATTGCCTGTTTTATTTGGTGTCTTCTAGTCAGCACGTAGGATTTATTTTCTTGATCAATCAAGTGTGTGGAAACTCAATTTTGAGTTCTCTCCAACTCGAATATGGTGCCTCGCTTCTTCTTTGAAGGAAAGATACCTAATTCCACTTAAGATTATCGCATTTCGCATTTTAATCCATAATTGATTCTTCTTTGCCTTTCAGGTGCTAATCTCAAACTTACAAAGCCCGACGGGACACATGAAAGTTGCATTCGAACTAACAAGGTTCACACAGATGCCCCAGTCCAAACCAAAATGCAAATCAAATTCCACCAGTGGAGAAAGAGCCTCATAATCGAAATGGTGTTACTGAGCACATAAGGGCCATCAATTACCCTGCCATCTCTGGTAATCAGGGTGTACAAAATACTGTCAAAATAACATTGTTTGCAGCATTTTGTGAACTTACAGCTAGGAGTTCAGATTGTAGAAGCCCACAGCTGTGTACAAAAAAGCATAGCTTTAGGAAAAAAAAACATATAGCTGAATAAGCTTCCCCATTGGAATGTCAACTCATTTTTTGTTTCTTTGTTTCAAACTGTGCATTCGTGGGCAAGGGTCTGGTCTTTGTAATAACTAGCAAACATGCCCGTGCGTTGCTACGGTCAAAAGTCACTTGTGTTTTTTCTTGGTTTTTAAGTTTGCACAAAATCACTTGCATTTTAGCATTTGCTCAAATTTCTCATGTGTGAGGCCATGATGATGTAAGGATGATTGCAACTACCATGATGACGATGTGTGGCACAGCCAAACATCTCTACACGTGTCCAGAACGGATTACATCATAAGAAAAACACGCAAGTGCCAGTACCATTGTCTTTGGGTTATGGCTTAGAATTGAATTTTGCATCTCTAGCACATTACGCATATGGTATTATCAAAATACTTTATTTGTCTCCCGGTAATGGTTATTTTTTGTTTTTGTTACTCGCTGCTATAGCAAACTACCAAAAACTGTATAGATAAGAGAAGCGAATCACCTATGGTAAAAGAGATGTGGATTTTTGTGACTACCAAAGATTGGTATTGGTAATGAGATTGATAGTTTGTTGGAGTATTCATATCTCACACCACAGTTTTTTTTGGTATTAGTGATACGAATGGGCAACCTGCTGAAAATGCTCACGGGTCTCCGAGTTTGCATGTGACGACCCTTTTACTGAGACAGGTCTAAGAAACGATTCTTATCTTTTCTCTCTCTCTAGGCCTATTTAATTTCCTATGTATTGTTTGAACTTTGCCAAAATAAGCTAACAAATATAATTTTGGTGTATTAAATAGCTAAACGAAACCAAACATTATAGTCAATTGCAAACTACAAATTAGATTGCTAGTCTTTGGATCATTGCTATTTGCAACGAGACCTTTTTTTTTCTGGGATACGTGTTATGTGGGGGAATGAATAGAAAAGTGAAAAAGAAAATTCTAAAGATACGTGTTCTGTGAGAAGAATGAATAAGAATTAAAAAATACTTTTGGATAAGAACACAGCCTATACATATCCCAGTAACGTGCCCAGAGTGTTGCACATCTGCACGGGTCAGGATCAAGCATCAAGGAATGGTCGTGCGAGTATGCGACACAGCCCTCTCCAGTTGCCAGCAATACGTGGGACACTTACACCATGTGGGCCCAACGTCTCGTGCATGCTCGGCCTTATCCACTTCCCTCTGCTCACACCCTCCGACACCATTTCTCTCTCACCTGCTCTGCCTCATCTCATCTCCGGCTGAGTCGCTGAGACAGCGTCGTCTCCGTTCGCCTCCCTGCCATTGTCCTGGACCTCTCCCCCATGCCAAGTTGTGCTCAAGCTCTAGCTCATCTTGGAGCTTTATTCCTCGATTCATCAGTTTTTCCTGATTTCCTACTGCTGCTTTCTTCTCGGCCGGGTGCGAATGTCGTCTGGTTCTTCGAGCCTCCCATGCCGGCCTCTATGCACCGGCATCGCCCGCGGCCGGCATCCCCGACCCGTGCTGTCCTTGCCGGCCACTCTGCCTCCCTGTGTGCTTGCTCTCTTCACCAACACCGGCATCCCCATCCTTGCTGCGCCCAGTCCTCGCTTCGCCAGCGCTCGCGTCGTGTTCGCATCGCTCGTGTTTCTAGCGGCAGCTCCGGCAGTTGGCCTCGCCATGGTTCCTCCGCCAGTCCAGCTACGGGTCCTTCCCTCCCTTATCAATCCGTGGTGGCAGCCAGAGGGGCCGGCAGACGTGTTCGATTCGAAGGCAGAGACGTCGCCGAGGGAACTATGGTAGTGCACGTAAATAACGAGCGAACGGACATCTTGACGGAGGGGGGAGAGGTCTGACAGGTGGGGTCCACGACGGACCAAAATTGGGCAGAATCATTACTTGCTTTAGAAATAGGTATAGATATAGATATAGATATAGATATAGATATAGATAAAGCCTGATTTGTGGGCTAAATTCTGGAGTTGTGGCAAGGGCTTGTCAAGAAACTAATTATGACAGGCAACATGAATACATGATTGGTTTCATCTTTCATTGCTGACATCTTTGTGCTAAATACTTGTTAATTAAAGGCATTCCGTCGTTCTCTGCTGCGAACTGTTGCTACATATTGAATCGACGCCTTGTTTGCCAGTAGTTTAGGTGGGGGAGAAGTGGGAAAATAACTTAGGGTGTGTTTAGATTGTAGGAAACAACACTGTAGCATAAGAAAAACACTGTAGCATTCGCTGGGAAACGTGTTTTGTGAGAGAGGAATAGTGAAAAGTTAGAATGGATAGCAAATAGTTGGAAATCTGAACATGGCCTTATAGGAACTTTTGTAGAAAGCTGTTCTGGAGAATAGCGTTGTCGCAAAAGCGAACCATGGGAGGGCTATGGTTCGATTTGTGATGTTTTGTACACTGGAGCATGCGAACCGGAGGACAAGATTCCTTTGTTCGCACCATGTTTTTGGTTTGACGCAAGACGAATAAAATACTTGGAGAGTGCTGCTGCTCCTTTGGTCCTGCTGCGCCATCTGACAAAAACAGAGGAGAAAAGCTTTCTTTTTCCTCAATGTGGGCCCCATCCAATCGATGTTCACACGGGACCATCCGAACTCTGCCAGCGTTCGATTTTCAGGCACGGTTCGCGTCGAACCACCGATGGAGCTGCCCTAATAAATAGTGAATTTCTGGGTAAGATTGTACTATAGCACTGTAGTTATTTGAATAAGATTTCTGTTTATTTAACTGAATGTTGTGGCATTATTTTTATCTGCGTGACATTATCATTATTTCTTATTTTGTGAGACGTCATTAGCCAATACTGTATTTTTGTGTTCCCCACTAGTAGATAGCTAGAGCTGGTAATAGTTTGGGTTGAAACCGGTTCTTATGGTTTGGTTTTCCACTTGAGCCAATTTGGTTTGGTGGTAAATAGACTAAAAAGAATAATAGGTTGGTTGGTTTGGATTAGCAATTAGAACGGTTTGAATTGGTCTAATCGTATACAGATACTACACCTAGTCACGTCTTGCGTTCACACTATAAAATTTTACCGAAATCGACTGAAATTTTTTTCGGTTGACTCAACATAACTGGAAGCTACTCTGTGCAAAGTGTAGTGGCTAGACCTGCAGGTGGGCCCCACGTCAAGAGCCGGACCTTAGAATTTAAACCTCGCGTTCACACTATAAAATTTTATCGAAATCGATTGAAATTTTTGTGGATGACTTAGCATGACTGTCAGCTACTCTGTGCAAAGCGATGTGGCTAGACCTGCACGTGGGCCCCACGTCAAGTGTCGGACCCTAGAATTTAAACCTCGCGTTCACACTATAAAATTTTACTGAAATCGGCTGGATTTTGTTACAAATGACTCAGTATGACTGACAGCTACTCTGTGCAAAGTGGTGTGGATAGACCTGCACGTGGGTCCCACAATATAAAATTATGTATAGATAGAGTTAAATAATTAGTTTGTTTTGGGTTGAAGACAAAGAAGTTTGGTTTGGTTTGGTTTTTGAAATATACAGTTTGGTTTGGTGTGGTTTAATCAATGAGCAAAATACTAGTTGGCTTGGTGTAGTTTTGGTGTGGTTTTCAAACCATTAGCACCTTTATAGATGGTTTTTGTGTGCTACTCTGAAAACGGAGGCGCCTGCTTAGTTTTTGGCCACAGGGCCCGCCCGCGGTCCAAGCCGAAACCCGGCAGCATCTGCTCCAAACCTGGCTCCGCGGTTAGGCGCCCGCAGCATCATCAGGCATCGAAAACGGCCGCACAAAGTACATTCCAAAGCCCAAAGCTTCTCTTTCTTCCGCCGCAAGAAGACCAGACACCGCCACGGCGCCACCTGTTCGTCCCCCTCGATATAACCGCCCCATCTCGAATCGATTCGCCTCGCGCACGCACCAACACCCAAACAGACTCCACCCCAGTGTTGCCTGTCTCCATCGCGGATCCGCGGCAGCTCCAACCTCGCGCACGACGAGCATGGCTCCAAGGAAGTTCTTCGTCGGCGGCAACTGGAAATGCGTGAATACCCGTCCTCTCCAGTCTCGATTCGAATCCGATGTCTCGTTATGCCGGAACTTGGCTTGGTTTGATCTCTGATGCCGCTCACCGGCTTGCAGAACGGCACCGGCGAGGACGTGAAGAAGATCGTGACCGTGCTCAACGAGGCTGAGGTGCCCTCGGAGGACGTCGTCGGTGAGTCGTCTGTTCTCATGATCTTATCTCCCCGCGGGCGCAGCCGCCGGTTCGTCTCTGCTGGGGATTGATTTTCAGTTTTCACTCAGTCGATCTGTGTGCTGATCTCTGGGTTGGTTGGGTTTCCGATGACGCGCAGAGGTGGTGGTGAGCCCACCGTACGTCTTCCTGGCTCAGGTCAAGGGACTGCTGCGTCTGGACTTCGCCGTCGCTGCGCAGAACTGCTGGGTGCGCAAGGGCGGTGCCTTCACGGGCGAGATCAGGTTGCTTCTCCCCCCTTGTTTTGATGTGTCAAGGTTATTTTGATGTGTCATGGTTGGGGTAGATGCTGTGGAATTCATTGCTTGTCTGTGCTATCGGATTGGGTTAAGAGAGCATCCAGATGAACAGATTAGTGTGGGCCTGTGGGTGTTATACATCACGGAGTATAGAGCCATAGTTGAATGGGTTTCTCGTCCTTGTAGCTCGTTTTAGTCTCGGTAAATGTGGCTTGATTATGGCATAAGATCTAGATTTGGTCACCGAGGATAATATAGGATAATATTGGTACACTTAATCAAACATTTGTATGCTTTTGAGTAGCCAGATCTTTAATGGTTTACAATTTAATACTAATAATTACACTGAGTCTCTGAACTTTTGGTCATGGATGGGAGCCTTGAGTATTCGGAAACGTTGACTACTACAGAAGGCTGTTGTTAAGGCAAAATCACTGTGTGGTTATCTTTGAGGTTTGCTGTGCTATCATGATAATGTGTTGGTCCAGAGTCACCCATTTCATTAATCCATCTCACAAATGAATAAGTGGAGTATTGCTTACAATTGGCTAATATGTGTTAGTTTTTTTATTGCAGTGCTGAGATGCTGCTCAACCTGCAGGTGCCGTGGGTCATTTTGGGGCATTCCGAGCGCAGAGCTTTGTTGGGTGAATCCAATGATGTTAGTCCATTCTGACTGTTAAGTCTGCTGTTCAATTTACTTTAGTTGACATGGTCTGATTGATCTTCTGTTCTGGCAACTCACATTCCTGTGTTAATTCTGCTGGATGCTTGGAAGGGACTGTTGTCTGATTTAAACTGTTGTGGCATCTCTGTGTTACTTTGCTATATGCTTTGGAATAAGCTTCTTCGGAAATCAGTGGCATTGTTGTTTCATTAAAAAGATATTAGCATTTCATGCCGGATTTGATTGTCTCACTTGACAGTTTTTTTTGGGAGCTTCTCTCACTTGATAGTTGAAATTATTTATTTACATAACAAGCATTTAGATTTGATTGTCACAAAACTTGTTTGTACTTCTGCATATGATATTTTGGCCAGGAGATATTTGATTCCCATTTTTTGGCCAGGAGATATTTGATTCCCAATTTTTTATTTTTTTTGTTTTTACCTAACTAGGCCGCATATGACTATATGAGTCAGGTATTAATATTGATTCTTATTACGAAAAAAATGTGATTATATTCAGATAATGGACTACTCCTAACTCTGCAGATATCCTAAACTAGCATAAAATAGCTGGGTACCTAACCAGCCAGTTCCAAATATAATACAATCCTAGTTCCTGCTATTAGGCTTATTCATCAAGCTGTCTAATTGGTAATATCTACTTTCTTCAATTCATGATAGTTCGTTGCCGATAAAGTTGCATATGCACTCTCCCAAGGTCTCAAGGCAATCGCTTGCATTGGCGAGACCCTTGAGCAGAGAGAATCAGGAACTACAATGGATGTTGTTGCTGCACAAACAAAGGCTATTGCTGGTAACTTGCTACTATTATATTATTTGAGCAGATTATATGAAATAAGCATTTACATCTCTGCTTTCAATAAACTTCTTTTTCTGTTAAATATAGGTTCCAGTGTGCAAATGCTCCATTTTTTTATTGGTTTTACATTAAGTAAAAAATTATGAAATAAGAAAATGAAAATAGAGTACATACTGGCTGATGCAAGTACATTGAGAGAAGTCTGAATGCTATTCTCATTTTAAAATGGAACTGTTCTATACAAGACACATATATTAAATTACTCATGTGCTTGTTTTTCTACCTAAGCAGACACAAATTATTATTATTAGTTGAGTCATTTTGAAGCGTCATCTGTTCTTTTAGGTTGTTGCTATCCATTTCATGCCATCACACAAAAGGAAAAGCCTTATGTTTTCTCCAATCTCACAGTTTGCGTGTCTCCTGTTTTTCAGAGAAGATATCAGATTGGACAAACGTTGTATTGGCATATGAGCCGGTTTGGGCTATTGGGACCGGCAAGGTCGCAACCCCTGCTCAGGCTCAGGAGGTATGAATTCTTAAATAAGAGCTCCAACTTCATGATTAACATTCTTTTTACATCATGTTGCTTGACATCAACATCTTCCCTTTTTATCTGATAATTATTCTTGCTTGACAAATAAAATTTTAGTGATACTTAATTCTTCGCTGACTAAAATTTAAAATGCACATGATGTTGTAGGTTCATGATGGTCTGAGAAAGTGGCTCCACTCTAATGTTAGCCCTGCAGTTGCTGAATCAACCAGGATAATTTATGGAGGTAGCACCACTGACACCTTAAATTGTCTTCCATACCTTTGCTACAATATGTTGGAAATTCTATGAATACTCGAAAATGAAGATAGGTTGCCGATTTACCGCATAAACAAGTCAAAATTAGCTTATCATTGCTCAGAAGTAGGGCTAACCCCTATTTGTGTCTTTGATCTCCAGGGTCTGTGAATGGAGCTAACAGCAAAGAGCTTGCGGCTCAACCAGATGTTGATGGCTTCCTTGTTGGTGGAGCGTCACTGAAGGTATTATCCCTGTGCCTTCTGAATGAACACATATACACCGAAATCCAATTAGCTATACAAAACAAATCTGTGTCTAAAGCTGTTCATGTTACCGGTAGGATTTGAAATATTTTGTTCATGTTCATTTAAGGCATCATGCCAGATATATTAAGTTATCTTTGCGATTCTGATCCCATATTTTTCACTTTTTTGCAGCCTGAGTTCGTGGACATCATCAAGGCTGCGACTGTCAAGTCTTCATCTGCTTAGTGTCTTTGAGCTTTGCCAGATCCCTGTATGCGTGAACGCTTCTGATGCCATCTTACCAGCTTGTTCTGTAATTCTAGCTCCAGTTTGTTGGTCTGTGTAGCATGCGTATGCTTACCTTTTTCTCGTATCTGAAGATTCGGTTAATGAAGCCGTGCATCTGTGCACGAAATGGAAGAAGTATGTTGCCGAACTTCAGTTTGCCACTGATTTAGAAAAGTGCTCATGTCGTCTTTTACAAAAAAAAACATCTTTCAGCCTGTTTCGTCTAGCTCTTCATCAATTCGTGAATTAAAAATAATATATCAGTACCAAGTCTCGAGTAAAGTCAGCAGCTACTGCCCAGGGCACACCGTTTTCATTTCATCAGTATCTGACGATAATGACGACTTCTTTCTGTCGGAAACAGGAAACAAAGCTTTTGAAATCTCAACATGCTATAGTAAACCATAAGGGACGAAATCAGTCACTGAAAAAACAAATCTGGCTGAGGTCAGATGCAAGCGCCACACCTAAAAATTTAAAATGCTGAAATGCAGGACCTGAGACTTGAGAAGGAGCGGTCAAGTCTCAGTTACATTAAATCTTCACAAGCGTCTGATTCAAAAAAAATCTTCACAAGCGTCCGACGGTCCGAGAATGCGTTCCCTATCATCGATCTACTCTTATTCGATGGGCGTCTAGCTAGCAGCCAAAAGATACACGCGTGACGCGTAGGATCCGAAACACACAAACTGCCCGCGTTTAGAACGATCAAACCGCTCTAGAATCCCAGAGTTGGCCACAACCCAAATTAGAAAACCGAGTACGGGCTCTGCGGGTCGAGGTCGCGTGCGCGTACTGCATACGAGTCGTGATGGCAAAACAAAAAAAAAAAGTCGTCTTCTGACAAATCGACAATGATCACAAGAAGCACTCAGGAGGAGGAGAATCATCTGAAAGATGAAAAGTGCAACGCAGGCAGGATGGACCACATGGCACGGGCCCACGCGACAGGTCAAAGCACGAGGCGGGCATCGGCAGTTGGGGCGGGCGTCGTTTCCACGAAGACCACGACAACGCGCCGAGGCGGCCAAGTTGGCATAACGTAAACGAACGAACGCCGAACGGAGAATGCGTGATGCGTCTTGGCGTGGGATGAGATGGAGGAAGGTGACACGGCGTGTGTCCGTGTGGGCTCTCTCTTGGTTCGCGCGCGAGTCTGGCCTGGCGTGGCCAACCGCCGCTTTGACCTGGGCAGAGCCAAGGCAGCCAGGGCAGCGCCAGTCAGCCAGCGAGGCGCCGATAAATACGCGCGCACGCGACCGGTCAGGTATCTAGTTTAGCGCCGGAAGGAAGGAGGACATCGCGGCCGCGCACCCAACTGCCAAGAGACCCGGCCGGCTTGGGTTGGGTTGACACCGAGCGGAGGAGGAGCGAGGACGATGGGGAAGGGCGTGCTGGAGGTGCACCTCGTCGATGCCAAGGGCCTCTCCGGCAACGATTTCTTAGGTGCGTGCACGCACGGGTCGCGTCTCGCCTCTCGCGGCCGGATCGCCTCCGGTCGCGGCCTTCTCCGTGTGTGTTCTTGTTCATTCGGATTGTTTGGTCCTTGCGTTTTCTGCGGGAGGCGTTGGCAAGCGAGTGATCTGATCTGACGATCGTCGCTCGCTCCTGCAGGGAAGCTGGACCCCTACGTGATCGTGCAGTACCGGAGCCAGGAGCGCAAGAGCAGCGTCGCCAGAGGTCAGTCCCTGCTATAGATTCCCCTCTTTCATTCAGGATTTCAGGGTTCTTGTTCCTTTTTTTCTGCCTCATGTATTCACGAATATCCGCTCATCTCAGGTATGGAGTTAGTCAGAAGCTTAGAACGGAACGCCACCGTTGACATGGACTAATAAATACATGAACTGCCAACCGCCGTATTGTTTGTTGCAGACCAGGGGAGGAACCCGTGCTGGAACGAGGTGTTCAAGTTCCAGATCAACTCCACCGCCTCCAACGCGCACCACAAGCTCATCCTCCGGATCATGGACCACGACAACTTCTCCAGCGACGACTTCCTCGGTGAAGCGACGTGAGTGCCTGCCTACCTCTCATCAACCACGCCCCACAACTACCCTCCGGAACATAGTTGACCGCAACCGTAGGGTCCACTAGGCAAAGCTAACCTTACGCGTCGCATTATATTGCAGGGTCGACGTGACGGACATCATCAGCCTGGGCGCGGAGCGCGGCGCGTACCACCAGAGCGCGGCGAAGCACAGCGTGGTCCTCGCCGACCAGACGTACCACGGCGAGATCAAGGTCGGCGTCACCTTCACCGCCACCCAGGTACTTACTACACATTTCGTCGTGTGCCTATGCTAGCACTACTGGTGAATTTTGCTTAGTCCCATGGTGGTTTGATCGCATGGCGATGTGTCTTGTTTCAGTGTGTGGAAGACGGAGAGGAAATCGGAGGGTGGAGGCACAGCAGCTAATCAGTAGGTGCGGCGAGCCCCGAAGTTCTTTTGGTTTGTTTGTAGTGCTCGGGGTTGGATGTTAGTGTGTGTTTGTTTATACGGGCAGAAGTTTGTGCCTAAGACTGTGATGGGGTTCATGTGTCAACTACAGCGTGTTATTGGCTCATTAGAAATATGTGCATTCAATATATGCTTAAACAGCAGTTGGCCATCTGTTGCGTGGCGTGAGATCTCCTCGATCGAATTTAGCCGTTGTTGATTGGCAGATTCTTTCTGTGTATTTGATTCGATGGGCCTTGTCCGTCCTAAAGCATGACGGATGGTGATGGAACGACCAACTGGCTCATTCCCTTGTCCAACAACAAGCCGGGTAAGGTTTGGGGTGTCATCCTTGTCCTCCTGACCGTGACTTTCCATTCGTCTCGCGCGGTCACGCCGCCGGTGTGCCCCGTGCCGCGCGGCGGTTCCATGACTTCCATCTCGAACAAATAGATCCACCTGCCACCAGCGCATTCAGTGCGGCGGGCCGAAGCATCAAGCTTCACGCACCTCTCGCCTGTGCCAGCTACCCCAGTCCATCCGCTACCCGACCAAGCCGAACGCGATGCCGCAGGACGCTGGTGAGTGGTGAGCGCTGGTAGAAAAAAAATTCAGCGTGTTGGACATAGGGATAATAGGGGAACCATCAAACATCATAAGCACCAATTGCGTCACAATTAGCTCATCCGGAGGAATCCGTAGTCGATCGTGGACTTAGAAGTTTTCGTCAGTGATAAAAAACGAAAAACTCACAAATTACAATAAGTTGCGAGCACAAAGATAAAGACTTGAACAGGTCAGAGAGTAATATATCATTCTCCATGTACCAGTAGAACCGCTGCGACATACTTGCCAGCTTCTCAAAGACCAATTTTATATTTTTATGACTTAAAACAGTTTAGTTAAGAATTTTATAGATTAAACTAATTTCTTATAGTTTTTTGTAAATAGAAAACTACCTTCAGAACCAGCAAACTTCAACCATTGGATAGTTTTCAGTGTCCAGTCTGTAGTTCAAGATTGAAAATTCGACTATAAGTCTAGTGGGAGGAGACTTCTCCCTTTTTCAAATGACAGAGTTCTCGAGGCAATGGGCGGCGTGACCACCTTATTAGTATCCTTTTTACATCGAGTCTACACCTCGGTAAATCGTGTAAGAAATGAAAAAAAAGGGGGCACCATCAGGTAACAGCAGAAATCGTGTAAAACATGAAAAAGAAAAGGACACAATCAGGGATACAAATTCAGAAAAATGCTTCACACGTGTGCGGCTATACAAAATTCCCCATCTATCAGCATTTGGGGCCCTTTGTCAAAAGAACCTAGCTCGAGAGAAACGAGCTGTCAACCTCTTTATCAATGTGGTCCATCTACGCTTTCATTTTGTTGTTCTCAAAATAGATTAACGAGCTACACTATCGCTACTGAGACCATACCCTTGCAATTCAACATTTGTACCCATGCTACACTAACTGGAGCAAAGAGCTCAAGGGCCTGGTCTCCCTGAGCTACACTAACTGGAGCAACCTATACCACCCAAAATGAACTGCAGTCGGAGGCTCGTAGCAGAGGAACGGAGACTGCAACATTGTTTGAACGGAGACCCACAGATTGCTATAGATTCACAGTACAAGGATTGCGATTTGCATGAATTTACTCCTCAGCATCATCAGTATCCTCGATAACCTCTCTTATTGATAAGATGTCGTCACGTGGATGGGCTGTTTCCACAACAACGCTAACTTCATCTCCCACTTTCCCACGCGAAACGATTGTTGTAACTTGCATCCCTACCTGTCAGTGGCATTAGCCATCAGCATTGGAAGAATGAAGCTCATGAGAAAGATATTTAGAGGGAGATGATAAGTAAAAAGAAATAGCTATAACCCATCATTCACAATAAAAGTCCAAGTAGAACAAGTGACGACTTATTATTATTAAGCTAGCAAAGGGTTTAAGTTGACTAACTGGCACTGCAAAACTTACTCTCTCCATAGCTGCCCAGAACATCTGGGCTAACACAAAATGAGATGAGCATCGAAGCTGATCCTAGGACTCAAACTGTAATGGGTTAACCAACCTCCCCCACTGATCAAATGTCGGATCTCTAGTACTACTCAAACTGGCTATCTTCATTTAGTTCAGTTGAGAGAAAAGTGTTATTTCCTTCCCTTTAGTCAGTTTGTATAAATTTAACTGGCTCGCTTAAAAAGTCGTAAAAACGAACAGTAAAGAAAAAATTATAGTCATAATCAACTGCTAAAGAATCAGATTGAACTAAAGAACTAGTATTGGTTTAATTCTGTAACTGCCAGACTATTTTCTATTTTTTTTCTCGAACACGCAGGAGAGCTGCGTATCAATATATTAAGAAGAAAGAAGGGTGTAGCACCCAGTACAAATGATTTTTTCAGGGCAAAAATCCAATAAAAGCCCAGCACTCTCTCACACTATATTACATTTATCAATGAAACAGCAACCCTTGACCTAGCAGACTCGTTAGTCTGGTGGGTAGACTGTGAGGCAAAGAGATTAGACACTCCTCGAGCCCCAGCCATTTCCCAGGCTTTCAATTCATCCTCAATGGCAGAGATGAGCCCTGACGAACTCGGCTGTATTCCCTCGAAGACACAGCGGTTCTGATGGTTCCATAAGGACCAAGCCACTAAGATTATTACCGAATTCAGCCCCTTCATGGCCTGGTTGCCAACCTTCCTGCTTGCCTGATCCCACCATTCTTCAAAGGACAGTTCCCCAGGCTATGGAGATAACACTTGTAGCCCCAACTGCAGCACCCTGAACCAAATTTCTCTCGTGAACACACAAGATACTAGCAAGTGGTCCAGTGTCTCTTCCTCCTGATCGCAAAACAGGCATCGGTCAGGGCAAGGTAAGCCACGTTTAGCCAACCTATCAGCTGTCCAGCACTTGTTGTGAGCAACCAGCCACAAAAAATTTTGCACTTCCCTGGAGCCCAACTCTTCCAGATTCTTTCCCAAGGCTTGAACTGGATTGACCCAATAAACAGAGCTTCATAGGCTGACTTAGCTGAGTATCTCCCATTTGGCGCAAATTGCCAAATGTGTGAATCTTCAATCTGGGCTAGAGAACAATCTCTGTAAGAAAAATTTCCAAGAGGTACTTTTCCACCAATACCATTACAGTGCTGGCTCCCCTCACGTCCTCAATCCATTTCATATCAGTAAGGGCCTCCATCACAGATCTTTTTCTCCCCCTGCAAGAGACAGCCCCGAAAAGGTATGGCATCATTGTCTCTAGATTGTGGCCGTGAATCCACCTGTCTGTCCAGAACATGGTGTTCATGCCATTACCCACCTCCGAGACAACAGCTACTGAAAAGAATGTTTTAGCCGAAGGATGCACTTGGATTGGAAGAAAGGCCCAAGACTTATCTGGTTGAGTTTTTCTTAACCAAAGCCACCTCATTCTCAGGGCCCAATCCAGCTGCTGCAGGTTTGAAATTCCAAGGCCACCCAATTCCAAAGGGCGAGTCACCTTGAGCCAGGCAATTAAGCAAAATCCCCCCCTTACCATCTTTTCTTCCTTTCCACAAAAACCCCCTTCTGAATTTGTCAATGGCTTTGTGAGCCCATACCGGGAGATCAATGGCCATAGCCAAGTAAATGATCATGGATGTGAGCACAAATTGCACTAGGATTTTCCTTCCTACTTTTGTTAGCAGGTCAGCTTTCCATCCAGGAAGCCTATCTGCTATCCTATCGATGATTGGCTGGATTTGAGCCTTGGTTAACTTACGAATGGAGAGAGGCACCCCGAGGTACTTGCATGGAAAGTCCAACAACTGACAAGGAAGGTTTGCCTGGATTATCATTCGGACACTGAATAGGCAACACACTGCTTTTCTGAACATTGGTTTGTAAACCACTGGCATTAGCAAATAGCTACAAAATATCTAGGATGGTGTCAATATCCCCAACCGAGGGCCTCAAGAAAATTACCACATCATCGGCATAGATGGAAATGCGATGCGGCAAATTTCTTCTAGCCAGAGGCTGCAGTAAGTCTTCCTCCACGACCTTGTGTATCATGAATCCCAGAACATCCATGGCCAGAATGAAAAGCATTGGTGAAAGTGGGTCACCCTGCCTCAAACCTCTCTTGTATTCAATTTTTTTCACCAGGAATACCATTGAGAATCACCTGGGTAGTGGAGGAAGTAAGAAGCCCACTAATGATGTCACACCAGATCTGCCCAAAACCAAGATGTTTCAGAACTTCCAACAAGAATGGCCAAGAGACTGAGTCAAAGGCTTTGGTTATATCCAATTTCAGGAGGATCCTGGCTTGCTTCTGTTGGTGTAAGAACCGGGCCGTCTGTTGTACCAACATAAAATTGTCCTGGATGAAACGACCTTTGATAAAAGCACTTTGAATAGGAGAAACCAACTCATCAAGTCTGG
Organism: Digitaria exilis; assembly: GCA_015342445.1. Taxonomy (NCBI): domain Eukaryota; kingdom Viridiplantae; phylum Streptophyta; class Magnoliopsida; order Poales; family Poaceae; genus Digitaria; species Digitaria exilis. Next base: position 2,052,508 of record JACEFO010001719.1, read on the forward strand.
CTGCCAATCTGTTGGCAAGGATTTTTGTGATCAGTTTGGCCAATGAGTGAACCAGACTAATGGGTCTGAAGTCTCTGATATTCATGGTCGCCTCCTTTTTTGGCAGGAGAGTAATATAGGCTGAGTTTAACTGTTCAAAGCCACCAAATTTTTGACTCCAAACTGCAGAGATAGCTGCCATAACCTCAACCTTGATCACTGGCCAACATGCCTTGTAAAAGTTTCCAGTGAACCCATCCGGACCCGGAGCTTTATCAGAAGGAAGTGAGCAGATGGTCTTCCATACCTCCTCTTCCGAAAAAGGGACTTCTAACTCCGTCAGGTCGTGGCGTGGGATGTCCAACGCCTCCAGGTTGATAGTCACATCCCGGTCTGGGGCTGCCCCTAAGAGACAGCCGTAAAAGTCAAGGATGTTCTGCTCCTTCTCCTCATGACTGGTGAGTACTTGCCCATCATCAGAGGAGAGTTTGCTGATGAAGTTCTCTCTCTTGCGGTATCTGGCATGCAAATGAAACAATGCAGTGTTGGCATCTCCCTCGGCTAACCAACAAATACGAGAGTGACTTCGGGCAATGGTGCGCTGCAAGGAAGATAGAGCCAAGGTGTGTTTCTTCAATTGATTTTTCAGCCAGGTTTCTTGGTAGGACAAGATTCTGTTATCCTGGGCGATCTCAAGCTGATGCAGAACCTCTCTGGCCAGGCCAAGCTGAGAGTTAACATGCCCAACCGTCTTCTGGCTCCAACTCTGCAGCCCTCTAACTGTGGCTCTGAATTTTCTGGCCAAAGTGTCAAATGGGCAATTAGACACTGGGGTGGAGTTCCAAACAGTTTCCACTGCACTGTGGAAGCCATCCAGCTTGGTCCAGAAAGCCTCGAAGTGGAACCTTGCCTTGCCGGGCTTGACTGCATTGAGACTAAGTATAAGTGGACAGTGATCCGAATTATCTGAAGCCACACTTTGGAGCAGCACATTTGGAAAAGCCTGTTCCCAACCAGTGGAACACAAGGCCCTATCTAGTCTGACCAAAGTTGGCGAGTCCTGTTGATTAGACCATGTGAACTTCCGACCATGCATTGGAACATCAGTAAGATTCAGATCATTAATTAAACGCCGAAATCTGCCCATCATGGCCCTGTTCAGGTTGTTATTGTTTTTGTCTTCAGCCTTAACAATGATATTGAAGTCTCCCATGACCACCCAAGCACCCTGACAGGCAGCATATATCTCCCTCCACTCTTGCAAGAACAACAACTTGTTATCATCTCCCTGAGGCCCATACACTCCAGTGAACCACCAAGGCTGATTATTGTCTGGGTTGAATTTTACTGAAAGACAGAAATTATCCCTTCGGACTGCAGCAGCAGGACCAAGGCTATGTTTCCACGCCACCAGGATACCCCCACTGGCCCCGACCGAAGGTAGCTCGATAAAATGAGGAAAATCAGCTCCAAGCATAGACAAAATGAGCCCCCGGTCAATACCATTCATTTTAGTTTCTTGAATGCACACCACATCTGCCCTGGATGTGTTAACAAAGGTGCGAACAGAATCTTGTCGTGCCTTGGAGTTCAAACCCCGCACGTTCCAGCATAGAATGTTAGAAGGATTCATTGATCAACCCATTGCACAAACCGACCCGGGAGGCAAACAATTAGAGCCCCTCTCCCTGAGATACCTCAATCTCATCCGGAATCCCCCAACCGAAAAGGGCAGCAAGTACCTGAGCATGGGAGCTGACCAGAGACGAGGGTTGTGTGAACATTTGACTGTATCTGTCCAGGGCCTCCTGGGTGATGCCTTCCTTGTCGCCCAGTATATCCAGCGCGCGCATCACCTTCTTCTTGTGCCGGCTTGATGCCCCAGCCTCAACCCCCTCTGGCTCAACTCCAGCAACACCGCGGCTGCGTCGCTGGGGAGCACCAGGGATGCGGCGTTGGCGAGTCTTGTTAGTGCTTGGTGTAGGCAGAATTTTGGCCGTCTGCCTGGTGATTTTTGCCATGAAGCACAACCTCTTGCTCGGTGGTGATCGGGCAGTGGATTCCTGTCTCCGCCTGGAGTACACTAGTGGGAATCCTGGGACTAGAGGTGAAGGGGCAGCAGCGGTGGGCCGACTCCTGACACCTGAAGCCAGTAGGGGAGCAGAGGCCACCGCCCCCGGAGCGCAGAGGGCGGACGACAATGAAGCAGAGGGCACCCCCCTCTGGGTCACTGTTGGTGGCCGGCGAAGAGGTGGAGGTCGCCTCCCCCCGATCACTGCTGGCGGTCGGCAGAGGGGTGGAGGGTGCCATCTCCGGGTCATCGCGAGTGGCGGCCAGCCGTGGCACAGAGGATGCCGTCTCCGGGTCGCCATTAACAACAGCAACAGGGGCAGGACGTGGGCTAGGCATAGCCCCCTGGACGACCTGGGCCTCATCCAAGGTGTGGCACGCATCCGAGAGCTTGGCAAGCCCATCACACTCAGACGGCCCAACAGGGGCTTCTAGTCCCGCCGCCACAGCCCCAGGCAGCCCACCCGCCAGGCCCACCTGGGACATGAGCGAAAGAGTCGGGAGGACCAGGTCCGGTAGGAGCATCTCGCCGACCGGGCTCCCGGTCTCCTCCTGCAGCAAGGCCGCCATTGATGAGGGCCCTTCGGGAGACGATACGGCTGCCAGGGAGTGAATGTCCTCCGCGGCCTCGCGCTCCAGAATCGAAGCAACGCACTGGGGGAGGCTGAGTCCCGCGCCTCCACATGGCCGCCATCTCTAGGGAGAGGCCCCAGCCGCGCATGCACCGGCACCCGAGGCCCCACCATCGACGTCGCCGCCGGAGCAGAGCGCGGCGAGCCTAGCCGCCGCCGCCGATCGTCGTCATTTGGAGGCAGAGATGAAGGGGGGGACGGCGAAACCGTCGGAGGCGCCGGTGGGTCAGCCACGGCAACCGACACCGAGATTGGGTACACCAAAGTACACTTCACCGGACGTGGGGTCACCTCTTCCATTGCCGGCTCAACGATCTCAAGATCGAGCTCCGACGGAATGTGGCCCGGGCTTGAACACCAGGCCACCACCTTGAAGACGTCACGATGATCCACTGTGTCCGGGTGCACACTTCCAATCCAGCAGTGGTCGCTGAGTAGTAGCTCGGCTGTGGCCAAATCCCAAGCATGGGCGGGGATTCCTCGAATGTCCACCTCGACCGGAGTTGTCAAGGCTACCGCCGTGGAGTTCATGAAACGCGTCCAGCGCATGACATGAAATCGCAGGGTCGTGGAGACGAAGACCCGACCACCATTGTAAATTCTCTCCACCATCTCTGCGTTAGGTAAGATCAAGAGGAACCGTGCATCACCTAGACGTTGAAGGGACAGCACATGAACCTCGATCTCGAACCTAGTAGCAATGGCGTCCAGAACAGTGTCGGGGTGACCACTGAGCACGGTGATGACAAGGGCCCGGCTTAGGTTGTCCTCCCTCTGCGAGATGGTGGCCGATCGGTCCAGAATCCGGCGAGGCTGAGAGATGGCGGGCTCGAGGTCCGTGCGATCATCATCACTGGAAACCACACGGGCTGAGCCACCCTCATCCTCAGCGCCGATCTCCTGACGACCATCCAAACCTCCTTCCTTGCTCTGCAACGTCTTCTCTTCCGATTCTGCGAAGTTTCCAGAGCGTCGCAAGCGATGTCCGCGGTGGCCGGCACAGCGACTGCACCAGCCAACGCCTTTGGCCGCCACTCCACGCGACGGGGTCTCGAGGCCTCGCGGCGAGAGACCACCACCGGTCTCGGGCACCCAGCGGAGCGGTGCCCCAGAGACCGGCAGCGGAAGCATCGTGGCAGGGAAGCGCAACTCGCCGCGCGGTGTCCCCGGGAGAAACAGTTGAAGCAGCGACCCCGGAGGTCAGCGGGGACCTGCTGACGGGAACGCTGTTCCAGGCGCCTGCGCTCCTGACGCGCGTGGCGGCCCTCCATCGTCGTCCAGCCATCAGCAACCACCGCCGGCAGCACCGTCTTGCGTCCTCGCCGGTCTTCCCGGAGAATGATACGAGGCGCCACCCGTGCGGCTTTGAGGCCGGTGGCCACCGAAGCCGTCGGGGTAGGAGCAGCCGACGTCTGCGAAGCTGCCGCAGGCCGGACTCCCGAGACCAGGACCTCCATGAACGACGGCGAGGCACTACCAGACTTTCCCGAAGGTGGAGAGTCGTTGCCCCACCGCTGAGCCTTGGAACGGCCGGCCGTGGCCTCAACAGAGGCTGGGTAGGAGGGCCCCGATGCTAGAGGAGATAGGGCCGCCGTCCTGAGGGCGGCCTTGGAGGTGGCCACCGGGCCCGGAGTGTACGCCGGCGTGGGGCTGGTGGAAGGGGAGGTGGCGGGGGGGGAGGGGAGGGGGCGAGACGGGAACCATCTTACCACAGAGACAATAACAAGTATCTACTATTTTCTATTCACAGCATAGTTTTCCACCTTTTCTTTTATTTGAAAAGGAAAAGAAATCAATTTTAGTTTGTAGGTTGTAACCCATACCAATTTGCAACAAACCAGTTAGGAACCAGGTTCTTGGAATTGAAGGAAAAATAATTCGGGTAGAAGCAGCATAGATTTATCTGGGATCAGCCCGACAGGTAAATAATTTGAGTAATTTAGGACTCATAGTTGTTACTTGGAACATATGCACACATATAAAAGATGCTATCACAGTGAAAGCGAAGATAGTATTATATGAAAAATCTTAAACCACAAAAAAAATCATAAGAGAGAATGTCCATCTACCTCCACCAAAAGCAGAGCTGCCATACGATCCTTAACAAACTTAAGAATCAGTGCGTTGTACTTCCTCCCCTTTGGCTGTCTCCTCAAATATTCCAACAACCAGTACCGTAAGTTGTTGCTATGAAGTCTCCTAGCTACTTTAACATGCATGCTCGCAATAAATGTCATTCCTTCTAGGTCACCAGCTGAATATGGTGGAGAGTCACCTCTAAGGAAAGCTTTTACCTACAGTTTAACTCCCGTCAATCTTTGAAATCAAAGTGACCATAGATGCATTCTTCGGTTGAAGGCACAATGATCAAATAATAAGAAATTGAAAATACACTAAGAAATATACATAAACATACAATTAAATAAGAAAATTGAAACACACTAAGTAATACGGCAACATCAAAATATAAATGCACAATTTCCCAACTTCTTGCCTACTATGCAGCTTTCCTAGACCCATAAGCATATTTACCTGATAATGAGCTAGCAGATCAACATATCTTCGAATAGGAGAGGTAAACTGCACGTAGCCAGGAATACCAAGTACACCATGTGGTATAGGTTTTTGAAAATCCATTTCTGCGGCACGGAGCATACTGATATTGGCAAAGCTCCTTGCAGGCCCTTCTGGTAGATGAGAAAATGCTGACACTGCCGTGTTAGACTGGGGGTGACCTCTGTATGGCAAAGCGAGATTGTTGTCAGCACCAAAAGCAGCTACTGCCTCGCCACAAAGTATCATCATTTCAGATACAAGCTGCATTGCTGGATTGGCTTGGTCTTCAACATATAGATTAATATTTGGTTCAGGATCATCAGGATTTGAGACCTTGATACGTGGCTCTATCATCGCAGTGTCTATTGAACCCTAAGAGTGTCAGGAAAATAAATTTTTTATAAGAGAAGCATAAAGGCTGAAGTGATAACAAAATTAAGAACATAAATACCATCAACAAATAATGGAAAGGCAGCCTAACTTTTCAGGAATTCACTTTCTAATATGCCTTTCTGTTATCTGAATAAAATGCGTGAGTAAATTTTGGTTTGTTTTCACCCCAAAAAACAAACTGGCGAGAGGGGGTTGTGTAAAAATTATTGATGTCACATTAAAAGGGTTCATCAGGCCAAGAATTTGTGAATATATTGTGCTATGCTTTATTTGCATATCACAAGTGACTTGTGCATTGATGAATTATAGACCAGCAGATAGCAAAGATGATTTCGCAAGTACCTGGCTCCGACGCCACTGTGCACGAATGGAAGCAGCTTCTTGGAGAATCCTTAGTTCTTCCTCTTCTTTTAAGTTCATGTAAAGCAATTCACTTGCACTCTCATATGTCAACATGTAGGTAGGTTTGATGACTGAATTCTCTACAGTATATTCTGCAATACTATGCACAAAACAAATGGAATGTCAATGGATGCGCTATGCTCTCATGAAATTCCTTTAGAAAACAAAGAAAAGGCAATCTCAAAGAAAACAAGAGAGAGAATTGGATCGGAAATCAGCAAGGGAGAATAGTGGAATATTACCTCCCATCTGGGTGCAAAATCACAGATATGCTTACAGATTTGCATTGTTTGCCCTGCTGCAAGCTCATAGCATCCATCGCAAGCCTCTCCGGGAACATTGGAAACGTAGCAGTTGGTAGAAAGATTGAGGTTCCTCTGTGCATTGCCTCCCTGTGGACAATAACATGGTTTTCTATTAAATACCAGGTGCAATGGTAGAAAGGATAAAGAGGAGACGCGCCACAGCGACAATGACCTATCAATGATGCTCCGTGGTTTGACCAAGCACGTCGGGTCAGCAACATGTATCCAGACCTTTATCCTACCATCAGGAAGCCTAGTTGCGCTCAATGCATCATCAAGCTGAATCGCCAAGAATTCCCAAATTTTAATGGATTTATTAAATATAGAACCATTCATTCTGTGGAAAATTGCAATATCAAAATAAATACAAACATACTTCATCAGCCTCATCCACATCGATGGCATACACTTTCAAAGTTGAAAGATCCTTCCTGATATGCTGAAAGATAAAACACCAGAGATGTAGGCATTTATATATGCATATAAAGAGGATACACTGAAAGATAAAACACCAGAGATGTAGGCATTTATATTATATATGCATATAAAGAGCAGAAACATCTGGCGGTAAACTAAATATACCATGTCTGAATCAGGTCTGTCCACCAGAAGCTCCTCAGCAGCTGACAAAACTTTATCAGTGTACCTGATACGAACATTGTATCTGAAAAGATCAAGGTTGACATGCACAGGGAAGTAACCAATATTTATAAGGAGCTTTAGAGCAGCTGATGACGTCCTTGTGAACCCCATAGATTTGAGAATCTGCCATTACATTAAAAAGCATGCTCAAAATATCAGCAAGAAGGGAAACTTAACAATTTTCTTCAACAAAGAATGGAGTTAAATTGAAAAATGTTTGGAGTATGAACTTTTATGAAGGAAAGATACTTATGAGGCTAAGGGGGTGTTTAGTTTCCAAAAGATTCCCCAAAAATTCACTATTCATCCAACTTTTCACTATTCATTCCATCCCTTCTACTCACAGAACACTATTCATTTACAGTGTTTTTTGGTGAACAGTGTATTTTTGGGGAATCTTTCCCCAATCTAAACACACCCTAAATCAACAATAACTAAGGTTTCTGGAGTCTGGACACCCAACAGAACAACCGTACTGCAAACGGATTGCAGACTTAAATACGATATTGTGCAGGGGAAAAATTGATAGTGGAGTATTGATATATTACATTTCCTGCTAGTCTTCTTTGTTCATCATCACATGCATCAACTGCGTATGCTTGAAGAGCCTCGATTTTTTGCTTGATTTTCTCATCCCCCAACCATGAACTTTTAGGAGGTTTGGACTCCATAGGCAATGCTTTCGCAGACTTGAGTAGGTGGATAAATTCTTCTAGTTCCTTCTCAGCTTCCTCTTTAGCAAGTTTCCGTCGTAGAAGTTCCTCTACCTACTACCAAATAAAAAAAATAAGTCTACGAATCAATATGACAATATAACAAATTAATCAATATGAGTAATTTAAGGAAACCTGCAGTTGCTGAACACGCATAAACCAAATATGTATGTGACAACATGCCAAGAGAACCAAAGTGCCAGGCACACAGTCCTATATCAACTCATACAAACTATGGTACTCAACCTATGAACACAAAATGAGATAAAAGTCTGGAAGGGAACTGGAATGTTTAAAAGGAACAAGGTCATCTTCTCCACTTCAGTCAGGCAGAGCAGATCATTTTGGGCACAATGTTTTTTAAAAAAAAAAACACAAAAAAAAACCCATTGCATAAAGTAACTATAGAAATACAATAGCAACATAGCCTTTAGTCCCAAGCAAGTTGGGGTAGGCTAGAGATGGAACCCAAGAAACAAAGCTCAAGACTCAGGCACGTTGATAGCTAGTCTCCAAGCGCTCCTATCGAAAGCTACTTCCTTGAAATATTCCACTCCTTAAGGTCTTTGTTTACCGCCTCGTCCCAACTCAATCTAGGTCTACCTCTACCTCTCTTTATATTATTGTCCCGTCCTAGAACCCCAATACGCACCGGCGCCTCAAGTGGGCCTCCGTTGGACATGTCCAAACCATCTCAGCCGATGTTGGGTCAATTTCTCATCAATGGGTGCCACCCTGACCTTCTCCCAAATATCTTTATTCCGGACTCTATCCCTTCTTATGTACCCGCAAGACCATCGCAACATCCACGTCTCTGCTACACTCAGTTGCTGGACATATCGCCTTTTAGTAGGCCAACATTCTGCCCCGTATAACATCCCCGGTCGAACCGTCGTCCTATAGAACTTATCTTTTAACTTTTGTGGCACCCTCCTGTCACAGAGGATGCCAGAAGCTTGATGCCACTTCATCCAGCCTGCTGCGATTTTATGCTTAACATCTTCATCAATGCCGCCATCCTTTTGCAACATCGATCCTAATTCCTAAATACCGAAAAGTATCCTTTTGGGGCACCACCTGCCCATCGAGGTTTAACGTCTCCATCCTCGTGCCTAGTCCCACTAAAATCGCACGTCATGTACTCAGTCTTGGTCCTGCTAAGTCTAAACCCCTTCGACTCTTATGTGTGTCTCCACAGCTCTAGAAACAAAGTAACTATAGAAATAAAAAGGAGAATTAAATTCTATATAGAAATTGACTACAAATAGGTGGCCCAGCAGAATAAGGCTCCGCTGAAAAAAATCACTAAAGAAATACCACATCTAGATCCAGAGCTGCAACCGATCACAAAAGATCAACTAGACACAACACTCTGAAATGTTGCTACTGTAAAAGATGTAACATCTTACTTGCCAAAACATCTATATGCTCCCATGATATAAGACACACATATATTTAGAAAATATACCTGAGGAGGCGAGCGAGGTTGATACATGGAATAATCTCTGCTCTCTACCTTGACAAAATACACTATATCCCTTGATAACAGGAAGTGTGCACAGTAGCTTTCCAGAGACTCCTTGGTACCATACACTATCTGAGAAAATCACAAGAATGAAAAATAATTAGACGATAGGAAGAACAGGAAGTCTGAAAAGAAAAATACTCCTAGAAAACATCTGACCTCAGCAAACTCCTCAACTGTTATTGATTTATCCTTTTCAGAAAGCTCCATCCATGCACATTCCAAAACAGTTGGATCCTGTGGACAAATATTAAGACCATCCTGATGTAGACTACACATAATAAAAAAAAAACTACTGCTCAGCTAATGCAGCAGTACTTACCAAAAGATCTTGCGCTTTCTCAAGAAATTCATCAATTTTTGACGAGTCAAAATTCATGACACCAGGCACAACATATGTAACCTGTTGGGGCTTTATCGAAGACAAGATACCATTCTGTACAAGGTAAGACAGTGATGTCACTAGAGAATCCATAATATATCCCTGTTTGAAGGAAAAACAGTGAAGGATGTATGTTCTGGTATAAATAAACTAGAGCGGATAGTCTACTGGATAAATTAAAGTTCAACGTTCATAAAGGACCTGATCAGTCACCATCCAGTTTTTCTTTCCATCGGGCCTTTCAACAACTGCAAGCAAAGATCTCTCTGAATCTTTCTGAAATTCAAGCAGCAATCCTTTCTGTAATGCTCTCTTATCTATCTTATTGTCAGACAGTTCTTTCGTGCCCTGCAGTCCTATCCTGAAGAAGAACAAGGAATTCCAACAGTAATTTCAGCACACGTTTTATTGTTACAGAAAATGATTAATAGCATTAATAATATTTTAATTTTCCATATGCACCATTTCTGAAACTATCATAAACGACTTGCAGATTGTTGGCTCCAGTAATTGAAGGGTTTAAACTCGAACAGTCATTTTATTTCCACGCAAAAACCTTGAAACAGTTATTTTCATAGCCATTTTCGATAATCAATAAATAAGAAACTGAATGAATAGGTTGCCCCTAAGTTTTGTCATGAATAGTAGAGATGCAGGCACGAGATCCTAAGTTCAGCGGAATTCAGTAGCTAATGGCACAAGCGACGCACTGCCTCGAATATAACGCTAGCGATATGGCAATGTCCAAGTATGGAGGGTGCATTACTTTGCCGAGACCCGGAGGAGCCGTCGGGAGCGGAGCTCATCCAGGACGGAATCCACGAGGCTATGCGCCAGTCGGCTCCTGCAGCCTCCGTAAAGTGATGACCGGCCCCAGGAGAAAGCGACGCCCGGGCGGACGGCCCGGCGGAGGGGGCGGAAGCCGAAGAGCGCGAGCGCCGCCGATGAGCAACCGCCCGCCGCCGCCCGCGCCGCCATGGGCGACGGCCCCATCGAGCCGCGACGATTGCCCGCCGCGGGGAGGTTTAGCTAGCGGGGCGCGCGCAGTTTCGGGTGGGGTTTTGGCTGGCGCCTGGCGATAAGGGACGACGAGCTCCCGCGGCCGTGGTTGGAAATTGGAAGGCGAGGATGAAAAGGCGGCGTGTCGTGTGTGACCGGGAGGAGGGAGGAGAGAGAGGTGCGGCCACTGCTGATGTGGCAACGGCAGCGAGCGAGGAAGAGAGGCAAGAAAAAATCACGATGCCATTTCCATATGGGCCTCGAATGGGTTCTTCACATGGGCCTCACGTCTTGTATTTGGGCTTAACAGGAGGGAAGTATGGGTCTGTTTGGTTGTTGGGCTTATCTTAGCCTGGCCAGAATTTAGAGCCAGGGTAGCTCAAGCCTGGGTTAAAACATGCAACGAGGCCATGTTTGGCTGGTTGGCTTGGCTAAGACAAGCTCATGTACGAGTGTGTTTGGTTGACTGGATTGCTATGCGTAAGGTCACCTCTTCCTCGACCATGCCCCCATCTTGGAGGAGCTCTACACTCGTCTTCAAGGCCCCAGAGGACGATGCCCCTCACTGCATCGCCGCCGTCACCATCGCCGTTGACCACCGCGTTGCCTCCTCCCCCACCGTCTCAGCCCACACTCGTACTAAGAAATATTACATTCCCCTTTAAACAAAATACAAATACGCTTGCAACAGAGAGAAGCGCTCGTCAATGTCGTTTGGTCCTTTCACTGTCTTACAAGATTACTGTATAGTATAAAAAAAACATTACTGTATCTTTCAAAGAAGAGGACTGCCAAGAGGAGGAAGAGAAACTAAATGCAATGTTTGCGTCTATGAACCGCGCAACACGCGTTTTAAGGCTTTCAGCGGATGGTCAGATATACTCGAGGACGAGGAATGTTGAACTGTTACCATCACATGATTGTGTCATTAATCCTCTATCTAAGCTCATCCATCAATCCTGATATACACTGGACCAACGCTTCATGTCATACTCTGGCTTTTGCAGATGTGTCAAATTTCCATTGTCAAAATATGTACAATATATTATACAAAGTACTACCTGTTAATTTCTTGATGGTTGGCTTCACCTTTCAGGCAACGGTTCCTTTCGGTCGCATGCTTGCTGCTTATGGATCGAGAAGCATCAGGCACAGGCACATGTCCCTCTCGTCTCGGGGCAGCACATACCGAATCAATCTCGGATGCACTGCATGGCAGTGCGCAATTAATATGTGAGAGCGATATATAGATAGAGGTCGGGCAACACACAGACGACCTTCTAGAAGCCCTAACGCTATCATTGCGTCCAGGAGGCAGGAGGGAAGGTACCGGCAGAGGTTTTGCTCTGCTGTACCAGACAAAGGGACGAGAAAGGGACAGTGAGTACAAAATTAGTTATTTAGGGAGTTCTGCATGGCCCTGTTTATCCTTTGCAAAAAAAAAAAGTTAGTGTTACACTGGAAAGCATGAGCCCTCTCACAGAGCAGACTTCGTAATGTATTTTTGCAATCTAAACACCTCCTAAACCTGTTCAAATCTGCTATGAGCAAGATCCTTACTTCTGTGCTTTTAGAATGCCCCAAAACTATTTAGGTTTCACCCCTCGCCACCTGTCAAATTTTAGGTTTGACCAGATATAGTGAAAATATGTCAAGATATATCGCATCGCATTATTATTAATTCATCGATAAATATATTTTTATACCGTAACTTATTTGGTGTTGTAGATGTAAATATATTTTTTTAAATAAACTTGATCAAATATCAAAATACATTGTCTCGGTATAAACATGAAAGTAGATAGCTATATTTTAGAGCGGATAGAGTGCTACTCCGTATTAAAGAAGGGGAGGATCGATTATAATGTGCAGCAAACTATTGAGCGCAAAGCAAATATCAGCAATTTGATGCCCACACTCATGCATAATTCTCCACCCGTGGCATTTCCACCAATATCCGAGCTTGTTTTAGTGTAGCAGTGAAACAACCCAAAGATGGAGGGAGCCCGATAACGCAAGACCGAAGAAGATAACTTGTTTAGGGCCTTGGCATGGGCTGGAGATTAAATAGGTTTAAGGAAGTGATCGGATGAGCGAGGATGAGGAACTCTGGGTTGCCACGACCTTGCCGCCCAAGCTGTCCGGAACGCTAGTGGAGGCGAGCCCGGGCCTCGCAGAGCCAAGGAGAGACAGATAGGTTTTGTTTTATTGGATTTGGTTAATCACCCCGAAATGCTAGTGGACGCGAGCACGGATCCGTAGTTGGATTGTGTCATGAATGGGTATATTGATGCGATTGAAAAACGGCAGGAATCGTGGAAATTTCGGGAGTTTTGGCGTGTTTGTATGCGTTTAGGTGTCATACCATTAGGGAAGGAGTGAACCACATTAAAGAGTATTGCCAAAGGACTTCTCAATAGAGCTATTTTGTCATTGAATCGGTGGAGGGAAGACTCCTTCGGTAGGTACCCCCGACTCTTCTAGTTTCTGGGTGGGATCTTATGGCTTAATCTCTGGTTGCACAAGATTCATCTCTGTTTGGTAACCTCACACCCGCTGGAAACGCTTTTGCTAGACTTTCCAATTGAGCAATGAGGTGGCAAAGCTAGGCAAATAGGAAAGGTAAGGAAAACAAGGAGGGAAGTGAAGCTGCAGCCTGCAGGTGGAAAATTAGGTTTATGATTAATGCCTGTCGCAAAGAAAATTAAACTGAATCAGAGAAGCAATATTCCTCCGAGTTAGCATGTTCGATGTACGGTTCCCATGTTGGTCAACCGTTCGAAATTAAACCGAAACAGCGGAGAATATTTTTGGGTTATCCACTTGTCCACTTGGCACTCCCGGGAGACTCGAAGCCGCATGCGAGGCAGGGTTCCAATCCCGTTCAAAACCGGCCGGTTCCCGCGGGAACCGGTCAAACCGCCCCAGACCGGTAGCGGTTTGGGGCGGTTTCAAACCGGTTAAATTTAAAATATTCAAATTTAAATTTAAAATGGAAAAATATCAAAAAAATTCCTAAAAATACTTCAAGGCATATGTAATCTATTGGTGTCAAAAATTTTCAAATATTTGCTTGATATTTTTTGCAGGCATTAGAAGTTCAACAAAAAAAAGGAAAAGAAAAAAAATCCGCTCATTGAACTTCTAATGCACACAAAAAATACTAAATACACTAATATTTGAAAATTTTTGACACCATTAAATTCTACGCACCTTGAAATATTTTTAGGAATTTTTCTTTTATTTTTTAAATTTTTAGTTAAATTTGAAAACATGACAAATTATGTATTGAGCCGGCTTACCGTCCAAACCGGCCGGCTTACCGTCCAAACCGCTCGGCTTACCGGTCAAACCGGGCGGCTTACCGGTTCAAACCGATTGAACTAAGATTTCATATACATTTGAATTCAAAATTTGAATTTGTCCGGTTTTGACCGGTTCCTGTGGGAACCGGACTGGTTAGCCGCTACCACCGGACGGCAGTTCGGCCCTCCGGTTCGGTTTTGTGAACCCTGATGCGAGGCAACAAAGCCAAGTCAAACGCGACACCTGCACGCAGCTCTCGGGTCAAGGGCGCTACTCACACCCACCAAAAAAGATCGACGCACTGCTCAAATGCTTGTGCAGTACGAATAGAATGAACCTGGACGCTGTTTGCCTGTTTGGTGCGTCCAATTATATATCATTATTTTCCCGAACTGGTGCTTTGTCGCCAAGTACAATTCGCTTGCTTGGTCAGTGGTTAGCTTCGTTACATTATAAAATGAAACGGGCCCAGTACGCACGCAGTGCTGGTTAGTATAGTTGCGATGTTTGGTTAGGTGCTAATGGTGCATGGAAATGTTTGTTTACTCGTCTGGGAGGTTTCCTGGGACGTGCACTTGCACGTAGGTACGAGACCAGACTGCTGTTTTGACCATGATACCGGGAACGAAGTTGCATGCTAATCGAGGTTTGCTAAGAATAAACTACTATGTAACACTCACAGATTGGAAATTGGCCAGAATGGCACAAACAGAAACAAAAGGAGAGAGACAATATATAGAAACTGGAAGCCATGCGTTCTCACAGTGTCACCTACGCACGAAGGGTCTGGTTGTCGTGTATGATTGCGACTCCTGTATCAACAGGATAAGAGTGTGTCGTCGGGTTATATAGAGAGGGACAGCAAAAGAGGAAGCGAATATAGGGTCGTCGGGTACGTACGTGCGTATGTAGGCGCCTTCTCGACCGTCTGATGGCGACCGATCCATCACAAGGGAATCGATATATATGCGCGTGACCCGGGCCACAGTTTCATGGCCTTGCTGGAGGTTATATCTTGTACATACATTATTGCTCATAGTCAAAACGAACACTCTCTCAGCCACGTACCAGGTATATTCCATTCCGTTATGGTAGCTTCAGGAGGAATAATAACAAAATTTGTGCTGATGTAATGGAGGGAGCAAACTACGTTAAAACTTAAAAGTCCGATCAATTACATTTTCTGTAGCCGCCGTACCCTGCCTATCATGATTGATGCTCCAATAATTAAAGTCATCAACAGGAGATAGCGAAAAAGTAGCAAAAAAAGGCGCGAGAGGAGGCATGCATGCATGATACAACATGATGCGATGCGACGACGACAAACGGAACGCCGAACATGATCACCTAAATTAAGGGACCCGTCGATCGTATGACGCATGCATAATATATTGTTAGTCTCGCCAGACAACCTTGATCTGTCGTTATGCACGAATGTTAATCCCATGTATTTATGTGGTGGAAACGACGATGCCTGGATGATGAGAGAACGAGAGATGATAGAGAGAGGGGGGGGGGGGGGATGTAAGTTGATGTGCGATGCGATGGCGATGGATGGTAGTGGGCAACATGATTTCTAACTTTCTCAGTTACACACATGGCTCTGGCCAATAGGCATTTGCAATCGCCAATCGTTGTCGAAAGTAAAAGGGCATAATTATTCGACACAATTTTTTGCGGCGAGATGCAATGATCCGACAAAACTTCGACATTTTGCGCTAAAAAACAATACTACTAATATGTACCTTTCGAAGTTTGCAGATAGCATGAATGATGAATTGGCGCCTTCCGCTCAAATTTTTGTCAACTGTGGAAAAGGAAACTCATCCGGCATATAGATAGTTTTACAACAATCTAGACAATTGTTATATGTTTAGTTGTTTATATGATATTTAGTATGTACTCTAGTCGGTGTTGTTTTAATACGGTGCTGTTTTAGTATATGTTATTCAATACACATTCTTTTTTTATTTAATGATGCCACATCAACTCATTTTGACATATTGATTATGTGAACTTAAAAGACAGCTTCTGCCCTTATTAATGTTTGCCGTGATTCCAAGGTAGAGACACATCTGCGCCTATATGCCACGCCCAAGAAACCGAACAGGCATGGAAACAAGAGTACGCTTTAAAAAAAAAAAGTAAGAGAGTATATCTCTTTTGATGTTTAAGACCTTAGTCCAGAACGAATTATATGCATGCACTGGCCGTTAACTTACCAGATTAACTCCCAATTTTATTTTATGTTTTTGGAAATAACTCCGTATTCTATTAATCTGACGATTTTGTATGTATGCCTGTATCGCTGTGTAAAATATACGACCACGTATCGCGGGGCACGATGCTAGCTGCTCTATGCACCTGCCGAGTCTCATCTCAACCAATGATTCCCTGCAGTGTCCAATGTACTGAAACCTTCTAGAAGAAATCCCTAGGCCCACTGCACTTGCACCTGCATCTGCATGCACATCCATGTGATGCAGCTCGGATCGTACATAACTAGCAAGTGACCACAATCTCCAGCAAGATTACGCGACGAAAGGGTCAAAGTCTCAGCGCAGATCTATGGAATAAGTAATACCCCGAGACACGATATAGTAGTATATCAGCATTATCCTTGTTCCTTGATTCTCTCTCGGTGTCGTTGCTAGGCTTGTGGCCTGTCTCTGCTCGTGTCACCACTCACCACTCTTGTACTGTACCATTTGCCTGGACCCTAATGTTGCATGCCATGTTCTTTCTGCAGCAAAAAAGCTGTCACGCTATGCTAATTGTCTGCAGGCACTGGTACACAGTAGTAGTAGTAGATGTGCCACACTGCCACTACATGGCCGTTACGGTGCTGTGACGGGACGACGTGGCAAGGGTCCAGCGGCGCATGCCCACCGGCCGACGTGTCGGTCGGCTGCCACCAGGCCACACACTGGCCCCGCGCTCGTCTGTGGAGGGGGCGTGGATAGCTCGGGACCACCACGTGGCTCGAGAACTTGGCGGCCAAGGTAGCCGGGGTCCGTACGCCGGCGGACCCGGTCCATGCGCCGGTGGCCCCCCACCTGCACCTCTGCGGCCAATCAGGCAAATCACGCAGGTGATAAACAACCGGGCCAGATCTTTCTCGGCGAATACGCAAACGATCCCCGCCAGTTACGGCTCTGGAGACCGTGAAATTTCCGCGCGGAGAGCGGAGTCGTCGGGATGCTATATTCATTTTTATTTCTTTTGTTTAGAGCCGTGGAGATGCTTAATGCACGTGCGATCTGAGCCATTAATCTCTCTCAATCGCGGGACCCACCCCGTCCCTAATCACAAACCGATGCCAACAGAAATCATTTTTTAAGGTCACCGGGCTGTCAAGGTAGTCAAAAGGCAGCCAGGTCACACGACTCACGATTAACCCCACCAGACAGTAGTCCACCGGCGCCAGATCATCCCTGCGGCCCAGATAGCCCGCTTCTACGAAACTTCCGCCGCTCGCGGTGGGGGACGTCGTGCACCCGGCCCATCTGAGCCGCCCACCGCACATATCGCCGCCACAGGCCCTGACACGAGCAGGTCTCCTGCGCGCCCGATTGGTTGGGGTGAATTGGGGTGTCGACATTGTGGCTCGCAGCCGTGCTATACAAAAGCCCGGCGGGTCGGGCCAACCTGCGCCTCTCCAAAAACACTGGTCCGCGGCGTCCACCACCACCTCCTCCGCCTTTCGCCCTTATCAATTCTTTCCCCCCCCACTCTCTCGCGTCTCGGGCCTCTTCTCTTCCTCGCTCGCCTCCCTCGACACCGTCCGCGCCAGGTACGCGCCCTTGACGAGCTCTCGCGCTCCGTACGCCCGCTTATCCGCCCGATTAGCCAGCGCGTTTCGGCTCTTGGATTTGGATATCTCCCGCTCCAATTCTGATTCCATATCGTTGTTTTTCCGTGCATTTGCCAGGTCGCGGGCTCTGCTGTGTTTGTGTTTGCGTATATGCTCTGCGGTGGTGGTGGTTTTGTGGCGCGGAGGAGTCCACATCGATGGTCATGGACGCTGGCCTGCACGAGCTGTGCGCGCTGCTGCCGGGATCCAAGCGCGACGGCCACCTGCCAATCTACCCCCAAATCGCCGCCGCCGCCACCGCCGCCAATGGGTTCACGGCGGAGGACCTCGAGTCGCTGCTCCTCCTGCCGCACGACGGGATCGCTGCCGCCGCGGGCGGCGGCGGCGGCTACCTGAATGTCGCGCCTACTACTGTGGTCCCGCCTGCGTCCACCAACCGCGCGTGGCCGCCGCGGGATGCGGCGCCTGCGGCTCCGGTGGCGGCCGGGCACCCGGACGACTCGGAGGCGTTCTCGGACATCGTGCTGGGGTACATCAACCGCATGCTGATGGCCGAGGACATCGACGATAAGTTCGAGCACTACCCGGAGCACTCCGCGCTGCTCGCCGCCGAGAAGCCGTTCCTCGAGATCCTCGCCGACCTTCCCGCGAGCTCCGGGAGCAGCGCGGTCGAGAGCCCCGACGGTAGCAGCGTCACCAACTCCTGCAACAGCCTCGGCTCCTGCAGCTGCGGCGCCGCGGCGTCCGATGGCTTCGGCGCCGTGCCGACGCCACCGCTCGACTTCGCCTCGGCGGCGTTCATGCAGCCGCCGCAGCTGTATCAGGATCTGAGCCCTGAGAGCAGCGTGGTGGATGCTGGCGCCCCGTGGCCATATGATTCGACGGAATTCTATCAGCTGCAGGCCAACGCTTTGCCGGAGGCCCTGCTTGCGCAGTCGCCGTCGTTCGCGTCGTCGAACGGCAGCGGTATTGCATTATCAGATGGCTTTGAATCGTTGTTGAGCTCCTCTGGTGTCATGCCGGATGTTGGCTTGACCGATTTTGCTGTGCAGAGCCAGCAGGCTATGCAGTTCTGCCGTGGGCTTGAAGAGGCTAGCAGGTTCCTGCCTGACGAGAGCAAGCTTGTGATTGATCTTGAGAAATCAGCATCTGTTACAAGTTTGGTGGCTGATGTCAAAGAGGAGAAGAGGTTTGCAGAGGTCAAAGCAGAGAAGGCTGATGTTGAGGCAGCAGTTCACCGAGGAAAGAAGCATTTCTATGGTGATGACTTGGATGCAGAGGAAGGGAGGTGCAGTAAACATTCAGCACCAGCTATTGACACTGATCACCTTGTGCGAAAGATGATGGACAAGGTCTTGCTATGCAATGGTGAGACATGCTCCAAAGGCGTCAAGGAGCTGAGGGAAGCCCTTCAACATGATGTTGCCAAACATTCTCATGGGGGTCATGGAAAAGGGTCTGGACATGGCAAGGGCCGTGGCAAGAAGCAGCCGAAGAAGGAGGTTGTTGACTTGGAAACTCTCCTCATCCATTGTGCTCAGTCTGTGGCCACTGATGATCGGCGTGGTGCAACGGAACTCCTGAAGCAGATCAGGCAACATGCATCTCCCAATGGTGATGGTGACCAGCGTTTAGCTTACTGCTTTGCCAATGGTCTTGAGGCGAGGCTTGCTGGTAATGGGAGTCAGATTTACAAGTCTGTTGTAATGACCCGGTTTCCCTGCACTGATGTCCTGAAAGCCTACCAGCTTTATTTGGCAGCTTGCCCATTCAAGAAGATTGCTCATTTCTTTGCCAATCAAACAATCATGAATGCCGTGGAGAAGGCGAAGAAAGTTCACATTGTCGACTATGGCATATACTATGGATTTCAGTGGCCATGCCTCATTCAGCGGCTATCTACCAGGCCTGGTGGCCCTCCAAGACTCCGGATCACAGGAATTGACACGCCTCACCCTGGTTTTCGCCCAGCACATCGTATAGAAGAGACAGGAAGGTATCTAAAAGATTATGCTCAGACCTACAATGTCCCTTTTGAGTTTAAAGCTATAGCGTCACGGTTTGAGGCCGTTCAGATAGAGGATCTGCAAATTGAGAAGGATGAGCTGCTGATCGTCAACTGCATGTTCAAGTTCAAAACGCTGATGGACGAGAGCGTGGTGGCCGAGAGCCCGAGGAACATGGTCTTGAACACAATCAGGAAGATGAACCCACATGTGTTCGTCCACGGGATCGTCAATGGATCATACAATGCACCATTCTTTGTGTCACGCTTCAGGGAGGCCTTGTTCCACTACTCTGCTATCTTTGACATGCTGGAGACCAATATCCCTAGGGACAATGAGCAGAGGCTGCTCATTGAGTCAGCCCTGTTTGGACGTGAGGCAAGCAATGTGATCTCTTGTGAGGGACTGGAGAGGATGGAGAGGCCCGAGACATACAAGCAATGGGCAGTGCGAAATCAGAGAGCTGGGTTCAAGCAGCTACCATTAAACCAGGACATCATGAAGCGAGCGAGGGAGAAGGTTAGGAACTACCACAAGGACTTCATCATCGACGAGGACAACAGGTGGTTACTGCAAGGGTGGAAAGGGCGCATCCTGCTGGCACTCTCGACATGGAAGCCGGATCACAAATCTTCTCCCTAGCTTCTTGGGCTTCTATGACTGTAGAGTACTGTAAATGGGGACCTGTTCATATTTTGGATGCTTGGCTAGTTGTTCCTGGAGTGCAACATCAAAATTTAGGCAATGGCGTAATGTTATTCAAGCTACTCAATCATGTTTTCACATCTTGTATGGTGACATGATCTAGGGTCCCTGCAAGTTAGGTATGGCCATATCGTAGTTTTTGGCAGGAACAGTAAGCGCATTCTTTGATGGAGTAGGCTAGTTATGTTAATTAATTATGTGGTAGAACTAGGATTGTTTCATGCTTGGATCAGTCTTATGAAATCTTGTATTATATTTGCTCCCGATCAATCAGTGCCGACGTGCTGTCAGAAATTTTGGGCTTGCTTGGTTCTACAATTTTTCCTGCACCTTTGTGAGCTACGAGTTGCCGGCTAGGCAATTGATGCTATGCTATCTATCATAGACTGGCCGACTTTCCAGTCTTCCGGATAGAGATAAGCTAACTGCATCTGTACCTTTCCCGTATTGCTGAAACACGACCGATCAGAGAGGAGGTAGGAGTAATAAGCTAACTGCGTCTGTACATTTCAATGCTAACTGCATCTGTACCTTTCCCGTAATGCTGAAACACGACCGATCAGAGAGCATGTAGGAGTAATAAGCTACTGGTCTGTACATTTCAATGAGCAGAAACTATGCGAGGAAATTGACCATTGGTCGTGTCCACCCTGCTGTTATATCTGCTTCGCTTGAAGCAGAAATGCAGCCACAAGGCTCCTGCATGATTGCTGTATCCAACATCCTGAACCACACACAGGGCAAACTGAAAAAAAAAAAAGAAAACGAAATAAACTCAACGAGAAAGATCCAAATTGCTGCTTGCATCATACTGAAACGTCTAGCACCTGATCCAAAACGCCTACTCATCACACCGGCGTACACGGCCGTCGTTGGGCCATCTAGAACGTTTCCCCGGCAGACGGCGGTCGGCGGCGGTCTGAGCTGGTCGACACGCGCAACGGATGGCAGGGGATGATTGGATGATTGGGTTGTGGTTTTGGCACCGCGGATGCCGATCGATCACCCCCAATGGACGTCACTTTCATGTGAAAGGGCCCAGCTTATCTGCCGAACTGGAGCAGCCAAGCCGACAAGCCGTATACATCGCTCGTGCACAGCACACTGTACACGACGGCACAGTACACACCACGGTGTAGCAGCTGCAGATATGTCGCATCTTTTTTTCGTTCCGAAGAAAACATCGTGTTTTCTTGTGAGACACCAGACGTGGCTTGCAGCAAGTACACACCATGAAGAATCCAAAAGCAAAAAAAAAAAACTGACCAGCGATCGCGGCAGAAAGCTACGGGTGCTCGGCGATAACTGGTAGGGACAAAGGCAGGTCGCCGTCGCGCGTCCATCGCCGGCGCATCACGACGTCCCCGGGCTAGATCAGGCACTCAGGCCTCCAGCAAGGCAGCAACCTCTCCAGGTAAAGCGGCTAGAGCCTATGCGCACGCCTCAGGGCGCCGAACAATATGCCGTTCACACTAGGTCAGCAGGGGGGAAAGGTTCAGGTTCACTGAACGGCTGAACCCGCAGGATCCCAACCGCTGCTCGGGCACGAGAGGGCGAATCAAACAGGAGATTCTTGTGCGACAGGGAGGGTTTTCTACGATTTTCCGCTAGATTTCGCGGGGATCGCAGGGAATATCCACGAGCGAATGGGCGATGTGGGGGCATATGGCGCTGCTCCCATTTGACGTTGTGGATTGGGGTGTGCAAGTTGAACATTGGATACGGAACAGTGTCACGCCAAGTCGTCGTCTCTGTGCGGTGTTCATGTTGTGTGGAGCAGAGCAGGGGCGACATGAGCATGGCGTGCCCTTGGAAGTTCTGTCTGCGGCCTGCCCATAGGCAGGCGAATGATGAAGCAAATAGAAACGGGGAGAATGAAAGCTATTCTGCGTGCCAGTGCCAGTGCAGCGTCGACTCCACAGGAGACCTGCAAAGCCTCGACTGGGGTCAATGCGGGAAGAATCTGTCGTCCCTCTCGTAGTCTCGTTCCATCCGATCCGTCCTTGAGAGTGAAAGGTGTGGAGCGACTGTGATATTTCCGTGCGTCGCTGAGAAAAAAGAAGTTGCCAACTTGGCCATGACAAGTAAGCGTACGGGCAGGAACGACCGACAGGGTTTGCAAGTTGCAAGATGCTCGCAGATTCGCAGTCGGCTGTTTCAATTACACAATCGCACTCGAACGGGAAGCAAACGAGCCAACAAGGACGACTTTTGGATGGTCTGGGCCGCCTGGGTCTTATTTCTGGGGAATTCCTACCTGTTGGGGTCCACGCGATTACTAGGGCCCATTAGAAGGCCCATATTGAGGGCCTGGTGGGTGAAGTAGAGCAGACACGGAAATTTTGCGTTTTTTTCCCCAAAACACAAGACAATCTCACATACAGGCACACTTTAGTCCCTAAAAATACAAAATACTCAATCCTAATTCAGCTATATTTGTCACGCAAAGTGTTCATAGTCAATTACACTACACCAGCCTTTAACATCTGATGGTGCTACCTGCACCCATTTTTGAGAGAAAGGTATCATTAATTTGCGATGTTTGGGTAATGCTTTTCTTGCCCGTCATCCTAAAAAGATGAGAATGGAGACAACATTTTTAGCACGTTGAAAGCAAGGTGGATCAGTGTGGCACACGATTGGTGCTCTTCTTTTTTTGAACAATGGAGGCAGGTGCTCTGCCTATTCATTATATTCATTATAGTAGAAGCAGCAGAAGCTGAATTCAGTTACAAGACATGGCCAGCCGGCCGAAAGGAACAAGTTCAGAGAAAAACAGGAAAAAAAACCACACACAATTGGCAGCCTCGTGTATCCCTATATTTACATGAGCACTTTTAGAGCGCCTTATACTACTAGTTGGTAGTATGTAGTATGGTGAAGATCTGACCATCCATAAACAGGGTTAATTTAGAAATTATTGTTTATCAGATTAGGCATCTACTATTTTTTCCGATCTCCCAACGCCACCGATTCCGGGCCGCCGCCATAGCCTACCCGCGTTGCTCCTGCCCATCCCCGTAACCGGCCGCCGCCCTAGCTTGGTTGCCTGCTCGATCGGGCGTCAGCGGTGACTGCACGCCATCATCTACTCGTCATCAACAGCAGGTAGGTGAGTGTTACGATGGCAGCGTGAATGTGCATCCTTCCGACTTCACGACCAAGTTGATTAGAAGAAATCATACGCAAGTTATTTTAGATTTCAATTAGGACTGACTTTGAGATAAGCATGGCTTGTCCTGTTAAGATGATGGAGTTTGATATAACAATACACAAAGAGTGTACTGTGCATGTTCCCAAGGCCTCCCACGCCACCGTCCTTCATCCCGCTGTAGCGATCCAAACATCGCCGCCGGTCACACGAGAGAGAGGAGTGAAATGCAGATGAGAAAGTCTTTATAATCCTATCAGACATTCCTAAAAAAAATTGTCCAAATATTTCTTCCTATAATACCCTCATACTACCTATACTACTCGCATATACTACCTATACCTCGATATATAAGTTTAAGTAGTATGCAATTAATTCTAGCCGTTGGATCTTTTCATACTAGTCCTTATTGAACAGTAGTATGGGCTAATATAAGGCACCGTAAAAAACTTCTATTTACATAGGATTTGAAATCTCCTGTACATGTCAATGTCTTGGCGGATGATGGCAACCAGGCATATTGGCGACCTGGACTTGTTATCGAAGACCCTCCAGCAACACTCCTTCCATAAGTTCCAAACGGTGTATATCCAGAACTTGTATACGATCAGCTTGGGGCGCTTTCCCCACTCCGAGTAGCAATTCTATTGTATGCGATTAACATCATGCAGTGGTGGTAGTTGAAAATGGCTGGTATTTGCCATCAGTAAACGGTGTATTGGTGCTCTTCTGTAAGGGGTTGATTTGGTTTCTCTCTTTCTAGAATGCATCTAACAAGCTAAGCTACACGCTGCAGAGTTTTTACTTGATATGTAGCACCTTCAAAACACTTCAACATGGGTCACTCTCTGTATTAAGTTCTTGACATGTGCTAATGTTGGTCACTAGCACCTTTCAAGGGTTCAATAAAGATAGTGGACTGTGATGAAGGTGTTTTTTCCCCCTTAAATAACAAGTTCCTCTTCTACTCAATACCCTGAATAAAGAAGCGACATATGAAATTTAATGGATTTGGTGCAAGTCACGTCATCGTTTATTGATTCAGAAGTTTCAAAACATTGTCGTCGTTACAAAGTGGCAGACAAATAAAAGGAAAAAAAATACAAAAAAGTCCAGGTCAGCTTGGAACGGACTAATTTAAATGGAAGTCTGAAATGAAGAATTGCAATTGGCAATGAGGAAAGTAATGAAAAAAAAAAGAAACCAACATTTCTGATCAAAGTGTCTAGTATACTCCACAATTCCTTTTGAAGCAGCCGGCAGGGGAGAGACAGGGGAGTCTGATTAACATTTGGGAAGATCTGACGGTGGAGGGAGCAGTTTCTGGTGCGGGAGGCTGCCGTCGAGCACCAACCACGCCATCCTCAGTCCCCACGTCGTGTGCGCCTCCAAATGACAGTGCATGAACCACACACCTGCGCGTTCGATCAAGTCACAGAGCACACGCGTATGTCAAGTTTCCTGCACCGCATTATATATGTATATATATACATATGTATATACAGCAGGAGAAGGTGTCAGTCATCAAAAATATATCTTACCGGGGTTATCGGCGAGGAAGCGGATGGCCACCCATCCACCGGCCGGCACGCCGACGGTGTTCCTCTCGACGGGGTCGACAAGGTTGAACTTGGCCGGGTCATTGACGGCGTCATAGTTTCCGTACCCTTGCCCGACCACGAAGAAGTTGAATCCATGGAGATGCAGCGGGTGGCTCTCGATGCCGAGGATGCTGGTGCCCTGCATCACCAGCTCCACGCTGGTGCCGTACGGGATCACCACCAGCTTGGTCCCGTTGGACACGTTGGTGTTGTTGGGCGGCGTCCCCGTGTAGTTGAACGGCGTCAGTGGCGACACTGGGAAGTCCGGCTCGTAGACGCCGCTGGACAGTCCGGTGAAGTGCGAGTGCAGCAGCGCCTTGGTCGGGAGCACGAAGGAGACGTTGTTCACGGACGCCGCGAACTGGGTCGTGTTGGTGGGGCCCTGGCACGTTGTGTTCGCCGGGCACGGGTGGGTCCCGAGCCCCACCGTGAAGAAGAACCTCTTGTCCACCGTCTTGGGCACGGCCGCCGGGTACTCCGACGTCGCGAGGCTCCGGAGCTTGGCCGTGAAGTTGCCGACGAAGTTTGTGTCGTTGAGAGCTGGCAGTGTTGGCTTGTACAGTGGCAGGTCCTTGTTGAAGCTTGGTGCAGAAGGGAAGTCGGGGTACTCGTACTCGAGGATGCCGGCGACGGTGGTGTTGTCGAAGGTGGCTGGCCGGGCGGTGGAGTAAGGCGCGGCGGACATGTAGTAGTTGGCGCCGGGGTAGTGAGGCTTGGCAGTGAGGAGGACGTTGGTGGTCTGACCAGGGGCGATGATAAGGGTGTCGACGGTGAACGGCTTGACGTAGACGGCGTCGACCTCGACGATGGTGAGGGAGTGCTCGGCGATGGAGAAGAAGAGCTCGTCGTTGAGCGCGGCGTTGATGAGGCGCAGCATGTACGTCTTCCCGGGCTTCACCTTCAGCTTGTACGTGTCTGCATGCGTGACACACGTGCAGGAAACTAAGCTTTCCACGCCGACGTGTACGATCTAATTATCTATCGGAATAGAAAGCGCACCTATCTGGAAGCGTAACAAAGATTTCGTTTATTACGTCACACAGTCACATTCACACCCTGGGTGCCGGCAAGGTTGCTTTCTAGTGCACCAAATGCGTTAGGTCATGTACTAGTTGGATCGAGTCGTCCCATGACGGCGACGTTTCGCGTAAATTCCCATGGCCGATCAGCAGATGCAAAGATCCCGTTCCCGGAAAGGAACTCGGAATCTTCTTTACCGTACCTTTGGTGATTTGAACCACTCACCTTCGTTCGTGAAAACGAGGCCTCTATTTTATGGTTGCCTGAAAACTCGGGCATGCATGGAAAATCAAAACCAGTGGCGGCCCCGTAAACATCACCTTTTCCTTTCTGTTAGCACTACGCCACTAATGCTAAGACCCATCTGTTCATCATCAGCAGCGTCGTATCTTTTTGTTTTGTTTGGTATTTTTTGTAGATGCCCCGTTTCTTGCTTCGAAACTCCGTAACACTGACACGTAAACAATCTAGGATGCCCACACGCTTTTGCAGAGCATTCGTGTAGCCTAGGTTCATTCGTGTAGCCTAGGCCAAAACAAAAGAAAAAAACCGTACCTTTTGCAGAGCAGTTGTAGAGCGGCCCTGGGAGGCCGTTGATGGTGTGGGCGTCAGAGACATTCGGCCCGCCGCCGGTCTGGAGCGCCTGCTTGACCACCACCTCCGTGTCCGCCAGCCACCACTCACCTACCAATACCAAAAAAACGAATCGAATTTCACGATCGCAACCGCGCGCGCGCGCACAAAAGTCAGTACCAACAGCAACAACAACAAGGCGATCGTTTTCTTCGTTTCTCCCTTGGCGTTCGATCGGCCGTTCACGTCGGGCTGCTGCATGCGGCCTGGGACACTATAGTCTATTATATAGCTACTAAGTACTCACCGAAGATGATGGGGACCTCCTTGTACGGCGCCGGGAACGGGTATGGCACGCCGAGCTTGGGGAGGATGACCAATGCGCCATAGACGGTGGCACGCAGCCAGGAGATGTGCGCGTGCCACCACAGCGTGCCGCGCTGCCCGGTGATGGTGAAGTTGTACACGTAGCTCTGCCCCGTCTGGATCGGGCACTGCGTGATGTACGCCGGCCCGTCCGCCCACCCCGTCCGCAGCTGCCGGATGCCGTGCCTGATATATATGATCATGGTCATTTCCCGGTCACTGAGCTAGCACAAAGTTTCAGAGATCTCTAGCGTGCAGAGCACTACTAGCTACTAGTACTAACCAGTGCAGAGAGATGTTGTGCTGGGCGAAGTTGGTGACGCGGACGACGACGCGGTCGCCTTCCCTGGCAACGAGTTCGGGGCCGGGGAACTGACCGTTCACCGTGACGATGCTCTTGGTGCCGCACAGCCGCGTCACGTTCGCCATAGTCACCTGCATTATTGTTTGTTCAGGGTTCATCTTCAAGCTTGGGCGACGTACGTACAATAGTACAGTAGCTAGCCTGTGGATATATGCCGTACGCGAGAGTAGCAGCTAGCATATGGCAAAGAAAACGTGTGTGCTAGCTAGCATGCAGGCGACGCGCGCGGCTAGCTGAATCAATGCAGTTAATGACGTACATTGAAGTCGTAGTGCCTGGTAATGCCGTGCACCTCCGTGATGAAGGCGAGGAGCATCAGGGCCGCCATGAGGAGGGAGCATGGAAGAGACGAAGAGGAGATCGCCATGGCCATGGTTGAGTTCAACCTCTAAGCTCCGATCGATCGAGCAGCTTCTCTGGAGTTGCTCTGGAGCTATAGAGGAGAACGGAGAAGATGGCCAGGACGATCGAAGAGATGGAGCGAGCTAGGGACAATCTGTGTCTATGTGTTGGGACGAGCACTAGAGAGCTCCCTTCATATATAGGGCATGGCAAGCGATGCAAGTGTATGGCAACTACCACCGCCACATTTCTTAGGTTTTCTACATGGTCGACAGGCACGCAGCTTGGGCGGCACTATTAGTTTGGTGATTCGGTAGATGAACGATCAAGGGCAAGCAGGCCAGCTGCTCTCGAGCTAGCAGCTGGAGTGCTCTAGCTTTAGAGTGTGGCCAAAGTATGCGGCAACGATATATCCAGCATCTCTTTTGACCATGCATGCTCTGGGATCGCCCGGCCGCTACCGCTAGTTTTGTTTTTGGTGGCTTCGCATGCCATCACGTACCTTTTCTGGCGCAAAAGTTCGCCGAAAACTGAAAGGTAAGCTCTGTGTGCGCAAGAGTAAAAAACCGTTTGTCTTGGTGGTGGTGAAGGAAGCGATAGATCGATATTTTTGCGAAGGGGAATTCTCAATCATTAGAGGAAAATCTTGCCGCGCAATTGTTCCACAATGGAGCTTGTTATGTACAATATATGTTCAATGAAAAAACCATGTCCTGCACCGGCTAATTTGACATTATGACAATCGAATGGTGATGGTTCATTATATTGGTCCCTTACTCGTACTTGCTGGTTTAGACCCTGAACAAAATCAGGGAGGTCAGGCGTCAAAATCTACAGATAACAGGTGCTCTAGAAGCAATTGCCAATCAAATTCTTGAAGCTAATATCCCATATCCATCACACTTAATAAAGCAAATTATCGATCACGCAGGCCTCTGGTGTTGAAAAATATGTTTACCTGTACTTTGACAAGCCTATATCTAGATAATCCCATCAAAAGAGAAAAGGAGAAAAATGTCTTCTAGATACTGTATGCAGTGCTAAGGTTACTTACTAGTTAGGTTGTGCATCTTAATCGAAACTACATGGCACAAATAATGCATGATTCAAGCGGGCCACCAAAGTTTCTTGAAAGGGAGAAATTTTCCTGTAACATATCGATCCAAAACAAACCAGTTCGTCGCTGTCACCAACATAGTACGTAGCCTCCTAGCAACTACGTTCCCATTTCTCCAAGTTCAGAAATCGATCGACGTGGGTTTTTCACCTGCAGTTCAGTGAATCTACGAATTGTTGGAGTATGTTTAAGAATGGATGCATGATCCCTTGCCATGGATCCCAAGACACCCATCCATCCAGTAGGTGCTACCTGCATGGTTGGTGTCTTAGCGTGCGTTCTTTCCTTGTACAATTCCCAACGGGGAGAAGGATGCTTGACCCAACACGATTGAGGGATGCAACGTTTCCTTCCTCTTACTTTATTGACTGAAAAAGAAGGTACGCGCACTAACAGTAACATGTAAAAGGGCTTGCACTGAATCTGCTCTTCCAGCTGTCCAGGCCCTACTTCTGATGAGGCTCTTGTCATGTTCATTTTGGAACGTCATATGCGTAAGTAGTTTAATGTGATTGTTGGTATGCCCATATGTGAGTTAAAAAAACAATTAGGTTCTTCAAGCTAGACATTGATATGTGTGCTTCCATGTTTTAATCAGAGTTTTTATCTCTATTTCATTTCTATTTAAATAAACAAAAAAAAACAATGGGTTGGTTTTCAACCAATAGCCAGATAATCATGAATTGCCCCACGACTTTGATCTTCAGCAATGGACTATATATTTATTACCTGCTATAAACAATTACAAATTCCTGTATTAACTTTTGAAACATACAGATACTATTAGTAATGCATGTAAATCAGTCATAATATATTAATATTTTCTAGACCAAGTAATGCAATGTTTCATTGATTAAGTAAGAATCAATCAAGGCTATAATATTTTTAAAGAAAAATTCAGCTCACCTCAATGTTTAATGTCTCTATCTGTGGCCCATATCTACGTAACAAAAAGTTGATAAAAGACAGCGACCAATTTTATTTAAGCATCCCCTAGTGATGTTCTTTGCCGGATGCCACATAACTGATAACTGGGTTGATTTTGAGTCGGTCCCATATTTCCCGAGTACCTCACATCTACTATGACTGAAGTAGATAGAGTGGAAAGGTCATGCAATAATTTCTTAGGTGTAAAACTAGTCA
This sequence comes from Digitaria exilis, assembly GCA_015342445.1. Lineage (NCBI taxonomy): Eukaryota > Viridiplantae > Streptophyta > Magnoliopsida > Poales > Poaceae > Digitaria > Digitaria exilis. The sequence continues at coordinate 2,082,614 of JACEFO010001719.1, forward strand.
ACACATATTTACAAAACCGCAATGACCATTTCCTTGTTTCTCATAAAAATAAACAAGGGCACGTGTGGTTTGATAAGGTTATATAATTGCATTTTAGTGTCCTTGGCATAAAATAAAATTCATCACGACATTTTTTGAAGCAAAAATATAGGTGAATAAGTGGCCGCGTCCACGATTGGAATTGCTTTGCTTTATCATTTTAAAAGGAACAGAAGGGGCAAGCGCTTGCTCATTAATATACCGAAAGAAAAAGGAGGTCATGCAAAGAGTGTACAAAAGAAAACAAAAAAGGATCGAAGACAAATCACGAATGAATCTTCCCAGTCCCATATACTAAAATCAGGGAAGTAACTCTTCTTTGCCTTATGAATAAGCATGGAACATTCCTGTCTACGCATGGCAAATCAGGGAACGTGATTGAATATATGATCATTTCTAGGGTTTATACCATTGTATGTAGTTCATGTATGGTCACTAGTACATATAACTTAATTCAATGCTGTTTTGCTACATGCATCTCTCTATATTTTTGTTTCAACAATTCATTGGTGTAAGCCTTAGAAACCCAACGGGATACCTGGCTTCCCTAGTACACCAAGTTTAGAAAAAACAAAAAGAGCAAAAAAAAAAAACCAACTGAAGATCACAAAAAGAGGATCAAACAGCATGGAACTTGAATGTATTTTTAAAATGTACTCAACAAGGCACTCTCTCTATTCTTGAATATCCGACACCATAGAATTTTCTCAAACTTTTACCAATACTATTTATTTAATAATTTAATTAAATTAAGCAAAGTACCGTTAAGTCTATTATCGATGGTACTCCATATTCAACTTGTAAATTCATCTGTTCGCATAGATGTTTGTAGAAAATATGAATAATTACAAATGCAAAAAGTCAATATATAGTAAAACACAAATATACAGAGCATATTCGATCAGTACAACAATATATAGGACATGTAATTAGCGAGAACAGGAGTGGAATGCTGGAGCTTTGAGTGTTGGGATCGGTGAACTAGTGTAATGACATATTAGCAGCAATACATATGCAACAAGCTAAGAAATAGCAAGCAATGAAGTTTAGCGGCAGCCTTCTCTAAATTATTTAGCAGAATGATAAAATAATCAATAATTACATACAAAATTACAAGAAGCATTGGTCTAACACTAAAAAATAGACTTGACAAGTCTCTTGACTACCCGACTGCCCCCGTGTTGTTTTGTATATGGTCCACCCTAGTTAAATCAATTCTTTTGACTACATCTTTGAGGGAATGATACTACATTGCTAAATATCGTGAAAACCTTTTTTGCGGACATTTATTACCCCTAAATCTCATAAAACCCCCTTTGGTGGACATAGCGGACAAATGCTACATAGTGCAGCAGTTTTACTAAAAAGCTGATAGCGGGCTATTTTTTAGATTGATATGCGATAAAATCCAATATGTAAATTTCAAACAACTAGGTGGATGCCCCGCGCAAATAGCGCGGTAGCTAGTTTTTATGGTAATATTTATAATAATATAAATAACTATTGATCATCAAGGTAATATCATAAATTTTTTGTTTATCTTTTAGTGTATTGTGTTTGTCGATCCGTTTGAGTTGTATGTGTATGTATGCTAAATTTGTCGATTTGATTGTTGTCTTACCACGGACCATCATAAAGTGCCATTAACTTTATATCCATTTGGCCACGTTTCTTTCCACAGCCGATCTGCTACTGCAGCTGCCAGCCCGCCAGATGTAGCAAAAAATAAACGCATTATTTGTCACAACATAGTTGATCATGGCGTTATAAATTTTCTGGGGATTGGTGAACATACATGCAATTGTGTCATGTTAAGAATAAAATATATAGGAAAAATGATCTAATTGGTTTTATAGTTGTACTCTATTTTGTTACATCTAAATTCATTTAGTTTTTTTATTAAATTGTTTTTATTTTCAATTCATACAGAAACAAAACCATTATTATTACTATAAAAATTTGAAATTATATATTTATTAATCTTTTTAGGTATAATTTTTTTGGAAAAAGTCCATATTACTCCCTTAGGTATAACAAAAGTTTGGATAACCCTCTAAACTATTTTTTAGTTTAATTAACCCCCTAACCTATGTGATTTGGTTCATTTTACCCCCTAAAGCAATTTGTGTTTCTTATATCTCCATACATAAGTTGAATTTTCATTCAAATTTTGCATGGTGGTAGGGGCCCTCATAATGCAGATCAAGAAAATATATTATGGTTTTTTCTTTATGTTTATTTCAGAATTTTATATCTTAAAGTATTAAGTTATTATTAAATATCTGACCCTACCAAAATAATGAAACAAATATGATATATTTTTTTATAGCATTTGTTATGATGTCTAATGTTATCTTGCAAAATTTTAACTCAAGACTCCAGTTATGCATAAAGAAACAAAAAGGATAAAATGTATTAAGGTGTAAATTAAACCAAATGACAGAGCTTAGAGGGTAAAATGAACCGAAGCATAGTTTAGGGGGTTATCTAAACTTTGGCTATACTTGAGGGGAGTAATTTATACTTTCTCCTAATTCTTTGGTTAATCTCGATCGTAAAACCAAACGATCTAAACAATGACGATCTTTACTTTTGTCAATTTTTAAATGGAGAAAGAATGCCATATTTTTAGTAAATTATATCTTTCATGGTACTCATATATTGCTTGGACCCTTGTTATAAGCGAATTTGATTATTTAAGTTTTTCTGTCACCAATTTTATACTTTTATTATTTTTGTTGAAATATTTTATGCTAAGAATTTCATAGGTAGTTCTCGATTATTCTATTATTTGCATCTGAGAAAGACTCTATCTATGATTAAGATGGTAAACTTGATATTGTTTACATAGTCATATTATATTTTAATACATCTAAATTCATTTAAGTTTTTTTATTAAGATGTTTCTCTTCTCAATTCATATAAAAACAAATCCTTATCTTTATAATTAAAATTTTAAATTACATATTTCTTAATCAAGCTAGGTATGACTTGTTTGGATTGATCTAGACCGTAAGACCATTGTAACACTACAAACAATGATCAATCTTTTTTATTTTTAAATGGACAAATATGACATATTTTTTAGGTAATTATATCTTCTATGATACTTATATAGTGCTTGCACCCATTGATATAACCGAAATTGGTTATTTAAGTTTTCTATCACCAATTTTATACTTTTATTAATTTTGCTTGAACTTTTTTGTTGCGAAGAATTCCATAGGTAGTTCTCGATTAACAATATTTATTATTCATATCTGAGATGGACTTTATCAATGATTAAGATGGTATTTTTATCACTCATATTGGATAATAACGTTTTAGATTAACATGGTATGTTTAAAAGTAATATTAGATATAAACTATTTAACCTATTGATAGTCACATTAGACATGGACTCTTTAGCATAGTCTACTATTAGACGTATAGGACATGTACTCATTTTTCCTGGTCTAGATCTTCGAAAATCCAACGGTCTAAATCTTCTCTTTTTTTCATTCTCTTTTTTTTTATTAATGTGGGAATTTTTTACCATCTCAACGAATGTGGTGGCTTGTTACATTCGTCGACATCTAGAATTTCTTGAGAAGCGGGTCCCTAAATTAGATGACCAAGTGGTGACCTCGGTACATGACCCATGGCAGTAGGACCCATGCATGATACGACCATGATCAGCAACAACGATTGGCATCTCGGATGATAATGGTGTCTTGTGGTTGGTGTAGGCCATGATCTAATAAAAAGCGTTGTTGAGAGTAGAGGCATCAGCGAGAAGACATACAACAGCGCGAGGATGACCTGCGAGTAGTGGATTTGATGCTCATGTTTCATTTACCTTTTGCTCGATGTCTCTCATAAGTCTCTTGATTATATGGACTTTTTTTTAAACGTGTAGTACTCAACATCTAAGTCCATGTATTTACGTTTGCTTTTCCATCGATTGTGAGGGATGTAGTTTAAAATTCCATCTATAGTTCTAGCCGACACAATTATGTCTAAACTCATTTTTTCTTTCCAAACAATAATCCAGAAAGTAATATAGATATATGTAATGGACATGGACTTTTCAGGTGTCGGGTCCATGTAAAAGGGGTACCCCAACTTAGGCCCAGAACTACTCAATAACAAGGCCCACCAACGAAGTTGGCCTGGCTCCGTGGCCCAGCAAAGGCCCATCGCGACAAACGCCACCGCGGCGCTCGCCCCGCTTGAAGACCCTCGAGCGGGGAGATCCGCGACGATCGAGCCCAGCCAAGCTCGAGGGGGACGTTCACCCTCGAGCTGGCGCTTTCCATCACGTTCGAGGCTCGGCAGCGAGGCTCGAGGGAGACGTTCACCCTCGAGCCGGCGTTTCCGTCACGTTCGAGGCCCAGTAAGCTCGAGCTTGCGGACCAAGCTCGAGCCTGCTACGCCGGAAACGGCGCCCGAGACTCTGCGACCATCAACACCAATCATAAATGACCCCCCTGCGGCCAAAAAGAAGGATTCACTGTGCCACGCCACCGCCCATGCTGCAGAAAGGACATCGGTCAAATCCACCAGGCGTGGTGGATTCGGATCTGACACTGCATAGGCCGGTCCTGGCAACGGCACTGTGCCAACCACTCCTTTGACTTTGCTTGCCTCGGATGCACTATCATCCTCGATGGCAACCCTCGAAGGAAACTACGGAGCTTCGATCCGGGCGCCTTACTCAAGTTGCCATCCTCGAAGTCCTGATCTGTCGCAAGAAGAACATCACATCAACCACTGCCATGTCGTCAGCCGGAGTTGGAAGGCGCGATTCCCGATTGCATCGTGCGCGGCATGGGCAGCACAGTACACTTAGCACGTCTACGCCACGAATGCATGTACTCTCACGCCCTCCCCCTTATGCCTATAAAAGGGGAAGGGAAGCCCATACAAAAGGGCAAGTGACAGCAGGTTGACACCACAGAACACATACAAACGCACTTAGCCACCAAAAAGCTCAGGGACTTAGGAGCTCACCTCCTTCTCCCATCTTGCTTGTAAACCCCTACTACGAGCAATACGAAACTGGTGCTCGGCACCACTGCTGGACGTACGGCCCCGTGGCCGGAACCAGGATAAAAACCCCCGTCTCTTCACCCGCCATCGGGGCAACGAGTGGATTAGCACCGCAATCACTTGTTTGTGCCGGTGTGACCAAATCAGGCACCAACATCAGGCTACAATACACCGTTAGATCTTCATAAAATCTGACGGTCCGAATCCTTCTGTGACATCCCACCTTTTAGCCTATGTCAATGTACTATGAATGTATTGGTTATGCAAAGTCAAAAAGGGAAGAAATATTTGGAATTTTGAAGGCAAGTGAATTCTTAATATAGTTTGTAAGGTAAGGAACTTAGAGATCACAAAGTGATGGAAAAATGTGTAGAAATGATGCTTCAATTAAATGGAATAAGAAAAAGGAAAAATGTTACTATTCCTAAACCGGCAACAACACTTAGCCGTTTTTGGGTTTTCGGTTGACATTTCATTATGGGCAGCGATTTTCAAGTCAAGTTAATGACCGATCTGTGGGTTGTATGACCAAGGTGTCTTAAACAAAGTTGTTAAGGGAAGTATGAAGAACAACTTTTGTTTTTGGGTCACACTCAGATATTGGCTGGATCAAGGAGAAAAACATGAGAGAAAAGTCAGTCAGACTATATTTTCAGAGAAATTCAGTAAAATGGCAGCTGAGTTGAAAGGGATCCAATTGAGTTTGAAATTTAAGTTTTCTGCAAAAACTTCCAGCTATGAAGTTGTACTCCTGAAGGTGAATTTCAAATTTGTCTTTAGCACCAGAGGCATGTTCTATTCAAATTTTGAGAGTAATTTGCAAAGTTCAGATAAGGGTTCTGAATTTGGGGATAAGTTGCAGCAGTAACTTTGAAGCTCAAATTCGACTGCAATTCGTGCCCAAATGAGGTAAGTGTCAATGTATGAAATGAAATTGGATGATCCAGCTACAAGTTTCATTTTGGGAGTTTTGGATGTTACCATACAAATTTGGGAGAAATTGAAGCTCCAATCTCGGGGAAATGGAGGTGAAAATGAGGAAAAGTGACGTCATGCCTAGCAGGCAGCTGCCGGCGACGAGCGGCGCGACCACTTCGCCGGCCACGCGTCGTTCGTGGTGAGAGCCAGCTCGAGCGGCGTCGCAGCTGGAGGTGGCACGCAACGACGGTCTCAGCCGCGGATAAAGTCTCGGCGACGGCCTCGCCTTCTTCCCTTTCGCCGCGAGCTCCTCTGCTCTCCTCCGTCGCCGCCGTTGAGCCGGGGGTCTGCAGCCGCCGTCTGAGCCGCTCCGCGCTGCTTCTAGCCACCTAAAGCCTCGCCATCGTCTCCTCTTCCGTTTCCACCCACTCTTGTACCGTTTCCACCTCTCCACCGGCCGGCGCAACCAGTTTTGGAAGCTCACCGTCGACGGCTCGCCGGGGTAAGCGCTTTCCTCGCGTTTGTGCTGTTGCAGTCGTGTTGGCCGGAGTGGAAGCGTGCAGTAGTGTAACCGTGAGGTCTAGGAGCTTGCTCAGAAGCTTGGTTAGTGAAGTGCATCGTTGTCTAGGCCGGGAACGGCGTTCGCCGCCACGGCGCTTGTCCGCCATGGCCGCCGCACGTGGGTAGCCTCGCTCGGGCCTTCTCCGGCCGAGCTGGTGCGCGCGCTAGGTGCGTTGAGGGTTGTTGGTGCTCTTGGAGTAGCTGTCATTGTTTGTCTCGCCGTGGTCGAGCCTCTGTTCGCTCGCCGCCGTGTGCGCCATGCGCGCTCCCGCCATGGTCGGTGTGGTGCGCTCGGGCGTGCAGCGACGCGCGGAGTGGCTAGGGTTGCGCAGAAGGTGTCTCTAGCCTCGGTGATGCTCGTGAGCCAGTCGTGAAGCTGGTTGGTGCGGTGAGCTCGCCGGAGCGCGGAGCGCCGCCGAGCTTCGCCGCCGTGCCGCCAAGAGTCTAGGGTTAGAGCTTGCCGCGCGAGTTGATGCCTAGAATGGGTGCGCAGTTCGGTAGGGTAGCTCTAGGACCTGTTGTCAGCGTCGTGGGACCTCGCCGCCGGCGAGCGCGCGGGGGTCAACGCCGGCGAGGGCCCGGTCTGCGCGGGGGCTCTGTTCCGCGTAGGCAGGGGCGTCGGTGGGGAAGAAAAGAAAAGCCGGGGGGGTTTTCGTAAGAAAACCATTTAGATTTTAGAAATAGATTTAAATTGTGTTGTTCCACTGTTTTAATTATAGGAAATTATAGAAAAATCAGAAAAATATGAAATAAATTTTAATAATCTTCTTAGATTTTCCTTTATTTTATAAAAATGCTAAACCTTTAAATTTGTAGTGTTTAGAATTCAATAATAATACCATCTTAGAAATTTAAGTATTAAAAATGGCTAGAATAATTTTAAACACATCTTAAAATAGGATTTATGTTGATAAACACTTTTAACAAGAAATAAAATGCCAGCTATGAGTAGAAATTAATTTTAGTACCCTTAGAAATTTTTCCTTTAATAAATAAATAAAAAAAATAGGAATTAATTCACCCACTTTTTAAAATAACTTTTTCTTTGGGAAAAGTTTGGGTAGTTTTGTCGGCTTGCAACTGTATCGAGAAGCAAGATTGGTGTGCTATGTTTAAACTGTGCATCTCTCATCACTGACTCGCATCGCATATAGAATCTAAAGTCTCGGAAGTGGAGTACGTGGAATTCTCCGACGATCCAGTTCAATACGAGGAGGTTCTCGTGGTTGCTCCGGAATCCCAGGAAGTCGCTGAGACCGCTAACCTCTTTGGAACTCAAGGCAAGCCCCGGATGCATCTTTACCTACTTTATTTCAGAAGATCACAAGTTCAAATATTATGTTTTTATGTGTGCATTAGGTTAGGAGTTGAATGAAAACTTTGATGCATGAACTACTCCTTGGTAGAACTACCTTGATAAGAAAGTAATTAATGGATTAGAGCACATCCACTTAGTTATGCTTTGCAAGGTTCATGTTTAAATATAATGATCTAGGTTCTCACTAATCATCGATGAATCATATATGAGATCTTAAGAAAAGAGAGAGTGGGCAGAGGGTGATAAGATGGATTGACATAGGTTCGATCCTTAGCTCTGCCTACTAACTAAAGACACTAAGGACCGATCCGTTGTTTACCTGTTTGATCAAGTGATTTTACCTGGTTTCTTACTGGGTTATGGGACCAGTAAAGCCAACTAGATTAGCTGGCTCGTTGATTGGAAATATCGCTTACCGGTGCTTGCTGGGTCGGAGAAAGGCGGGATCGTCATCTGGAACTCACGGGGTGGTCGCCAGACGTGGGGCCCACGTGGGGATGCGTTCCCGGGTTCGGGTGAGGATATTTCCGGTCTTTGGTCCAACTGATTGAAAGGTTGTTGCGGGCAGCTGGCGCAGCTGTACGTAACTGGGGGCTAGGTATCTCCTGCAGGATGTACATTGATCCGGATCGACACTACTCTTGGTTATGAGTGCACTTGATCAGGTGTTAAACATCGTAGAGGAAACAAGTTGAACCATTATATGCGAGTGATTCAAAGTGCTGTTTGAACCTAGTATCACTTGAGTGAAAAAGGCATTTACCACTTAGTTGAATAGCTAATACTTATTTGATGTAAAACTGCTAGCTAAGGACCCATTATTAGTAAGCTTTTCCGCAAAGGTCGAGTCAGCCAAACAACCACCAAAAGCCTAATCATCCTTCCTTGAGAGTCTTTTCTTTGGTAAGACGGGTAAGTCTTGCTGAGTATCTTCGTACTCAGGGTTCTCCCCTTTCTGTTTTTCCAGAGGAGGTTCCGCAGACCGAGGGTGAAGAGGAGAGCCAGAAGCCCTAGAGCATCGGAGGTCCCAGATAGCTCTAGATGTTTAGAGGACTCCAGACTCTTTTGTCTCGTCAGTTGTACAAATCTAGTTTGTTTTTGATCTTCGTACTATGGTTTGCAGTAAGGTTGTTTCAAAACTCGGTTTGTAATAATTCGTATCTTTCCGTATATATGTAAAAAGGTAATGTCTGTTGTGTTATTCCCAACTAGGCAAGGATCCTAAGCTATGGTTCAGTAAAAGTTGTCAGTGGATGATTCGGGATGTCCCGGGGACACTCGACAGACTACCGGGTTTAAACTGTTTGAAGTGCGTGCTGGCGCTACCCTGCGTTAGAGTGACTAGACGCACTTGAGCCAGTTTAAATTGGGCGGTTCTGCCACACCTTCTCTTTTTTCCGATTAACGTGAGAATTTCTTGGTGCTCTCGGTGAACGTGGTGGCTCCTTTTTTTCTTCAAGTAATAATATAACTAGGCAGATAACCTGCGCAAATAGCGCGGGTAGCTAGTTTTGCATAAGGTCGTTGGTTTCGTTAAAAAATAATGTTTTCTAATTGATTTGTGAAGATTCATTTTTCTATCATTATATTATATACTCCATCCACAAAATATCTACCAAACCAAATAATCATAGTAGTTGTAGTCACTTAGTCTTAGGTTATATTATTTAGGTTATTAATGTATGAATTTTTTTTAACTCTCTCAAAAAATGTTTGTAAATTTTTGTTGATAACTAAACACGGTGAAAATGTAAATTTTATTTTTTTTATTATTTCAATTTAGTTATTTTTAATCATATTTAGCAAATGACATGGTTTATTTATTTAGATAATTTCTTCTTAACAGTATAGACATAAGATGCTAATTTTCTTGCTTTTTTTTTGTAACTGAGATGGGAATACCTTTGCTGATTAGCATGCCATATTTATTAGTTGAAATGGATGAATTCTTTGGCCTACTCTATCATTAAATGTTAATAAATATTTATTAGTCATCTTTGAGTTTTACGCTTGTATGATCAAAGATGGTGTACTTATTAATCGTATTAAATATAGACTATTTCCCAATTAACATGATTCATTTATAAGTTGTATAGACGTGCGCTCTGTGCTCTTTGTCTTACTCTAGACTAATAGATAATCTAGACTGTCTAAAATCTTCTTTTTTTTCTAATTAGAGTGAGAATATAGCTAATATCACGGCTAGTATGGCTAGCTATCGTAGTGCTAGTTAATTAATAACAACAAACAAATTATTTTTTTCTATAGGTATGTGTATGTCTTCTGAGTCGTTATTAAACTTGCATATACCATACTAATTCAGTTTGGATGTTTGCTTATATGAGCAACATCTCCGTAGACTTGTTTATGTCAGTATTTGTTCACGCATCAAGATCAATATATTTATTAGTTAAAGAAAAATGTAGCCACTTATTCTTAGGTTATATCATTTAGGTTATTAATGTATGAATTTTTTAACTCTCTGAAAAAATGTTGTAAATTCTTGTTGCTAAATAAACACAGTGAAAATGTAAATTTTATTTTATTTTTATTGTTTTAATTTAGGTATATTTAATAATATTTAGCAATTGACATGGTTTATTTATTTAGATATTTTTCTCCTTAACAATATAGACATAATATACTATTTTTTTTGCTTTTTGTAATTTTAGTTTTTTGTTGTTGTTACTGATATGTGAATACCTTTTCTTATTAGCATGTCATATATTATTAGTTGAAATGGACGAACTCTTTGACCTACTCTATCATTAGATGTTAATAAATATTTATTAGTCATCTTTGAGTTTTACTCTTGTATGACCAAAGATGGTGTACTTATTAATCATATTAAATATAGACATTTCCCAATTAACATGATTAATTTATTAGTCGTATAGACATGCGCTCTACGCTCTTTGTCTTACTCGAGACTAATAGATAACTCAGACTGTCTAAAATCTCCTTTTTTCTAATTAGAGTGAGAATATAGCTAATATCTAGTATGTCTATCTGTCGTAGTGCTAGTTAATTAATAACAACAAACAAATTGTTTTTTTCTATAGGTATGTGTATGTCTTCTCAGTTGTTATTTAACTTACATATACCATACTAATTCAGTTTCGATGTTTGCTTATATGAGCAACATCTCTGTAGATTTTTTTTATGTCAGTATTTGTTCACGCATCGAGATCAATATATTTATTAGTTATAGAAAAAAAATATATATTTAGTATTCGAACTGGACGGACTTTTTTTCTGATTGACATTGCATATTCATTAGTTTATTGGACATGAGTTCTTTGGCTTACTGTAGACTGTTAGATATTAATCAAATTCAACTGTCTAAAATCTTATCTTTTTTTTACCAACATGATATTGGTGCTAATAACACAGCTAGTATGAGTAGCTACCATAGTGCTAATTAATAACATCAAATAATTTATTTTTCCTATAGGTATGTGTAAGTTTTCTGAGTAGTCATCCAACCTACACATACACACATAGCTCTGTAGATTTTTTTTTTTCATGTCAGTATTTGTTCACGCATAGAGAACAATGCTTTTACATATACATTTCTTCAATAGTTGAAGGGAAAAATGTTATTGCCATATTTATTGACAAAAAATATATGCTTTTTTTTACTATTATCTAAATGTTGTTTATTCTTTATTTTTGGAAGACATCTGCTTAGAATTAAACATGGATTAGTCCCTACCGTGTGTTACCATGTATACGCCCCTTTTTTATTTTTTCTTTCCTTTCTCTGATCTCTAATGGCTGCCAAATATGTTTAGTATGGAATTTGCAAGAACCTGACGTATGTGTAACAGTAAGTATACGTCCTTGCCTTTGACACGGATTCATATACATGTTTCCTACCACGTCTGTATATGTCAAGTATGGACTCTTTGGGTTAGTCTCCAAATCCTTCTCTTTTGTTCGATGAAATAAAAAAATATTACTGCATGGAATCTTTAATTTATAAAATCAATGATCTTTCATTATTTTTAGAATAATATATACCGTTAGATCTTCATAAAATCCGACGGTCTGAATCGTTCTCTTTTTTCCGTTTAACGTGGGAATTTCTTGGTGCTCTCGGCGAACGCGGTGACTCCTTTTTTTCTTCAAGTAATAATATAATAGATAGATAGATAGATAGATAGATAGATAGATAGATAGATAGATAGATAGATAGATAGATAGATAGATAGATAGATAGATAGATAGATAGATAGATAGATAGATAGATAGATAGATTTCCCCTCAACAAAATCCAATGCTGGTACATATTATTAATTTGACAGAGACAACTGGGTATGCTATCCAGTTTTCCAATCGACATGATTTACAAAAGATGGAAATTGATATAAAAAAATTTATGGCGTTGCCTTTGCTCAAGGAACTTTTCTACCCTTTGTGATTCACACAGCTAACCAGATGATATGACTGAACTCAACAAAAAGCACAAACCACGATAAAAGCATTGCGTAGCACCAACCGCAGCACAAGCAAAAGATGCTAAAATATCCTATGCAAATTGGAGAGCACGCAACAATCTCTGTTGCAATGGTGGGCGTCAATCAATCAGGGCCGTTGATGGCGATTATCGGCGATCCCCGCGTGTCCCCTTAGCATTTGGGGAGATCAGACGGCGGAGGCAGCAGCTTCTCGTTGGTGTGGTGTCCATCCAGCACCAGCCACGCCATTTTCAGGCCCCAGCTGACATGAACCTCCAGGTGGCAATGCATGAACCACACCCCTGCACACACACACACGTGCATCAGAGTCTGTTAACATTTCTCCAAGAAGCTTGGGTAGGTTATCCCCAACCAAAGTCACCTAATTTGCTTGCCCCAGACCATTGCTGATCTGGCTCAGTTAGTATATACTTATCTCATCACTAAGGTAATAAGGTGATTTCAACAATTTTCACCTGGATTGTCTGCACGGAATCGGATGGCAACCCAGCCGGCCGCCGGCACGCCAACGGTGTTCCTCTCGACAGGGTCGATGAGGTTGAACTTGGCCGGGTCCTTGACGGGGTCGAAGTTGCCGAATCCTTGCCCGACCACGAAGAAGTTGAAGCCATGGAGATGCAGCGGGTGGCTCTCGGCGCCGAGGATGCTGGTGCCCTGCATCACCAGCTCCACGGTGGCACCGTACGGGAGCACCACCAGCTTGGTCCCGTTCGACACGTTGGTGTTGTTGGGCGGCGTCCCCGTGTAGTTGAACGGGACCAGCGGCGACACGGGGAAGTTTGGCGAGTACACACCGTTGGACCTGCCGGTGAAGTGAGCCTGCAGCAGCGCCGTGGTCGGGAGCACGAAGGAGACGTTGTTCACGGACGCCGCGAACCGGGTGTCGTTGGTGGGGCCCTGGCACGTCCCGTTCACCGCGCACGGGTGCGTGCCCAGCCCGACCGTGAAGAAGAACCGGTGGTCCACCTCCTGTGGCACGTTGGCCGGGTACTCTGCAGTGGCGAGGCTACGGAGCTTGGCCGTGTAGTTGGAGACGAAGCTCGTGTCGTTGATCTGTGGCAGGGTTGGCTTGAGCAATGGCAGGTTCTTGTTGAAGGCCGCGTGTGGGGGAGGGGACGCCGGGTTCTCGTACTCGAGGATGCCGGCAACGGTGGTGTTGTCGAAGGTGCCAGGCCTGGCGGTGGAGTAGGGCGCGGCGAGCATGTAGAAGTTGGCGCCGGGGTACGAAGGCTTGGTGGTGAGGAGCACGTTGGTGGTCTGGCCTGGGGTGATGATGAGGGTCTCGACGGTGATGGGCTTGATGTACACCGCGTCGACGTCGACGATGGTGAGAGGGTGGCCGGCGATGGAGAAGAAGAGCTCGTCATTGAGCGCAGCATTGATGATGCGGAGCATGTACGTCTTCCCTGGCTGCACCTTCAGCTTGAACGTGTCTGCACGCATATAGTAAGACGACAAAACAAAACAATAATGCAACAACAAGCCGTCAGCTCACTCACTGAGGTACTATACGCTTGTTGCATTGGGGGCATGTGCATAAAGCATAAATGCCTAATGCACGCATCTAATCTGAAAAGATGACACCACCTTTTGCAGAGCAGTTGTAGAGCGGGCCAGGGAGTCCGTTGATGGTGAACGCGTCGGAGACGTTGGGGCCTCCGCCGGTCTGGAGCGCCTGGCTGATCACCGCCTCCGTGTCCGCCTTCCACCACTCGCCGAAGATGACGGGGACTTCCTTGTACGGCGCCGGGAACGGGTAGCCCTCGCCGGACTTGGGGAGGATGACGATGGGCCCGTACACGGTGGCGCGGAGCCAGGAGATGTGCGCGTGCCACCACAGCGTGCCGCGCTGCCCCGTGATGGTGAACTTGTACACGTAGCTCTGCCCGCTCTGGATCGGGCACTGCGTGATGTACGCCGGCCCGTCTGCCCACCCGCTCCGAAGCTGCCGGATGCCATGCCTGCACGCAAAGCTCGCCGCCGGTGATCGATCAGACCGCCGGAAATGCATTACCGGTCGGGAAACCGATACTAAAAACTTGTTTGTCTACTAGTGTAATGATGTTTGATCATGCTACTACTAGTACTAGCTATGGAGTTCGAGCTAGACGAGCAAGGTGTCAAGGTGGCCTGGCATGCGTGCGTGTACTTACCAGTGGATGCTCATGTTGTAGGGGACGTGGTTGACGACGCGGACGACGACGAAGTCACCCTCCCTGGCGAACACGGTCGGGCCCGGGAACTGGCCGTTCACCGTCACGATGCTCTTGCTGCTGCACAGCCGCGTCACGTTCGTCATTTGCACCTGCATTGTCGCAACATCAATGCCATCAAATCGCAACGCCCTGCTCGATCGTTGTAACTACCAAACACACAGTACGTTATGGAAGGATGCACACAGCATGCTGCTTTCGATCTTGTTTGCACACTTACATCGAACTGGTACTCCCTAATGGCACCTTCCGCCGCGTCAACGGAGACGAACAGCACGAGCACAGCGACGAGGACGGCGCAAGGGAGAAGGTAGGAGGTAGCCATTGTTGCCTTGTCTCGAGCTCTCGGCCGGAGGCACGCACTTGACAGCTGATAATTATGAGCTCTCCCTGCCAAATGTCTAAGGACGAGCGAGAGATCGCTGTGTTTGAGATGGCCGTAGAGAGCTGAGGTTCCTATATATACCGGATGTTGGAACCTGGAAGATGATTAACCTGTACGCTTCTACAGCTTTTTGGCTATGCATGCGCGTCGTTCAAATGTTGTTTGTGCAGAGTTCAGTGAGGTTTGTTTGGTGCAGGGATTGGTTATTGAGCACGAGGTCGCCGCAAGGCAACACTGCCGGCGGGGCCCGTGCGGAATGGCTAGCGACTATAGCTTCGGAGTGTGGCTAAAGTCAACCACCCTTCTGTTTATGTGTCACCCCGTGTGTTCTTGACCACCCTCTTATAATAGCCTTTTTAATTTATGGCTTATTTAACACGCAGAATGCACACCATTCTTGTACCTGAATGGAAATAGAAATACCAATAAATGTTTGGTACGCCAGAGAGGTTACTTAATCCACTGCATTGATTTCTTATTGACTTGAAACACACAATATATATATAAAAATTTGGTTAAGCCAGCCTTTGCTTTCAGGGGAAAAAAAAAAGAAGGGGAGAAATAGCGAGAACCTATTTTACGCTAAATTAACCGAAATGAAGTGCTATTTACTCAAGAAAAAAAGGAAAGGAAAAGGAAAAAAAGTCACATATGTCTAGCAAGAAGTTCTACATTTCACTTTCTAGTACTGATGTTGAGCTAACCGCACACACAACACCAGCATGCTCCTGCTTTCAGTCTTTCACCAGGCCCCTGGGGGTTTGCTGGGCTTACCTCACCTACCACCTCTGGGCGGTCCGGCCAGATAGTGTGTTCAAATCAGGAGTGGTTGAAATCCCAGCTGCCCCGGAACAAAAGGTCAGAGACGACCCCCAAGTGGCCCAGGTGAGGATCACAACTTTGCAAGGGGTTCCCTCCTAACATATCCTTGCATGCCAAGGGATCGTCGGAGCCAGTGAGGACAGCGACCAGAGATGGATGATCTCCAGGAGGATAGGAAGGAGTCGGAGGCCTGTCTGTTCGTGGACCGGCGGCACATTCGCTTCGCCGGCCAGGCGTGGCTCAGGCTCGCATGATTAGGCCTGAGGGTTAGGGGAAGGGCGGCATGAATTGAAACCGGGAGAGATGATCCGTGGCGCTCAAGTTGCGCCGGTTAGCGGGTCACGGAGCTGTGCTCGATCTGATGCTCTTTTCGGCAAGTCGATGTGCAAAGGGAGAAGGATGCCTCACCCAACTCGATCGGCGGCATATTGCTTTTCCTTGCTGTATGGTAGACGTGAAAAATCAGCCATGTTGTATAGTTTATTGTTCTATACGTACGATATATGTTTTCTGATACATTGAAATGGATACTCTGCACGCAAACTTATTCTAAAAGTTGGGTAGGTATATATGTTCTTCTAATGCCAATTTCCCTTGCTCACACACAGCATCTGGTTCTTCCATCGGGCACACTTTTTTTAAAAAAAAAATGGAGTTATTTTTGCAAGCAGTCCATGATTTTGTGATGACAGATATGGGACTAATGAAAATTGCAGTGGCACATAAAGGATTAGCCCAAAAGGCATATTGCAAATTCATGCTGTTCAACCAGCAAATGGAATTAGATATCTCGACCTTATCCCCGGGAACATAGCAGTGCCGATCGCCGAGACAAATTCACTTGTCAGCATAGCTTAAAAACAGGCCTCAACTACGTAAGCAACAGAAGTTCTGATTCTGCAAGGGAACCAAACCATCAGGAAGGTCGAAAGAGATCTTTTATACAGCCTACTTATGCCACATGCTGGGTGGAGGTCTTGATGCAATATACAGATTGTAGTAGTCAAGATTTATGTTGGCACAACATTTCCTAGGGGTGATGGACTGGCATCTGAGACTTCAGCACTCTTGTTGCTCTCATCAACCTGGAAACCTTGTTTGAAACGATCATAATTAGTTGGCTCAGCAGACTTAAATGGGCGTTCTCCTAGTACCCGGACAAGATCATCCTGGTGGAGAACTTCCTTCTCGAGCAGCAGCTCTGCAATCTGTGCAACCTGCTCCTTGTGAGTCCTGATCAGGTTCACAGTTTTTTCGTAGGCCTTGGCCACCCATTCCCTCACCTCTGTGTCAATGATGGACGCAGTCTGGCTGCTGTACGGCTTGGTCATTTCGAAGCCATCCTCCATCTGAGGGAAGGAAAGAAGCCCAACCTTTTCACTGAAACCGTATATTGCAACCTGGGCATAAGTCATCTTGGTAACCTTCTCCAGGTCATTTCGAGCACCAGTAGAGATCTTCCCAATCAAAACCTGAAACAAAGAACAATTGCATCAGTTGCAAGATTACATGAAAATTTAGTCATACAAAGATCTACCAAATTTTGAGTACCTCCTCTGCAGCTCTACCACCTAGTGTCATGCATGTCATGTCAAAAAGCTGCTCTTTTGTCATCAAAAGATTTTCACTTGGGACATATTGAGCAAATCCTAAAGCAGCAGTTCCACGAGGAACAATTGTAACTTTAAGAAGAGGTTCTGCATGCTCCAGAAACCATCCAGCAACAGCATGACCAGATTCATGGTACGCAACAGTTCGGCGCTCCAGCTTGCTAATAACCTGCAAACAGTCCAACAAGATATAAATATCACCAATAAATGTGAATATATTATATATTTCCATGAACACCTTCTTTGCCTTTTATTATTAGCTTTTTTCCTGAATGTTACACATTAAGGTGTTTCATATAAAATACATTGCTTAACTCACAAAAGGAACAAACATGTAAAGCAAGATTCTCTAGAAAAGTAACTACAGATGCGGATAACAGGCATCAGAAGCTACATGCTTTTCACAGCTGGTGAAATTTGTACTACTCTCTGGTCTTAGCCAGCACTGAAATTCTACGATGGCATGACTGTAAAGAGGCCATCCATACACAAACAACTGATTAACCAGCACTGACATTCTAACCTACAGGCCATAAAATCACCTGTCCCTTGGACTAATCAGCAGAATCAGAAATTGAAAGGGATCCAGAAAATTTGGAAGATTGTCAAGGTACTCGTGGAAAAAAAAAACAGTACTTCAGATTACCTTGTTTTTCTTCTCCAATCCTCCGATAACCCTGTCAATAGCAGCTTCAAAATGCTGAATTGTTATCTGTGCATTCTCACTTCTTGCGGCAATTAGGGCGGCCTCGTTACAAACATTAGCAATATCAGCTCCAGCAAAACCAGGTGTCAGAGCTGCTAATCTTTGAGAATAAAATGATGGCTCCTTGTCCAGTTTAAGTTTTTTAAGGTAAATGCGAAATATTTGCTCACGACTATTTATGTCTGGTTTATCGATGGTTATCTGACGATCAAATCTCCCTGGTCTGAGCAAAGCCTTATCTAGGATGTCAGGTCTGTTCGTACCAGCAAGAACAACAACACCAGATGTTGTGCCAAATCCATCCATCTCTACAAGCAACTGATTCAATGTGCTTTCACGCTCATCATTTCCCCCAGAAAATCCCCCACGACCCCTTGCACGACCAATTGCATCAATCTCATCAATGAATACAATACTAGGTGCACATTGTCGCGCTTCTTGAAATAAGTTTCGCACCCTGGATGGTCCAACACCAACAAACATCTCCATGAAATCTGAACCAGAAATAGACAAGAAGGGCACATCAGACTCTCCTGCGGTAGCTTTAGCTAGGAGTGTTTTCCCAGTACCAGGGGGGCCCACAAGAAGAGCGCCCTTTGGTATTTTAGCTCCCAGATCTTCATATTTCTTGGGATTTTTCAGGAAATGCACAAATTCCATTATTTCTTGTTTTGCTTCATCACAACCAGCTACATCCTTAAAGAACACCTGCAACATACAACAAACACAAGGATTACTACAGACTAAGAGAAGAACTCCTACATCGTTGATTATGATGAGTCAAGCCATGGTTCCTGACCAACTACAAACCTCACAGCACTACGAAAGCACCAACTTTTCATTTAAAAGGAGAGAAAATAATAGGTGCCAGGTTTTTAAATTGCCATGGAATGAACAGCAAACACGAACTAACCTTGTTTTTTGAATTTTTGTCCATCTTTGTCACTTGAGCTTTTCCAATACTAAAAATACCACGAGCTCCTCCCCCAGGACCCCCAATACTAATTCCACCTTTCATCTTTTTCCCCGCAACATAAATTAATCCAACAATTAAAGCAGTTGGGGCAAATCTCATCAATTCCTGGAACCAATTGGCTTCAGATGTATAAGTTACTGGAACATAGACTTGTGGATCTCTCCCCAATGCTTCCTGGGCCTCTTCTAACTTCTCTTCAAAGGAGTCTACGCTTCCAATATTAAAGTAGTACTTGTATTTGCTAGGAGTCTCTTTACCAGGGAGATGACTGGTTGTGATACGGATATCACCGTCCTGGCCTTGGTTGCTTGAGGGTGAACTCCTGACATAAACTTTTGCAACTGATTTGTTTGAAACAACAATGTGATCAACTAATCCTGGTTCCAATAGCTTGTTCTTGAATTCTTGGAAGCTTATCTGCAAAAGATGAAGAAACAATCCTGATAATGGTCTGATAAACTTGAGAAAGAGTGAACCACACTAATGGAAAGAGACAGGAACACGGTCTATAGTAGTTTGATCAGATAAACTGGTTAGCAAGGAATATTAAAATAAAGTAAACTAACATCATATAGTACCCACACTGATAACGGAACTAAGGACCTGCATAATCTACCGGGGTCATAACTCATAATAATCTTAAACATGGGAATGCCATCAGCTGGTGATTTCTAATTATAATGATATTGAACAATGGAATGTGATGGTATCTCCTCTTCAGTTGCCTATGACATTAGGAACTCTGAATTTATCAGCATCAAGCTCAAGTGTATAAAATATGAGGCGATATAGTTTCAACATCTGTAATTGGGGTCAAATTGAATTCAAATGAAATGTCCATCACAGAATTTATACATCAGAATTAAGAGATGGCAACTTTTGTCTAACATTTTCAGGAATAATGGTTTGGGCCTACAGGGAAGCATCTCCAGCCTGCGGTATAGTTGTACTAACCATGAACAGGTTAATTAATACACAAGACTGTAAATCCGACTTATTTAATAGTAGGTCTGCCAGTAAGCAGCATACCTCCTGAGCAGATGAACCCTGGGGTAAGGTTGCCAACATGAGCCCAAGAAAAAACAAAGGAGCAAGTAGTTCTTGGAATTTTTTCATGACATCCTCCTTGAAATTCCACTGAAACTTTGATTTGGAATCCTCTGAACAATAAAAAACATTGCAACAGTGTTATGTGCATGGCTTGCAGTGCCATATAAAAGATGGAACTGGATTGATTACACAAATAAGTCTATAAATTGCAAGCATGTCCTAGACCAAAGGGAAGCAAAGTAGCATAACCTCCCAAAGAAACCAAACTACATATTTGGGCTAGTGCCTCTGAATTGCAGTACATCTATCCAACTTCCATCAGAAAATAGTGGTAGTTACAACACTGTACAATTCCAACGTTATCTAGTTCCCAGTCTCTTTGCTGTGTTTCATGGTAAATAATATGCCAAAACACAGGTCATAAGTCTACAAATCCTCCTCGTGCAATGATCAGACAGAAAGGTTGAAGCTTGCAGGGGTGGGGTTCGGAATCCAGTAAGGTTAGCTACCAACATACAGAAAGGTTGAAGCTTAGCTTACAATAATGTGCAATGATCGAGCTAAATTACACCAACTTACTTTTGGGATCAGACTTGTCACCTCCATCCCCCTTCGGCTCCTCCTGCTTCTCCTTTGGATGGTACTTCTCGTAATCTAAAACAGAAAGGGGCAAGTTATATGCACAGAAGATAAGCGTACCAAATGACTACCCAAAAAAGAAAGCTCACTCTTGTTGGACCCATCGGAGAACAGGCGCCGGAACTGCGAGCTGGCGAGCAGGAACCTCCAATCCTCGACCGTCCCTTGCCCGGCGGGAGCCGCCGCCCGGCTCCCCAGCGCAGACGTCAAGTAGCTTCGCACAAATGCCAATCCGCCTACATCACCGCCAGGCATCGACGGCCGCGGCAGCGTCGGCGCCGCGCGGAGCCCGGCATACCCCTCGAGAAGAGAGCCCTAAGGGGGGAAAACCAGAGATGAAACGCCTGAAGAAAACCGAGCTGGGTACGGAAACGGGCGGGCGTGACCTACCTGCCGCAGCGGTCGGGTGGAGCGCGCGGACCGGGCGAGGGCGCGGGAGAGGGAGGAGACGCTCATGGCGACGACGGTGCGGAGGGCATGGGAAGGGAAGGGAGGGAGGGCGTGCCCTAGTGTTCGGTCTCCGATCCTCCAGCGATCGCGGGGGGAGGACGACGAACCGACGAGACGGCGGGTGGCGGAATGGCGGCGGCGGAGGCGGACGCGGCTCCGCTTAGTTTCGTTCGCGTTTAACGAACGGGCGGGTCGACACGTTGAAGGGTTCGCCGCCAATCTAGTCGACACTCGACAGAAGGTCGGCCTCGATGATTTGGGTTACGTTTTGAGATAATGGATTACGTGCTCTGAGCTCGTGTTTAGCTGCCGCGATTAGCGCGGAGGCAAAGGTGGGCCTGGCCAAAGCCTTGGTATTTGGCCCGATTAGCTTTTTTTTTAGAAACTTTGGCCCGATTAGCTGATTAGAAAGAAAGGCTCTGTATTTGGCCCAAAACCTAAGTGAAAGTCCATTTAAGCCTATAACTCGAGGTGCGCCAAGCCCGCGACGTGCGGCAACCTTTGGCTTCAGCTACAGCCGACCGACTGTCTTTCTGCAGCACAACCGCAGGCTCGCATCGCATCGCAGCAAAAAAATCACAAACGACCAATTGTGCTGCCAACATCACAGACGCATAAAGGTCTTGTTCAGTTCCTCAATTTTCAATCAATTTGACACTGACAACTATACCCCTCTCACATAAAACGCTAACACCAACTTTCACCAACTTTACATCAATTTTTTGAACTAAACAAGTCAAAAGTTGTTGTAGTTGGCTGCCGTGATTTGTGCGTGTGGGGTAGTAGTAGACCGCTAGTCACGCCGTTGTTTGGTCGCTCGGAGGCATATGGACGGCGCGGGCCATTTGACCTACACCCCACCCCTGCACGCAACGGGAAAATGCCCTCGTGTAACCACTGTCCAGTCAACAGATCGTGCATAGTCGATAGGGAGAGCAAGCTGTACGAACACCAGATTTAATAAGCTGAAGGCGCCAGCACATGGACACGTTGCCCCTGGTTCCATCACAATTCACAAACATCCCCGCTCACGAGCAATTGACATGCTAACGGATTATTGGTCCATTACAATCTACCGGTCAATTTAGCAAGCTATCGGATTCATCCCTGCTGATTCGCTGGAACTTTTTGTTAGTTGGCAGCGATCAGTCCATTCATGGCGCGGCTAACGACTGCGAACTGGATCACGAGGTACTGTTAGGGGAAACAGATTTGTCCTAGAATGGGGACAGTACATAAATGGCGAAAGCAACGAGGTTGAGTGCTGGATGCCTGGATGGAGATGGCTAAACCACTTGCGCACGGCCAACCAAATTTTACCTTAATAATCAGCCAAGCCATGTATTGTCAGGATAAAAAAAAAAGGAAAAAAACTTTATGTGGTGCTCATTGGCACCTGTGATTTACACTTTTGGTGATGCCTAGTTTTCACTACTGTACAGTATAAGCTGCCTGTCTGGTTAACTTGAGAAGTGCTAGCCTTTTTTTCTCACCACTGGCGCTGCACCAACTTAGGTAGCTTGACGCCGGTGTGATAGCTTAGTCACTTTGGGTTATTCTTTACCTGCAATATAAACTACTGGGATCTCTTGTCCTTTGATCCCTTTGTTATCTACGTATGTATGGGTGGGTATAACTAGTAAATATGTAGAGATCACCTATTCCTATACGAGCTAGTTACCGGCCGGCTTCTACAGAAGCAGAGGAGCTTCATCAGGGGACCAAGCGAAGGGGAAGTCAGGGCACGACCAGGTCGTGAGCGGCGAGTCACAGGTCAGCATGGTAGCAGCCAGCGGCGCCGGCACGGAGGCGGTCGAGCCGTCCTCGCACGAGTCCGTGGTCGCCGCCGCCGTCGTGTGCTGGCGCGCCACGGCGTCCTCCGCGTGGCCGTTTGCCAGCGCCACGGTGGCGCTTGGAGTTGCAGCGCGGCCTCCTGCCGATGACGTGGCCGGGGAGGTGGTCCTGGGCTGCTTCTTTGTGGCCGCCGCAACGCCGGACAGGTCCACCGAAGCCCACTGGCGGCGGGGGAAGAGAGGCTGCGGGCCATGCAGGTGTGGGCCCTCGTAGGTGACGATCAGCATCTCCGGGTCGTCCGTTGACTTCTCCACGTGCTTCTTCGCGCCGCACCGGGAGCTCGTGCACTTGTAGTAGCTCCTGCATGAAGGCAGTGACAAGAACGAAAACTGTCGGTCATCAACGGGCAACGGCGTACTATATGTATATACAGAAAACATGTATACAGAAAACAAACTTCACGCCCGGATGCAATGATATATCCACGGATACGATCGGTGAAAGAAATGTTGTTGTAGTATTAGGAATCTGGATATGTGCTACGGATAAAGTGTAAAGTGTGACCTGTGGTGTGTGTACTGGGGCTACAGATTGCTGCTGCTGGACCCGAAGTCCTGAAAGGACTGCCAATCTGAAACCAACTTTTTTAAGTTAAATCTCGCTACTTAATGCGACGAAGGTGGTTGTTAGTGGTTGCCGTTGTCGTGATGTGCACATCCTGTTTATGTGGGGAATGTGAAAATATCTATCCTGAGACCATCCGTCGAACAAGTTAAATGATCGCGTCACAGGGAGGGACAATGATTGCTGGAACTATTGCCGCGTCTTGCTTGGCTGAGATAAAGAGACAGAAGAATTTCGTCATCAGCTAGCCGGTTTCTCTGAACACGGGAGGTTCCCACGGAGCACCTTTCTCACAGTAGTTTTGTTGCACTGTTACACAATTACACGTGTCAGATGTGCACTTTGCACAGTGGCGCCACAGGAGTTTTCGTGAATCCTTGCGTGCACGCTTTCTATCTTCGTTGCTAGCAAGGTAACACTAATGAAGTAATGATAGCCCACAACGCCGTTGCTATGAATTAATCAGACGCTGGCTCGTCTTTCATTGCTGGACAGTACAAAGTAGAGTGTGCCACCCGCTAATTGACCTAAGCCGAAATTCCAAATATTTAGCATCTTTTTTTCCTACAGTGCGAAGAAATTACCAATAATACTATTCGATCTGATAGCAGCTCAGGGGTGTGTGAGACGTGCGGTGGCACAGGGCCAAAGCATGAATGGCCCCTTACATATTCTTGAGCATTGAGTATCAAACTTTCGTGTGCTTTGGAGTGAAATTAACATTCGCACGCAGTGGGACATATGTGTGGCTTCTTGGATATATAAAGAGAACTACTTCCTCCGACCCAAATTGTAAGTTAAGATTCTTGGAGAGTCAAACTATCTCAAGTTTGATCAAATTTATATAACAAAATACTAGGATTTATGATACCAAATAAGTATCATTAGCATCTTCATTAAGTACATTTTTAGATTATATCTATTTGGTTTCATAATTTTTTGTGATTCAATCTATAATTTTGGTTAAACATAAAAAGAGTTTGACTCTACAAGAATCTTGGAATGACTTACAATTTGGGACGGATGGAGTACGAACAAGGTCTTGAATCTTGGAATGACTTACAATTTGGGACGGATGGAGTACGAACAAGGTCTTGATCGATAAGGCTATTGTACAATAAGAAAAAGTAGTAAAGTATAATAGCCAACCTTACCAAAAGAAGCCTAATGTGTTTTAAATGAGCTTATATTGTACAGCTACCTTAGCTGGTCCTTAAGTTTACTCAAAATGAAAAGTTTCAATTTTACCACCCCTACTCTACTCTAAATTAAGTTTAGCTGGTCCTTATGTCCTTCTACAAATACAAGTTCACTAAGGTGGTCTGTAGTAGTGATCTAGCTCAGATCAGAAACACCGGCCATGCAATTTCGGGCGTCCATTGTAATGATATGGCTCATGTCAGGAACACCGTCGCTTTGATGGGGCTCACAACAGCATGTCCATTACTTTATTGTGGATGCACCGAATCATTTTCTTAATCCAGTTCATTCAGCCAGACAATGACTCAATGTCCTCTAGTAAGAATGAATCGACTCGTTCTCTACTTCTCTGCCAGACATTGGAGAATCCCTGACAACCTCAAGACATATATTTTCTCTCCCTTTTGAATATAGTTAAATACACGTTGAATATATAGATGAAATTATCGTACCTCTCAAATGATATAGATACCTAATGCCTTTAGTTTTGTTTACCGTCGGAACACGTACACAACTCGTTGAAAAATGCAGTCAGGTCTTATGGCTAGAGCTGGCGAACCGCAGCTTAACTGGCTAACGAGCAAGAGAGTTAGCTTAGCTAGGAGACGAGAACTGATGAGTTGGAAAAATAGGACTTGGTCGCTCTGTGTATACGAAACCTCGGAGCCTGGGCACACACGTAGCCTCTCTCTGACCATTATTTCCTCTGCAGGTCTCTCTCTTCTTGCCCGCGTCAGCGCTTTGGTCGTCTTCGTCCTCGGTTCCCCGCCGACGGCCTTCGTCTTCATCATGCCCTCATCTGCCATCTCCCCATCTGCTGCTCATCGAATGCATTCGCTGCACGGCCGCCGCCCGTGATGATGAGGCTCTGCATCGTGCAATACACCTAGAAGCCCAGAAAACGTGTCGACCTCTAGTCTATGGACCATCGGAGATCCGCACACGTGCTACGTGCGCCGACCGCGACACCATCACACCACAAGCCGACGACGCGATGCCGTGGCATCGATTCTGTTCTCCAGCTGCTAGTTTATGCACGCACGCGTGCGTGTGCGTCCGCGGCGCTCCGCTTGGACATGCGCGCGCGCTCTCGGCCGCCGCTTGCTCATATCCCGGGGCCCGAGAGCCGCGTAATTGCCGGTGATGGCATTATCCAGACTCGCATGCATATTGCTTGTTGCATATCATTGCGTCGACGGCGATCGTCCTGATTTAGATGTTCGGATCTACACAAGCTACCGTATACCTATGGCGCACAGGCGAGGTCATGCGTACGTACGTGACCGTGCAGGATGCATGTGCAAATTTAACCAACGGCCAAATCTGAAACTCGTTATAAGGGGAAAAAAAGAGTAACGGCCAAATTTAACCAAGAACGATGATGCTGTATATAGAAGTAGAGCTACAAGTGTGGGTGATCGAACTGGACCTGGGATTGGGATTGTTCTTGATGGACTTCTGCCCGTACTTCCTCCACTTGTACCCATCGCTGGGCGTCTTGCCGCCGCAGCTCCTCACCTTGGTCGTGTACTTGCTCTCCGGCTCCCGGCTCGCCGCTCCGAACCTGCCACTTCAATTTCAATAACAGAAATCGACAAAGCTCCATGTGGTTCCAGGAATTATATATGTTAACCCATGCACGGATGGGATGCATGCACCTACAGATGCATCGGGCCGTAGCGTCGGCTGCTGCTCCATGGGTATGGCCGCCGCGAGGTCGTCGTCGTCGACAGCGCCTTCTCGATGTCCCGGATCGTCGGGCCGGTGTACACCGAGCACAGGGCCCTGCTCACCGCCTCCGGCTGCGGCAGCAATTCCTCCGGCTCGGCGGCCGCGGCGTCGATCGGCGCGGGATGAGCAGACGATGATGCCCCCGTGTCAGGCGAGCAGTGCTCCGAGTCGCCGGGGGATTGCTGCTGCGGCTGCTGCAGGGCGCCGAGGAGGAGGCTTTCGTCGCTGAGGAGCTCGGTTATGAGCTGCTCGTCGAGCTCGCCGGGCCAGAGGGCGGCCACGTCGCCGGCGCCGGCCTGAGGATGCAGCACATCCCCCATCATGTGACGGTCGGGGGACTAACAACCCATGTACGGGAACGGGATAATGGACGGAAGGCTTTTATAGAGACTTATGTACTAGGTGGATAGACATGGTTCTGTTGACACGCTACAGTCCTTTTCTTTTCCCTCGAGAGCTTGGACACAGCTACAGCTAGGTCTCACTTTGCAGCCTGACTATTAATCACCTCTTCTGCTTCACCAGGGGTAGACCATATTTATTAGGAGCATAATCTAACTATAATCATGTATCCAAAGAGTCAGGTTACTATTAGTCAGGAACCATACTTCATCTGGTGTATCAATGTATCATAGCATAGGATCATCCAATTATGGTCTCTGATTTCTTGTTGACGAGCACTTTTATCAGTTGTTTCGATCTTCATGGTTTGGACATTATCAATTGGACACTCTTAGTACGAATAGTTATATTGTCATTCCATCACTAAAATGACAATGTTTCTCACACCAACATACAGTACACGCCTTCATTTGGCAAGGCTCCTATACCCCTATGCTCAGATGCCCTTCCAACACTGAAGATCGGCTGAAGATTAAAGTCGTTTGTTTGATGATCACTGGCGTTCCCTGGAACTTCTTCATCGGCTCACCGGCGTTCGTTTGACGATGGACCGAAGATTAAAGTCAGGAAGTTGTTACAAAGGAAACGAATCTCGATGGGGAAACGGAGATAAAGGTTTATCATGTCTGAAAAGTCTGAACATGCGCGCCAGCCTTTTCGTTTTCTGTCCCCTGCGTGATGTCTGCATCAACCAGTTACTGTATGGTCTGCTAATGCTGAAATCAATCGCTACCGGGTGATAACTAACGGTCTAACGCCGCAGTGCTAGTCGCGTATATCCATTTGACTATACGTATGCCCAAGCGCTGAACTTAACAGGCAAGCGAAATGGCTGCAAAACAACCGTGCCTGCAGAGAGCAGAATTAAGGCCCCGTTTAGTTCCCACAAAAATACACTATTCATCTAACTTTTCATTATTCATCCCATCCCTTCTACTCACAGAACACTATTCATCTACAGTGTTTTTTTTTAACAGTGTATTTTCGGGGAATCTTTCCCCTATCTAAACGCACCCTAAAGCGGAAGAGACGAAACGGAGCAGCAAGAATGTCATTAGCAGCAACCTGACAGTTGTGAGAAGATCCAGTAGAGCAGGACCGCAGAAACCTGACAGTTGTGAGACGTCTGCCCCCGCCTCGTGCGCGTCAGCCCTTGCCGTCCATCCGGCCATCCCATCGCTCACCGGACAACTAACCCTGCAGAAAAAAGGCCGTCGGAGTCGGAGCGCGGATAGTCAGGCAAGCTCGCGGTTCGTTGTTGCAGCCCTCCTTCCATTCTCAGCGGCAGGTTCCTCCGGATTTCTCGATTTAATACTAACTAATAACTCCGGCGACGCAGACGGCCTCGTGCGGCAGGCGTCGGCGTCACCATCTTGCGTTTCAATTTGGAGACGAGCGGTCCCTGCTAACTTCATTTCTGAGGTTCTCTCCGTTCCATTCGCTGCATATTAATATATAATATTGCTCCGGCGAGGTTTCCGGCAGCGACCACTCGGTCGAGGCTTGATATGGCCTTAACGGGCGTCATGATCGCTGCGCAACTTGTTCATGGATGCGGTACGTTTAGAAATTCTGAAATCCAGCTACCCTGACGATTTTATTTCGAAAGGTGGCATGTCCTTGCTGACAGGGAGATTGCATTGCGGGAGCCAGGACCACAGTACTGCTCTTTCGAGAATTGCACTCCATGTCCAGATGAATCCTTGATAAAAAGTCGGTTTGCTATTCGCTACATATCACTCCCTGTGTATCAATAGCAACGGCTCGAGCACGACGCGCAGATTGGTCGTGAATCCATGGTTTTCTATTTCTTCAGTAAACGTGGGGCAGATGATCGAGGTGACTGCCGTCGAACAATGTATCCGTCGAACCTCTTTCTCGTCAGAGCCGTTGAGATTTCAGACATCATCATCAGTGTCGAGGTCGATTCCAGGGTAGCAGGTGGTCGATTACACCTTTGTCTCCCGTCCCGTAGTCCACCCGGGATAAGGAGGAGCAAAGACCAGTTGGAGCGTGAGCACTGAACAGTCAGACAGGACGAGCTGAGCACCGAGTCCTTGTGCCCCAATAACTCTCTGCCCATCGGCTTAATCGCAGCAAGGATTACACACGACACGAACAATTGAGCATGATAGCGTGCGCATTTAGTCACCGTCGTTTTTATACAGGGCCGAGAGATGGCTCCCTCAAGTCCTGATCTCCGGGTATCCTACGAACCCTGCATGGATCAATGAACGAACAGCGATCCTTGCAAAACCAAACGTTTTTTTCGAACAAAAACTTAATGAAGCGGCACGCAGTACTACTACTACGTGAGTCTGCCTAAATGCGCTTGCTCTCAAGTCTGAAGACGCACGGCGCGGTGTAAGCACTAGGCACGAACCCTGACTGACAGATGTGAACTCTGTTGCACGTTTCACTTCGAAATCCAGGCCCAATTTTCAGGGACGACCGGAGTCTAACGGATAGATTTCAGACCGGTCCGGGCCGTGCCCGTGCCCGTGGCGCACGGCTGCATCCTGCACGCCAATACCGAATCGGCAGAGCCGTGCATATCCTCAGGGTTTCACTTTCATCAGAGGACGGACGGAAGCCAGCTTCGCCAAAGCTGACAGGCTGACATGCACGGAGGTCGCTGCCGCTCTCAACCCAGCAGGCTCCTCGTTCCTCAAGGAGTCGACACCGACGGATGGATCGTGTCGAGTCCAACGAACGGGTCAACCGGCCGATCCAGCGGCGAGCAGGTTTTATTTTTCGAAACGGTTGCTCGAACCGCCGGCCTCCGGTAGCAGTTTACCGGTCCGGTTTGATCGGTTACCGCTAGAAACCAGACAAATTCAAATTTTGAATTCAAATTCACATATCCGGCGGTTTGGAGCGGTTAGCCGCTCGGTTTGACCGGTTAGCCGGCCGGTTTGCGTCCAAAAAAAATAGGCTAGAAACCGGACAAATTCAAATTTTGAATTCAAATTCACATATCCAGCGGTTTGGAGCGGTTAGCCGCTCGGTTTGACCGGTTAGCCGGACCGGTTTGGCGGTTAGCCGGTCGGTTTGCGTCAAAAAAATGGGCCTTAATGGGCCGGGCACTTTTTTTTTCTTTTTTGATTTAACTTGTATTTACCGAAAAAAATACCAAATGAGCTTTTTACACCAACAGATTACACGCACCTTGAAGTATTTTTAGGAATTTTTTCGACATTTTTCCTTTTTTTAATTCAAATTTGAAAATTTCAAATTTGGACCGGTTCAAACCACCCCAAACCGGAACCGGTCCGGGGCGGTTTGGTCGGGAACCGGTCAAACCGGAGCGGTTCCCGACGGTTCGGGGAACCCTGGCGGCGAGACGCCTCCGGTCATTTCCGTCGGCGTCTCACCGGTGCGCGCCGTTATGGCGCGACAGCAGCGTCTGACGCGATGTAAAAAAATTGCTGCTCTACCTTGTCGTTAGGAGTTGATGATGGGGTTTAAAAAGTCAAGGCATTGGACGCATCGATGGAGGCCATTGGATGCCGGCAGGACCCTAGTTAGACTAGACGACAAAATGGTATTTACAACGGTTGAGCATACTACGTGAACATGCCTGGTTTAGATTCAAAATACTTTAAAAAACATTATTTATCTACCTTTTCTCTATTCATTTCATCCCTCCCATTTATAAAACACGCTTTCCAGAACTCAGCTATAATGTTTTTGGTCTACAATATCTTCTTCAAAAAATCTTCCTTGATTTAAGCACACCCTAATAAGGTTCAGAGCTCTGCTCGTCGAGTTGCTGTCGGTGAAGCTCAAACTACGCAAGTACTCATAGTGCAGAACTGCAGATATAGCCTTCGTGTGTTTCTTTCTCTTTCTTCTTCCCTTTTTTTTTTGTCTCCTCCATGTTTCCTTTTTTTCAGACAGAGAGAATAATATATTGCCCTCACGTTTCTTTTAGAACAGTTTGCTTCAAATGCGTCGAAAAAATGTTTGCTTCAAAAAATTTTGAGAACAAAAGGTTTGCTTAAAATAACAATGGACTCCATCCCAACCTGACAAAGATTGAACTAGGCATCTAGAAGAAAATCATGGGCCAGAGGCCGAACAACGAAAATGGCCCATTTACAACGAAGGCCCACGTATTCTACGGCAGCTTTGCGGGCGTACGAGTCAACGACTCAACGCTATGCGCCGCGCCGCAGTTTTTTCGCACACGAGTACGAGACCATCCGTCCGATCTCCTCCCGATGCGGGACCCACGTGCCCCAGGAATCCGAGGCGGAGGGGATCATTCCAGCAGTTCCAAACCAAGGCCCGCACCCGGTTCATGTGGACCGCCACGTCCCCACCACACACGGCCGCCACCCAGCGGGCCGCGGCGCACCAAGGCCGAGACCACCGCGAGCGTGGGGTCGTGGATATGGGGCGGCGCCGGAATCGGAGGACCCCACCGTATACGGTCGCCCATCACTACCCGTACACCTGGCACGCCTAACAGCCCACGTAACGCAGTGGAATCCAATGCGGCTTGCCCTACAATCTTACACAAAGACCCTCTGAAGTAAACTTACTCGCAGAAACCCCCTCTGTTTGTGGTCCGGGAAGGACGGACCCGTGATAACTGAAAGCACGTGGTGCTTTATTGAAAGAGTTTTGAATCTAAACAGTGCGTCGCGGCTTCCCGCCTCTCGCCGCGGGTTTTCCCGCTTAATTCCGCTCTGCGGATCCGACGGCACCGGATGCGCCACGTCAGCTATCCCCGCCCGCCTTGCGCAGCACGGAGCCGTCCAGTTCCGTCCTTTGGAAGCCTGATCCTCCCGCCGCAGCCGCCTCTCCTTTATATGCTCCGCCGGCCGCGTCTTCTTCCCTCCCAATCCATCGTTTCAAAATTAGGAAAGGAAATCTCTTCTTCCCCCCGAAAAATCCCCCAATGGAGAGCAGCGTAGAGACTGCGGCGGTGGCAATGGCCGGCGGAGGGTGCGGCTGCGGCGGGTGGGAGACACCGAAGCGGGAGGAGTGCCGCATCCCGGCGATGCTCCCCTGCCCCGCGGCGCCGAGGAAGGCCGTGCCGGACTTCGGGAAGCGGCGGAGCCCGCCCAAGAACGGCTACTTCCAGCCGCCGGACCTGGAGGCGCTCTTCGCGCTCGCGCCGCCAGGCGTCCTCCTGCGCGTGACTTCGCCGCGGCGGCGGGGAAGGGCTCTGTTCTAGTAGATTGATTTTGGGTGCTGTAGATACTTTACCACGTTCTTCTCTGTTGTACTCTAGGGTTTAGTAGCGGTCGTTAGGGAGGTTTTAGTGAGTAGTAGGTACTCCCTCCGTCCCGCATTACTTGACGTTATAGGATTCAAAAAAGGTTCAGAATAAATGACGTTTTAGCTCTGGTAGCTATACGATAGGTGAGCAGAGCACCCTGCGTCCATCACGGCATGGAAATAGAATAGAAGTAAAAATAAAAAAAGGAAACGGTGGCAAGATGAAAATCTCGTGAGCCTTATCCTCTCACAGGTCACCTCACCCACCACATCCCCTCGCTTCGCAGATTCTCCGTCAGCGCTGAGCTCGCATCCTCGTTCCCCATCCCAGCTCCTCCGCCTCTCCCATCTCCAGCTCCTCCGCCACCCCATCTCCTAGTCTTCCATCTCCACCATCCCATCAGCATCGGTCATGGCTGGCGCAGGGCGTCGCCGCCGTTTCCCCAACCGCGCAACCCGCATCCGTTGTCGTACCTGGTCAAAGCAGCGCGACGCAAAGCTGAGAAGCAGCAGCAGCGGAAGTGATGGGAACCAGCCGGATCCCGTCATCAAGCCGGTGTTCCCCCACGGCGATGCAGCCTCCAAGCTCGCCCTGAAGATGGGGGTCGGCGGCGGTAGCAGGACATGCTCCCCCAAGTCAACGAGCGACGGTGACGATGTTTGCCAGAACGACGACGATGGCAGCTACGGCCGCAACACGGGTACCACAGGCTGCGAGGGGAGCCCGAAGCACATCGTGGAGGTTGGGGGCAACAACGACGATGTCAGCTTTTCTCCCGTGTTGGGGTGCTGCGGTTGCGATCTGAACCAAAAGCACCTTGTGGCGGAGGAGGGTGGTTGTGAAGGTGCCTGCGCCTTGAAGTTGGGGATCTGCAACTGCGATGGGAGCCTGGAGCACGGGAGGAACGTGCGCGAGCACCGCATCAGACGTTCTCGTCTGCGTGCGGACACCGACGGGCAGCTGTACGTTCTCGACTCAAAAGCCGAAGACGACGACCTGGAGGAAAGCAGCCATCCAGTGCTCCGCCGAGGTCAAGGTGCCTTGGGCCGTCAACTTACTGCGAACGACGAGGCGACCATGGAGCTTTGGCTTACAGGCATTGAAGAGGCAGACCGGGAAGTCTTCATCCCCTGGATCAAGGTTGCACTCGCTTCTATCTAGACCCTGTAATAGTTCTGATGTGTGCATAGTATCTGTGATGGTGAACTGCTACTTTTGTGTGTTGTTGCTTTTGTGTGTTTGAAAGACTATGTTATGCAGTGTGATTCCATCTTGCTAATCGAAGTTGGCTTTTTAAGTAAGTTCAAAGCCCAATGCTTGAATGTGTGTGCATGCTGGTTGTCTTGGCTCTTACCTTTTCCTTATCCTTTATTTCTTTTAGTATGCACACAACAATGTTGATTGCCATGATGATTAGTTGTGATTTAGAAAGAAAATCATAATACAAACAAAAGATAGCATGTATTTGAGCATACGTGGACAAGATTAATGAAGTAGGAATTCAGATAAGCAAACTAGTTTTTATACATTCACCACAAAAGGCTTTCCTTTGCCTCCACTAGGATCACAGGATACTACACATATGTACAACTACACACATCACAAAAGGCTTTCTTGATGCACACCTTAAAAGCGTAACAACCAATTCCATTAGTTGTTCAACGACTCAATTGCCTACTGAACTATATCCCTGTCGCAGCTAAGAGATTTGGGAAGCATGCCTGTCGCCTCTAACCTTTCCTTATTCATGTGGGGGATCTTGTACCTGTTCCCTCCTTTATCTTTCATAACTTCAGTCATGCATCCTTGTAGCGTGAGGAATACTCTATTTAGAAGAACAGGGTTGTAGTTTTCATATTCATTGATCACATTTGCGATGAGCTCATCCATGTTTCTAGATGTGGTTCTATCTGTCAACGACTGGAGAGAAGCAAAGAAACCAAGGTCTAGGCAATTCATATCAGGTGAATTAGCAGGCTGATTCATTATGCGTATATCAAGGCCGGTTTGGGCGACTGCTGCTAAAAAATCTGGATCATCGGACCGGATATGTGAGGGAGCATTGTCCTGTTGTATCCAAATTGTCTCGTGGGCATGTTCTCGTGGCCAACGAGTGCGTATAGCTTCAAGAAGATTTGTGATCATATAAGATCTCATTGTTTTTCTGTCAACCTTCATTGTCTTCGTGATTGGTGTGCCCCTAGACCTATTGCCACTTTTTCTTTGTGCCGGCTCCTGAAAGTACAAAGTTTGTTATGGGAATAATAGAATAGTCATTCTTATGTATGAACACATGAATAAAACATGACAAAGATTGCTACCTTGCGCACAAAAGGCCATATGCCTAACTTTCCATCAAAATAACATCTACCTTCATCATCAAACCTAGGCTATGCGACTCCAGAATAAAACATGACTTTCTGAATGGAATTCTTGTTTTGCACTGTTCTGTGTGGGTCTTCTTCTTCAGGAGTCAAGTACATAGTCTTATTCTTTTTTGTCCCATTGAACCACTTCTCATCTGAGTGGATTATATTTTTAATTTCTTTGAACTTAGGATTATTTGGCAGTGTACTTGGTTCTAGCATAGAGAGACACCACCGCAGCCTAGCCTTTTTATTTTCCTCCTTCAAATAGGGCTTCAGTGAGTTGGAGTGTCGTCGTAGCAATCCTTATTTGAATGACCTATATAGAGTGCTTTTAGTGACACCTAGAGCATGTGCAAGTGACCTTATAGTACCCCTTTTGTTTAGGGGAATATCTGGAACTCTAGAGAGGTCCACTTCAATTTTTTTACGGCCACAATTCTTAGATTTCAGACCCTTGACATCGACTGGTATGCCCTGTGCCCAACATATTTTTGCTCTCTTCCACACACGTTGTATGGTACGTATACGGACATTGTACTTTGATGCAATTGTAGTTGTACTCATTCTTCTTAATTTCCCATTCTTGCTGCTCTGAAGCAAATCTTCAAATATGTCTTGTCTTTGTCTATCTGTTAAATCCTTCACCCTATGTCCGGCCTGATTATGATTTGCTTGGTCATCATCTACACCATCATGTGCTTGCTCATCCTCTTCATTCTCTTCTTCATCCTCTTCATTCTCTTCATCATCTGAGTCTGACAACTCCTCTTGGTCGAAGGTGACGTCAACGTTTTCAGTGTACACGCCAAAGTCATCTATGAGATCATCCAAGTCATCTTGTTCACCTGTATAAAAAATTATAACTGATCAATACAGATCATTTTGGACTTGTAGTTAATAAATGTGCACAAATGCAATCTAATTTTTCTTTTTAGCAAAAATACCTGTCGGTATGTTTTCATGTTCACTGCCATGTTGAGAAAGATTCAAATCAAAGGGATGGCAAACATTATGAACTGGTGCATCATCAAATAGGCCAGGTAAGGCATCTGCTCTTGTATTTTGACCTGCTGTAAAAATTAATTTCAGGTTCATTTGTGCTACTGAAATGATCATCCTAAGATAGCACTTTAATTGTACATAACTAATGGAAATATTCACCTGTAGAATGTTGGTTTCTTTCTGATGGTTCATATAAAACATATGGGCTGGCAGCCGTAAATTGCACCCCTACAAAATGCAATATCTGTCAGCACTGTTCATTTTGGACAAGATGGTACACCAAATTATTAATTTAGAAGCAACAAAACCAATGGTTAGTCTACATGCAACTCTTATTAGTACATTAAACTTTTCTCCACTTCTACTAAAGCTACGAAATAACCTTAGGCTACACCAGATTGAAATCCAATAGGAGTGGTATAAAATTACCTCCACACAATCAATTTAGGAGACAGAGAGATGAGAAACAAAATCCAAGCAAACTCATTTTAAGGGATAGAGAAGAAAGAGAAAAAGACTAACAGTCATCAAATTCCACTGCAGGTTGAAGCAGGAGGGCAGGTACAATACCTCTTTTTGTTCCGCATGCACCAACTGCTTCCAATGGATCATGGATACTTCTGTCTTGTTCATTTGCAGGTGGCTGGTTGGGAGGAGGCCCCTTGTCTTATTGGTCATCAGCCCCCTCATCTCCTTGGTCACCAGGAGTTGCATTTAAGTCAAGGGCCATGGCAAGTGAAAGTTTTGGAGTTGTGGACAGTGAAGAACTGGAAGTGGCTTTAGTAGCCTACTCGTAGTAGTTTAATATGGCGCCTGAATGGCTATTTGAATTCATCTGTTTCACTGCGTGTATTTTTTGGCGCTAATTTGGTTCCCGCCGGCAAGGGAAAATGAGTTTTGGTGATCTTTTCATTTGTTTATTGAAAACTGGGTACGCATGTGGACGTTTTGGAGCCAGTGGTGATGTGTTTGGACATGCATTTAATACATCCACAGTACATGGAATTGATTGGGATTATAGAGGCATGCATGTCTTTTGCTCCTTGTTTTGGTACTCCCCCGCTTTCTAAAACGTCAAGTAATGCGGGACGGAGGGAGTAGGTAGGTGGTGGTGGTGGATCTCAAAGAGCTCATAACCATACAGTTTTGTATTGGTTCAGGTGATGAAATCTTCATATGTTTTCTTGCCACCTCTGTTTTCTGAACGCTGATGTCGCCGGCCCTTTTATGTGATTGATTGCGATGTTTGTAGTGGATGTTCACTAGGCCTTGTTTAGATCGCCAACTTTCGCCAACTTATTTTGCCAACTTGTCACATCGAATGTTTGGACACTAATTAGGAGTATTAAACATAGGTATAAAAATAAACTAATTACATAGATGGACTCCACATCGTGAGACAAATCTATTAAGCCTAATTAATTCGTCATTAGACACTGTCGTGCTACAGTAACCCGTCATTAAAAATGCACTAATGACGGCACATATTAGGCTTAATAGATTCGTCTTGCGATGTAGAGTCCATCTGTGTAATTAGTTTTATAATTAGTCTATATTTAGTACTCCTAATTAGTGTCAAAAGGATGGATGTGACATTTCGCCAACTTTCACCAACTCATCTGAACAGGGCCTAATACCTGCAACTGCTGCTGTGGTGATTGCGGCAGCTCGAGGAATGCGGTGGCGGCGTGGCGCTGTTGCTCCCCCTCAGTTCCATGGCCGTGAGTGAATATGCAGGGGAGGGTGAGGGTCCCTGTCTGCATGCAGTTCTTTGCTTCACTTGTATGCGTGGCATCTGATATGAGCACCTAGGATACTAGGCTGATGTTGATCGGTGGCCAAGTTGTAGCTCGAAGCTTCGAAAAGCCTCTCCTGTAGTATGCTTCATCGCTACTGCTGCAGTCCCCCCTCTCCCTTCAAATTGGTGTTGGAAACAGTAATTTTAATGGAAAGTTAGGAACAGTAACCCCGTGCGGGTGAAAATTAAGTTAAGAACTGTTCCTCGCAGCTGATACTAGTGGTAGACGGGTACTACTAGTGTGGTACATGAACGGGAAGGCATTAACACAGTCGAGAGGGAAGCTGTGCTCTCGAATCCGGCAGTAGTTATTGTGGCTGCGGGGAGCCCTGCACTACAGCACGATGTGGGCTTGGGCAATCGCCTGCCTCCCCGGCGCATCGCAATGTATGTGGCCGGCCCGTGTGTGTGACTAGTGTCAGGGGGGGCTTCAGAGCTCGCTTCTGTGGTCCTGGGTGACGCGGATGTCTCATGTCCGGTTTCTAGATGCAGTGAACGACGAGCCGACAGGATAACGCAAGCTCGCCGGGTGGGGTTGTTCGGGGTGATCGATGCGGGCATGTGTGTGTTGGTGTTGTGCTTCGAGGGCGCCGCCGGGAAGTTGCCGGCCCCCGTGTCCCGTGCCGCGCCCGTGCCCTTTGTGAGGCGCGCGGGACCAGCAGGGCAGCGAGAGGAGGAAGCCGACTAGTCGAGGAGAGCATGCATCGTTTGCATGCAGGCCACAGATTACTGAACACTCTGAATCTCTGATGTGGTGTGATGCTTCCTGCTGCAATTATTCTGCAAGTGAGATTTTAGGTTCACTGCAGTTCCCACTAGGAGTCTAAAAGGGGATTCCTTTTTTTTTCCTAGAGAAACATATTGCTGTGCTCGTGGATTGGCATCCATACATGGTTTGCGATAGGTTGCCAAGTAACTTTCAAGGTTTCCCTTTCCTCAACGACCAACACTCGCGACGTGTAAATTGTCAGTCGGCTTCTACGAGGCAGCAGCAGGGGTTACCCCTGACGGCAACATGGCACCGGCCAGTTAGCCAATAATAGCCATGCAATTTGATATTTTTCAATGCAGATTACTAGATACTATTCTGCAACCCAAGCAACATTCTACCGTTGCAGCCGCTGGTTTGCATGATGACACGACACGAGAGAGGAGTGCAGCTCAAGGGGAGCTTCTGTTCGTCACCAGAGTACCCAACCACTCCACGACGCCAAACTGCGAGACCCGGGAGAGACCTCAGTAGTTCAGTCAGTCAGATCCTTTGCCCTGAAGCCACAGGCCAAACATCACACACACAGTTCGGTGGCAGCATCACATCTAAACCGGCGACACAAAACCACTAAACTATTTGTCCTGTCGCAACCAACACTGATCCGCAATAACCTAGTCGTTTTCGCAACCCAAAAAGGCACAGTGGGTAGCAAACCTTTTCTGCTCTTCGTCTCTATAGTACGGGCAAGAAGTAGAAATTTGCGTAGTTCCATAAAAGGCAAAGGCAAAGCAAAGGTTTAGGACGCGCAAGCAGGGTGCAGAGTGATGCACATTTGGTAGGAGCTCGGGCAAAGGGCTGAACTGATTTGGCAAAAGAAATGTACGATTAGAGCCAAGTTGTTCATTCTTTTGTTTATTTTTCCTCCAAATAATTGGATTGTGCTTTTCACTTTTCTTTATATTGAAGGCACAACGTACACTGCTTGGACATGTTCCTCTCCTGGATTACTCTGCTTCACCGTGTTTTTCTCGGAATATAAAACCCTAGATTCCAAGCTCTTTAGCGCCCAAAACAATTTTGTCCCCCACAAAGTGCACTAGCAGCCCTCAGTCTTGTGTGACAGTGCGAGGGTATCCCTGGTTCCCTGAACTAATAATTTACACTAGATTATCAATCTGTGCTTGTACATAGGTTAATTAGTATCAACAAAAAATCAGATTTATAGATAATTATAATAATTATTTACATGAAGCTATCTTTTCTGTATTAAATATTCTAACACAATACTCTAAAGATACATATTTATCATTGTTTTGTTCTAATAGATTAGTTAGTAACTATTTTTTCAATTACATATCTAGAATAATTAATTTGTTAATTATGTTACAAAAGCTCCAAATATTTGTAATTAGAGTATCATTGCACATTGCTTATGTGGGGTGGCCCTGTGGCCATAACCGAACCTCTAGTTGGGCGATGTTGAGACGGGGCGTCACGGGTCGCTAGGTTAGTGCAGCAGCGGACAGATCCAACGACGGGGAGCCACCGGAGACGGGGAAGAAGGATGAGGCGGGGGTGAGAGCATGCACTTACTGAAGTATCTGAGTGCTAGATGAACTAAAATGCTTGAGCACGGCTTGAAGTGCTAGATGTAATGTATATGTAAAATGCAAAACAAGTAGTTTGGACCAGGCAAGTTTCCTTGCCCCGAACAAATTGACCGCCCCTGACACGTTGGTGCAATACATATAGCCACAGTCCAGAAATAAATACTCATAAACTCAACAAATGGCTTGCAAGGCAAAATGGTAATTGTTAGGTGGCTAATGCCTTAATACTTGAACCCAAAAGCAAGTTATTCGTCAGCAAACTGTATGTGGTTGGAAAACCATGTGCTTCTGCAAAGTATTTGTTGTTGATTTGATGGCCAAAACTTGGCTTTCCCAAACAAAAATCAACCATCGAACTGTTGTTCTCTTTAGGCAAATTTTGATTCCGAAGTACATTGTTCAGGCTTTGAGGGACCCTAGAAAAATAGATTCGGCAGAGCATGCCATAAAGTAGACAGGATCATTGGACGGAAGCATCCGGCGCCAAACCGGCTGGGGCTCTGTCTGTCGCACAATGCCTATTCAGCTGCCCTGTTGCCGGAGTATGTTCAGGAGCATCGCGCGTAATGCCTATATTTTCACAACTGACAGGCGAGAGTGAAGTCAGAGATATTCAGTCTAGCTGCAGGACTTGGCCAACAAACTTAGTTTCCTAGGATTGAAATAGTTTAGACTACGGAACGGGAGGATGTCAGTTTGGCACACCTCAACTAAAAGAGCCAAACACGAGTTGTTGATTTAGGTTGTTGTGATACGTAAGCACAAGATCTTGCTAGATCACATGGCAGCAGGAGAATGTAAGTGGAAAATCAACCTGAACAAAGGCAGTCAGATTCCTTGGCCGATCGGTTTGTGCTGAGACAGACGATCGGATAAAATCGAATGAAAAATCGGTCCGCAAGCTCCACTTCAACAAACATACAGCTCGAAGCAACGTAACGGCACTGTTCTTGTCTATGTTCAGACACTGGGGTCTTATTAAACAAGCCCCAAATCGCCACGAAGAAAAGGCAAAAAGGCATGCATAAGATTGACGCAGGGGGCCCATGGTTAGTTAGCTTCAAAGGCTCACAAAACACATGGAAATGGACAAAATAAAAGGTGCATGCAGATGAAGGGTAAACTGTGTGAGTTGATCTGTGATAAGAAAGGGGTCATATGGAGTTTCTTGCAAGCTGGCAGAAAAGGTCAACTTAAAGCGAGGGCTCTATGTTCCAATTAGGATTTGATATTCCACCTTCTTGGAATAATGTCTTCTCCGAAATAATTCACCATCCACCATGCAATGCAATGCAATGCTATATAACAATTGCTTAAATAATTAGTGAAAACAGAGCTGGGACAGGGCTGTCCTGAACTGTAACTCTCCATATCTATCCTGAGTTAATATATTTACTTGTTCCAAGCTAAGTGTAATCACCAAAAGCAGATCACGTTACTGCATGGGTTTACTGATTTGATTTTCAGGACAACCGCGAGGGTCTCTTAGAAGCTGATACGACGAAGAGGCTTCGTCTCAACTCAACCAAACGCAACCAAACTCTCATGTGGCATGCCAATAACATACAGGGCCTGGCCCTGCCGGAGCTAAAGGAGGAGGAGCAACGCGAGTGTGTGCCAAGGACAAGTTTTTGTATTTGCTTCCACCAAGGCACCAACTAGGGCCAACCACCACCGAGCTGTGACTTCCTACCATGCAGGCCACGAAGCGGGCGGCGGCCATCATGGTGCCTATATAGACCGACCACTCATTCGCTACCCAAGTGTGCACCACCTCACTTGCTTCGAAGCACAAAAACACAAAAGGGTGTGGAGAGGTTGTCGCCACAGGATGGGCGCTCGTCATGGTCTCCGGCGAGGGCACGCCGCCGCCGCCTCCGCATGTCCCTTCCTCGCCTTCGCCGTCGTCCTCCTCGCCTTGCCGAGTCTTGCAGCTGGCGACACCCACTACTACACGTTCAACGTACGTCCAGCTCGCGCCACGCGAGCGCTGGATCGTGCAGTCTTATAATTTTCGCGCACGTTCCGCTCTCGTTGGTGTCGTCCCACGTGTACTCACGCATGGGTGTTTTGATCTTTGTGCAGGTGCAAATGACGAACGTGACACGGCTGTGCGTGACGAAGAGCATCCCGACGGTGAACGGGCAGTTCCCGGGGCCGAAGCTGACCGTGCGTGAAGGCGATCGCCTCGTGGTCAAGGTCCACAACCACATCAACTACAACGTCTCGTTCCACTGGTGAGACGCCATTGCTCGATCGCACACAAATTTCCGATCCTTGACGTCTGCCGGTGGCTCGCCTGAATGCGTGGATGGATCGAATGCGCGCATGCAGGCACGGCGTCCGGCAGCTGCGCAACGGGTGGGCGGACGGGCCGTCGTACATCACGCAGTGCCCGATCCAGGGCGGGCAGAGCTACACGTACGACTTCACCATCACGGGGCAGCGCGGCACGCTGTGGTGGCACGCACACTTCTCCTGGCTGCGCGTCCACCTCTATGGCCCGCTCGTCATCCTCCCCAAGCGCGGCGAGGGCTACCCGTTCCCGCGACCCTACAAGGAGGTGCCCATCCACTTCGGTAATGCTAGCTCCCATTCCCCGCCAGGATTATTTGCTTGAGTGGTTTGGCAATGCAATCATGAATCATGCATATGATGTGTGTGTGTGTGTGAAAATTTGGTAACACAGGTGAGTGGTTCAACGGGGACACGGAGACGATCATCAACCAGGCCCTGCTGACTGGCGGTGGCCCAAATATCTCCGATGCCTACACTTTCAATGGGCTTCCAGGCCCAACGTATAACTGCTCGGCCCAAGGTACTACATTTTCCTAAAATTCTCTCCCCCTCTAAGAAAATTCAAAAATTCAAAAATGATGTTGCAACGAATTGCTGCTGCTCCTTCGACATGGCAGACACGTACAAGCTGAAGGTGAAGCCCGGGAGAACGTACATGCTCCGTCTCATCAACTCCGCTCTCAACGACGAGCTCTTCTTCGGCATCGCCAACCACACGCTCACCGTGGTGGAAGCCGACGCCAACTACGTCAAACCGTTCACCGTCCAGACGCTCGTCATCTCCCCAGGGCAGACCATGAACGTGCTCCTCACAACGCCCCCGAACCCATCCTCCCCGTCCTACGCCATGGCCATCTCCCCCTACACCAACACCCAGGGCACCTTCGACAACACCACCGCCGCGGCCATCCTCGAGTACGCCCCAACGCCAGCCTCCAGGATGAGCCTCCCGCTCCCGTCCCTGCCACTTTACAACGACACCGGCGCGGTGACCAACTTCTCGCGCAACTTCCGGAGCCTCGCGAGCGCGGAGTACCCGGCGGTCGTGCCACAGGC
The DNA here is from genome assembly GCA_015342445.1 of Digitaria exilis. NCBI lineage: Eukaryota > Viridiplantae > Streptophyta > Magnoliopsida > Poales > Poaceae > Digitaria > Digitaria exilis. The sequence goes on from JACEFO010001719.1 coordinate 2,125,639, forward strand.
ACCCGACCGTCACCTGCTCTTCACCGTCGGGCTCGGCACGGACCCGTGCAACTTGTCCAACCAGACGTGCCAGGGTCCGAACGGGACAAAGTTCGCGGCGTCCATCAACAACAACTCCTTCTTCCGGCCACGGACGGCCCTGCTGGAGGCGCACTACCAGCGGCGCTACGCCGGGGTGCTGCTGGCCAACTTCCCCACGACGCCGCCGCACCCGTTCAACTACACGGGCACGCCGCCGAACAACACGTTCGTGCAGCACGGCACGCGGGTGGTGCCGCTCGCGTTCAACACGTCCGTGGAGCTCGTGCTGCAGGGGACCAGCATCCAGGGCGCCGAGAGCCACCCGCTGCACCTCCACGGATACGACTTCTACGTGGTCGGACAGGGGTTCGGCAACTTCGACCCGGTGAACGACCCGCCCAAGTACAACCTCGTAGACCCCGTCGAGCGGAACACCATCAGTGTGCCCACCGCCGGATGGGTCGCCCTTCGCTTCTTCGCCGACAACCCGGGTATGTAACCAGTAACCTTTGGTCGTTTACAGCCATCCATCCATCCATCGGCGATGATCGACATGCATGCTCTGCTTGCGTTGACCTTCCTTTGACTAAGTTGACTACGGTGCACGTGGCAGGGGTGTGGCTTATGCATTGCCACTTCGACGTTCACTTGAGCTGGGGGCTGTCCATGGCGTGGCTCGTCAACGACGGCCCGCTGCCGAACCAGAAGATGTTACCTCCGCCGTCCGATCTTCCGAAATGCTGATGACTGATCCACCGTTCGTCTGATCGTTTTGGTGCATGTCTGTGTATTTTATTACCATGTTTGAAAACAATTTGGTTTGGATTATTTAATTGCTGTGTGCCGATTTTGTGGCAAGTGCTTGGGGTTCTGCTCTCCGCTCAATGCCTCAATCCTTCTTTTGAAACAGAATAAGATGTAACAAAGGCTGTTAATATTTTCTTTTAACCAATTTCTGAACATCCAGCGTTGGAGTGTGTTCGCGCTCCAGCGCAACGATGTCAGTATGTAAACCTGTAATGACCCGTGGTTAATAATTCTGGTGACATTTTTTTTTACATATACATCTCTGTGCATTGTTCAGTACTGAGTCCCTCTGGCACAAGAAAGTTTCAGGCATGCACGAGGCCGAAGTTTTTTTTTTTTTTTAATAATGGTCACCTACCACAATGGCACTAAGGCCTTGTTTAGTTCGTGAAGTTGGTGCAAAGTTGGCGCACTGGGAAGCGTGTTCTATGAGAGGGAACACGGTAATCCGTATGCAAAGTTGGTGAGAAGTTGGGGAACTAAACAAGGCCTAACTGGACAATTGGAGTATTATGAACATGATGCAGCTGAAATAGCATGTGACAAATCTGCCAACGCTAGTCTACCGTCTTAGTATAACAGGTAGCTCGACAAAGCTGCAGCATAAATAGCATGTGACAAATCTGCCAACGCTAGTCTACCGTCTTAGTATAACAGGTAGCTCGACAAAGCTGCAGCATGGGACCATTAACTAACACGTAACTTGACTTGTAGCGGTACAACAACTACTGAATTTGTATATATACAAGCTACTGTCATTGGTCTTGGTCACCAATGTAGCCCCTATTCCGCATTTAAGTTCCGGCAAACGGCTCAACATGCTGCTCCGCGTACTCATAAAATTACAAAATGTAGCCTATTTCGTAGGATACTCAGCGGACAAAACCTAATATTACCGTGACTGTGAAAGCCTACTCTAGTACAAGCAGTGATGCACAAATAGTTTGCGGCAGGGATCACATGCCTTCCAATGGGAATCTAGAGCAAATCATCAAGCGGCGGTCTGCCTGAGGGTTAATTTTCACAGTCTTGCCATACATGTTCTTTGGAAGATTCAGGCCACGTCAGAAGCCTAAGAATTCGAAGGAAACATGTCTCTCCCAGAAATGATGAAACACACACTTTAGTGCCACGGCAACACATACGTGCAGGCACAGAAGCGTAAGAGTTCGAGAGAAACATGTCTCTCTGAGAAATGATGATACGCATACTTTAGTGCCAAGGCAACACATACGTGCAGGCGTGATCGAATAAAGCGATAATTCGATTGGATGGTTTCACCTAAGTAGTGGCTGTAAGCCTGTAATACGCTAATACCACTGGTCAAAAGCAACATAAGCCAGCCCAACAAACACCAAGCAACTTCTTCACTTGTATTCTACGGGATCATCTGGTTACCTGCGTATGACAGCGTACGTGCACGAGCACCGTGCCTTTCAGAGCCCGGGGGGACGCATGGAAGCAACATGGCATGGCAGACAGGGCTTTGTTGCCCGTCGCTTCGGCCAATATTCTAAGGCACCGTGGCGTCGCGTGATCACACACGTGTATACTAGCCCAGCCCCGAGAAAGAGTCAAAAAGAGGAGACGCGAAGCACTGCCGAGTAACACCGCCGGATCACCAGGCCTTGTCGTCGTCGATCGATCACCCAGCTGGGACACAAACAATTTTTTTTAACATGCTGATGCACAGTGACACTGTAGCATGTGTAATGCTCGCATCAGGTGGCACAGCACGCGGCTGTTGCACGCGCGAGCTGCGAGCATGTGTTATGCTTGGCGGCCCCTCACGGCTCACGCACTAGGGCACTATGCATTCTGACCCAGAGGCGTGTACACCTGTCACAGGCAGCTACGCACTCGCACAGGAAAGTACTGTGCCATGGCGCCCCATGCCCGGTCTTCTCGCGTGCACGTACATGAGCGTACGTATAAGTAGGGGGTCCGGGGTTAGCTTCCTCTTACATGGTAATTTTCCCATATCGGATGCCTGGTTGGCTGGTTTGTGGTTTCTGAAATCTGATTTTTTTTTTCTGATCGACGTGAAACGCGAAGAGACACGACGAGTGACGCGCCGCACAGTGAGTCCGTACGGAAGCAGTTGGTCAGAGGGGCAGGCACCTCCACAAATGGTAGTCAAAGTTGATAAAGGTTGACTTTGACCAAACTTAGGCCTTGTTCGTTTTGGCATGGAATGCCATGGAATGGGTTCCAAACCACATGGAATATCTCGGCATGGAATCAATCTCAATCCACCCAAAATGTTTGTTCTCTTATACCTGGAAGGGTTTGAAACCCAGCATGGTTTGACCCGTTCCATGCCAAAAAGGCTTATTTCGTTCCATGAGTCTAACCTCATGGAACTAAACCGAATGGTTTGAGTGACATGTATGGAACAACTCAAACCATACACAGTGGCGGAACTAGGGGGCGGTAGGGGCCATGGCCCCCTAAGGAAATGAGAAAAATTATAATACCCCTAATTAGCCATTTGATAACCCATGAAACATGCAAGTATCCCATGCGTCCAGCTAGCCCATCAACGATATTCACGCGCATATACAGAAATCCAACTAGCCGGAATGAAGATGTATCGCTTACTAGCTCGTTAGTTTTGGCACTTCGTTCCTTTACAATCAAAAGACCGACCCTTTCCATCCCTCGACGGCTCGAGACTCGGCAGCTTGGGCGTTTGCACTTGGCAGACTCGGCACGCTGGCACGACGACATGGTCGAGGGTGAAAGGACGATGACATTACGACACCATCGTTTTCGTGGACTAGTGACAGCATGTTGACGGCGCCAAGGATAGTCAGCACCCACGCCGCAAAGAGTCGAGGACAAGAAGTGCTACAACGGGACACTCAGACAGGCAATATGCTTCTGTGCCTTTGCAGCCATGGTGGACAACAATGGTGATGAGCAAGCAGATATCACGACGATTAAAAAGTCCTATTTTTTCATTTTTCCTAATATATATTCGTTAAACTATTTTAGATTCAATTTTTGTCTCATAGTATCATATGTTTTTTAATAAGATTAAGCCAATTTATTGTGGGAAATAAATCAAAGCAAAACTATTTAAATATGACGTTATAACTACTTAGTGTATGTTTGTGTGTGGACATTGAAAAATTAAGATATATTGTAAGTTTTTCAACTGGGAAATGTTTGTGTGGTTCCTACTAAATTTTCTCTCCAGTTCCGCCACTGACCATCCATAGAACTGATCCAGCTCGGGAATCAAACCCGAGCAACCGAACAAGGTCTTAAAAATACTGATATTTTGGGACAGAGTTAGGGTGTGTTCAGTTCCCCAACTTCCACCAAAAAAGCACTATTCATCTAAGTTTTCCCCATTCATTCCATTCCTCCCACACACAGAACACGTTTCCCAACACGATCTACCGTGTTGTTTTTAGATCTACAGTGTTTTTTTCATAAAATAACAGTAATTGATTATTAATACGAGCCGAACAGGAAGGCGCGCGACGCTGCTGTGTGTTTTGACCCGGGCCGGGCGACGACGAGGGCCCGTCATGGCTGCGCTGTGGCCAGGGTGTGGCCGACCGCCCGTCCATCGCCACCTTCCCGAGGCAGAGGACGAGGGAGGACTGCGCCTCTGCCCCCCGCCTGTAGCCGAGCCGAGCCCGAGCGAGCGCCGGAGCACGGCTGGGATGGGAGCCCCCCCACTCCACCGCCCGGTCCACCGCCGCGCCAGTCTGCCGCCTCGCTGCCGTGCCAGCTCGGTTCGCGCGCTACAGTGTAAAGCTGACGCCCGGCCCCCCCTCGCCCCTCGGCTCTCACTCGACCCCACCGGGCTCATCACACAAAATCCACCACGTCCCCACGCACGGCCGGGAGCGCTCGCTCCATCGCGGCGCTCGTGACGGTGCGTGTTGGCGCACGGGCGACGCGAGCGAGCGAGAGCGAACGGTGCTGCGGTGCGCACGGGCGCGTCCGTCTCCGTGCGTGCGCGTTCGCGGGATCGGAGGAGCTGCGGCGCATGGTCTCCCACCCATTTCATTTCGAGCCAAAGTTTTGGGGGCGCCGCGAGCTTTTGACCTTACGCACGGGTCACGTACGGCGCGGCCCACGGGGGAGAGACACCAGCTGATCTGCAGTCCTGCTGCACTGCCCGTGCGTCTCCGTGTGCATGTGGGGGGCTCGCTTGGCCGGCCGGCAGCTCCGTGTCTGAACGTTTGAATACTTGCGTGCTGTGGTGCGTACTGTATGTTCGTGGCTTCGCTAGTCAATCTTACTGTTCATCATCTACTTTCTACTTGCAAAATGTTGGAAGCGACAATCACCAACCTTTTGCTTCGCTCTCGCGAAGTGAGAAAAATTGTCCCCATGGAAGGGGTTCATTTCGGTGCTCCGGCGAGGTCAGAAAGGCTGCAGATGTAGAAAATTATAAACGAGTGGGAACTTCGAACAGCAAAACCCCTGCATAACCCATAGAAAAACATCAAGGCTGTGTTTAGTTGGGAGGGGAGGAAAAGAACTTTTCCTGGGAAGCGTGTTCTGTGAGAGGGGTGAATAGGAAAGTTGAAAGGAGTTAAATGGGAACTTTTCTGAAAAGCGTGTTTTCTGAGAGATGAATAGTAGAGTCTAAAAGCGTGTTTTCTGAGAGATGAATAGTAGAGTCTAAAAGAGCTTCTGTAACTGAACACGGCCCAAGTGGGTCCTTTTTTTTTTGGAGGGGGCCCTGCAAGCACACACACCAGAGAAGCAGAGACCACCAGTGCTCCAGCAGGCAGTAGCAAGCACCAAGGCTCCACTATATAACCCGGCTACATACAACAAGAGCTTCGCAAATCTCACTATCTCAGACAGACACACCTCGCTCACGCTACTCTCACTCATCTCACTCTAGTGGTCTGTGGTCATCTGTTCCGTTCCATCCATCCATCGTCGTCGTCGTCGCCTGGCAAGAAGGGAAGAGCCCTCCCTGACTCCCTCCATGGAGCTCTTCGCGGCCGAGGAGAAGTCGTCCAGGCTGTTCAGGAAGAGGGGCGGCGGCAAGGGCGCCATGGCGGGCGGGCGCGCCGACGGCAGCGGCAAGGGCCTGTCCTTCTCCGGGCGGTGCGCGCGGCTCGTCAAGGAGCAGCGCGCGCGATTCTACATCATGCGCCGCTGCGTCACCATGCTCGTGTGCTGGCGCGAGTACTCCTGATCCTGAGGCGTCGAGGGCAGGCCGCCGCATGCACCAGCCTTTACTTGTCAGCGGTAGGAGGAGCAGATCAGAAGACCGATCGATCGCCTCTCTGTTAGTAGGAACTACGAACGACCATGTGTAAAAAGAAGAATTTTTTTCTTAGAATTCTTTTTCTTTCCCAGTCTCCTCTTGTTTCCTTTTTTCCATCCAGTTTCTTTAGAGCAGACCTAGTATGACACTGCTTGGATCCGAATCTGATGATCACCGCACTGTGAATGTTGTGTTCTCGGCGAGATGTGGGGTGTGTTTAGTTGAGGTTGGTAAAAAGTACTTTTTTTTTCTGAAATACGTGTTATGTGAGGGAGATGAATAGGAAAGGTAAAAAAGGAATTTTTGGAGATGCGTGTTCTGTGAGGGGGATGAATGGGAAGTGAAAAGGACTTTTACGAACTAAACAGGCCCGTGATGACCTGTGACTTGTGAGCGCGCCTAGAGGAACTGTGAGTCTGTGACTTGTAAAAATGCAGGTGCTTCTCCGTGCCGTGATTCACTGATTCCTCATCGGAGTGCGGAGAGACGATAGTACCACTGGACTGTTGCTCTGCTCGTTCTTTTAACGCTTGTTTATTCTGCAATCCGTGTACTAAGGGCCAACTTTCTATCACATCGAATCACATCTTCCCTCATAAGACACGTTTACCAATACACTGTTCACATCTCCAGCTCTCCTCAACTTTACCAACTCAACAAGGCCGGCGTGTTTAGTTCGTAGAAGTACTTTTTACTTCCTATTCATCCCCCTCACAGAACACGCATCCCCAAAAATTCCTTTTTTACCTTTCCTATTCATCTCCCTCACATAACACGCATTCAAAAAAAAGTACTTTTTTCCACCCTCAACTAAACACGGCCTAAGTCCTGAAAAAGCGGCAAGAACATTACCGGCCACTACCGCCTGGCAAATGTGTCCGATCACTGATCACCATTTCACACTGAGGCCTTGTTTAGATCGCCAACTTTCGCCAATTTATTTTGCCAACTTGTCACATCGAATGTTTGGACACTAATTAGGAGTATTAAACATAGGTATAAAAATAAACTAATTACATAGATGGACTCCACATCGTGAGACGATTCTATTAAGCCTAATTAATTCGTCATTAGACACTGTCGTGCTACAGTAACCCGTCATTAAAAATGCACTAATGACGGCACATATTAGGCTTAATAGATTCGTCTTACGATGTAGAGTCCATCTGTGTAATTAGTTTTATAATTAGTCTATATTTAGTACTCCTAATTAGTGTCAAAAGGATGGATGTGACATTTCGCCAACTTTCACCAACTCATCTAAACAGGGCCTGAATCAGCACAATAGTTACAGCTAGTACTGCACTTGAGTGCTGATCCTGTGTCTGCATCGTCTGTATGCATGCAAGCATGCTCGAAAGGGGTGCTGCTGGTAATGGCCATGTTTAGTTCAAGTTCTTTTGAACTCTGCTATTTATCTCTCTCAAAAAACATGTTTTCTGAAAAAGTTTTCTTTTAACTCCTTTCAACTTTCTATTCATCTCTTTCACAAAACAGTAAAAAGTTATTTTCCTTTCCTCCCAACTAAACCTCCCAACTAAACAGTAAACACACCCAATATCTTGGAGGGTATTACAGGTAATTTTCAGGAAGTTACTGTAATGTAACAGTAACATCGAAGAAGCTGTGCAGCCGTTAACTGCTGCACGACCATTCTGCGCCGGGAAGACGTTGCTGGCGGACTCCCGAGGCCCGGGGTCACGGTGTGCTGACGCGCTGCATAATTTACTCCCAAAACGACACCTCCGTATCTGAGCGCTCCTGTGCCCCCCGGCTGTGGACTGCACACCATCGCCCCCCCTCCCACTTGGACCAATTGGTAGCGAAGTGTACTTGCAATCCCTCTCAGCTCTCAGGCAGGTTCATTCATCTACGATAACGATACGATCAAGCACTCGGCAAAGCACTCTACAACGACCTCCACAGCTCTACTACTCTACAGTCCTCTACCGCCACCGCCAAGCATCCCAACCCACTGTTCATACAGGCTTCCAATATAAGACCATGTTTAGTTCCCAAAAGTACTTTTTACTTCCTATTCATCCCCCTCACAGAACACGTATCTCCAAAAATTTATTTTTCTCCTTTCCTATTCATCCCCCCTCACATAACACGCATCCCAGAAAAAAAAGTATTTTTTCTCCACCACAACTAAACACGGCCTAACCGAAGTAGTAAGCATCAACGTGCTCTTGAGGTGCGACTGCTATGTCCTCTGTCGTCGACGGGTGAAATGCATTTTTTGAGAGGTCTAGCTGTGACCTACGCACATAGATTACCGCAGTTTTTTTGGGGCATTCCTGTCATGCACATTCCCCTGCCCATGCTCCTCAGTCATCCTTAAACTGCAAACTCTGCTTCTCCTCTTACGTCCGATCGTAGCTGAATCCATTTCAGCGCCCAGCGAGGGCGCTGCATCGGTCGATCGGCGCTGAAGATGCCAGGGGACCCACCCTCGCTGCCACGCTACGAACGCTGGCAATTTGCATTGCATGCAGAGCAGGATCATCAGCTCCGGCGCGAGGTGGCTGGTGGTCGTGGTCCTGCCTGCGATCCCGCTCCCTCCCCTACGGGGCGAGTCCTCGCGGCCTAGGCCTTTGCAGGTAACCGGGTGTGAGCCAGCAGAAGGGGCGCGACGGGCAGGACCCCCACCGCCGCGCACTGCCTCGATGCAAAGCCCGCAGAGCGCAACACGGCCGAGCGGGCGCGACGGGCAGGACCCCCACCGCCGCGCACTGCCTCGATGCAAAGCCCGCAGAGCGCAACACGGCCGAGCCTGCCTGCCTGCATACGGCTTCTGAATGGATCATGGATGCCTCTGTGTACAGCAATTCAGCAAAGCCGGCCGTTCCGGAGAGCTCATCCATATCCGACATGTACTGTTGGGGCAAGCGTGCTAGGGATATCCTGTTAGGTTGATCTCTACCCCAATAGGCCCAAAGGCCCATTGGACCCTTGACCTCGCATCCTGATCGGGGATGCCCAGCCCAATAAGGCTGGTGGGCCCCTGTCGTGCAGTGCCATAAATAGGGAGGTGGGGCCAGGACACAGAGAAAGAGGTTCACCGCTACAGTCCATTCCCCACCTCCAAACCCTAGCCCGATCGAAAGGAGGCGCTGTATGCGATGGGAAGCTCCACCGGCGCCGCCACTGCAACCTCGTCTACGGGACTACACCGACCGTCGCTGCCAGTGCGCAGCCTCCATCGACGAACGAGTCATCGATAGCCAAAGGTATGAATCACATAGAAATCGATTTCTACAGTTTACTCCACTTGATCTACTCCTAGCCGATCCACAGAGCTTACAATTGGTATCAGTCGCCAAACTAGCGAGTAGATTTAGCAGGGGAAAGAAATGAAAGATTCGGTCTCGGATCGAACGAACAAAGGAAGAACCAGAAACATTTCGATCTTGAAATCATAGGTTTCTGTCTCGAAATCCAAGAGAAGAAAGACAGACCCGACTTCGATTCGAATCGGGGGAAAAGAACGAATTTCGATTCGAATCGAATCGGAAGAGAACAGAACAAAAGAATGAACATACAATCGATTCGGTCTCGGACCGATCCGAACAAACAACCGAATCGGTTTCCCTAAACTTCGGTCACGGATCGATGGATCGAAGAAATAAAAGAAAGGCAAACCCTACAGGCGCGCCACGCCGCGAGGGCACCCCGGCGAAGCTCCTCGGCGGAGCCGCGCGCGAGACGGTCGCACGCGGCGCCGACGAGGAGGCCCGCAAGGGCGCAACAGAGATCCGCGGTGGTTCGGTGGCTTGGCCACACCGATGCGTGCGTCGAACCGGGGGGAAAGAAGAGGCCCGCAGGGGCGCAAGAGAAGCGGCATGACCACGCCGTTCGCCATTCCGCGCGTTCGACCTTGAATCGGAAAGAAAACTCATTTCGATTCGAATGATAACATAGAACAAGAAGGATCTACCAAGATCCCTCACCACCGGTAACGAATCAAAGACACAGAACAAGAACCCTAACTATAATGATAAGATCCAAAGGAACCGACCAAAGGATCTACCTAGATCCCTCACCACCGGTAACACCACAGCCGTCGACGCTTGGACGTCGCACGGAAGACCGAGCCTTGTTGCTGCTCGACGCCGCATCACCGGAGTCGAGGACTGGGCTCAAGGCACCACCGCGAAACCACTCGACGGCGGCGCGCTCTCTCTCGCGGAGAACGCGCACACCGGCGAGGGGACCCACGACGGCGCCGATTGGCCGTCGCCACTCCGTCTTCCCAGGCGGCGTGCGCAAGACTGGGGAGAGAAAAGAAAGGATCTTGCTGGCGGCCATGGAGGTTGTGGCAAGAACGGTCGGCGCGCTTGCAGAGAGCTCGCCGACGGCGCTGAGCACCGGCTGCGGCCGAGAGGAGAAAGAGAAGGGAAAAGAATCTAGGGTTAGGGTTTCAAGGGATGAACCGAGTTTTATTCCACGCGAAAAGAAAGGACAGCCGTCGGATCGCGACCAACGGCTCAGATCAACACGCGGGTTTAAGGGCGAGCCACGCATGGGCCGGGATGGCGGCCCGCAAGTCGTTTTACGGGCTCCAAGCCCAGGCGAGCCGAGCAGGCCGCGCAGATCTGGAGTGACGTGGGCCGCGCCGAGCGTTGGAGCCTAGCGGGCCGAGCCAGCGATGTGCCGCACGTGCAGAACGAGTCGAGCCGGCCTGAGTGGGCTTTGAGCTGCCTTGCCGGTTGAGCCGCATGAACAGTAAAGTTTAAGAATTAAGTTTTTTTTTCAGAAGCAATTATTTGATGATTTTTTCATAGAATTTGATCTGTAATTTAATTTGGACGATTGGTGGATTGATTAGAGAAGTAAAAGATTACAGATAATATTGCTTCAGAATAGTTTTTTTATTTTTCGCTGCACAGTAAAGATATTAATTAGAGGAGAATAAACATATTTGTTTAAAGAAATTATGGTATTGTTATTTTCTGGCCAAAGCTGATAATAATAATATTATAATTAAAGATATTTGTTTAAAGAAATTATGGTATTGTTATTTTCTGGCCAAAGCTGATAATAATAATATTATAATTAAAGATATTTGCTTAAAGAAAATTATGGTATTTTTTTTTCTGGCCAAAGCTGATAATAATAATATTATAATTAAAGACATTTATTTAAAGAAATTATGATACTGTTATTTTCTGGCCAAAGCTGATAGTAACAATATTATAATTATGTGAGTTTTATGTTTAAAGGTTTAAATCTCTGATAAAGTTTGCATCAAAGTGATCAATTTTTCATGGAACAGATAAAGATCAAGAAACTCTCTTGAACCAGAGGAAAATTTTGCATCAAAGTGATCAGTTTTCCAGAGATCAGATAAAAATCAAGAAATACTCTTGAATTAGAGAAATGTATATTTCATGTTTTCCGCTGCAATAAAGATGATTACCTTCCTACTGAATTCGAACCAAAGGGAGTTTTTAGTATGATGTGTATTGTTTTAACAGATAATTAAGATTTCATACATTATTTCCATTTCTGCCCAAAGGTGATGTGGAGTTAATGTAGAAGTATGATGTTCTAATGATTCAACAGATAATTGAGTCTTCATATATGATATGGAATTAATGAAGAAATAGATGTTTTATTGTTCTAAACAATAAATTGAGATTTTGGTCATACGTTATTTCCATTTCTGCCCAAAGGTGATGTGAAAATAATGTAAAAGGTTGATGTTTTGTTCTATTTTCTGCCCAAAGGTGATATAGAAAGAAACAAAGTTTTAGAGAGTTTAATAGATTACTATTGAATATTTTCTCAGACAAAAGTTTTTTTTTTCATGTTTTTTCATTCATGAAAGAAAAGATACGAGATAAATGATTGGGTACTGGGGACCCGAAAGATGACAAAGAATGAAGGTAATAGCATGAGGGAGTATATTCTCTCTACAGAATGACTTCAAAAGAAAGGAATTCTTGGATATCAATCCAAGAAAGATATATCATTGAGAGTGTTGTTTGAGAAATGTTTATTTTTATTACATGCACTCTTTATGAAGAAGATTTGACTAAATTCAGATACATGTTTAATTTGACCAAAGTCAGATTAAGCATGTGTTTGTTACAGAATATTCGGAATTATTTCTGAATTTGATATAGAACACGAGCCAATACTGGTATTCTGGGAAAATCCCTGCATGACAGGGTAAAGTATAAGAAAGCAGTTATCCTGCATGACAGGACATATATATAATGACTCAATGTGATTTTATTGGATCATACTCTCAGACAAAAGTATGGAGTAGCTTTTATGCTATCCTAGTATCGACCATGCACTTTCACGTGCCATAGTCATTAAGGACTCAATGAGTCTCAAAAGAATTAAAAGATTACAGACGAACCTCAAGAGAAGAATGATATGCAAGTGTGACTTGCGAAAGAATTATTGATAAAGAACTCTTTTGTGAATGGAGGAAAGTGTACTCCCAAATAAATCAGATATAACATTGTTTGCATGATATGCTCATGTGAATAAGTTGCAGAAGTTATGAATGGTTTCGAAATTGTGGTAGAAGAATTCACACCACATTTCGAGGGGGAGAAATGAAAAACAATTAAGAAAGATATTTCCTCATACGATAAATGTGATGCATAGTATGCATCTAAAGTGATCTATAGATGATCGTTCAGGGGAGTACGACGGTCATATTGATGATACCCCTAAAGTAAAGAAATAGATGTATTCCTGGATCTTTCACTATTCTGGAATACTAAGATTCTAAGATGGTGCTTAAAGTGCCATAGATAAAAGAAAGTTTCAACAGAGTAAACTCAAATAATAAAGTTTAAAGATGCCCTATATATTTGAAAGATGAAGAGATATGGGGGAGCATGGTATGAATATACCTAAGGCTCGACTAGATTGTATCCGAGGGAGCATGTTGTTCAGCTCTATAAGAAGATTAATAAGTAAATTATATATTGCCTCTTGGCAATGGAAGATAGTAGAATCAATTACCTTTTGGTAATAAAGAGTAAACAACAACCCCATGTGAAAGAAGTGCCAACAGTTGAGGCCTCTGGTGGTCTCTAAGAATAAGAAAATAAGATTTAAATGGCAAAAGAATTGATGATGAGTCTCGGAGATATTTGAGACTCAAAGTAATTCTCAATGGAGCCAAAACAGTAGACTATAAAGGGTCTACAAGACGAAATGTGACTCCAAAGAGAATATGTCAAGACAAAGCGCAACATAAATCGGAAGATTTGTGCGAAAAGAATGAATAGATAGTGGCACACAATTATCTGAGTTACATCGGATGAAAGAAAAAGGTAGCATTCACAAAGAGAATTTGTATGAAAACTGAAACATGGCACACCTTATGGTTTTGCTGTGGAACTAAAAGAATATAAGACATGCTGCCTGAAGAGATCTGTTATGGACTAGAGCCAAGGCTCTAGATAGTACTCTAAAGAATTAGTTTTTTGGGTTAAAGAAAATGAGAGGATAATATATTTGTGCAAAGATATAGAATGGGAAATTCATTTCCCAATCCTGTACATGTGGATGACGTCCTACTTGTTAGTGGTGATTTGGACCTACTACAGGAGGAGAAGAAGTTATTGTCCTCAAAGTTCAAAGAATGTTCTTGGTGAAATGTCTCTGTTTAAAAGGATTGAGATTCACCGAGATAGAATAGAAGGGGGTATAGAGAATGTTGTATAGGCATGCTAAGAAAGCTCTATAAAGAATGCATGCGAGAAAATAGATACGCCTGTTCTTATGAGTCAAGGGTAACGGATTTGGAACTTTAGTGTTCCAAGAATCGATATGAAATAGATCAAAAGAATATGGTACCATATGCTTTAGCCGTTGAAAGCTCAATGAATGCAAAAGAATATTGTTACCCTGACATAGTTCACGAATCCGGGTTGTTTTGGCAATGTCCAGTCCAGATATAGATCACTGGAATGGAGTAAAAGAACATCGGCCTCATGCTAAGTTGAAAAGATCAAGTGCTCTCAAAAGATTGCGAGTACAAAGACAGAATCTGCGCGCTAAGTTGAAAAAAGATCAAGTACTCTCAATGGTTGGGAGTGCGAAGATAGAATATGCGAAATGTTTAGCGAAATCCACAATTGTCGCTAACTTTCGCGCTTGGAGTTTTTGTGTGGAAAACCTCCAAAGAATGAAACATTTATCATCATTGTGATGAAAGATATGACTTAGCATGATACAAGGCTGAGGGACAGGCAATATGGTTTAAGAAAACCCATGCCCAGAGTTGTTAATGGTTAATAACAGCTATGACCATTCAAAATTATCCGATCCTTTGACAACGAGTCAAGTGTGGCGCCAAACGCATTGACACAGAAGTGCGTGTTGTAAAGGAGAGAGTCCGGAATCGTATTGAAATGCATTGTGCATAAAAGTAACAGACAAATGTTAGTGGATCCGCTCATTAAAGGCTTACCGCCCAGAGTCGACATGGGTTTCATGGTATAGTCTATGACTTCCGGACAACAAGAAGGCCCGAAAGAAATAGAATTTGTTTCAAAACAGAGAGGTGTATTGTAGCTGTTGATTCTATCGGCAATTAGTCCGTGACGATGAGACATGCTCTATGCATTAATCTGTGATTGAACGAGTACATTGAAAAGAATTGCTTCGAAGCATAAGGTTAAAAGTATAAGATGAGATCAAGGGGGAGATTGTTAGGTTGATCTCTACCCCAATAGGCCCAATGGCCCATTGGACCCTTGACCTCGCATCCTGATCGGGGATGCCCAACCCAATAAGGCTGGTGGGCCCCTGTCGTGCAGTGCCATAAATAGGGAGGTGGGGCCAGGACACAGAGAAAGAGGTTCACCGCTACAGTCCATTCCCCACCTCCAAACCCTAGCCCGATCGAAAGGAGGCGCTGTATGCGATGGGAAGCTCCACCGGCGCCGCCACTGCAACCTCGTCTACCGGACTACACCGACCGTCGCTGCCAGTGCGCAGCCTCCATCGACGAACGAGTCATCGATAGCCAAAGGTATGAATCACATAGAAATCGATTTCTACAGTTTACTCCACTTGATCTACTCCTAGCCGATCCACAGAGCTTACATATCCTTCTCTCTCTTCTTTTGGAATGATACTAAACACTGGTTTTGATCATCACTAGTACCCGACATGGTTTAAATCCGTCCAGCAAGCACTCCAGCTTCAGTTCAGAAAAGAAAATTTATGCTGAAAATCAGTATTACGCCTCACTTAGCTCTACACACAACTCATCAGCCCAAAACGAGTGCGGAATTGACACGAGGACAAGGTTCCCCTGTTTCTAAAAGAGAAAAAAAGGAAAGAAAATCGTTACTTTTTTTATACAAAGAAGAAAATCTTTACTGTACGAAGGACTATAGCTATAGTCGGCCAAATGGGCCAGCACGGGCGCGGCCTAAAAAATACGGCCTAGCACGCTTCGGGAACGACACCCAGTCTGAATCCAGCTATTTACCAGGCCTAGAAACCACAGTAGGCCTATGGTGTGAACCATGGTCTGTGCTCTTTGTTGAAACTGGGCCGTTAATCCTTGCTGGCAAGCAAAAACAGCTAGTCATCACCTGGCGATCGTTAGCCTTGAGACAATGAATATGGAGACATGCAATGACGAATTAGACGAGTGTTTCAAAATATCTGCTGCTGCTTTGCATATTTTCTTTAATCGTCATCTATATCTTTGTACTAAACTCTTCAGAATCCTTGTGTTTGGATTGTAGAAAAAACAGTATAGCTTTAGAAAAACACTGTAGCTAAGTCCTAAGAAGCGTGTTTTCTGAGAGAGAGGAATAGTTGAATAATGAAAAGTTGAAATGGTGATTAGTTTGAAATCTGAACATTTGCCTCAATACAAGTACTACGTCTGCAGACTATTCTCGCTGGAGCGGCAAGGCAGGAGTGATCTGCCAGTCCACTCTTGCATTGACTTGAAATGCTGTGGCAGACGATTACTCTGCAGGGTCATTCACAAGGCGTGTTGCCAGATGAGCTGTGGAACTGTACAGCCATGGACATGCAAGAACCATCGGTGGACTGTACAGCCATGAACATGCAGGAATGCAAGGCGGCTAAGCTAACAAGTCTGTGAATAATTAGGTGCAGCTTATAAAAGCACTACATACATTGTATGTGCAGATTGAAATATCGACATTACATTTCAGAACTAACTCTACACATTGAACTTCAGAAAACAATAATTTTCAGCATAGCTTTACAACAGACCCAGCCTGAGTTCAGACTGTTCTCTCATTTTTTTTTGGTATTAGGTACAACCCACTGTAGATTGCTGCACAAGCAATGATGACTTCTTTGATCAAGTATGTCAAGAAAAATGCAAGGCAAACCTAGGCTAGCATTCCTAAATCCTAATTAGCAATAGAATACTGCATGTACCCTAGCACTCTGTGAAACTGTCAAGATTAATGAACATAATCTTGTTTCCATTGTAGCACTCTTAGGAGGCTTCAAGGACACTGAACCTCCTCTTCATGTTTCTTGAAGTATCCTAAATGCATGTTTTTTTTTTTCCATTGCATCACACTCTTAGCGAAAAAACACCAAGAGTACTGCATATACAACTTGTGTCGACATCTGGTGTGCATCACATTCATGCTTTTGATAGCGGAATGTCATATGATGTGCGGAAACGAACACCGTTTCCTATGTTCCTTGATACCGGGCAAAGCCAGCAGAACATATTGGGACCTAGCACCTGTATATGAAAGATAGCAAATGTTGGAAGGTGTGATCAATAATTGTTCCCCTCCTGTATTTAAGCAATGAATCAACTATTTCAAGAGATTGCATCTGTTTCAAGAGATTGCATCTGCAACTCAAGGTTATGAAAATTCCAATAAATAAATGGTGAACGTGACAAATTACATACACAATGTCGACAGTAAGGCTACGTACAAGAAATTATCTCGAAAATGACCTGACTATAGTTAGTCCTTTAAATAAACAGATAGAAAACCGCCTAGGCCATGGGACCAGAGAAATTATCTTGAAAATGACCTGACTATGTCCTTTAAATAAACAGATAGAAAACCGCCTAGGCCATGGGACCAGAGAAGAAAACACTAATGGCAACTCTTTCTAGCATCTTCAATCTAGGAAAGGATACTTTTTATCAATATAATTACTCAGACTTGAATATTTAGCTGTTCACGGACGAATGTGTCTTTTATGATCTTTTTGGGGAAAAGTTCTAAAAAAGAAGTATGGAAAATAGTTCTCACCGAAATAAGGTTCTCATAGACTCCAAGGTTATAAGGATGATGATAGATGTTTCCAGCCTTTTCGGCCAACCACATAGCTCTAACTCCTTCATGGTACTGCAAATCATCAACATAATTACGTTACACAACATCTACAGATGCTGATATTTGCAAAGACGATAATCCTGTTTTACAGACCTCAATAGTAGTTTTATTGTGCAAGATGAGGTAAACATGCCAAACCAATAGGACCATCAGTGCCAAAGCTAAAGGACACAGAAGAACCCCGCAAACAATCTGTAAAATATTTGAACTTGTATTACTTAGTCAAACATAACTTCAGACGAGAATTTCAGTTCGTGTTTGATTTGCTGGAAGTTGAAATATTTTTCCTGGGGTACTTACAATAGATGTTCTAGGAGAATCACTGCCTGGTTGTTCATCTTTAGGCAAATGAATGGCACCCCCTATAATAAGAACCTGATGTAAACAAGAATAACTTATGCACAATCTTTGAGAAGCCTTGGTTGCTCAAGAAATAAAGGATAACACATACCATAGAATATAAGCATGCAACCACAGCATACAGAACAAAGATTAGAAAGATCTTGTAGTTCTCATGCCCAACACAGTTATTAATCCATATACAGTGGTGGTCCTGCACGGGAACTAGGTTGTTAAATTGTGGTAAAAGAATAGATAACAGAAAAAGGACATGGAGTTGCACATAGTACAAGCCATAGTTGGTACCATTTTCAGAACACATCTTTTGCAGACACGGCAATGGTGCGCTCGAGGAGGTTTATAATGGGCACATTTCTGGCAGTATCTCAAATCACCACCCTGCAATGATAGTTACATCAAATTTTTAATCAGCATTTAAAAGGGGATATAGCAGATAAAGAAAGGTTTGTCCAGTGTAAATTAGCACCCCTGTATGGCAATGAAGATAATCTAGCACTACAATTCAGTCACAAAGATTATTTGCTTTTCACACTTTTGTCAAAACAAAAACCTCAGGAAATGTATTTGAATATGAAAAGAATGCCATTTTGGTTTTTCTTTTGTGCTCCAGATTTATTGCTGTGACAAGAAGATGATGCAAATGTGATACAGTGCCAAAAGCGATGTTTAATCAATTCAAGGGCAATCGCATAAACAAATTCCTGCATCAGACTATGCCGTAACCAATTAAAGCCAAGCAGCAATAAATTTATGAACACTGAAACCACATAGAAAGCAAAAAAAAAAAGGCAAGCAATTCATTGTGTTATCTTTCATGAACACTCAACTAAAAATATGACAGCCATCATTCAGCAATCTAGATCTTGTCCAGGCCTAATAGGCAATACTGATACCAACTCCTTTAAGTCCCAGAAACAATTAGAGCATAAAGATTTGATCCATAATTTGCCCTTTTCCTTTTGAAGCTTTACCGATCACTGATGGCTATACTTTTTTTCAAAGCAATAGCAACCTTGTAAAAAAATCGATAGCAAAATATGTCATTTCTTCAATTCTTCTTATAAAATATATGGCGGTAGGAATAATGCATCACTTATGTCATTGCAAATCTTCCAATGCTCCCTGAGCACCCCCTCTGCCTAAAGGACGGTACTGAATCACTACAGTTTGTGCTTAGATCTAGATCCTAACTCCAAAGCTATGTAAATGGTCAATGAAAGACTCCCACTCGGAGTCGGAGCGGTATGCTAGCACTTCATTTGCTAAAATCGAGTACTGATGATCCATGGACAGTGCAAGGATTTAAAGCAAAGATCCCGATACCAAGGAGCTTGAATAGGTGAAGGGTCATTCCCGTCAAGAATTAAAACCTCACGCGTGGACCTACCAGCTCACCAGATCTGTTAGAAATCTAAACCGAAGATCTAAACTTTGATACCGAAGTGTCTGACTCACCCAGAAACAGGAAGTCCCATTCATTCCACTGCACAGATCCAAACTTCACAGCACGCAGCCGCGGCGCCCGCGAGATCTAGAGCGGCCCATAGTACCAACTACCAGCAGAGGAGGGAGACAGCTGCCGTAAGTACCTTTCGCTTGATCTCGTGGATGGGGCTCCCGGCATCCTCGACGTCGGGCACAAAGGACGCCGGCACGCTGCCCGGTTCGCGCAGCACGGCGACGGCGTAGGTGGCGACGCAGGCGGCGGCGAGCGCGGTGAAGGCCGCGGCGTTGGCGACTCCGGCCGCCGTGGTGAGTCCCAGCCACGCGGGGATCGCGAGGAACACCGTGGTGTAGTAGACGTACCCGATTGCGGCGAGCACGGAGAGTATCGGCACCGTCACGTACCCCGGCCGCCCCATCCGAGCCGCCGCCGCCGAGGCCGCCTAGCGCTCCTCCTCCTCCGCCCGGCCGCGAGGGCAGGGCATTCCGAGGAAAGGAAGCCCTCCGCGAGGCGTCGCCGGAAGCGATCGGCCGGAGGCGGAAGCGAGCGAATTGGCTTGCTTCGCAGTTCGCTCGCTTTGCTGCCGCGCTGGTGTTTGACGTGGGGAGAAAAAGCGCGGGGGGTGGTGATCGTCGTTGAGCGACGGGTTGAGTGAGTTGGAGTTGGTGGCGCGTGGACGTCCGGCCCGGTAGCGTAGCGTGTGCCGTGCCCGTGCGGCGCCGATGCGGTTGTGGCAGACTGGCAGGGACGTCTGAACTTGCTTGGACGCGACGGCCGCGCGGCCTTGGAGGCTGCTGGATGGGAGAGGTTTTTGAGCTGATTCGGATTAAAGTTTAGGCTGTGTTTAGATAATGCGAGGAAGAAATACTTTTTTTTAATGTGTGTTATGTGAGGGAGATGAATAGTAAAGGTGAATAGAGAATTTATAGAGATATGTGTTCTACGAGGGGTTGAATAAGGAGTAAAAGGTACTTTTAAAAACTAAACATGGCCCAGTAAACAAAACGCGCATAGTCCACTGCTGTCAGCGGGGTTACAAGCACGAATGGTCTCGGAGACAACGTAATCCTCCAGCTTTTAGTAAAAGAATCGCCATTTCTGGTGGCGAACAGCACATGGTTACGATTGATCCTCCCTAACTCGTCTTCCACAATAGTTAAAAAAACTCGTGTCCCACCATGAGACGAGATCATTCAATAATACTAGTACTAGCCTTAAAAGGCATGTTAATTCAATATTCCAATGTGGACGCGTGCGTATCTTTTACTAAATTCAATATTTCTGGTTATCGCGGGCATGCAGATTCGAAAAAAAAAAACAAAACAGTGCGGCAGTGACCAGAGTCTTCAGAGTACAGAGCACAAAAGAAGATTTGCTCCGCTGTCTGTCCTGGCAGCGGCAAGACCCCCATCGGCTGAAAAAAAAAAACTTCTTCAGTAAAGTTTTTTCTATTCATTCCACTCATAGAACACGTTTTCCAGTGCACTATTCATCTAGAAAAAATACTTTTTACTTCCAATCTGAACACAGCTAGATGAAGCGGGGAAATTTTTTTCTGGGATGCATGTTATGTGAGGGAGATAAGTAGAAAAGGTGAAAAGAGAATTTTTAGGGATGCTTGTTCTCTGAGGGGGATAAATAGGAAGTAAAAAGTACTTTTGAATCTGGACATGGCCGTGAAAAGGGAATTTTTAGAGATACGTGTTCTGTAAGGAGATAAATAGTAAATAAAAAGTACTTTTAGAATCTGAAATGGCCTAGGTTGAGTGTCAACAGTCAATCATCCGCTTCCAGCTCCACCAAGGGGCGGATCGACCCCAATGAAATTGGTAATTTCTTTGCTTAATTATTACTTCCCTTGCACTTAGACCTGATCATTGGTCGGGTCGGATCGGGTTCGGGTCGGGTCATTGGGTCAAAATTGTTGGCCCATGCCCGACCCGTCACATGGTCGGGTCGGATAGTTTTGGGTTTTAAGTGTAAATTTTCGGGTCGGACCAGGTTGGGTCAGGTTTTTTCGGGTTCTAGATAAAAAAAATGGCTCGTACCCAACCCGTCACATGATTGGGTCGGGTTGGGTCGGGCTTTTTTCCGGTGGGTCGGATCGGGTTTGTCGGGTCGGGCTGCCGATGATCAGGTCTACTTGCGCTCTACCAAAAACGACGATTGATGTTGGTTTGCTATGCATCTCGAGCTTACACTTCCAACTTACAATTATGATTTGTGAGTCTTGGCTTATGCTTCCAAGTTCAACTTACAATTACTCCTGTTGGATCCTTTTGCTCCATAGGACTGCACGTTTCAGTGTTCAAAACAAATAGAGTATTTCTTGAATTTGCATTATGAGATGCTTATCATTTATGTGGTGATGTGTTGTTGTTTTCACATTTAAGAGAGCTTTATCATGTCATAAGCATCACATTAATTAGTATTCCCACATGCTTTGTGTAACACCCCTGGTGTTAATTAACACTAAGACAATGTTTAAGCTAAGCTAACATGATTCAAAAGTCAAATTAAGGAAAATAAGGAAAAATTTCACAAATTGAGTAAAAAACCATTCAAATGAAGCAATAAAGAAAACTTTGAAAACTTCCTAAGAACTTGAAAAAGTGCAAATGTGAAAGTTGGAGAAGAAGTCAAACCAAGAAACTTCCTTGTTCAAACCATAGCCTAAAAATGCTTGGAAGCATCTCAAAATTCAAACCCTAAACTAGGAATTTGAATTTTCCAATTCAAATTCAAAGCTGAAATGGAATCTTAGCCAAATCTCAAGATTTTACCACGGAATATCAAAATCTCCAAAAAGCAAAGTTGTACATCTTCACATTCCTGAACTTTGCCTCTTTGGGCACTTTGGCCAATTTTGCCATTTAGCCCCTCGAATTTCAGAAATTCAGTTCAAAACAGGGATTTACCCCCTTTTGAATTACAGCCAAGTTTTCAACTCTTTCTTCAAATCTCCAGTGCAGGGACGTGTCTCATGAAATTCTAAACAACTTTCATGTCGGAAGATTTTCGAGTCCTGTTCAAAATTTTGGAATTTGAGCCATGCCAATCAGTTGACCTTTGCACCGCTCACGGCGCGCTCACGGGTTGCCAGCGCCGCGCTCGCGCGTGCCCGAGCTCGCCGCCGGCAGCTCCTGCCGCCGTCCGGCCTCGTCTGAGCCGACCAATGGCACCGTTGGATGTCCCCGCCCCCGGTGCACGCCTCTGGCAAGGTCTCATGGCCTAGGGCGCACTGTAGCGCTGACCCCGCGCTCGCCGTCGCGTCGCCGCCGCGGACCGCCGGACATTTCCGTCGCCGCCGTTGCCCATCGGTCGCTCGAGCGACTTTTGCGCCCCGCGTGCTCCTTTTTCCTTCCCCGCGCTGTCTTCTCGCCTCGCCCACGCGCGCCTGCCGCACTGCGCTCGCCTGCGCGCGCGTTGACGCCGGGAAAGGGCGCCAACGGCCGCGGCAGAGCCGCTGTCTCCGCGACAGCTCACTGAGCTGTCCCAACCCTCTTCCCGTGCTTCCCGAGCACCCTTCCACTTCCCTCTCACTCTTACTTAAGCTCCCAACAGTTCCCCTCTCTTCCACGCCGGAAAAACACTCGCCGGAGCTCGCAGAGGCGCCGCCGAGCTCGCTCTCGTGCACAGCTCTCCCCGTTGCTCCTCCGGCCAAACCGAGGCTCTCACGAGCTTCCCCATTCTCCACTGCCACTCACCGAGCCTTTCCCGACCCGTTTCCACCACCGCAGCCGCCGGCGTAGCTCGCCGGAGTTGACCGAGCCTTCCGCCGCCGCCCGCGCACGTGCACAGCTCGCTCCACTCCTCCTCCGATCGAACCGAGGGCACCAATAGCTTCCTCGTGCCACGCTGGTGCTCACCGACCACTTCCCCGACCCTCTCCGACCTCGACGCCGCCGGTCACCGCTCGCCGGAGCAAGCCGAGCCGCCACCGCCGTCGTTGACCTCGATTCCGGCCATCCCCGACCTCGAGACCTAGCTCAAACGAACCACGGTGAGCCCCTCTCCATTTTCCCCCACTTCCCCGGCCCGGAGTCGCCGCCGTTTGGCCGGCGTAACCACGCCGGCGAGCCCAGGGGCCTCGGTGTGTCTTCAACCTCTTTCCAGGGGGCCGAGCGCAAAATGTAGGGACTTGTTCGTAAGAGATTCAAAAGTTCTAGGGTTCCTCGCGTAAAATAGATTCTATATTTTAGGTTTAATTCGCTGAGATCTTCAAAAATTCGTAGAAAATAGTAGAAGAATCAGAAAAATGTCAAACCAATTTTGTAGTGACCAGTGAATCTAGAAGGCCAACTTCTTCCTTTGCACCTCACTCAGTTGAGCTGTAGATTTTGAATTATAAATTCATTTCAGTTTGAGCACTTTTCATCATAGTTCAAAATCTATACATGCACTGGAGCTGAGCTTTGGATATGTTGTTAGGATGATTATCATTAGCCTAATGCGCAAAGGGTGCACAAAAATTCCCAGTGGATTTAGGGTTATGATTTTCCAAACATATACCCTGCTGTTTTGGCAAATAAATCACAGAAAATAAATTACTCAGTGAAAAATCACCTCCTTCACACAGATACTTAATCAAGACATTAGAAACCTTAGAAAAATGAAAATGGTAATTTTTGGACACTGGAAAATGGCTAAATAATTTTTGGTAGTTTAAACATGGTGAAATTCCACAAAAATAACCATAAATCAATATCACATTAAAACTTGCAGAGAGTTCACTCTTGGCACCCTAAGTCACTGTGCCAGGTGGCATGAACAAAAACCATGTAATTATTTTTGTAGGATTTTAGTTTTTTTTAGGCAAAAAGATAAGAACATTTTTAATAAATTATAGAAAAACCAACTTGAGCCAAATTTTGGGCTAAGATCCTGCCTTGGCATGAGCAAGCCTCTGGTCAAGTGACACCTAAAAATAATATTCCTAAGTTCACCTTTTGAATAATGGAAAAAGAACTTAAAAGGTGGAAAAGAGAAGAAAAAAAAAGAAAAGAAAAGAGGAGAAAAAGAAAAGAAAAGAGAAGAAAAAGAAAAGAAAAGAGAAAAACCTAAAACTCTAAAATAAAAGTAAAGGTTCAAAATGAAAAGGATATATTCACTTATAATTAATGTTTATCCTTTCCAATTCATCAACCAAGATTTAAATAAACCCTAACTATTTAAATCTCGATATTTAAACATTCATGCATCTCGTGTAGATTCGGGTCTCGCCGACGGAGTCTACGAGCTAGTCCCCGCTGCCGAGGAGATCGCCCAGGAGTCCGAGGTGAACGTGGTGCACGTGGATCCGAGCCCCGAGCAGGAGTACCGCTTCGAGCCGGAAGGCAAGCCCCGGAGCATAACCTAACTTTACTTACGCAATTTACTTGATTATATGTTTGTGCATTTAAGTTTCAAGGAGTTGAATGAAACCCTAGATTGCATGATCATAGGTTCCTTTGATTGAACACTAGTATGTTAGGTTCGATAGTCGCTATGCTTAAGACCGATAGAAGTCGAGTGTTTTCCGACACTCGCGAGATATAGGAGTTGTGTGTCTACTCATACCAGAAACACTAGAGATGATGGACGGATGATTGTAGATACCCGTCTATCGATGGTTTAATTGGAAACATGTGGTACTTTTGTGTCAAGCTTTTGAACGTACCACATATATGCACGGACTATGGGACCGGTAAGTCCCGGTATCCGATTGATGCGAGCAGGTCCGACAGCTCTCTGTCTTGGAAACGTTATCCTATGGGCACATGAGGGTAGTTGCGTGAGTCCCAGTAGTGGTAAACCTTTACCCTGAGGCATTGGGACTCGGGAGCCACTCGCAGAGAGAGGAGAAAGGATTGGGGTGTGTTGGCATTTCCAACCATTCCGTATGTGTGGGTTTTCCCTGGCCAGGTAGTAAATTCGGTTCGAACTGTCCGCTTCTCGCGGTTAATGAGACTGCTTGACCGATGTATGACATATTATGAAGTGAAACTTGGAAGGATGAAATCTTTGTATGGAATAATTGTATTGCAAAACTTGAGTGTTTAGCTAGGTTCACCTAGAATGGATAGGCTAAAGAAATTAAAAATCAAAATGGAGAAGTTAGAAAACAGCTTAGTCGCTTTTGGCAAAAGAACCCCACTAGCCAAACAGCCTCTCATCTTAGGAGTCGGTGATGTAGTGATCACCAGTCGGTTAAGTCTTGTTGAGTATAACTAGTATACTCAGCCTTGCTTGTGGCTTAATTTTCAGGACCGTCCCCTCAGGAGGTAGCTGCCTCTATGGCTTGGGCCTCCCAGCTTCCTCCTGGTTACAGCATCGAGTGGGAGCCGACCTCTCCCGAGGATCGTGAGGAGTAGCGTCACGGCTGACTTCATCGTGACGATACTATGGATCATCGCTAGTATCTCGTTTACTTTCCGCTGCATGAACTCAAACTATATACTTATCATTTCAATTTGGTTGTAATAACTCTAAGACTTGTTGTAATTTGAATTGTGGAATGATGTGATCTTTGGAACTCACCTTCGAGTGAGTGTATGGACGGACGATCTTCAGTAGCCGTTGGTCGAGCTTGACTCGACGGTCGAATCCGCACTTGGGAACATTTTCGTGTATTAGCACCAATGGAAGGTGAAATATACTTAAGTGGGCCCATTTGTCGGGTGAGATCGCTACACTTTGCACCTCCTACAGAAGGTATATAAGAGCATCTCCAAGGGTGTCCAATAGAACATCCCAATACTTAGTTTTGGATAAAAGATTGAAAAACAGTGCCCCAACAATTATCTAAATTAGTTCATAAATTTTTAACATGTCCAATAGTAACTCCATCTGAAGACAAATTTGTCCCCGACTCCTAAGCTCCCAATACTAGAGACTATTTTTTTGGAAACTTTTGGGTGGAAGGGTGTTTTTTCCTCCCAATAATTTGATACAAAGTACTAAAATTATATTTTTACCACTTTATTGTTTAGGTACTCTTGGAGATGCTCTAAAGAGGTCTTGCAAATATGTACAACTTGGCATGAATAGCTGGAATCAAAACTAAACATATTTAAGAAGACCTTTCTTATATTTGCTAGATTTAAGTTGTCTACTCAACCTGTTGTATACAGTTGTGATGTCATCCGTCACAAAAATAAGCTGAGACGTATACTTTATCCAAAGTAGCAAGTAACATAATTATTGTCCCAAAATATTAATATATTAAAACACATTATTATTATCACTGGTATCTAGTTCACTAAAAATTCATTTTTATTCAACTATGATAAACATATGTTTTTGTCTTGCCAGAGTGCACTTTTAGCCGACACAATCAAATAAACATGTGTTTTAGCCTTCGATCACTTAAGATGGTAACAGCTTCTCTATCAATTAAATGTTGATGTAGTAGTATACTTTGTTGTTTAGAAAAATATTACAATTAAATTATTAATACATATTTCTTGTAATGTTGGGGGAGAATGTATTACTTTCTGATTTAGAATTAGAACATTCTATGTGGATAATTTATACAAAAATTTGGGGCTAAATTTCTCTTTTATTTATAATGAAGAGGCAATTTAGGATATCATACATGCGAGTAATTTAGAAGAATATTAGACAATTACTTGGTACCAACTTTTTGAACTAAACAAGCCCTAAATTATTTTTTTACTACAGATCATTAGATTATAAATACATGATAATATGGTTATTTAGGCCATCTTTAAATGTAAGCGATGATTAGCCGGTGGTGTCATTTGTGTCTCCTGTAATATAATGTTTGTAGCAACAAAACTATGGTAATATGAAACCAATTTTAAATATGAGTACAATAATATGAGTGCTCACAAGACAATTTTTAATTACAAAATTAATCATAAGTCCTTTCAAAATTTGTATCCTAAATTACGTGCACGCTTTATATATTTTTGACAGAGATAGTAGTATCTACCAGGTATATTTCTAGACCGTGGGTGATGTTCTAACAAATTGTTTGACCAGATTTATGTCATTTTAAGCCAATTTAATAGCACATGTATAGCACTTTATTTGACCTGGTTATACTTGATCTTACACAAAGGGTACTTTCCCCGTAAGATTGCATAGTTGGGCATGTCAAACATGCCCTGTTTGCTGTCATTCGACCTGGCTTGTTACGCTCGATGCACCTTTGTCGATTTTCAATAGAAAGGCAAGAGGCAGAAGGGAGAAATCATGGTGCGCCTCTCTAGGTCATAAACAAAATCGCACAGGAGAACCTTCCTTGATTCCTTCCGGGACGTGTCGGTCGCCTTCTTTTTTTTGTCACCTTGTCGGCAACGTGGTATGACACGCGTCCTCCTGATTCCTGAACATTCTTCTCTGCCGTGCCGTTGTTCTGTCTACACGGACCGAAGGAGTAACAAAACGCTCGTGCACAAACAGCACAAGGAGAGGCGGCATCGTCACGTGCTCAATCTGGTGATATACGAACCACATGCCAAAGCAGATGCATCGAGTAACTTATGGAAATTGTCGGGTTACCGGTGACGCCACACCGTGCTAAATTCAGCAAAATCATCGCCATTCTGCAAATTATTTATTCAGAACTAACCAAATATGCAAAGAAAGAGACGCTTCACACGCTACATCGCTTAATGTACATGCTGTGCATATCGATTTTTACATAGTTAACACATGCCCCTACAAGCTTAGTCAAAGAGTGAACACATCAGTACTTAGTTTCCAGTTTACACTACAAACTGTACATGCCACAGCAAACACACATCACTACATCAGGATAAGCAGGTCCCAAACTGAAACGTTTGGCTGCTATAAGGTTATACTACAATACAATGCAGCGGTTCCTCTAGGGGTGGAGGAACCAACCCCCGGCCAAGAGCGGTTACTGCTCGCC
Organism: Digitaria exilis; assembly: GCA_015342445.1. Taxonomy (NCBI): domain Eukaryota; kingdom Viridiplantae; phylum Streptophyta; class Magnoliopsida; order Poales; family Poaceae; genus Digitaria; species Digitaria exilis. The sequence goes on from JACEFO010001719.1 coordinate 2,153,739, forward strand.
GAGCCGCGTCACTCACTCACTCACAGCATCAGGCCGAGCCGCTCGCTGGCGACGTCGCACTTGACGGGCGCGAGCCCGACGCGGCCGCGTTCGAGGTCGTACTCCACCCACAGGTTCATCTGGTGGTGGTGCCCGATCACGTACGCCGTCAGGGGCACCATGTCCGCGTTCCCGAACGTCAGGCACCACACGCCATCTCCTCCTCCGCGCCGCTCGCCGGGGACCTTGTACAGCAGCCTGTCCCCGGCCACCGTCATCTCCGCGCCCTTGAACAGCAGCGACACGGCCGGGAGCCTCGCCGTCGGCGGCGGCCTCCCCGCCGGCACGCGGAAGCATGTGTCGAACGCCTCTTGGAACACGAAGTCCGGATCGTCGAGCGCCGGGAGGAACGGCTTGGTCTGCCTCGAGAACTCGGCTTTCAGGGCCGAGTAGGCGTCCCCGAGCAGGAAGGTGAACTGCGTCCCCGAATCCACCATCGTCTGCCCTGCGCCGGTGTGGTCCGGTGCGAGCACCGACGCCGGTATGGGGAGGGGCTTGCCGCCGACGCGGATGCCGAGGAGCTGGACCGAGTAGGCGACGCGGTCGAAGTAGGGGAGCGGCAGTGTGGGCTGGTACAGGGGCGTGTAGTTGAGGGGAAGGAAGGGGATGTCGCTGTGGCCGAGGAGCAGCACGCCGGCGTCGTCGCGGTCGGAGATGCAGTAGGAGAAGCGGCGCGTGCTGGCCTGCGACACGAAGGAGAGCGTGCCCCTGTTCATGCCCAGGAGACCCGCCGTGGCGACGCCGTCGGGTGACGAGTCGTAGGCTTCGGACATGCACCCGAACGCGGACCGGAGCGGCGGCGCGTCGCCGACGGCGAAGACGTCGGTGGCGAGCGCGCCGTCGGAGGTGGACCCGTCGGCGTAGGTCATGGACACGCGGCACCGGCGGGACGCCGCGTCGCAGGACGGGGGAGACGGGAGGTCGCGCGAGCTGCACTGCGGCGAGCCGCAGGGCACGGCGGCGAAGGTGCGCGAGGCGCTCGGGCGGAACGAGGTGGCGGTGGTGGTGGGGGCGCTCGCGTTGCGTCTCTGGTGGCGGCAGAGGAGCCAGGAGAGCTCGCTGCCGGTGTCGAGCACCATGGTGACGTTCTGCGGCGGCGTACCGACGGCGAGCGAGACGGTGAGGCTGACGTTGTGGTGGAACCGGAGCTTGCTCGGCGGCCGCGGCAGCGCACCCGCCGGAACCTGCCGCGCACGTAGCGGTAACGCACGAGGCTTCGCCGCAGGCCGCGTCGGCGACTCGGCCGCGGCCACCGGCCACGGCCGCGCCGTGGCGAGCAAGAGGAGGAGGAGACAGGAGAGCAGCGGGGGCGGCATGGTGGTGATTGCGACCTGCGACCGGGGAGGCTATGCGCGCATGTGATGTGAGGGTGGCGGTGCGGTCTCGTGTTGGATTCGCGAGTGGGGTTTCCCGGCCGGCTCGCGGGTGGATTTTATTGGGCGGGTGGGGGTGGCGCGCCGCGCGCGAGAGCAAGCGAGACGGGCGAGGGGGGTGCACAGCGCCGTGCACTGGGGGAGTGGTGGTGGTGACGCAGAGATATCTGAAGGGGATGGGGGCGTGGGGAGCAGCCGAGGAGAAACGCGTGACGCGGCGCTGTCGCATGGAAGGGGAAGCCGCGTCTTTTGCCTGTCGTCTTGTGGCGTCGCTACCGGAGAGCGCCAGCTGGGGCTGTAGTGCAGCTCTCTCTAGTCTCTACCACTAGCACTGTGCAATTTTTACTGCTGCATGCGGTATGCACGCCCATGCATTCCACTGCTGGCATCACGCAAAGTTTCTTTTTACCCCTCCAAGCTTTTTACGCCGTAGACGTTCGAACATCACATGAAAGACTATACACGTGCCAAAACAAATTGTGTTCGTAACAAATGTTTGCGTTTTCGGCGCCCTCGGTCGCGAGCATTGGTGTCCATTGATATGGCGTGTTCGTGCGTGCGGACGCGAGGCAAGTGTCCTGATGCCATGGAGGAGAGCTTGACAGGCAATCTACTTATACTGCTGCGTACTGCACTGTACCACGGAGGGAGCTCACCGGCACGACGGGGTGCGTCTCAGATGAGACGAGTCCGTTTAAACCCGACAGGTTCGACACACTAGTGTGCTCTTTCCGCACGGCCGGATCTTTGGGCTGTCTTGCGCCGAAAACAAGCACCTTTTTTTTTTCAAAAGTGCTTGGACTAATGTACACATGTGTACGTCCCATGATTAATTCGCCATAGGTACGTGTTGTCAAGAGCAAAATTGAAGTCATGGCCGGATCTCAAAAGAGCATGGAGAAACATGAAGTTATGAAAACTGCATGCGTCAACCTCTTTTGATCGATCGTTTCACGTCGAGGTAGTAGAAACTGCGACTAGAAAAAAAAAAGGACCATGGAGCAAATGCACAGTAAATTGGAGCGTTAAATCCCTACCCAAGTAAGCGTTCAATCGTCCGTGCCACGACGATCCATCGGAGTTATGCTCTCATCTACCTCCAGGACTCGGCAGGCACACGACCCGACCCCATGGAAGTTACCAGCAGCAGACCATAAGTATGGAGAAGCTACCACGCGTACAGCTCGCATCAAACGGGCGCGGTGACTGCGATGCCTACCTTCCGTTCCAAGCATGGGAGGAAGAGGGATTCAAGCTACGTAGCCAGGGCACCTTTTTTCGCGCCGGGCGCAAGGCATTCATTCCATTCCCCCGTTCGCCACCCGTCGGCGCGACGCGGTTTGCCGCCTCCGGCTCGCCGGACCTTTATGCCATTCCGTCGAACACCTTCCGTTTCGGCGTTTCGCTGCCAGGATGAACGTAAAAGCTTTCGCGCTCGGAACGGAACAGGCGGTGGGGGAAAACGTTACGCGGGCGCCGTCCTAGCCGGTGTAGGTAGGCCGGCCGGGGGACGCTTTCTGTAGCTACAGGAATCATGGCGCTCTCCGCTTTGCTGGTGATCAACTTCGCGGTTTTGAATCCGGGTGATCTACGATCGATTAGGCCAGCTCTTTCTACTCCTGACAGCCTCATTATTTTACGGTAGGTTTGTAGTACGTTTACGTGTGTTTGGCTCGCAGCGCGGGACATAAATTCGAAGGCAGCACCGCTGTACCGCAGCACGTACGCATAGGACTCTGCAGTTCGCAGAGGAGGTACGACGATTTGCTCCGCTGTCTGTCCTGCCCGGGACCGGGACGCTTTGTTTGATGGCTGTAAGCAAAACCGCACGGGGAGCGTGCACGGCGGGCAGCGGGGGTTGCAAAGAACGCATGGCCTCGGAGGACGCGTGTTCCCAGCTTCTAGTACGTAAAGAAATGCAATGTGTTTACTTCCAAAAGATCTTTTCAACTTTCCTATTTATCCCTCTCAGAAAACACGTTTCGTAGAAAAGTTCTTCTTTAATTCCGTTCAACTTTCCTATTCATCCCACTCATAAAACACACTTACCATACAAAGTTCTTTTTCTTCCCCAACAACTAAACACGTTCCAAGTGTCATGGGGAACAACACGTTGGTTTTCGAAAGAAAAGAGAGATGGGGAGCTAGCAACACGCAGGGTTACAAGGCCCGAACACACTCGTGGTCGGGTGTTGTCATCGTCACTCGGACCCCATTTCCCGGTCCCGGGACCGACGTCCACTAGTTTTTATCAGGCAGACATGAACGCTCTATGCTAGCGCTAGAGGAGCCGTCCAGGTCGCAGCACTCGATCCCCTTGACTTGTCGCCCGTGGCCCAAAGCTCCGGCTCCGCGGCGGCTGTTCGGAAAGGAACGCAGCGGCCGCTCCCGGGCACTGGTCGGGATCATCACCTCGAACAGAAACGGCAGCTAAATAGCTAGCTAATCAGCAACTGAGCGTTGAACCGATCGGGCATCGGCTTGTGGGAATCAATCATTCAACGGGCGTAGCTTTGATCCTGGCCCATCTCATCGGCACGGGACGGGCGAACGACGTCACTGGCATGTGTGTGATCCATGCACTGCCCTCCCAGGATTATTCTAGCTATCTTCTGGACGTGGGGTCGGGGGCCCTGGGTAGGTGGAGGCGAGTAGTGCCGCTGCACAGCACGGGCCGGCAGGCACTGATGCGAGCCGATGGTGCGTGGAGCCATGGACCATATTCATCCAATCCACGACTCCTACACGGCTACACTGCCATGGTCCTTGGTTGGCTCCTTGCCCAAGTCGGCCGAATCCACGTCAATGGATGCGGATGGGTGGAAGGACCAAAGGACGGTGCAGGTGCGGCGTTGGATACTTGGATCGATCGTCTTGATCTAGCTAGTTGCACGGTTGGCGGTCGCTCTCCCGAGGCCGGGCGCCATGGCTCAGGCATCTGCCCCAGGGGGTTCCGAGCAATCATGGCGGGCGGGCGCGGCGGTTGCGGCTAGTTGCTGTCGACGCGGTGCACCGCGGCGCGGGTACGCGGCGTCGCCGCCGCGCAACCGGTGCGTTAGGTTGCATGATGGGCTGTGTTTGTTAGTGGCGCTACACAAATACAATTCGCGCTAGATTGTTAGGTCGCGGTGGTGGCATTGTATACGATTGATCCTGCCTAACTCGCGGGACACGATGAGACGAGATCATTCACTAATAGCCTTAAAAATCATGTTAATTCAATATTCCAATGTGGACGCGTGCGTATCTTGGTTATCGTGAGCATACAGATTCGAAAAACAAACAAAACAAAACAGTGTGGCAGTGACCAGAGTCTTCAGGGTACAGAGCAGATTTGCTCCGCTGTCTGTCCTGGCAGCGGCAAGACCCCGATCGCCCCAGTAAACAAAACGCGCATAGTCCACTGCTGTCAGCAGGTTTACAAGCACGAATGGTCTCGGAGACAACGTAATCATCTGCTCTTAGTAAAATAATAGCCATTTTGGTGGCGAACAGCACATGGTTACATGAGCAGAACCCATGCGTACCATCCATGGCCACTGACCCACTGTGGATTAGCACTGAGAGCTGAGTCCACGCTAGACAGTAGCTGGAAACAGCAGCTGGAGCTTCGTCGGTTTAGGATTGTCACAAAACGGAATACTGCTCGGGCCATGCATGCAACGTGCGATTACTGCTCGTCCCGTCCATCCATCATCCTGCATTCTATCATTGCGACGATATCGATCCAGATATTTCGCAAGCTGGTTTGGCACTAGAGTCCACTCCAGTCGTCCAACTCCAAGATGCCGGCCTGGGCGCCCCACCACTGCGCTTGACTTCTCGCCGCCGCCGACCATCGCCCATGCCCGTGCCCCACGGCGGCTACCTATCCGGAGAGGACGACGGCGACTCCCGCAGACTAATTATCCGGTTCGCGCGCGGTCCCTAGAAGATGACAGCGAATCAGCAATCATAGCGAACTAACTAAACGCTCCGAAATGATGGTGTCGAACGGAACTCGCTGCGCTGACGCGCTAGGAGTACTACGCATGGAGCCATGGATCAGCACGAGGTTTCAATGATTCGCCGGAGATAGGCCCATCATAACATCGGCAGGGTGTACCGGCGAGCAGGACGCCACTGGGACATGCTCTGCTGTTCCTCTCAGGATTATTCTTTTATTTTGAAAATAAAGCAGGAGCACTGTTATGTCATATAGGAAGAAGAAACAACATTGGTACATAACGGACCGAAGCATACACCACCACACGAACAAAACCCTTGACCAGGAACAAACGCACCCAACACAACGCACCACCAACCATAACCAAATGGGAGAGAAAGACCGAAACAAGCCGCCAACACCTGCGCCGCCGTCACCAACGCTGTGCTACGCCGAGGCGCAACCCGCTGCAGGCACCAACGGCCCCCTGAGCTCCTCCACCATGGGACTATCATCCTCAAACTGCACATACACGACCGTCGATCCTTCAGATCCATAGAAGCATCAGTACACATTCTCATCACAGCACCAGGGACGTCCACTGATCCAGGCCACTCTGCGTGGGGGCCTCGCCTCACCCACCGCCTCTCTCTCTGCCAAGGACTCAGGTAACAAAGGCCACAATGGGAGCATCTCCTCCACCCCGCCGTCACTGAGATCACCACAGCACCAAACGTAGCAGCTCAAGTCTTCCAGAACCCATGGATCCTCGACACCCAGATAGCAACACGGGCCAACGCGCTTCCAGCAGCACTCAGGATTATTCTAGCTTTCTCGTTCGGACGGACCCTGGGGTTGGTGGAGTCGTCGTAGTGCTGCACAGCCGGCACCTCTGATGCTGGACTGCTGCTCGGTAGTGTGCGTGCAGGCATGGACCAGGCCGTCCGCCGTCCGTGCCACGCCATGGTCCATGTAGTCCAAGGATGTGGATGGCGGAAGGGCCAAGGACACGAGGTGCTACCGTGCATGTGCAGCGCTGGATCACAGCTGGGTGTCGCTCTCGCGGCGAGACCACACCTGCTGCCGCACGCGCAGTGCGTAGCCAGAGCCCAGAGGTTTTCCGATCAATCATGGAGTGCTCGCGCGGCGCGGTTGCGCGCGCACACGACGGCACGAAGCCGCTGAGCACTAGCAGTCGTCGTGGGCCGGGACCCGGGCGCTCAGCTGCCTGTCTGGTTGCATGCGCGCGCGCGAGCGAGCGGAGCAATGTCATCCGTCCCTGTACCGCACTGCACGGGACGAGGGGTTTCATTTTGGCGCCAGTCGTGGGGGCCTTTCGCCGTGATGATGATGCTGCGCCGAGGCCGGAACGGCAGAGATCATGGCTGTGTTTGGATTAGAAGTAAAAAATACTTTTTCTAGATGAATAGTGTACTGGAAAGCGTGTTCTGTGAGTGGGATGAATAGAAAAAACTGGTTGAAGAAGTATTTTTTCCTGAATCTGAACATAGCCCATTATGATTTGGCAAGAGGGGATCGGAGTACTATGGCCCCTCCAAGCACTGCTGGCTGTACAATGGTACTAGCAGAGTGGTTTCTGATCCCCCACCACGGGCCAATTGCTTTCGGGGTGCCGGTGCACATAAACTAGATGATTTGATAGACCGACATTGGCACGAGATTTGGGGTGTCGAACAGTAGAAGCACCATGAGTAGAGAATAACTGATGCGAAGCTGTTATATAGCATATATATTTAAGAACTATCATAACGTCAAGATGGCCGAGTTGGTCTAAGGCGCCAGTTTCAGGTACTGGTCCGAAAGGGCATGGGTTCGAATCCCATTCTTGACATTATTCTTTTTTTTTTTGACTTAGGTCCAATCCGTTATTAGTGCCGTTTTCAATCGAACGAGACCGCTCCGAAGACGGAAGTCTGGCGACTGGCGTTCGTTTCCGAATCGAATCTCGCTGCTAACTTCTGGCGCACGCGGTGGCCCGACCCGATCTATATATAATTGGGCTCGAGTACTTGACATTGCAAACCAAGAACAACCACACCCGCCGCCATCATCAAGTGACTCGAGAGGAATATCGCGCGGCGCGGTATTGTTGGGAGACGATCAGCCATCAGACTTGGGAGACATGGAAGAGGGGCGGCCTCTCAACACGCTGCGTGCGGCCGTGCCCAGCCCCAGGTCCAGCTGCATGTGGACGTTCCAGCGCAACAGCAGCAGGAGCGACGAGGACGAGAGGATCGACTGCGACGGGATCATGGGAAGACCCTGCTGCCAGCCATCTGCTGTGGGGACTAAGCGTCGATCGCATGACGAGGACCAGCAGCAAGCGCAAGGCGCGAAGAAGAAGAAGAAGAAGAAGGCTCGATCAGCAGCAAGCTTCCTCACGGAGTACACCGCCGAGGACATCGAGAGGTTCAACCAGGACAAGGCCCACACTGACAAGCTCCTCGACGAGGCCGCGGGCTTTCTTGCAGCGGGCATCGTCCCTGATCTCCAGCCGTTACCGTCCCTACTCGATCTGGAGGAGGACATCAGCAACGGAGGAGGTGGTGGTGGTCAGACGACGCCCCCCGACCGCGTGTCGGACGCCATGATCAAAGTGCTGCGGTCCTTCACGAGGACACGGTTCCACCCAATCTCCGAGAGGTTCCTGCGCGATCCCTACTTGTTCGACGAGGCTGCCGCCGAGGGTATCAGGGAGGACGACCGTTTCATCTCCAAGGTGTACGCGTTTGTGCAGGAGCTCGCCGCGGAGGTTCTTGAGGAGCACGACGCCAAGGTCAGCCTAGACTCCAATGCCGACGACCGCACGATCAAGCTTTCCGAGCCGAGCGCCCCCTAATTAAACTAATCTCGCCCAGGTTTCATGATGTGCGTTTTAGGATTTAACTCGATTTCAATCATCAATCTGCCTGTCTGTAAAATGTGTTTTTCATCTGATACCTGTCTGCTACCTGTTGATTTGAGTCCAAACTTCAGCAAACATTGTGAAATCCCTATCGATAGAGTTCATCTTGCTATACTATATAGCACTATTGTGTTTTCAAAGTGCTGAAATTTATGTTTATGAGGAATGATTTTGTTTTGCATTTGTTATAGGGAAACAAGTTTAAGCAATGTTGGAAGTTGGATACCAGCGAACCAGACCAAGCATTTTTTTTTAAAAAAAAAAAAGTACCAAGAAATGGGGATTCTGCTTTTTTATGCTTTCCCTTTCAGATCAGCTTTGCGCCTAGAATTAATATGATTAGTGAAACTGAAACTATGGTAATATAAGATCGTGTGGTATTGTGGTTTCTGTACGTGAACATGAAAAGGGTGTATCATGAATATGTTATCCCTTTTGTAAATTTTAAGTCCTATACAAATATGTTGTTTGGTCTTGCAGTGGGTGTACTCTGAACAAAATGCGGCTGTTGCTCCTCAGGCAGGATACCCAAGCCATCCATTGGCAGGTTATTGTTACCTCCGTTCATTAGGTAGTCCAATATATCCTTCTTCTATTGTTACCTTAAAAATAAGAAACTTCAACCTTCCTTCTATTGGTATTGATAACTAGAAGTGAAGCAATCATAGTTGCAATTCAGTGGATGCTTGAATTCTATATGCCAACAGATTGCTGCATGCAGTCTCAAGATTAGGAACGATAAGTATTTGCTGGTGCCTAAAGGCCTGACACTCTGAACATCAAGTACTAGTGCTACATAATGGTAATCTGCTCCAGAATAATTCGCCACCTTCCATTAAAATATATATACTATATCAATAAGAATTTCACTACTTCATATCAAATTAGTTTGGAGTATTTTATTGCACTAAGTTCAATTTCACAATGCAAAGATGGCCATTGTTATTCAGAGGCAACGCCTGAACATTCAGGCACATTTGGCTTAACAATTCATTTGAGACCAGGATTCAGAAAATCATAGTCCTTCACAATCGAGGAGCATTGGAGATACTACACCCGACAGTGTAACTTGCGAACCTGAAGTCTGAGTTTGACCTTATTACAGGCACAATCCATCAATCAAGAAGAAGAAAAGATAGGACGTTGAAAGAATATCAAAAGACAGGAACAACACGTCCCATGGTAGCCTTTGCGATTTTTTTATTCGGGGCGTGAGAATGGAGTACCAGCAATCTTACTGCTCAACCAAGTGATTTTGTGATCTGACCAGAAACTTTTTGGATGAGAGTATTATTCACCGGTCTTTTAGAGCAAAACCGGACTTCCAAACATGCCCGCGCACTAGAGCTACATGGAGTTCACTCTTGGCTACACCTGATGGAGCTTTTGTCTGACTTCCAATCCTCCTCGTAACTGATAATCTTTATATATCCACTCACTCAAACAAGCACGCACTAATGCAAACGCGTTCATGAGACACAGAGACAGGAATCGGTAATAACATATTTGATAGCAGTTCAATTACAGTCTGAGGTGCTGCATTCCTGCATGAACAAATGCATGCATGCAGCTGATGCATCGGCTGAAACATTCTGAATTAGAGGCTGTCTAACTGTACCCCTAATCCGCAGCTGCTGGTTTATGGCAGGATATACAAGAGCTAGGCAAGTCCTTTAATTTATTTTCAGTTGTTTTTGTTAGAAGGGAGGCAAATTGTGTAGCTCACTGCTGTGCAAGCAAGCATTCATGTAATAATCATGTGTTCTCTTGGTTTGGTCATCTCCCAGTGTGGCTTTTGGAGGTGGCAGCTAAGGATTGTAATCTTGCCTCTATCAATGAGTAAAGCTCTTGTGTTTCGCCTAAAAAAAAAAAAAAATGTACCCCTAATCCCGACCTCGGCGTACGGACGTGCTTGCAGTAGTAACTACTACTACTAACTAAACATCTGGCACGACAGCGAGGTCGCGGCCATCCTAGGCTCCTAATCCTCCTATAGTAATCCTGGCGCGGAGACGCACACCCTTGAACCAGCGCAGCATGCGTGGCCGTACGAGCTTCCCTTCCTCCGTAAGCACCCTGACCCCGTAGATGCGCCCGGCGACACGTCGGCCGAGCCCGATCCGCCCCCTGTCGAAACGGCACGTGACGAGGCCGTCGCGCTCCCCGGCGTAGTCGCCGGCGGGAGCCCGGCAGAGCGGGCAGGTGCCCCTGGCCTCGATCCACGGCGCGACGCAGAGCGGGTGGTACGCGTGCTCGCACGGCGTGATGACGGCCGCCACCGTCCCGGGCTCCAGCTCCTCCATGCACACGGCGCAGTCGCGCCCCGCGGCGAGGACGGTGGCGGTGGGCAACGGCGCGGTGGCGCCTCGGCGGAGGCCGGCCTCCGGGTGGCACGCGTGCAGGAACGTGCCGGCGTCCACGGCGTCGACGATGCGCTCCAGCGTCGCGGCGGGCGTGCCGCAGTGGGTGCAGCTGCCGATGGGTTGTTCGCCCGGAGCGCGGGGTTGACAGAGGCAACTGCAGGCGTAGCACCAGGAGGAGGCTTCCATGGCGCTGGTGCCTGAGCAGAGAAGGAATTGACGTTTATCCAAGCGGCCGATCAGAACATGTATATACAGTACAGTAGTATGGGCGTGGAATCCGGCTCGGAGAAACAACCAAGTTGAATCCGATTCTTGTCCTGGCTCGGATAGCACGGATAGCGGTCATGATCTCAGCCCACAAATATCGGAAGCTGGTGGGTGTGCTGGCATTAGCAAAGTTTTTTTTTAAAAAAACTAATATTTCCTATTGTAGAAATTGTGGAACTAGGATTGAAAAATGGAAATTGCAGGTATAGATGCCAGCTGGGTATTGGAAAACCGATAGATCACCTTGAAAAGCCTATTCCACTTATGGCACTGCGTCGTCAAGTTTCCACTTATGACACTCGCGCGGATGAAGACAAGGAATATACTCCTCCAACAATTACCGCCAGCACCAGCGACGTTGCCCGCCCGCACAGTACGTGCAACATCTGGGAGCGCGTGCTTGAGAGAGGAGCGAGCGTTCTCGCTAGCGGGAACTGCGACGCTAGCGGCAGTGCTTTTTAACTGTTCATAGATTAAACAAATCTTTTTGCCAGCGATGTCGTCGACCGGTGGAGGAGGCCTTAGTATGTACTTCTGATCTCAACATAGTACCAGTTACCAGTTACGTTAAACGAATCTTAATGCCAAATCATCTAGGTTGTTAAACGAATACCAAGGTGTAGTGCATCGTAACTACGATCCGAGCAAGCAGCACCAAAACATGAGGTGCAAAGCAGTGCAATATACTGTTTCACTTTTTATCTGTTGCTTGGAAACCGTACTACGCTCTCATCCTCGTAGACAACACGCATGTATTGCTCCATATAGTAGAAACATCTATCAGGACTGTAAAGTATCTAAATGGTCACAATATGGCTCAATAGGATCATATATGTCATTTTGAAATATGTCCAGAAAACCCAAAGCCTCGATCTTTATCTTTATTAGTCAAGCGGGCTTTGTTATTAATTTTCCTTTAGCCCAATACACGTAAAGAATGTCTAAGATTTTTTTGTGTTTTATAACAAGACCAAAAGAGCCATTTATGTTGTGAATGACTCGGGATTTATAAATATAGTTGACAGTGCAATGTATTCTTGAGGTGGCTTAATTTGTGTGTAGCATAGTCTGGGCACGTGTTTTTTCTATCATTTATTTTCATATTTGTTTAAGGCTATAATATGTAAGTATTCCGTGCCATTTTCAGATAGAGTTATAGCGTGATAGGTACTATGACGAATATCTTTAAATATGAGGAGAGTACATAATAAAATGCACACTCGTATGCTTGCAGGGCTCGTTTGGTTTCAGCCTAGGCAGAGCTGCCTGGCCCAGGTAGCGCTCCTAGGCGATTTTGGGTGCCTACCTAGTCTCCATCCAAAGAGGCCCGTATGACCTCATATGCTAGTCTATATGATTTAGAGATACATGCATAAGACTGCCGCTTCACCAAAATATATATCATTTCTCTTATAAATGGATAAAAGTGATATGATATAAGCTATCAGGGTTGGTATGATTGGAGGAGGTCCAGTATAATCCAGACTGGAAAACTTGGACCATCTCGAAGAAGAACAAACAAATCTTGGAAACCTGACAAAGATGGCTCCCAGAATGCTCCTGTATTTTACATGCATCCATATCCGATGTTATCAGGATAAGTTCATATACCACCAACCTGACGAGAGCTGGATCAAGAAACATGCCATTGTCATGATCAGTTCTGCCACCAACCCGATGTTATCAGGATCTTCCCTTCGACGAAACAAATCACACGAGCAACGACTATCCCGTTGCTTTGTAAAGGTGAAACAGCACATGGATCACTGACCATCTCCTTCCATTTACGGGAAAATCACAAGACGTTCCTTCAAAGGCTTATCCACAATTTACACCCCAAGAATGGAAGCTCGTTGCGATTCTCATTTCTGTGGAGTCCTCGTCAGAATGCTCGAGCGAATATAGGGCCTGACACGTGGCGCGCAAATCCACGTGCTTCGGCCCCACCCCGGGCTCTCTTTTGCAGCCGGGCTCACCTTTGACCCTAATCCCAATTAAGGCCATGTTCAGATTTCCAACTATTCACTATTCATTCCAAATTTTCACTATTCATTCCAACTTTTCACTATTCCTCCCTCACAAAACACGTTTCCCAACGAATGCTACAGTGTTTTTCTTATGCTACATTGTTTTTTCCTACAATCTAAACACACCCTAAAGAGAAGATTAAGGACTACTCCACCAAACCAAGCAGTCTCCCTCCCATGGAAAAATCAACCCTTTTACCCACCAACAATCCTGTAAATGCATTTACTGGATAATCGATTAATCGTTAATATTTGATCCTTTCACTAAAAATAGTGAAGAAAAAAGAGGAGTAAATCGTTGATCCTTTCACAGGCTGCGGGTCCCGGGGGTCAGACAGGAGTAACTGCGGCGCCATCGCCCGAATAAAAGTTATAAACCCTAGGGGTTCTTGCGTCAGGGGAGATCTCTGCCGTTGGCCTCTAGATCGGACGGTGGGTGCGCCGCGGAGGCTCGTGCTTATCACTCCGCCGTCTCCTTCCTCGGGCTCGCTTCCGCACTGCTGCTTACTGTGTGCTCTCCCCCCCTCCCCCCCCCTCCCCTTCTCTGAGCGGCTCGAAGCTTCTGGAGTTCAAAATGGCGGAATCGCCGGCCGATCGGAGTCCAATCTGAGCCTGGGCGCTTCCGAATCGTGGCTTCCCGTCCCGATCTTCCAGAATCCGGAAGAAATCGGTGTTGGAATGGCGGCCTGCGCACCGATCGGACTGGTGCCTCTCGATTCGATGGTGCTTTGGCCTGGGGGTCCGGGAAAACTTCATCTCCTGTGACTGAGCCCTTCTTCTCGTGCTATTTGGTGCGGGGTTGGATCGTGCAGAGCGGCGCCTTTACGCCGCGAGAAGGTAACTGGGGGAGTGCGGCGACTGTTCGAGCTTTCCATTCGAGGTGTTGGCGTGTTCAATCTCTCATTCTGTGGGATTTGTTCTACTAGGTTTGGTCGGATGATGAGCGCCAGCGCCGTGGCGATGCGTGCGGAGATGGGCGGTGGCGGTGGGGAAGAAGAGCTGGAGGACGAGCTTGACGCGCTGCTTAGTTCCGGCGCCGGTGGTCAGCGGCGGCGCCCGGTGGATGCGGGCGAGAGGGAGAGGGAGCGCGAACTCAGCATGTACAGGAGCGGGTCGGCGCCTCCGACCATAGAGGGTTCCCTGAACGCCATCAGCGGCCTGCTCCGCGGCGACGGGGAGGCGGCGGTCACGGTTGCCCCGATTCCTGTTGCCGAGGCGTTGAACGGCCATGGTGGCCTCCTCTCGGAGGAGGAGCTCCGAGCCGACCCAGCCTACCTGTCGTACTACTACTCTCACGGAAATCTGAACCCGCGCCTGCCACCGCCGGTGCTGTCCAAGGAGGATTGGCGGTCAACCCAGCGCCTGAAAGCTGGGGTGGTTGGGGGAATTGGGGACAGGAGGAAGACGGGGCAAGATGATGCAGGTCAGGGGACGGGAACTGCAGTGGGGAGGTCTCTGTTCTTACATCATTCTGGTTCTGAGCAGGAGGAGGAATCCAGGAATGATGAGGGTGGTGCTGCAGAATGGGTTGATGGTGGAGGGGATGGGCTCATTGGTTTGTCGCTTGGGCGCCAGCGTAGCTTTGCTGATATCCTGCAGGTCTGATCATCTTTGGGTTGCAAAACCTGCTTCATTTTGTTCTGTTGAATTCTATCTCGAGTGAAGTTGGATTTAATTCTGAAAAAGGGTTAGACTAATAGCCTCTACCTGATGCATTATTCTGGTAGCTATACTGAACTTTAATTGTTATTTTAGTGGTATTATATCCATGTGAATTTAAGTTTGGATGTGTAGTTTTACATATATGGTTTGGGCTGCTATTCATAAGTTTCTGGAATTCTAGTACATGTTACACTTGTATTTGTGGGGCAGCATGGGATTTCGGTAATCAGTACTTTGTTCCAACAGAATATCGGATTCACTGAAAGTCAGGTGGTACACTTCTTGTATTGTCGCACTTGGAAGTTTTGTGTCAAAGTGCCATTATTTTAATACCATCCTGACATTTAGTTTGAATTTTTTAGAACTCGCTATCAAGTTTTCTCATGAAGTTAGAGACAGGACTAATCATAGGTGCTTGCACTGCCACACGCGCATCCTATAGTATTTCTATTAGGCATCTTTTTTTTTTTTTAAAAAAAAATCCAGTTAGTGTTTGTAGTGTGGACTTGAATTTCTATAATGCTAGCTCAACAATGTACATTCTTACCTTGTCTAATTTATAAAACTAACTCTTTCATCGAGATGTGCCTTTCTACACTTTTTATTGGTCAGACATAATATTCAGTTTTATATGGGTTGTTTCAGGACAATATTGGCCGCAGAACACCTATTTCGGAGCATCCCTCTCGTACAGCCAGTCGCAATTCTTTTCTTGACAATCAGGAACAAGTGAACTCTGCTGAGAACCAATATCATACACAGACAGATATTTTAGACACACATCATCCTGCCGGGAATGTGCAAAATGTCAGTGGTATTCACAGCCTCAATGCACCCACATCTCAAACATTTGCATCTATTCTGGGTTCATCTGTTTCAAGAAATGCTACACCAGATCCTCATTATGTTGCAAGGGTTCCTAGTCCGGGCCTTCCACCTGTTGGTGTTAGGATTACTTCCAATGAGAATAAACTAAATTGCTCCTCATCACCATTCAACACTGTATCCTCAAAAGCAGTTGGGGCTGATGATATTTTATCTTCATTGTCAAACATGAACTTATCAAAAAGTGAACATCAGAAATTCTCTTTGGACTCACAAGCTGCCCAAGTCAATAATAAGCAGCATCCTGTGATGTTAGAAACCGACATTGAATATTTGGGTATGCCTTCGATGTCACAACAATCCAGTTCGTCATTTGCTGACATTAATAGCAGTGTGGCTGGTTTATCAGAGTTAAGAAATAGTACCAACAAAAGGTTAGATGGACATTTGGAAATGCAAAGATCTTTGTCTGCTCGTTCATATCAGAAATCTCCATCATCTTCTAATGAAAGCCCGGCTGGTTCTCCTGCTCAACATCAGAATTTTGACAATATAAATTCAGCCTTTATGAACTATGGCCTCACTGGATATCCACTCAGCCCAGGGTTGCCTTCTATGATGCCCCCTTTATTTGAAACTGCTGCTGCTGCATCTGCTATAGCTTCACTTGGTGCAGATTCAAGAAACGTTGGAAACAATATTTTATCTGATATGCATAACCTTGGTCGAGGTGGTAACCAAGCTCCCTCAGGTCTTCAGTCTCTTTCTGACCCGTTTTATGTCCAGTACTTGAAGGCAACTCAGTATGCAGCACAAGGAGCTGGCAGCTACGGTGATCATTCCTTGGAAAGAGGTTACATGGGTAGCTCATATGCTAATTTAAATGCAGTACAAAAGGCTTATGTTGAAGCTTTGCTTCAGCAACAAAAACAATATGAAATGCCACTTCTAGGTAAATCAACTGCGTCGAATCATGGATACTATGGCAATTTACCTTTTGGCATGGGTATGACATACCCGGGAAGCCCATTGGGCAGTCCCGTCGCTTCTCCATCTGGTCCTGGCAGTCCACTTAGGCTTGGTGAGAGGAATCTGAGGTTTCCTTCTAACTTGAGAAACTTGGGTGGCTGGAACCCTGATCCAAGTGGCTACATGAATGAGAACTTCCCATCCTCACTTTTGGACGAGTTTAAAAGTAACAAGACCAGAAGTTTTGAGCTTGCTGAGATTGCTGGACATGTGGTCGAGTTCAGGTATGCTTTGTCATGTAGTGCCTTTTTGAAATACAGATATCCTGTTTATATTATCTAAACTTAGTGATTGATATCATGATGAGCATTGTCTTGTATTTACTGCCTCCTCAATGCGTCATGTTCATATTTCATAAAAGATCAATTGTGCAAATAGACATTCATTTTTTTTAAAAAAAATGATCTGATGTAAAGTTTGTGTCCACTACTTTGTGCACCAATACTTATCGATAGATGCTTTAGTCAGTGAACTATTTTTTACTGAAGTATTATGATTCTTGATTATTTGGATAGTTGGATGTGACACTTGCTGATCTTGATTTTGCAGCGCTGACCAATATGGAAGCCGTTTCATACAGCAAAAACTTGAAACTGCAACAGTCGAGGAGAAGAACATGGTCTTCGAGGAGATCATGCCTCATGCTCTATCATTGATGACTGATGTATTTGGAAATTATGTGGTGCAGAAGGTATTCTTTTCTTACACCGAAGATTCTCTCTGTTCGGATGACAATACTTTTGTTTCACCAATTTCACAAAAATGTTTTAAGTTGGATCTGAGGATTCCATGACTTACATGTGTTATTTTCTAGTTTTTTGAACATGGGAGCGCAGAACAACGGAGGGAATTAGCTGATAAGCTATTTGGACATGTGTTAGCTCTCAGTCTTCAGATGTATGGATGCCGAGTTATCCAAAAGGTACTAAATGATTCTTGTCCGTGTTTGCTGCTTAGCCACTTGATACATCTGTGCTGCAGAGAGTTTTTTTCCTCTTGGCTCCCTCCCTCCCTCTCTGACTTATTTCCATAAAAATACACACCTGGGTTACAATTAGTCAATTACCTGACCCGATCTATTTGGACATCACTGTAGGCAATAGAGGTGGTTGATCTGGATCAGAAAACAAAGATGGTTACTGAGCTTGATGGTCATATCATGAAATGTGTACGTGATCAAAATGGAAACCATGTCATCCAGAAATGTATTGAATGTGTCCCAGAAGATTCTATTCAGTTTATAATATCAACATTCTATGGTCATGTTGTTCCATTATCCACCCACCCTTACGGCTGCCGAGTCATACAGGTACACCTTGAACTGATTTGCCTATATGTAAGTGTGTTTGGTCCCTTCTCGTATTGTTGAGATTTACAGTTTCTTGTCTCTGTACAGAGAGTACTTGAACACTGTGCTGATCCAAAAACACAGCAAATAGTCATGGATGAGATATTGCAAGCTGTATGCATATTGGCACAGGATCAATATGGAAACTATGTTGTCCAGGTACCGCTGCCAACCCTTTGAACTGGCAGTTTTTATTTCCAGTCTTGAATAGCTGCAGCTGTATATAATTTTTAAGTACAGCAGAGGGGTGTGTGTTGAGGGGGTGGGGGGGAGCAGGGGAGGACCCAATTTTTAGGTAGAATGTTCAAAGGACTAGAAACCCAGAGTCAGAATAACAAACAGCCCATTTGCATGTGCTTCTATCCAGTTGCTGTTGTCTCATTGTAGCAGCTGCTTGCTGGCTCCTGCAGCAGCAGCGCAACCACAACAATCTTTTTTGAACACTATGAAATACTCGCAAGTTTTACGAGGCTGAAACGAAAAGTTTGGATAAACCAGACAAGATGGCCGAAATGTTCTTAATTCATGCACGCCAAGATGGACCGAAATTTCTTGTGGGCTCTCCTTCCGCAACAGCAGTCTAGTTCATTCTCTTCAAATTGTGTTTATGGGGACCTTTGTTAAAGTTGCGTATATCTATTTTAGAAACCGAATGTGAAAATCCAGAAGGATCTGCTCTTCAAACTGCTCTCTGACTCAAGGAAGAAATTTGCTGTTAGTTGGTCTGGAATTATTATTAACACTTTATGTCCGGACCATTTTGGCTAGCATTTATGTTGGCAACCAGCTAGAGCCAGTTTGTCTGAGAAAAAAATTGCCAGAAAAAAGATAATATTAGGCCACCTAAAAAAGTCATCTCACTAATATGGGACAAATACATTTCACATTGGTTAAATGGGCATTGTAATATTATGAATTTATTGCTATTAGAAAAACCTCCTGTGTTTGTCACCATGCTCCATACAAATTGTAATATACTATACCATTTCCAGCATGTTTTGGAGCACGGGAAGCCTCATGAAAGATCCATCATTATTGAAAAATTGGCTGGACAGATCATTCAGATGAGCCAACAGAAATTTGCCTCAAATGTTGTTGAGAAGTGTCTAACATTTGGTGGACCTACTGAGCGAGCAGTTCTGATAAATGAAATGCTTGGAACAACTGATGAGAATGAGCCTCTACAGGTTTGATTTTTTTCTTATTCCTTAATATGTTTACACCTTTCCACGATCGAGCAAAATGGGAAACTAATGACCCTAGTTTTTAGAGAATTTGTTTTGAAACCTGACTCCCTTCATGTACCTTAGTCTTTGACGTTGTGCTCTGATTAGCATAGTAATTGGCACCTGGTCCCAGACATTTGTTCCCATCATAAAATTGTGAGATTTCAAGTGGTCACATGTAAATTTTGTCTTTTTTAGAAGGCATATTATACCCTTTTCGAAGTAGTATCTCAAGAACTGCAGCAAAAGAAAAAAAAAATGATATTTAGGATTCTAAGCTTATCTGTTCTATGATAATTATTTAGCAACGCTGTGTAAACATGTTGATTAGTTAGATTAGTGCAAACTATCCTTGTCTTCTAATTAGAAGGCCTATTTGCCAAAAATGGCTGCTTCTTTTCTTCTGAAAAAAAAACACTCAAAACTGCCTAATCGTTCTTCTTTGACCTGTTACAGGCCATGATGAAGGATCAGTTTGGTAACTATGTTGTACAGAAAGTACTTGAGACTTGTGATGACCAGCAACGTGAGTTGATCCTGTCACGGGTAAAGGTCCATTTGAATGCTCTGAAGAAATATACATATGGGAAGCACATAGTTGCTCGTGTAGAAAAACTTGTTGCTGCTGGTGGTAAGCTACTATGCCCAACTGCATTGACATTGAAATAATTTTCTGCAGTCTTTATCTCTTTGCTTTTGTAATATTCAAACCATTTGTTAACATAGTTCTCCTTGCAATTTGAATCCAGAGAGAAGGATTGGGCTTCAATCACAAAATCCTTCTTGATGGCGTAAAAATGACCATGTACAGCTAACCATGGCTAGACAGATGTACCTTCTGCCTTCTGCTTTGGGCTGCTACAAGCCGAGCTTAAAAATAAACATGTTGTATCAAGAAGTCTGTACATTTTGTAGTTTGAGCTTATAGTTATTCCAAGACGAAAGCTCAGACAGTTTAATCTTACCTGATGCTGCTGCGGAGAATAGGCGTTCTGTATAAGTTGTAGGTGTAAAGAGAGAGGAGGAAAGTCTATATTTTGCGATGAGACTGTACAAATCTGCGATCCTGCAAGAGTTAGCGTCCTCTTAGGATAAGGTTCATTGCCTTCGAGTTTGTTACTAATGGATGTTTGTAATACTGATGAATAACTGATGTAACAATTCCAGCTTCAAAAGCAGATGCGTGTTCGGGCACTACCTGACATGCAATGTTTTTCGTTTTTTCTGTAGTGATCCATGAGTTGCCATTGCCTACTGAATTGTTGGTTGAAAGTAATTATAAAGCTTTTGACTGGGTTGCTTGTGATGTTAGAGTATTTGGTTTGTCTTGCTATGATGCTATCAATCTCTGCCCACCGTGGGGTGAATCATGTGTAGGCGCCGACTGAATTGGTTGTCCTAGCAGATAAGGAACAAAGGAAGCAAATGGTGCAATGGGTATCCTGTAGGCGCAATTTTCTGCGTTCCCATTTTTCATGCTACGGTAAGTACAAAATCGTGTGCTAGCTACCAGTCTTCATCGTAGCAATAGGCAATTGGCACCGTTTCTTTTTCCACCCTTCTCCCATTTTGGAAGGCACTGGCAAGCATAGCTAAATGCCAAACCGTTTTCGTTTCCGACATTTCAACTTTACCAGTGAGCCATGTTGAAGGTCGGCATTGGCGCTCATTTTCGGGCAATTCTAAACCAACCCTTCTCTGCTGACAACCACGGCACACAAGACGAGTCGTGTCCGCAACACCAGTGAGCCATGTGAAGGTCGGCATTGGTGCTCGTTTTCGGGCAATTCTAAACCACCCTTTCTCCGCTGACAACCACGGATTACAAGACTCGTTACGATCCTAATCACGGGCTCCCCTGGCGTTTCGCGATCTCTCGCCCGCGGGCTGCACCGCGAACCGCCTACAAGTTGCCGGCGAAGTGGCGAGCGAGCCTGCTAGAGCTAGACCGAGCCCAAACGTGCAAACCCCAAGCGTGCTCCACTACTCCACACGTGAGCCGTTTCTTTCGAGCAGATAACCTCGTCCCGGTCTCTGGTCTCTGCCGGTCCGTCACGGAACGCGCCCCGCCAAAACACCATGCGCGCCCCGAGCGACTCGCTCCACGGCCGAGGCCGAAGCGCCTCCGCGCCCACGGATCACCGCGACATCGTCAGGAACCCAAGCCGCCTCCTCCTCCTCGGCCGCAGACCCTGCGTCACCTCCCCGGGGGAGTTTGTTATGTTGTCCCCACGCGGCGGCCGGCCCCACCACGCCACCCCGGCGGCACCCGCCTCCCTCTCGCCCTCGTTCTCGCCGCCTCGCCGCCGCGCGGGCATGGACGCCGATGGCGAGTCCCGCTCCGGCCGCGTGCTCGAGTGGGAGATCGGCCTCCCCTCGGCCTCCGAGCTGACGCCGCTCTGGCACCCGCTCATCACCCCGGCGCTCGCCACCGCGTTCCGGATCAACATCGCCGGCGGCGCCTTCGATGACTTCCCCTACGCGCACGACTCACCCACCTCCCACCTGTCCTTCCTCTTCGACGAGGACGACGGGGAGGTGGAGGAAGGAGAAGAAGAAGAAGGGCCGGCGGCGGAGACCGAGGACGCCGCCTCCGGGAGCTGCGCGTGCCGGGGCGGGAGGCCCAGGAAGAAGGCGAGGATGGTGTGGACGCCGGAGCTGCACCACCGGTTCGTCGAGGCGGTGGCGCACCTCGGCGACAAGGGCGCCGTGCCCAAGGCCATCGTGCGCCTCATGAACGTCGAGGGCCTCACCCGCGAGAACGTCGCCAGCCACCTCCAGAAGTACCGCATCTACCTGAAGCGCACGCACAACACCTCCATGCCGCAGCCACTTCCGCCCTTCTCGACGGCATACGCTCCCCCGTTCAACCCCCAGCCGCCGCCTTCTGGCACCTCCAACCGGAGCGGTTACTGCGCGTTCCCCTCCCGCGACAGTGAGGACCTCGAACGCGACCAAGCAGTAAGTTCTATGGGTTTCAAATTTCAAATGCTTTCCGTACAACAAAAGGTGAAACCGACCGAAGGAGTTTCAGTACTTGCCTATTCGGATTCATTTCTTCATGTGATAATTTTCGTTTGTCCAAACTCAAATATACCATGTCGCGCGGCATTCAAGTGCAGGTACATCTGAAGCAAGCGAATAGACCACACTTCTTACACTGTGCTCGTCTCAAAACTTTTCTAGGCACACTACCCATGGATGTCTGTTCCAACTTCCAAGTTCCATTACATTTCAACATTTGAGTCTCATTTTATTTGCATTGGTAATTCGACATAGGATCCTCTTCCTTTGCATTAAGCTTGCTTTTGTTGCTTAACACAATTTTTGCACAGTAACAAATCCGTTTAGTGATATTGTTACTGAGCATCTCCAGCAGTGCCCAAGAAAAATAGTCCCAAAATATTGATTTTACAAACTTGCTAAAATTTATTGGGAGTGAAAAAAGCCTCCTCCTCCAACAGTTCCTAATAAGTAGTCTTAAAATAGTCAAATTTCAGGATCGGGAGTGCAAGCCATGGGGACAAAAATAGCTCTAGAGTCAATTGTTTTGGGGAGTTTGGAAAAAATAGCCACCAGTTTATGCCACTGTTGGAGGAAGATTTTTTCATTGATTCCCAAAAACAAGATTTTAGCAACATATTTTAGGCACTGTTGGAGATGCTCTTAGATACTCTAAAGTTAATCCTTAATGACAACGTATATTTTGGGTTATATGAAAGTTTACTTTTATGTTTGTCATAGATGGACCATCGTTGCCAAATCAAAAGTGTATCCGTTAGATAGCAATTTTTAGTAGTACCCGTTTTCAGTAAACCTCTGGTGGGCAGATAGCGAAATATAACTTTTTGCCCACAACACACTCTCCTTAAAGAGTAGAAAAGTTATTTGAGTTTTTAGGGAACCTGTGTTCCCGTTATATGATGATAATCCTTGATTTCTGTTTAGTTCATGTTGATGTGATGGGTGTGTGGCCGGTTCCAGGGTTCAAGTGACCAGAAAATTGTACCCGCAAAAGGAATGGGCAGGTTCTGGTTTCAATTTCCCGATTTCCATGTTGTGTAGAACAAGCTTTGTATCAGTTTCCCGATTTCTATATTTTAAGAATTTTGGATTTCTTCTCGGCACATTTGAATTGTGTAGAACAAGCTTTGGATCATTTTGTTTCAGGTTTCCTGGTTGACCAGTCTGATATTCAGATAATTTTGTGATGATTCCGTCGAGTCATTGTTCTTCTGCAAAAGGGTTACATCGTTATTGCTGCTTCATTGAGCTGTGTATCGATGCTTTGTGGAGCTATCAATTCTTACTTGGAAAATTGTTTGCTTTCTATATAGCTTGTGCGTTCGTACGAGTATAAAATGCATAAAAGGCAGTGCTTTGCTGGTAATGTCGTTTTATCTCACCGGCAATGACCCCACATGCACTCTTTTAACTCAGCAATGACCACTTTCTTTTGAAACCTGACTCACATCATGGAGGTAGCCAAGGCAAAGTGTCTACTCTTATGCTTTTCCTTTTTGAACCAGCATATTCAGTGACTGATTTTCTTTGCTTTGATTTTGTGCCAATTGCTTAGCTACAGGCTATGGGATGGAAACGGGCCAAAGACGCGTAAGACAGTCTGAAAAGGAGATCATGGGAATGAGTACGCCATGTCGTTCAGTTAAGCCCGTAAATCTTCTCATGAAAGAGGTATTGTCTACAGTGGATCGGAGTGCCTGAAGCACAGCAAATAAATAATGATGGTGCCAACATCACGTCGAGCACCATCCGGAAGACCATAGTTTTATGTGAGTTTCTAGTGTTTGTTGTCAGCATGTAAAAAGTGAAATTGTGTGCCACGGCCGCGGGATTGTAAACCATTCCTCAAGTCTTAGGGTGTGTGTGAGACGACTTCCTCTCGGAGTTGGACTACATGTATCCTCATGCAACAGCAACACCAATAATACAACATGATGGTGATTGGTGATGGTGTTTTCTTATTATTGAGTTTCTGGCAACTCTGCTTTATGCCAATCTAGGGTGTGTTTAGATTAGGAAAAGATTCCTCGAAAATACACTGTTTACGAAAAAACACTGTAGATGAATAGTATTCTGTGAGTGAAAGTGGCGGGATGCATAGAAAAAAGTTAGATGAATAGTGGTTTTTTTGAGAACTTTTTTGAATCTGAAGGGGGCTAAGACAGATTCTGTCTGCAAGCACCAGGAGTTGCATGGCATCTGCAACAATATGGTGATCTCGTACATATACACTTTTGAAAACTATTCTAGGTAGGCGATCGTAATGGACTCACACCAATCGCTGCCGTCCGATGATCGCCTCATCTCCGCTGTCAGACGCGGCCGCGGTGGTCAGGGACAGTTGGAACCAGGGTTTTTTTTACCGAACCGGGCGGCCGAACCGCCGCCTGGCGGTAGCGGTAAACCGGTCCGGTTGGACCGGTTACCGCTTGAAACCGGACAAATTCAAATTTTGAATTCAAATTCCCCGTGTTACCGGTTTGGACCGGTTAGCCGACCGGTTTGTTGGAAAACAGGCTCACCGGTAAGCCGACCGGTTTGGCCGGTTAGCCGACCGGTTTGGCCGGTTAGCCGGCCTGGTGGCTTGAAAAAAATTGGGCATGACCTATCCGTAAATTAATGGAAAAATTGACCACAAATGCATACAAATATCCATACATATAATTGTGCATACAAATATCCATACAAATAGTTTAGTAGTCCTCTGATACAAATAATTATTCATACAAATAGTTAGTTTAGTAGTCCTCTCATACAAATAATTGTTCAATGGTAGCATTGCGAGGCCATTTCATACTCCGCGGTGGACATCACATTCAAACCCTGCCTTACAAGCAACTCAGCTTTGAACTCTTGCCAAGTTTGGCCCGTCCAGGCCGATGTCGTCTGCCATTCCTGAAGTAACATATTATACCAATGAGGATCTTGCCATTCGTACACCCATCTCATTGGTGGCTGCATGCTCAACTCCGGTATAGGATAGTGATAAGTAGACTGTGAGGATTCTCTGTAGGAGGAGCTAGAAGAGAACTGTGGAGAGCCGTAATCCGTCGGTCCAACCGTTCTCCTCTGCGACATCGGTGCTCCATGGTCAATGTCCTGGGTTGCATGTGTGAACTCAGTCTCCCCTGCAATCATCCATATAGTATAATTAATACTCATAAGTCAGAATAATAAAAACATGTTCATATGGACGTACACTTGGTACCTGTAAAATGGAGACCAGCAGGTGGGTTTGAAGGTGACACGCCTCCGCCCCCGCCACTGCCAGCAGCACCGCCACTGCCGCCACCACTGCCACCACCATCATTGCTATCATCACCATCATTACTATCATCACCATCATCGGCAGAGCTGCTGTCCTGAGACTCCTGATACTCTGGACTTTTATCACCCTCACCATCATCAGTTTCTTCATCGCACAGGACTTCTACTTCTTTCTGTTTGCCTTTTCCCGTGGCCTGGCCTCGTTGGCGCTTCGGGTTAACCTTGCTAGGCGCGATGTGGTACTTCCGCTTCCTTACATGAGTGTTACCTACATGTCGCCGTGCCCAATCACTGATGCAATCATCCCCTGTAGAAGTACGGAGGTCCGCCGGATTTATTTTATCAGCGACAATATTAGAGGGGAGCGGTGTGTCACCTTCATCGTCGTCCTCGTCTAGAACAGGAGCTTTGTTTGACCTTCCATATTCCATCCATTTTCGCACCGGATTTTTAGGATCATAGAGTGAAAGATGGGCCAGCTGCTCAACGAAATCACCTTGATCCCGTGGAGGATCGGCAACATCCGCAAGTCGCAGGCGTAGGTTGTAGTTGACATAGACAAGCTTGTTCAGTTTTTTGTGTGACAACCGATTGTGAACCTTTGTATGCAGCAAGGCAAAAGTACTCCAGTTCCGCTCGCATCCACTTGACGAACAACATTGAGAAACAAGCCGCAAAGCAAGGCTCTGCAGCCTGGGAGTTCTGTTGCCGTTTATCATCCACCAAGAAGATGCAGTTGTCTTCGGGTCAAGCGCCATTTGTTGTGCCAATTGTGTGCCAAGTCACCACGCCGTTGTCGAAACAGCTCAGCCTCTTGCAATGCCTGGATGGCGCCCGAGATATCCGTCATGCGCTGAAAAGCATCCTTCAGTGTACTCCACATTTCTGGAGTTGGAATAAACGAATAGGCATACCTCGGATTCAGGACACAAGCTGCAAAATAGAAAGTACCACGAATGAGCATAAGGTGTATGGAACGTGAAAGTATAAACTTTTGTTCACAATGAGCAGAAGCCGTCTTACCTGAAACCACGCAGGTGTCAAAGAAGATGTCCTGTAACCTTCCGTTGAAAATCGCTTCATACTCTTTGAACGTGGAAACATTGCGACCAAAGAAATATTGCATTTCATTTCTCACACTCTATACGGTCATACATACCTCGCACATGTTCGGCCGCTTGTCCTGATCAGCAAAGCGAAGTAAGCTGTATATTGGTTGGACTGAGTCAATGACAAATTTCATTCTCTCCCACCAGTCTAGACTTGAAAATCTCGTATGAGTAAATCTACCCATATTTGAATTGGCCCATTTGCTCTGCAAAAATTCAGGAGATGCCATTCACTGCATAAAACGATCACGTTTCCGATACATGCTGTCTAGGAACATGTAGTTGGTCCCAAAGCGAGTTGCACACCACTTCACCAACTCACCACCAATCGCCTGCCTCATCATTGCATTCAACTGACCATGATTGTGTAACCACGCTGATATTTTCTTGCATTGATCGATCAAATCTTGATGTTCGTACCTTTCACCGATATCCTTTAACATCAAATTGACAGTGTGTGCTAGACAAGGTGTCCAAGTAATGTGTTCATATGTATCTTGAATCCCCTTGCAGGCTTTCTTGTAGTTGGAGCCGTTGTCCGTGATCACATGAATGACATGCTCTGGTTCAATTTCGTCCACCACCTTCAGAATCTCCTGGTAAATACACATATTCTTTAGCAACATCCAAATCATATTCGGATCGAAATGAACTAGGTACGGGGTTACCTTCCGCAAATATGCAGAATCTTGAGATTTTCCAGTCGCATCAACAGACTTGTGGAACCACATGACCCCATTGCAAAATATCAAAAAGTTAATGACACTCATCTTCGTCGGCCCAGTCCACGAATCACACATCAACGTGACGCCGAACATAGGCCACTCTGCCTGAAACTTTGCGTACTGAACCTGCAAGTCTCGCTCGTTTTGATCCAGGTACTTGCCATCAATATCCCGTCCAGTGGGTGACGCGATACCTTCACCTGCAAAACATATGGCACTCATGAGATTAGATCCAAACATGTAGTTGCGTAGCTATTATTTCGGCTGCAAAGAAAACATACACCACTTCTGTCTCTCTGACCGCACTGACAAAGTATGGACTGTCAGCTTGTCTTCCAGGAACTCCCGCAGTATGGAAAAACTTTGACCAAGCTTTCCCAATAGCTTCCTTTGCATTCTTACCCTTCTGCGTCCATGAGCCTGTGTCAATCCTTGGCTGCGTCGATCCACGCGCCGAACCTAAGTTATAGTCCGTCACCCCAGGAGTCTGCCTCGATGAAGTTGCCCTTCGAAGCATCCTCTGCAACGTACCACCCTCTCCCCTAGTACCACTACCGCCTCCATGCTCGTATGCACCTCCTCTCTGTTGCACCCCGCGACGGAACTCCTCTTCCGCTCTTGATTGGTTCAGGGCACGCTGCAGCTCAGCCTCCTCATCATACGCTTCATCTCCACCAGGATAGTTACCTTCCGCTGCAGCCTTCTCCTTTCTCAATTTCTCTTGAGCACGTTGAGCAGTTACCTTCTTTGCCCTTTCAAGTTCACGCTGAAAGTACTCACGCACCTCCTTTGAAACCTTTTCACAATGGACGACCTCCGTCCCGCGCCCTGCCAAATGTTGTTTCAATCTAGTGGCACCACCTCCTCCCTTGGACTTATGACAATAGTTGCATCTCCAACCAGGGTAAAGATTTTCACCGTGTTCCCATACAACATCTCTATCTCTGCCAGACATTGCGTATCTGCAAACATGGAACGAACATAAACATATCAATTTCAACTTGACAACACATAGCTATATCACAATACTTAAATCCTACATCCATTTCCTTATTTCCAAAATCACAATACCCTACATCAAAATATATATACATGGCTTCATAGTTCATAGTTCATACATTCTAAAATCACATGGCTGCAATCAAAATATACCTAAATATATCCATCACTACATCCATTTCAAAATTTCATAAATCACAAATAGATTCAAAGTTTCAAAGGGACCATACCTCAGTCGGGCGGCTAACCGCCGCTGCCGGTCGGCTAACCGCCGCTGCCGGTCGGCTAACCGCCGCAACCGACCGGTAAGCCGGCGTATGCGGGCGGAAACCAGTCAGGCGACCGTTGCCCCGCAACCGGACCGGCTAGCCGGCAAACCGGACCGGTTACCGGGATTTAGGGGGCGGTTAGCCGGCTCGCGCGGCGGTTACGGCGGCCGGCGAAGAAAAATCGCCTGGAGGGGGGGTTAGGGTTAGGGCGGCGTTGGGCCTTCATGGGCCTTAATGGGCCGGCCACTATTTTTTCTTTTTCTTTTTTGATTTAACTTGTATTTACCAAAAAAAATACCAAATGAGCAAATATTTGAAAACTTTTTACACCAACAGATTACACGCACCTTGAAGTATTTTTAGGATTTTTTTCGACATTTTTCCATTTTTTTATTTCAAATTTGAAAATTTTGAATTTCCACCGGTTCAAACCGCCCGAACCGCTACCGGTCCGGGGCGGTTTGGTCGGGAACCGGTCAAACCGGACCGGTTCCCGACGGTAAGGTAAACCATGGTTGGAACACGGCAGAATCAGTTAGCTTTCGTGCGCGGCGACAACACGCGTCTCCTCCCAACCCAAATCTTCGGCTGTGTTAAGCAAAAGGGAGAAAAAGTTTTTTTTTCTGCGAATCGTGTTATGTGAGGGGGATGAATAGAAAGTTGAAAAAAGAATTTTATAAAAGAATTTTAAAAAAAAGAAAAGTTGAAAAAAGAATTTTATAAAAGAATTTTAAAAAAATATGTTATACAAGGAGGATGAATAGAAAGAAAAAAAATATTTTTTTTCTTATCTAAATACAGCCTCGTCTGTTAGCAGATGCGCCGCATGACCCGCGGCGCCGGAGATGCGCGGCTGGCAGAATCAGTAGCTTCCTTGCTCACCCGGTCCCGTGATCTCTGCTCCAGCCTCCAGTCCGAGGGTTCGACGAGCGAGGAGGCGCCGCCGCCGTCCGCGGATGACGAGCGAGCTCCACTCCAGTCCACCTTGGCCGAATCCTGTCACCGCGTGGTGACAAAACCGTCTCATCATTCACGGAATCACGGTCCTGGATGATCCCCTGGTCAGCTTCCGGCCGGCGTCTCTGATCCCGGGTCCCTGCACAAGCTAAGGGTCTCCAAAACACAGCTGGCCATCGGCTACACGTTGTACATCTGAATGAAGTAGCGCAGATGATGAACGTCAGAAACCAGCTGTCTAGCCCTGACCTTGCAAGCAAACACGAGCCTGAACTTGAGTTGGTTCATCGGATCGCCTCAGGCCTGAAGACCTAAGACGAGTGTGTTTTGAGTGTGA
Organism: Digitaria exilis; assembly: GCA_015342445.1. Taxonomy (NCBI): domain Eukaryota; kingdom Viridiplantae; phylum Streptophyta; class Magnoliopsida; order Poales; family Poaceae; genus Digitaria; species Digitaria exilis. Next base: position 2,183,436 of record JACEFO010001719.1, read on the forward strand.
AGCGATTGAATCCAAGGCCACAATCACGTGAAGCTTGTTATCGTGATTCATATGACTTGTAGTTCACGGAGGCGCAAATTATCCGGATCTGACTGGCATTCCGTTGAATTGCGTACGTGGGATGAGATACAACCAACCGCTGAACCCGCATAAGCAAGGGAAAATGTACTAATGTTCAAAGATCAAGATTTGTCAGTAACCTTTATCTTATACTACTCATGTGGCCAATCATTGTTGGAAGATTGGAACGGATTAACTACTCTTGGACTACAGAGCAATTACAAAGGCTGCCCAAGTATTGCTAGCTGGACATTGGTTTTCATTCAAGGCAGATTTCTAGAGCCGTAATATTGAAAAAACCTTGATTGTGAGTTGAGATTGAGAGGTGTCACTCTCTCAGGCCCATGGTTGATGTGTTGACTTGGTGTGTTAAACAAAAGAAATGATCGGATCCAAGGCCTAAGGAGTTCCTTGATCCGATTCTAGTTTTGCCTCTCTTCTGTTGTATCGTTCCACGTTCCCGCATCATCAGATCCTCTCTTCTGTCGTATCGTTTTCCTTGCTGACCTACATGTATCTGATTTTCGCCACAAAAGCCATCAGCAATCAGTCACAGTAAGATATCTCCAACAAGTGACCCAAAAGGAGACCCAACTCCAAAATAGGTCTCTGATGCGACTATTTCAGTCTCCAACAGATTACCCGTACCTAACTCCAAAATGAGTTTCTAGGAGAGAACTCTAGGTATCCTCTCTCCTCGTGACCCATTCACAGAAAGGATTTTCTTTTAGGTCTTCTGTTGGAGAAGAGAGTTTATGGGTCATCGACCTTTTTACTGTAGTCAACCTAATGTGGTAAATGAGTCTCTGATTTGGGTCTCCATTGTTGGAGATAGTAACGATGCAAATTACTATCGTGAATTGCATAAATCGTCCACCTCCAGTTCTCCAGATAGTATCAATCTCAGCTGTCACGATTTATCTTATATATATATTTTATTACTCCCACCGAAATTCAGCGCCGACTAGGTCTTCTGTTACGCATAGATCCTCCAACTGAAACCAATATGTCATATAAAATACTGAAACCAATATGTTGCAATAAATTGGAAACCAATAAAAATTCAGTAGTACCAGTACTGCTTTCCAGCACACAGAAAAGAAGAAAAAAAAAAGAAAGAAAGAAAGGTCAGCTGCAGTTAACAAATCATGCAGGTAGCCGAATGATTGGCAGGGGGTGTTGTGCGTGAGTTGTATGCGCATATTTGCATCTGCGCGTTTCTCTCGAGCCGCCTCCGCCTCTGTCTTCCTATCATGCATTCCTTCTACTACTACTAGTCGTCTCCTGCCATCCATTTTTTCTGCTGTCCGTCAACTGCATGCACAGCCTGACCGTCAACTGCGCTCCGTCCGATCGGTGGCCACCAAATGCGGCCAGCGGCGAGCGTGATTTGACGAGCTCACGGATTATATTCAAACATTCACAAACAAAAAAGGATTATATTCAAACAAAGCCAAGAGATAATACTGCGAGCGAGTTGACCCAACGCCAGGCTCACAGCTGCTGGTTTCATCATCAACTCGATGCGCGATGCGTGCGTAGATGAAGCCTTCACAACCACAGGATCATTGGCCTCTGCCAATCACTTAGAAAATGATGCCCGTGATCTACTACCTACTAACTGGCAGGCTGTTGCTGCTTTGACTAAGGATTAAGCTCTTCTGAGGTGTGACTTGCGCATTAGGATAATGAAAGTATTATAAATTAGTTTCGAGCCATGTGAATTACGCAATTCCTGTGAGTAGGACGGTAGGGGGGGATTTCTTTTTTCTCCTTATGCTAGCTTCTTTCGAGAGATGCCTTAAAAAATGCTTATCTAGGCTCGCCTAATCGCTTAACTGCCCATTTGTTTATGGTTCTGTGTGGAATTACCAACCAACCTGCGGTGATTTTTGTATAGGCCAGCGTGTGAACGAGCGTTGTTCGGCGCCGTTCCATTAGGGCGTCTCCGACAGTCCTAGCCAGTTGGTAGCTACGAGAAATCCACATCATCTTGTGGACTCATATATAATATCTTAAATATTCTCTTTTCTTCTTTTAAGGCCCACAAATATACTATTCTTTACCTTTTCACAGCCATCTAGTAGAGTGTGCATGTATTTTCCTCGATTCATGAGCTTCTAGCTAGCTAGGAGCAAATAGCTGGTGAGCTGATCTCTCTCCTCCACGTCATGAACTGAGCTGAGTCAGCCATCAAATAGCTAGCTCAAATAGCCTTACTGAGGACGGCCTTATCAGCGTGGGAAACGACTGTAAACGCATTCGTGAGTCACTTACCAGGGGATGTTCTCCAAAAGGGAAAAAAGTCACTAGGGGCATTCAGAATCTCCCGGTGTATTCACTCCACACCGATGGTGGAGCAGCGGTCTTGGTAGAACCTCGTTTGAGACGTCATGGTTTTTGCATGTGTTTTGCTCGTAGTATGGCATTTCAACTTCAACACGCCGTATTTTTATGTATGCCATCTAAATAAGTCTCTTGTAGTGAGTCTACTTCCTATTCTTTAGATTGCGTATTAGGATATTAGAAAGTCAAAGTTCATAATTCTTTTACCAGCAGTTAATCTAATTGTATGCATAAGCGGTACATAAAATTCGAATGCCTATATTCATATTTACACAATATGTTTTAATATGGCATTAAGTTTGTCAAAGTGTACTTTGAAAAACCTTTTTTTAATTCCAATAATTGCCTAAGAACTAAAGAAACGAGCGATACAGACTGGGAGCTCAAACACAACACCAGTCAATGTGCTTTTTCATAGCTCTAAATATCATGTTTGTGTTAAACTTAGATGCCGAGATTTCTAGTTTATTTTAAATGAACAATTTTGATCCAGCACATGTGGATAGATAAAAAATTTCTTAAATAGCCATTGTTTCTAAAGGTGTCATATGCATCTACAGGGGTGGACCCAGCACAAAAAATGAGGTGGGGCACCCTCATAATGATAGGAACACCACATGTAGCAAATAATTAGATATTTACAATTTTGTATAAAACAGTAAACGAACATTCCCAAAATAACTTTTTGTTGCAAATCATAATACATAACAATATAGTGCCACTAGTACCCTTTAGAGTGATAAATGAAACAATCATTTCGATCATGTCCTCAAAATAATATACCCCGGAGAGGTGTGCAGACATGTATCTTAAAAACGATGACATGATAACTAGCTAAAAAGAAAACATAGGAAAACTGGTAAAATAGAAGTGGCCTCAGGCTTCAAACTCCATTCTTTGTAGTCTTTTCGGTCTTTCATCTTGTATAAATGTTTCACGATCACTTCATTTGGAATCATGTTCAACATTTCTTTTTTGACAAAACATATTATGGAATGGCTCAAATAGTTGTCACCATTTGAATAGTGCTTTGGCTACGGAGCTAAGAATTGGAAGAGCAACAACAGGTCCTAAGTCTTGGAATCAATTATTAGATTAATTAATTAGGGAAAATTGATGTGAGTATTCAGCAAGAAATCACAGAAGTAATCTCCAAAATAATTAACACGATCACTTAGCTTGCAATTAGACTTTAGACTACTAGAGCTCATTTTGACAATGCAGTCTTGGACCTATGGAACAACGCTCCTTTCATTATGTGTTCGAGTCAAATCAGCAAGCAACGTGAGTTGGAAGCCTGTGAGCTGTCAGCCGCCCATCACACATAGTAAGCAAACAGAGCAGAGGTGTGGGAGACGAAACATTTAAACGGGGTTTCTCCTTGTGTTCTCTTGGGCCTTTGATACGAGCTTGGGTGGGTCAGTGAGGGCACTAATTCTAGCTGAGGTGGGGCCTTAATGGTGAAAAACTGTATCATATAACTGAAACCAGAAAATGAGTGAGGGCATGTGCCCTCACTGTGTCCTCTTTGGGTCCGCCCCTGCGCATCTACGTACCTACTCCCTCCTATTCTAAAAAAAAAATACAATTTTGCTGTTCGTGGAGCCAAACAAATTGAACTTTAACCAAATTTATATAAAAAGATACTAACATTTGTAAAATAAAATAAGTATAACTAATTAGTCATAAAATATATTTTTATAATAAGTTTTTTAGAAACATAAGCGCAATATTATCTAATATAAAGTTGGCAACTTTGATCCTTTTAGGGGCCGAGGTGATATCGTTTAATGCAATGTTTATATTGACTATAATGTGTTTTGAGTCAAAGTGTTGAACACCAAGATAGTATTGCTATATGTGTGTGTAGCTATTGTCATGGAAAGGACCGCGGGTACAAATTTTCTGCTGGGACGGGATGAATTTTAAAGAATCAATCGTAGTATATATGTATTGTACAATCCTCCCTTTCGCGTAACATTATGTATTGTACACCGGACTCTGTCGCCGGCGTGAGACCGACGGGAGGGGGAGGAGCCCCACCTGTCGGCGTCAGGCTGCTGACAGCCACCGTACGCGCAAACCAATCAACGATTCAATTTCGTTCAACTATTGCTGCAGCTACGGTCGTATGTGGTGTCGTCTCCTTGGTTCCTAACCCGTTGAATGCACCACCCCACCTGTTGTTGTTCTAACTTCTACCCGCCCAAAAAAAATCAACTCTTCAAATCAAAGCTTTGACAAACGGAGGAGAAGAAGAAGGAAGAAGAAACGCCCAACCCCAACCGCCACGTCCGTCTCCGGCGTAGTTCGTTGAACGGTTCAGCTCATCAGGCGATGCGGACGGATCCTCGCCGGCGCTCCTCGTACCAGCAGATGCAGCTGAGCGCGACGAGCACCTCAACAATGGCGGCCTCCGCCTTCTCCTTGTCCGCCCACCTCAGCGTCTGCAGCGCGTACACCCTCGGCGCCCCGTCGAACCGCCGCGTCCTGTCCATGTTCCTCTCCGCCTGCCACCGCAGCGTGTCCCTCGCCATGGGCGCCAGCCACGCCATGATCCGCTCCGCCGCGTCCTTCCACCCTCCCGCCAGACCTTCGTCCAGCGGGCCCGGGTCCCGCCACCACTCCCGCAGCTTCGACCTCACCGCCGACCTCAGCTTCGCCGGAAGCATCTCGTACATCTCCGCCCGCTCCGCCGCCGCCTCCTCCTGCCTCCCTTCCGCCTCCATCCGCAGCAGCTCCTCCGCCGACACGATCACGTTCGCGTACTGCTGGTCCAGCCCCGCGCCGCCCACCGTCGCCGGCGGCGCGTCGAGGAGCCTGCGCCAGTCGGTGGTGGGGGATTTCTTGCCGCCATAGGATGGGCGCAGCCCGATGATTGGGCATGAGTTGCTGCTCATCGGCGGGTGGACACGGGACGGGCCGTCGCGGCGAGTGATGGGCCCCGAGGACGCCTTGGCCTTCCCGGAGCGCGGGTGGAGGAGAAGCTTCGAGATGCGGGTCTGGACGCTGTCCGTGGTGGCCGCCGGGAGCGGCGGCGGGAGGCCGGGGACGAATTGGCCGAAGATTGAGCAGATGCGGACGAACACCGCGCAGGCCGCGCGCGCCATGAGGCCCACGGCCTTCTCGTAGCTCTGGTTCCAGAGCGATTCCTCCTTGAGCCGCTTCACCTTGAGACGCTGCGTCTTGAGCTCCTGTCGCAGCGACTCCGCGCCGGGCGAGTCACCGGCCTGCTGCTGCTGCGCGGCAGCAGCAACAGCAGCCGCCGCCGCCGCCGCCTGTGGCTGCAGCGGGATCGGGCCGCTGAGGCGGCTCCAGCCACGGACGTTGATCTTGCGCTCGGCGGACTCGAGCTCGTCGAGCGCCTCCATTTCGGAGCAGAGCTTGGCGGTGGCGGAGACGAGGCGCTCCATCTTCTTGGCCTTGACCCTGAGCCCTTTGGCGACCAGGGGGTCGAGCCGCGCATCGGGCTCGCCGGCCTTGAGGCAGCGGAACACGCCGCCGTAGTCGAGGCCGCAGCGCAGGCCGAGGCGCGCGACGGCGGCGGCCGCGGCGTCGAGCGACACGACGAGCTCGGCGCAGGCGAGCCTGAGGAGGAACGCCTGGTCGGTGGAGTTGAGGTAGGCGACGCCCGGCGAGCGCATGGCGTCGGAGCGCAGCCGCGAGAGCTCCGGGTCCGACAGCGACCGGTGAAGCGACAGGAGCTTCGACATGGCCGCCGCCGCCTCGAACGCCAGGATGCCCAGCGACGCCTGTGGCCCCGCTGGCAGCCGCAGGTCGACTGGCAGCCATGGCTTCTGCATCACAACCATGGATGACGAATGGCGATTCCCCGATCTCTACTATCTCACCTCACTTTCTTGCTGCCACGATCGAAGCTCTCCTCTCCCTCAATGACTCTCTGCTATATCACCGGACATGGAGATTCCGCTAGGCTGCTGAGTAAAGCTTCAACGCTGTCGGCCGGTGATGTTGGCTGGTACTCCACGATGCTCCCACGCGGTTTTGCGCGGGTACAGGTTTGGCTGGGTTGGTGTGGCGGGTGACAGAGCGTCTTATATACTGGCACTGGTGTTCGAGCTGGAGCTCTTTCGCGCTGGGCCAGACGGCAGAGAGATATGGAACTTATTGCTGCTGCCCCTGGAGGACGGAGAAGGAGACGGGGGTGGCGATGGCGTCTCGATCCTGATAAGTAGCCGGGGCACGAGGACGACACGGTCGCCCCCGTGGGAATGCCTGGCCCGAGTGGTAGGCGCGCGCTTACCAGACGACGCAGCGTTGGTTGGGAGCGTCTGATTGGTGTGGGGAGAGCGCCGGCCGGCTTTGTTTATTTCCCGGAGTCGGGTGTGTTTCCAAGCCCGGGGATCATCAGATCAGTCTTTGGCCTGGCCTGGTCCGAGGTTATGGACAAAGTATGTTGCTTAACCCACTGGATTTGAGCGTTTCTACCACTAACGGGTCCTTTCTGACTCAGATTAGTGAAAAGGGATTCTCTGATTGGCTGGACCGGAATCAAGAAGAAGCAGCGATTCAAGGAGAACCTTTTTGAGCTGCAATTTAAGTGGTGGAACACAAGGGGACGAGAACACAAGATGACGAGCACACAAGGTTGACCACTACCTGGGAGAACGGCGGGAATTCGGAGGGGGTTTTACTATGCCTTCATTCAAACCCGAATGCGCGTTGAACATACTAGCTTGCTTGGCGAGTGAAGCTACGGCCACGATCCCGGGGCATGCCTGTGTTCACATGCTGTAATGTTAACGGCTTAACGCCCATGCTTCCTGGTCTCTTCTTAAATTGCTCAAAGGCGGAGAGCACATGGCCGCTGGGATGAGCACTCAGTTGAATCTTTGCATATGCGCCGGGAACATAAGCTAGTGCATGTTTTACTTAAGAATTAAGTTCTGATATACTTAAGTTGGATAGTTACTACTGCTGCATGCCTGCATGGAAGAAAATTGCTATGACAAGTTTATGGAAGGCACATAATTCTGTTGCCGCACTAATGCTGCTTTTCAATCCTGTTTGAAAACAAATGTTAAAGCCTAGAATTGTGTAGGCGACAACGAAACCATGACCTCAAGGAGTGCGGTCACTTGCTTTTCCCCTTCCACTCAACCCTGGTGTGTGCCCGGAATTGTTAGGGCAGGCTGCAGGCTCTACAGCCATGACTCCCTAAGAAATTCCAATCTCAAGCCCCAATTGTGATAGATAAAAATAACGTAATTAGCTAATAACCATAAAAAAATGCGCAGATCAGATTTTTTTTTCAAAGAAAAAGAGAGATTTCTATTGTATATCTGCTATTTATATTTTGGATTTTCAGGGTTTTTAAATACTACTCAAGACATTTTCCGTGATTTATCATCGTTTATTTAGGTGATGTTCAGTTGTTTAGCCATAAAAGTCAACATGCTTTATCTAAAAGAAATTTCATCATGGTATAATTGGAACCTGTCATTTGCGTGCAGGTCTCTAGCTCGACTTGTATGTTTGCATGTACAGCTAAATTGTTCTTCCAGTGGTAGCTTGTAAACATGTACCGTAAACAGCGACAATACACGGTCTTGTTTAGTTTGTCAACTTTCACCAACTTTCCAGTCACATCGAGTCACATCTTCTCTCACAGACACACTTACTAATATACTATTCACACCTCCAACTTTCCACCAACTTACTCATCTAAACAAGGCCTAAGTCTTAAGGTTCAAGCCCAGTATCTTGAGTGGATTCAAATAAAGGATATCTTTGTACAAGTGTAATTGTCTAACTACGTTAATCTCAAAATCTGTCGGCGCGTTTATATATTTCATAAGGATGGAATATGCATGCATGCTTGTGGAGGTAAGGGCTGCATATATACACGTACGAAACGAGTGCCTACGTTGGGGGAAAAAATGAAGTCAATCTAGGCTTAAGAACAACCCATTTGTGGTGATATGATTGGGTAGGACTGAGCATCCAAAGTCTACGGTATCCGCGTTTGTTATGCGTCGAAACTTCAACTCAACATGTTTTATTTCCGGAAATGGCATGTATTTGTTGGCCTGTGTAAAATCGATACGTGCATTTCTCTTCCAAGTCCAGGGATTCCAGTAGTCCGTTATATTTTGTAAACGCAGAAACTTTCCACTTATTTGGTCAGACCAACTTGTGGCCTGCCTCGGCCTGTGATCATCACGCACGTCTCCCCCGAGGACTATTTTGCGTCCTGGGCTAGCGCTCTCATGAGTTGATTAGATAAAAAAAAATCAAGAAAATAGCATCGTGATCTATTTTTCTCCTTTTTGTATCGTCATTCGTTATTTTTAGTATAGCATTTCAGATGAAATACATAGGTCTTACAGGCTACTTTGCCATCACCTCTTATTTTGCACGGTCGCCACATGTGGCCCCTGAACATGCATTCTTGAGTCACTCAAATCCAACTAGTATATTGGGAGAGGTTATGAAAAAATAGTGATTCAGCAGATTATCATTACATCTCTTATTTTCTCAAAAGTTATTCGGACATCCCAATAATCAACCCTAACTCTCCCCACCGAATATGATAGTTGCTATTGGAATGAGATTATTGAGAGACTTCAAAAGCACCTCTCCCAATAATTCATGAAATGAGTCTTAGGATATCCTAATAACATGTTATGGGAAAATATATATGGGAAGATTGCTAGGGATACTCCGCCCCTCAAACTTGGATGGATGTTACACGAAACCCTTTATACTACTTTGCTTGAGTCAGAGGCGCTATGTGAGAGAAGTGTGTATGATGGGTTGTAAGAGCATCTCCAGCAGAATCAGTATCCCACATGCCATCGCTATTTTTAGCCGTCCTGTGAAGAAACAAGTCTCCAGCAGAGTGGCAGAGCGAGTTTAGATTGGGAGAAAAAACACTGTAGATCTAAAAAACACTGTAGATCATGCTGGAAAACGTGTTCTGTGAGTGGGAGGGATGAGATGAATAGGGAAAAGTTGGATAAATAATATTTTTTTTTGGAAGTGGAGGGAACTAAACGCACCTAAAAGTTTTTAGGTACGCCAACCCTGTAGACACGCTATTGAGCAGGAGCGACCAGCCAAATTTGACCGGTCCGGAGGCCTCGCAATCCCTCAGTCCAGAGTCTGACAAAAGAACCATGTGTTTATCTGTATTTTTTTCATCGAAACAATACTCCTCTCCTCTTTCATAAATTAAAAAAGTAATTATATAGGACTTCTAAAATCACTTACATTTTTATGATGATAGAATAAATAATGGGGAACCCATTTTAACTAAGTTGAACTAAAAATCTCTTATAGATGTTAAATTAACATTTTCTAGCTTTTGACTTTTTTAATGTTATTTAAACTTTAGGTTTTCAATTTAATTCCCAACATTCAAGAGTATTAACTTTAATTCATGTTAAATTGAACAATAATAAAATGTAAGTTCATAAGATATGGATGGTGGAATTTGGTTAGTCTGCTGGAGAGTGCTAAAATATAGAGAGAGAATATTATAGAGTGGATAGCTAAATAGAGGTATGGAGTGTTGGATTTAGCCATTCTGCTGAGATGCTCTAAGTGCAACAAATTCAAGTTGAAGGGTTGAAGTAAACTGTGCTAGGTGAGATAATTGAGCAAATTTTGGACCATATGGGGAGCAATTTTCTCTTATCTATTATGTAAATTGACTGTAGAAAACTACTCAGGCCTAAGTAAATTGAAAATATTAATTGTAGATTAACCAGTAACAATGTGAACAGCCACGATAGACTAAAAAAGGTTGAGAAAAAACTGAAATTATTTATTTACAAACTCAAAGGTTGCTAGAGATTATTTTTTTTGCAACAATATGAAACCTTTTTTTGAACCCACTGATTTCACATTTGTAAGAGCATCTCCAAGAGCTCTTGTATTTATGTTATCCAAGAAGAATATTTTTTTAGACAAAAAAGAACTGCCATTTCCCTAAAAATCTATGAGGATCCTAGTTGCCTGAACTTGTTTTCAATGCATGAGATGGCATATTTGCAGGCCCATGCTTTATAATTCTCCTTCAATACAAGTAAGAGCGCCAACCAACTACTAACCGTATGTCTGGATTATGGTAACGCCCCGTTCCAAACAATTCATTTGTCATGGAATTTGTTGTAAAACACGTGTCAACGGTTGGATCTTCTCCCTCTCACGTCTCTCATGATAAACACAAGAATGAAGTAGACAAGACACAATGTAAGGTGGAGCTTCTCTTTATTCCTCATATTTGATGGTTTACAATGACAATCTCTCTCATATATATATATACTCCGACCTATGACTAGAGTTTTGGTAAGAGCCCACAAGCAACCGGACATGGACTAGGACTTCTAGTCCTTCTTTCCTTCTATACAAGTCCGGGCAACCGGACATGGACTAGCACTTCTAGTTCTTTCCTTCTATTCAAGTCCGGTTGTATTACAACAGAACTAAAGCCGCAACGAACCGGGTGTCCATCTATCAATCGAAACATGCCAAACTATGTCTGGCACACTAGCTAATGCGTAAGCTAGCTAAATAAAAAAAAGTTGGGTTGGACCGACTAAATAGACTGGTATCTTGACATATATTAAAAGGCCTTTTAGATGATCGCCTTTCGATCCCTCCAGTTAAAATTATCTAGTTAGAAATTAACATCTGGGTTGCAGACAAAAAAAAAAGAGAAAATCTATCGCGCAACCCGTCGCCGAGGTTATGGCTCCAGGGCTGTTGGGGCGCTCCGATCACCGACGTCCCTAAAAACGCTGACGCCGGAGCGGGCAGTGGGACACCGCTCGTGGGCAGTGCCCGTTAGGGCTGGATCAAAAGCTCATAACTCGCTAGCTCGCTCGACTCACTGGTTAATGGCTCTGCTCAAGCTCGACTCATTTTATACCAAGCCAGCTCGAGCCAACTCGCGAGCTACTCGCAGCCACAACGAGCGAGTTAATTATAAGCCAACAATTTTAAATGGGTGCATTGTTAAAGGCAAAAAAAATCCAATGACTCATATTTGAAGAAAAATGAGTGCTGCAAATTTGATAAATATTGGGAAGAGAAAACAATGTCATAGTTATTGCTACAATCCTTAACCCTAGGTCCAAAATGAGATATATTCAGTTCTATTTTAATCAGCTTTATGACTCTTCAAGGTGTGAGCAAGAGGTTGTTGATATAAAAAATGAGTTAGAAGAGTTGTATAAGAAGCAAGAATTGATCAACGCCCGAAGTTGGGTAAGAAGAGTTGTACAAGAAGTAAGAATTAGTTGTATAAGAAGTAAGAATTAGAACGAGCCAATCGAGATATTAGGAGCCAAATGAGATATAACGAGCTAATCGAGCCATACTATGTGATAATATATTTTCATATTATCTCTCTACTGTCTCACGAGCCAAACGAGCTAGCTCGAGCTCGCTAACGAGTCGAGCCAAGCTAGCCTACTGTCTCGTTAGCATAACGGGCCGAACCAAGCCAATATGTTAATGAGCCGAGTTATGAGTCGAGTTGGCTTGATATCCAGCTCTAGTGCCCGTCGCACGTTAATCCTGTCTGGAATTAAAAATGCCTTCCTCAAGTCATAATTGAAATATGATGCGTCACCCTCTACAACTAATGCTTTTCTTCAAGATTATAAAAAAACATAATTTTAAACGGGCAGTGTGAATGAAACCTGCCACACGGCTCTCGTAGTGAGCTCATTCCTCCCCCCTTGTTAGTTAAATTAGTCGGTGACCTAAAACCAGCATGGTCAGGATATACACCGTGCATCAACTGAACTTCACGGTCTTATGCTGCTTAATGCCTATGACAGTGCCAGCGCCTTGACCATCAAACGGAGCTGAGTTTGTCGTCAGCGTAGTTGCACAGACTTGTCAAGCCGTGTGTGACGATGAACGTGTTGTGTCTCACGGTGCTAACGCTTTTGTCTAGTATGCTATGCTACTTGCTGCAATTTTAAGAAGCTGTCAACTATAACCCTACTGAAGTACTCCGTAGTAGCTAGCGTTCGTCGTGCAGCTAGCTGACGCTTTGAACATCAGAAAGAGTCTGCGATCACATCATGCCGCAAAGATTTCTCCGATCCCCACTCCGATCCGTCTACTAGTTTCCTCGGTTTGACCGGACTTTTTTGGGCAACTCGGACTCGGGGAGAACTCAGCAGAAGCTGCTGCCACTGCTGATCATATACTGATTATGCTCAGCATCAGGCGAGGACTCGAGGTCGACAAGAGTGGCCGAGAACACGTGTATCTTTCCCGGCTTCGAGGCCGTGTTTAGCTGTGGTGGAGAAAAAATATTTTTTTTCTGGGATGCGTGTTATGTAAGGAGATGAATAGGAAAGAGAAAAAAGAATTTTTGGGGATGCGTGTTCTGTGAGGAGATGAATAAAAAGTAACAAGTACTTTTGGAACTAAACACGGCCTAAGTCTGCGACCATTGGTCCCTGTCACCCAAAGTCTCATGGCCAACTCCGTGTGGGCTCCCGGGACCTGCCGGGTCGTTGACGCGATTGGAAACGAGACAAAAGAGAGAAAGAGTTCGTACGCGGGGGACAAAACTTCAAGGCGAAATTGAAAAGCGCTGCTGGAGATTTTCTAGTACCTGGCACTCTAGGCACTGACAGTGACGACTGGACTTGTTCTAGTACCTGCCATTCTAGACGGGTGAGTTTAAATTGGAAAAAACACTGTAGATAAAAAAAATACTATAGGTCGTGTTGGGAAGCGTGTTTTGTGAGTGTGAGGAATAAGATGGAAAGCGTGCCAGTGACATTGATGATGCAATATAGGAGTATTAGACCATTCCCAACCGAAGACACTAGTCATAGTGTCCATAAGATCCACATCGGCAAGAAACTAGCACTACACACTACCCTTCCAATGCAAACACCACTAATCAATACTTAAATTTAATACTACACATATCTCATTATGTCTTGGATGTTGTGTAGAAACCATGTCTCATGTAAGATCCAGTTTCCTCATGTTTCCTCATTTATTTCTTTTCCACATCATCTTTCATCCTAGGTGGCAGATCATTTAATTCTATGGACACCATCCTAGTCATTGGGTTGGGAATGGCCTTACCGGTACCTATTTGGTGCGTAAATGGCAGCATATGAAGCGGGCTAAGGCCAGTCTCAACGGGGGGTTTCATGGGAGTTTCATGGGCATTAAATACACTGCCACATCAGCAGTTTTGCTGACATGGTAGAGTAATTAAGAGGGGGAGTTTCATGGGATGTGAGGGAAGTTTCATCACCATGAAACCCATGTGGCACAGTTACCTAGTTTCCAGTCTACGTAATTATGTCTATGAAACCCCACTGAGACTGGCCTAAGGAGCAGGTCATATACTCCGTTTCACATCGGTCGCTCCATGCTAAAACAGGCGCACGACAACAAGTCGACGACACCGAGAACGTACCCCGTACATACGCCCCTACCCCTTCAGCGTTTGCGCGTGTCCTCACCAGGGTTCACAAAACCGAACTGGAGGGCCGAACCACCGGCCGGCGGTAGCGGCTAACCGGTCCGATTTCCGTGGGAACCGTCAAAACCGGACAAATTCAAATTTTGAATTCAAATGTATATGAAATCCTAGTTCAATCGGTTTGAACCGGTAAGCCGCCCGGTTTGACCGGTAAGCCGAGCGGTTTGGGCGCTAAGCCGGCTCAATACATAATTTGTCATGTTTTCAAATTTAACTAAAAATTTTAAAAAATAAAAGAAAAATTCCTAAAAATATTTCAAGGTGCATAGAATTTAATGGTGTCAAAATTTTTCAAATATTAGTGTATTTAGTATTTTTTGTGTGCATTAAAAGTTCAATGAGCCGATTTTTTTTCTTTTCTTTCTTTTGTTGAACTTCTAATGCCTGCAAAAAATATCAAATTAGCAAATATTTGAAAATTTTTAACACCAATAGATTACATATACCTTGAAGTATTTTTAGAAATTTTTTTTATATTTTTCTATTTTAAATTTAAATTTGAATATTTTAAATTTAACCGGTTTGAAACTGCCCCAGACCGCTACCGGTCCAGGGCGGTTTGATCTTTCCCGCGGGAACCGGCCGGTTTTGAACGGGATTGCGAACCCTGGTCCTCTCACCGAGCAGCATCGCAGTTATTCCCGTCGCCCTCCTGGCTCCTGGCGCCTCATCTGAAAGTGGGGACGAACGAACCAACGAACGAACGTGCTCGCAAGCGGTTGAGCCGTTGTTTCTAGTAAACGCAACTGTCTCTGTCGCCGGCGCGGTGCCCGGAGGCCGGAGGCCGCGCGAACACACGCGGGGTCGCTCGAAAACGAGTGAGCGATCGGACAGAGAGGAGAGTGGGGGAGCGGAGGAGCCTTCCGTGGCATTGCAGGTCAAGGGGGAGCGGACGGACGTTCAGACGGGGGGCGAAAGCGACGCCGTCAGCACACGTCGAACTGGGATCCGCGACCGCACAAGTGGAGGGGACGCCGACGTCGATGACGACCGCTCAAAAGAAAAAAGGATTAGAAACCACAGAAATCTTTGTCTGTGGGCTCGTCGTTGCATTTTGGGAGTAGTAAACTATTTCGGCGTCACTAGCTGCTGGCGAAAGTGAGGTCCAGGGTACGTCCAGGCGGCTCTTTGTCTTTGGACCTTTTACGAAAGAGTGAACCAGTTCAGCTTGACGGGGAGCTTGTCTTCGCTTCACGTTCGTGCAAGTTCTCCGCCGTGTTCAGATTCAGAAAAAAATATTTCTCAAAACACGTTTTTTTAGTGTACTATTCATCTAAAACTTTCACCTACTTCTCAATCTGAACAGAGCCCTCTTCACCTGCCAGCTTGGGAAGGAACTAGCAGGAGGTAAAATGGGTGGTCTTCGACGGTTCGCACTTGACCCTACTCTGACTATGCCAGATTTTGCATGGCGCATACGTCGACGACTGATTCCGGGAGCACTTCGTACCGGAGACGAGGGACGGCCGGACGGGGCAGTGGGTTGGAACTCGCCTTACCAGTTACTGTCATGCGAGAAGAACATTCTGGGTAAGTTGGACTTGGAAGTGGGCTCGCAAGATCAAGAGTAGTGCTCTTTTTTCATTTCCCCCCGAGTAAGAGACCGCGCGTGCAAAGGTTAAGTTGCAAGCTAATTCGCCACTTATATGGGCTGCCAGTTTTGCTTTGACAGAATTTGGTGTGCTTTCCGTAATCTTTACAGACCCGTTTCATGTGGGCTTCAGCTTATGAATCGAATTCATCAAAATTAAAGGCAACTGTATCCAGATTCCATGGATCACATGGGCCATAAAGTGGGGCTGTCAACATCAGTCTTTGGCTGATAAAAAGGCCCGAAATACGGCCCATCAAGAGGTTTTTTTTGCGTTTTCCCACATAACTCCTCTCTCATCATGAAATAATGCAACACAAAATTTCCCAGCTACCTTTTTTTTTAATTAAAGACACAAACACTCATATACACATACGGGTACTCACCCCTACTAAGACAAGCACGCACATCCTACCTTATGAGCACCTTCGAAAACTAAGCCAGCTAAATTTAGAAATTTATGAAGTCACAACACGCACCTTGCTATCAATCTATCGACAAAGACGTGGCCTGCCACTTAAAACATAATTAGCCGTAAATATAAAATCTGTGCAAAATCTAGGATTTGAATCCAAATAAAAAATAACTTAACCATCTAGCTACGTTCAGTTTGTAAAATCTCTCCGCCTCTACTACAACACGAGGAGGGCGGAAAAAACAACACGGACGAAAAACCAGTGAATCGAGCGTAAAACAATGTCCAGACATTATTTATTTACCTGTAAAGCCCCCCACCCCCACCTAGTTGTGGTCACCGGTCGAGGCTTTTATTGGGCTAAAGTTTGATTTGGTCACTTTGGCCTCGATACATAGAGGGCTAAAACATTTGCCCACTTTTACTGTAGCTCTCATCTACACAACGCGCAACTGGGCCCTAGCCAAAACATCCAAACATGACAATTGTACAAGAGGGCCATATGATCACCAAAATAATAAATAATAAACTATCTAACAACGGTTAATTTTACATTATTTGTGGTGGAGAATAACTATCTTTTTATCCCCAGCGCATGAATTAATCATCGCAGAAAGGCTTTTTACCATAGTTCTGATTGACATTTTTTTAGAAAAAGAAATATATTACAATATTCCAGCCTCTGCAACTATATGTACAAATAGTTGTTCATTATTACATCTACTCTCTTTCACAAAAAAAAATATTACATTAACTCTCACACAACTCGCAAAAGGATAACGTAGCACCGCAAATTTAAAGAAAGAAGTCTATTACTAAAACATCATCTATTGTTAGCAAAAAATTCCATTGAATACCTCTGCAGATCATATGATGCGTTCAGTTAAAAACAAAGATTATATGATGCGTGAGAAAAACAAAACATAGCCTTAGGATTTGCAATGGGTTAACAATAAACAATGTTGTTGTAAAGATTATAGAGCAAATTCGTTGTTTTGCTACACCTTGTTTAATATTTCTATCGAAATCTTAAACAAAGGATCTCCAAGGACTTATCACTCAACTCTTAAACAAAGGATTTCCAAATCCTATGCGCGTTCTCCATGCAAACTAGACAGTCTAGATGTCTGTACTGTTATATTGCACCTACGGTGGGAAAATAAATCTTCGTTAACTAGAATTTTGCACAAGTACGTATGTAACACTCGGGGCCGGGATTGTACTGCATGGGGCTAACATAAAAAATCCATAGTTAATTGACCAGGATAGCAACGACAATCGGCATGCATCTTGGAACGGTGATGTGACTAATTTCGGTCGTTTGATATTTCAATGGAAATGCATTTGGGTTCAATTCGTTGCTGCCTAGCACATCGTTGTCAGTCAGGCCGGCCGCAGCTTATTTTCCACCGTTCCTAAATTAAAAGTAACGATTATATTTTCCCTTGGAAAAGCAAGGCCTCATGTTTTTTTTTAGGGGCGTTTCTCTCCACGGGTCGAAACTGAAAACCAGAATTTAGGAGCGGAGAAAGCAAAGGGTAGGCAGGCGTGCATCATAGCATCGTCACTGACAATGATTTCCATGGGCGTCAGCGATGATCTTCTTAGGGCTAAATTATTTTTTCAGTGCTCAACTCCTTATTATTTGTCCATACGTCACGTTATGCCCGAATGCCGTACGTTGTTTCTTTCAAGCCTTGTGTGACAGCGATCGCAATTATATACATATACAACACGTCTACAGACGTACTACTTCACGGAATCGGAATAGGTGTGTTCCTTCCGTCGTGTATGCCTGAAAGAATCACGAAACGTTTGTCATGACTACAAGAAATCAACGTGGATAGTGGACCCGAACAGTTAGGCAGAGAGCTGGACAGCTGGTTACGCTTAAACGTGCACGAGTGACATGGCAGTACGGCACCTAAGTAATCCTCTCCCGCTCTTCTTGACCGGTGATCATGCGAAGTGTGTGTGCTGAGTGTCACTGTCAGCAGCCCCATTAACCAATCCGGAGCGCGCAAGAAGCAAACGGCGGTCCCTGTGGCTGTGGGCCGCCGCTGCCTGCCGACCACTGAGGCACTGACAGCGTGACAGTCCCGGCTGTAGCTGTCACTCCAATGATACAGTACTGCTACTGTGCTGCACTTCGTACATGCGTCAAGATACGGCGAGTACGTACGGGTAAAGTGGGCGTGGCCCGACCGGACGCGTGGTCGCGGGCGACGTGGGAGTGCGCGCCCCGCCCGAGCTCTCGCCTCCCCACGCCGAGCCGACGAGCGGTGACTCAGCATACCCGCCGCCGCTTTCGGCGCGTGGCCGCGGCCGCATGCATGCACCAGCCAGCGCCCCGGCCAGCCGGCAGGCGCACGCAGCGTGCGCCACACCGCACCGGACCAGACCGGCGCCCCGCGCGCGCAGGCCGCGGCGGCAGATCTCGCCACCACGGCGTGGCGTGGCGTGGCGTCTTCTCTCTCCGTGCGCCTCCTCGCTTTTCCCCAGGTTCACCTCCCCTCGCCGGCTCGCCCCCGCCCCGATCACCAACGTGGCCACGCCAGCAACCAACCACCGCCCCCGCCCGCCTTCCCCCCACGCAAGCCATCTACACGTGTCCACTCGTGCCGCGACCGACCACCCTCCCACTGATTGCGACCGCCCCAACCACGTGTCCCTTCAAATTGACAACACCCGTCCCCTCACGCTCCTGGCACCACTCACCGTCCCTGCCAGGTGGGGATATACTTGGATGCGCTCCACATGTCAGTGGATGATAGTTCCTGTGGGCTCCGGCGGAGAGTGGTGGGGTTGAGTGAAATGGAGCCCAGATATTTTTGTGAGCAGCCCAAGAGACAGCGCCCATGTGGTGGGGACCGCACCAGGCATCAATAAATTAGCTGCCGAGGCGGACTGCCCCACCCGGGGAGCGCCACGTGTGTGTCGCACGGGGATTAGGCGATAACACCGGCGTCGTGGTCGCCGTTAACATCAACCTCCTCCTTGTGGGCCCACCCCTGCCCGCCTCGGAAGCCGATGTCCACCACGTGTCGACCGCGCTGAGAGGGATCCCGCCACGCGTCCAGTTCTGGCGGGGACGGACGGCCCCGATTCGCCGGGCCTGGACCACGTCGCAACAACTGTACCTGTCGAGGCGCTGCCCGTGACGGTGACGGGCACCTGCCCGCCTCGCCTCCCCCACTCGTCTTCCTCCCCCTTTCTTCTACTGCCCCCGAAGCCTTCGTGCCCGTTTCGCTTCGCGCTTGCGCTGTTGCTGCTGCTTGCTGCTGCCCGCCTGCTGCTATTGCCATTCCATTCCATTCCATTCTAGGGGAGTAGAGGGAGGTGTTCTGTGTCGCGTGGGAAGCGTGTGCTTCGTTCAGGCCACTCGAATTTCCGAGGGCGACGGCGACGTTGCTCGGCGGCCGGGCAGAGAAAATCTAGGGGAGACGACTCGGGCTGTGGACGCAACATACTCCGTGCGTGCCTCTGGAGGAGACAGCAATGGCCGAGATCTGCTGCGAGGAAGCCAAGTCCACGCCGGCCACCGCTGTGGCAGTGGCTGCAGCCGCCGCCGTGGCCGTCGCCTCCTCGGCGCTAGAGAGGAGGCGACGCAGGCTGGAGATGAGGCGGTTCCGCGCGACCGATCTCGACGCGTCGGCCGCGGAGGAGGACCTCCGCGCAGGCAAGCGGCAGAGGCTGGCGCGCACGACGTCCGGACCGTGCCTCGACGCGGCCTCTGATTTCGAGAGGCCTCCGGCGAGCTTGCCGGAGGTCCGGTTGCCGAGATACGGTGTCACCTCCGTCTGCGGCCGACGACGCGAGATGGAAGACGCCGTCTCCATTAGACCCGACTTCCTGCCCGGCGCCAGCAGCAAGCACCACTTCTTCGGCGTCTTCGACGGCCACGGCTGCTCCCACGTACGGCACACACCACGGCCACATATATGTATACATATATGGATGGGCCTGTAGTTAATTTCCATTTCTGTGCAAAGGTTCTGGATGCTGATCGCGGTTTCGCTCTATTATTTCTGTAGGTTGCGACGATGTGCCAGGACAGGATGCACGAGGTGGTCGCCGACGAGCACAGCAACGCTGGCTCGTGCCAAGAGACGGCGTGGAAGGGTGTGATGGAGAGGAGCTTCGCGCGATTGGACCAGCAGGCCTTGGGCTGGGCCACCAGCCGGAGCGGCGACGAGCCCGCCTGCAGGTGCGAGCAGCAGATGCCCTCGCGCTGCGATCATGTGGGGTCAACCGCCGTGGTCGCCGTAGTCAACCCCACCCACGTCGTCGTCGCCAACGCCGGCGACTCCCGTGCCGTCCTCTCCCGCGGCGGCGTCCCCGTCCCTCTTTCTGTCGACCACAAGGTACCAGCCGGATTCTCGCGTAGTATCATGGCCCGTTGCGCCTCTTCCCTTCTTCGCGCATCCATTCATGAGCTTGACGTGCTCGATTTCATGGTTGCCTCAGCCTGACCGGCCTGACGAGCTGGCGCGCATTGAGGCGGCGGGGGGTCGCGTCATCTACTGGGATGGCGCCCGTGTTCTCGGTGTCCTCGCCATGTCTCGAGCCATAGGTAAGCTTCAGTTTGAATTGTCACAGAGTCGTTTCTGCCACTCGCTGGATTTGAACTGACCAGCTTATTTACTGGCGCGCAGGCGATGGTTACCTGAAGCCGTTCGTGTCGTCGGAGCCGGAGGTGACGGTGACGGAGCGCACCGACGACGACGAGTGCCTGATCCTGGCCAGCGACGGTCTCTGGGACGTCGTGACCAACGAGATGGCTTGCGACGTCGTCCGGGCCTGCTTCCGTAGCAACGGTCCGCCGGGGCCGGCCGCTCGGACGAACGGCGTGGCTCCGGCCGACGCGGACGCCGAGGACGGATCCGCGGTGGTCAAGGGCGTGAGCAAGGCGGATTCCGACAAAGCGTGCTCTGACGCGGCCATGCTGCTGGCGAAGCTGGCGCTGGCCCGGCGGAGCGCCGACAATGTCAGCGTGGTCGTCGTGGATCTCCGCCGAGGGATATGATTCTTGGAGCAGAGCAAAATCATATGCTCCATGATTGCTCGCTTTAGCCCTCCCCCATTTTTTTTCTTCAAAATCCAAGCTAATTCTTCCTCAAATTTTTACAATCCTTCTATTTCGATTTAGCTTTAATAGTAGTTTCTGACCAGATGAAAATATGATACTTGGCGCTGTTCTTCTCTCAAACGAAGAATTGAAACCAGGCACAGGAATAGCGAAATGCTGATCTTGGCCTACCACTCTGTACTACTACTGCCGATCGATAAACACAGACTTTTTGGTCGTAGATTAAACATAGCCAAACGTGTTGATTCCATCCTCCGATTAAACTAGATTAAAGGGGGCAATTGGTGCATCACCACGCAGGAAAGCTTGGAAAAAGATTTGTACTTCTGGAGTAGTGAGCATGACTCGTGCTAGGAGCACGTTAACCGGGAGCCGATCGCGATTGGTTGGCCACGGCTGGATTCGGAGCCAGATTATAACAAGGAGGCAGGGCAAGATGCTGATCTAGCCGTGGGCCCTGGCCCCCTGATAGGTCCGGCCGGTTGGATGGGTGAACGGGAATGCCCCGAAATTCTCGTTTACGAAAATATAAAAACGCGGCATCTTTTCAATGGCCGGGGCCCCTGAATGATGCGACCCACGAGCAATGGTTGGGGTCGACGTGTCCAGCCTTTCCCTTTCGCCCTCGGCGTGCGCTGGCGAGTGGCGACGCAGCACTTGCCTGTGTCTGTTGGGGTTGGGGCGATCGGCCGCCGGTCGGGTTAGGCGCCGCGCCGCGACGCCATTATTGAGGCCCGCCGCCGCACCAGCCGCCGTGCTTTTGGCCCTCCCGCGGCCGCCGCGATGGCCGCGCTCGACTAGACAGCCACCGGCACCGCCAGGAACGAGCGCCATGGGCTCATGGCCGCTGGGCCGGGGCGTCACGCGCCGCTCGCACGTGGCGTTGGCTGGCCGAGCGTTTCGGGGGCGTTGGAGACTGGAGAGACCACGGTGGCATGACATGCGGTGGGGGTGACTGTGTGCTGAGTCGGCTCGCGTTATAGAATTATTGGTTCGTTCCCGTACGCGTCCTCCGGCGCCGTGCCGGCCGGCCACGCACGCCGCGAGCTCCCAGGAATAGCGGCGTCGGCCCAGGAAGAGAGCCCGCAGAGGGAGTGCCGGAGAAGCGACATCCCACCCGCGAGGTGCCGGGCACGACGGGGCATACCGCATACGACTATACGAGCAGCAGGGCAGCCGGGGCGTAGGATTGACACAAAAGCGAGCGCGTCGCCGTCGGGAGATCTAGCAAAGCAAAGGAAGATATGGCACGATCCCGGCGGCCGATGGGATGGGAGAGAAAGGGAGGCCATCTTGCCACCGGAAAGCGCTGGGTTCGAGACGTTGCTGCTGCTGCTGCTGCTGCTCTCTACCGTTTGTTCGGCAGGGGGGCATCGCCGGGTCGGCTCCAATCATCCGTGCTTTTGTTGTCCACCATCGGGCGACGACATGATGGCCAGTTGGGCACAAAGGCCGCCCGTCAGGGTAATAGACTCTGATGGTGCGTGCTTTTTTCGGTTTATCCTTTGACTGACGGTGCTGGTGGTGTGGTGTGGAAAAAGAACTGGAGCCACTGCCAGCACCTGGTATGTTGCTAGCCGTACTGCACTATGTCATAATCTTCCCTCTAGCTTCTTGTCATCTTTTTGTGTAGAAGGTTAAGGTTGGTACTTGCGCAAAAGAAAAAGAAACGGTTAAGGTTGCTAGAAGTACTCTTTGAAAACCCGTAGCTGGTGATAATATATAGTCAGAAAATTATGAACAAGAGATGCTGTAGAATCGATTCGGGGCCCTTCATTCCGTCAACTCCCGTTCAGTGAGAAGCTTCGTTTCTCGCGTACAGAACCTGGGTAGGTGTACACTGCCTTTTCTACTCTAATGCGGTGGGCCTTTTCTACTCTAATGCGGTGGTTGGGCCCCCGCTATATATCTCATTGTCTTTGTGTGAATGGGCTTTAGAGGAAAAAGGCCCACTTTTTATTGGGCCCTACGATAGGAAGTCCTTTTCGAAAGGGAAAGCTGATTTAATAACCGAGCTACATACGAATGAAATTCAGACTTCACGTTTGTGTTTTAAAAATGCCACATAAGTATAAGAATATTTAATTTAATTTATAGTTCAAATGGCTTCATACAATGTATTATTTTATTTTTTTGCTGTTTCCTAGCCTACATACAAGATATATTTTTTTTAAAAAAAACACTGCATACATAGTTTTTGTAAGGATGAAATCCATTTCATCCGTCCATAAATTTGTGTCCCATCACAAAACACAGACATGAAACTGTATTTAATGGGGATGCAACTCCCAATGCGAAGAGCCGAAGCCTTTCCACATGCAGATTGCAATTCAAGAAAAAAGATGATCGACACCACACCATGGTACCTAGCGCGTGTTGTCCCTTTCTTCTCCTTTGGCAGATAAGGAGAAGAAGATATTACAAGTTTGGTATACCAATTATCATCGTCACATGTGTTGTTACACGCTACATGTATCTCATAGTGCCGGCGTTGGCAGCTATGACTAGTAGTAATAATTAAGTGTGATTTGATGCATTATCGGGAAGGCCGGTTGAAGCTACTAGTATCTATTTTTCCTTTTCAAATGAACTTAAATGGAATTATACTTTGGTAAAGATGAGATTTACAAGCAGGTTGAGTTGGCGGATGCTGAAAGAAAGCAGGTTGGCGGATGCAAACGAAAAAAATGTTAAAAAAAGTTGTACATGCAAATGAACAATCAGCACCATTTGTTAACTGAACCGAAAATCTCGCATCGTCCGGTCCCCACACCAAGCTTCCTTCTTGATCTCCATTCATCAAAAAGTTCATGCATTCTCTCTTTTCACAGCCCCCACACCACAGAAAGGTATCGTCCATTAGATGCATTTTTTTCAAAAAAAAAAGCTACTCCATTAGTCGATCCTAAATTCCTAATAATTCTTTCCCTGTTCCGAACGCTAAAAAAGAAAAATCCCTGCTCCGACCCAACGACCAAACCGAGAGCGGCCTGATCTCCGCTTTCTCTTTCCCACCAGACCCCTCTTTGTTTTTTCTCCGTCTCCGCCGCGCCTTCTCCTGCTCCTTGTTCCTGCTGTTCTGTTCCCCATATCAGAGAAATCGGAACCCCAAATCACGAACCCTAGCGACTGGAGGCGGACGCCAAACGTGGCACGCAGCGAGCCGGCGTCAACCGCCGAGAGGCGGCCACAGCCGCGCACGCGCAGGCCGGCAGGACCAGGAGGCGACCCGCGGCAATCGGCATCTTGCATCTGATAGAGCGCCGGCAGCCGGCGGCGCAACACAGCAACAGTAAGCACCTTGCGCAGATGGTGTTCTTATATTAGGTAATTTGCGGGCAGACCCTTCACGTAGAGATGGTAGCAGTTTGCAAAATGAAGAACAAATCGATTGGTTTGCAGACTACATTATAGCTTTATTTAAGTATTTTCTATTTTCTCATTATGTCATGGATATTTGAGATGTAAACAAGAGCACCCTGTGTTGTACTAAAGAGAGTAACAGTGCTTGTCAACTTACTGGGAACGGGAATCCCAACGATGTGCTTATACCTTGTGTTATTGGTTTCTAAACAGGATAGGCATACACATTTGAGAACTAGTAGAACGAGCTATAACATTTTGGAACTTTCAATTTGTCATTCGAATTCCAATGCTATGTCGGCACAATAAACCTGTGCCTTGTTGGGAGAACTTTGCATGTTTTGGTGCCTTATTATATGTGTCTTGATACTTTAGCACAATTACTCCTGGGTGATGCTGTACCGTGGCATATTGGCAAATTGCACAAAGTGCATGTTTGCATGGACATTTCACATTTGTGGGTTCACCTTTTCTGTTAAGTGCTGCGGTGCTTCTTTAGATTCCGTATTATTTCGTTTTCTATCTCCCAATAACCACCTCTTCAACTTCAAAATGTCCAGGCGACATCAGTTTTGTTCCTTGTTTGGTTACATATATGTCACTTGATGGGTGCAGGATTTCAACATGATTAATTTTGTTAGTGACAATATTGTACTGAACAACTGTGTCAAGGACATCCTTGCACTAATCAAACCAGAAGAGGATGATAGAAGCAAGCGACTATCCACAATTCAGGAACTGGAAAATTGCATCCATTCTCTTTCATCCTTGTCAGGTGACCTTTTTTTTCTGTTACAACCGAAACCTTCTCGATTTTGTTTAAACTTCCACTTACAAACCTGAAATTAGTTAAGATGCAATATGTTATCTTTGACATTGGAGCCTGAGCAGGCTCTTTCTATATTACTGAAGATAATTTTTGTTCTCTGTATTTAAATGTTGTAACATGGGTTTTCAAGGGAAATTACCGAAAGATGTTCATAGTAGAAAATGCTCTGAAATCTAGTCATACCTTCTGAAATCTAATCACAACTTCTGTTGTGTTAATAAAGAGCTACCAGGTTATTTATTGACACAGTAAAAGAGTAGAATGTCATTTTCATCCCTCAACTTCTCCCTGACAGGTCAAATTCATCCCTCAAGTAAAAGAGTAGAATACCATTTTTACCCCTCAAGTTTTCCCTGATGGGTCAAATTTGATCCCTCAACTATTGGACTAGCCACTATACTCATTAACTTTCCGTTTGGGCTCAATTCCATCCCTAGTCTCACGTGTCATGCCATGTTTGTGTGTAAGAAGGTTTTGAGGTGGCTGGTTCCACTGATGTAGAATGGTGGAGTACTGGAATAGTATGTTTTCAGGACAGGGATGAAATGCATGTGGCCTGTATCCAATTGTGGATTGCAGCTAGTCTGGTTTTGAATTTTGATGCATGAATAATTCAAGTAGTAGATCGACCCCAAATCCATTGCCTAGAGAATTTGGTGTCTGAGTAAATTGTCTGATGTAGTTATTTCTGCATCCACCTGACGTGGACCATCAGATCATATCGTGAATGACAGATTGATTAAGGTCATGTGAAGAAACCAAGGTGCAAAAGAGACAATTCGTGCCAAATGACACCTCATGGCTCCCATAGCTGACTAAGCATGCCAATGTGGCATGCCACATGGAATCCGGGACAAAAATGAGGCCAAGTAAAATGTTCAAAAGGACTATAGCATGTTAGTTTAAGGATAAACTTGACCTCAGAGAAAAGTTGAGGGTGAAAAATACTATCACCGTATCACACCTAAACTCTATACGGAGTATGTGCCAAGTGTCAAGTGAAGTTCAGATTGCATCTGAATAGTTTGAACTACAGTAGTATGAAAACATGACTAAATGTGGAGTGATAAGCTTGTGAAATTCATAATTCTAAAAGGGATAGGTTTATTTGCATCAAAATATGGAGAGCAATGATATTGTGAAACCCATTATGCAATGAGTAGCCTAGTAGTGGGCTAGATGACGACAGTAAAAGGTGTTTGTAATAACAAGAATGGATCTGCACGAACGGCAAATGATGGATTTGATAAGCTGAAAGGTTCTTTTCCCTGTTTTACAGTATTCTTCCGAATATATCAGTTTTTGGGATATCTTGATGACAGAAAATTTTTGATAGATTTACGATAATAAAGTAGGAAAAGTTTGGTACATTTATGATGATAAAGTTTATATGTATTGCTTTAATGATTTTTTTCCCTTTACAGGTGCTGCTGTAAAACCTTTTGGGTCCTTTGTATCAGATCTTTACTCTAAATCAGGTGACCTAGATTTATCAGTGCAGCTTGGGAATGGTCCAAACCTTCCTACAAACAAGAAAAAGAAGCAGAATGTCTTGAGAGAAGTTAGAAGAGCTTTACAAATTCGAGGTAATCTTTGTAATATTGCTCCCGATAGAGATAATATGTATGCACATTAAGTATCTGTGAAATAGCTTTAAGCATGATCATATACTTGTGCTATCCTAGATTTGTGGTAGAAGTGTGACAATTATATTCCATGGTTTCTTGATTAACTATTATACGCACCGTCATTGTGTGATTCCATAATCATTACACAACTGTCTCATTTAAACTTTGTTTTATTTCATTTACTGTATTCAGGTGTTTCTGGATATATGCAGTTCATTCCTCATGCAAGAGTTCCAGTCCTTCAATATGTGAGCAACCGCTTTGGCATCTCCTGCGATATATCAATCAACAACTTTGCTGGTCGGATTAAATCCAGAATCTTTTACTGGGTGAATACTTTAGATGAGCGGTTTGGTGATATGGTTTTGCTGGTATGATCTAGTTAGCTAGGAGTTATTTGCTGCCACATTTTTTGTTGGTAAGCTGAATACTCAGCATCATCTTTCCTTCCAGATTAAGGAATGGGCAAAAGCTCAAAACATTAATGATCCAAAGAGTGGGTCCCTCAACTCCTATTCACTTTGCCTGCTTGTCCTCTTTCATTTTCAGGTATTATTTCTTAGTACGTCAATATATATTGTCGTCCTTTTTCTTATTTATTTATAGTTTCACTAAGCGTCTTGCCCATTCTTACACGCTTTACGTTGAATTTTTTAGACATCTGAACCAGCAATCTTACCGCCTCTGAAGGAGATCTATGAAGGGAATATTGCAGAAGATATTACTGGTTTAAGTGAAACATGTTTTGCATTTGTCTACCATAGCTGCATGGCAGTGCCTAGTTTTTTACTCAGTTCATTCACATGCAGAAACAGCATTTTATAACGAGCAACATCTTGATGAGCTTTGTGTCACAAACATAGCAAGATTTAGACTCCAGAACAAGCACCAACGAAATGAAAGTTCTCTTTGTCATCTACTTGGGACCTTTTTCCAAAAGGTATTGAACTTTTAGATCCCATTATGCTGACTAATTCAGCATTTTGGATTATTATGGGTACTACCTTTTCGCTGTCCGCATCTTGGTAAAACATTATGCTTGTGTTTCTCGATGTTGTTCCTTGTTAGGCCCATTGACTCATCTGCTACACTAATCCATCTGGGGTCTGTTTTATGGTCTTCGCCATTATTACCTTCATACCTTGATACAAGGATTGATATCTGTCTTCTCTTTGGGTTCAGCTTGGGAGGGTAAAGAAGCTCATGTAGTATTTGTTGTTGTTGGAACATTTTTTTGTTCAACTTGGGTTTTGCCTGCTATTGCAGAGCATAGCACAACAGCTCACTGCAGGCTGTCCCAGATTTGCCACCTGAGGACTGAGGTTATTGGTTTAAACTTAGGGTCCACTATCCACAAAATCCATGGGTCTTTTTTTTATGGAATATCATTTTGTGGCCAACTGAGCTAATCCCTTCCCATCTCATCGTATGATATTAGTTTATTTTGATAGGTCAAGATATTGTTGGCAGAAAATATGTTAGGAATTTATGTTATCTATTTCAAACATAATTGGGTTTATGTGTTTCAGCTGCCAAAAGCTTACAACCCTGCAATCAAAAGGCATTGCAGCATTTATTTATTTATTTTTAACCCAGGAGAAACACAAGTTTAGCTGCTTATCATGTTCTGACTAGTCCTTTCAATTCTGCAGTTTACTCATATCAATGCCCTTTCGGATAATGTCATATCTACTTACTCGGGCAAGATTGAACGAATCCAAGATGACCCAAGTTGGATGACCAAATCTTACCATTTATTTGTAAGACTGCCTAGGCCTTTGGTGGTTGTTGCTGATCTTTACCTTTCTATGTACTTATATCCCCTCTGTTTGCCATCTTTTGTTTAGGTTGAAGATCCTGTTGAGAGACCGGATAATGCTGCTAGGGCGGTTAGTATGAAAGGTCTTGACCGAATTGCTAGTGCATTCAATGATGCTTGCCGTAAGGTTGACTCTCTTGAGCATATGGATCGGAATGAATTGTTGGTACTGTTGTGTACCCCTGCTGTTGGCGTGAAGCTTGGTGGGAGTGCCATAGCTAACTCTTACAAGACTCCACAAAGGAATAATCAGCATACCAGATCTGTAGGACGTACGCAACATGATCAACGTCTCCAGGTATCCAGGTTTACTGGAAGCAGAGTAGTTCACAAAAACCCACAGGCGAATAGCACAGCGCACCAAGCAGCAGTACAGTTTCGTAGCCGTCCACAGGTTACTTCAGCCCGCCAAACAGCTGTTGCGTACCCGAATCGCAGTCCACAGAATTATGGTACAGTACATCAGATGGCACCATTCCAGAATAACTCTCTTCCACAAGTTTATTCTGCTCGGCCCCAAATGGACAGACCATACCAGAATCATTACCAGCATGTTTATGCTGCAGGGTTTCAAACAGAAGGACCATACAGTCATAATCAGGTTTATGGTACAGGATTCCAAACAGCAAGACCATACCAGAGTCATAATCAGGTTTACCAAGGGGGGTTCCAACCAACAGGAACATACCAGAACCAACAGGCGCGTACTCCAGGGTTCCAAACTGCAGGTCCTAATCAGAATCAGCAGCGGCGAAAGGCGTACATGTCGAACAATCAGGCAAGGCATGCCGTGACAACAGCAAGGTATGAGCCAGTTCGTGGGCAGTTCAACAGTGGATCAATGCAGGACTCACGATCTCAAGCATCAAACAGTGCGGCTTCGTAAAGATAGCCATCAAAACCGATAGCTTACTATAGGTAGACTCAGGAGGATAGTAACAGACAATCTTCTGACTTTTGCATGGCAATATTCATCAATTTATGCCATGCTTAGCTCTTGCCGGATAACAGGCATCAGCTTTATATGCTATGAAATAGCTGACAGCGAACTCTGATATAAGCCTTGTGTAATGTGGTATTGAGGCATTACAAGCATGTATTGCTGCATATTTTTGCTGTAAATAGCTGTTTACTCTCAGCCAGCTTACAAGTTTGTATTAAGGTGAAATTTCATGTCTTTTTATAATGCCTTTCAGAAAATTCATGTACTTCTTACTCCGTCTTTCCCTAAATAACGGTTCTCACTTCTTGAGAAGCAACTTTGAGCAATTATATATAAACATATATTCAAATTTATGGCACAAGTTAAATGTTGCATGTATTTGCTACAAATCTAGTCAAATTTGTGACACAAACATTAAAAATGACACTTAATAGGACACAAACGCCCATAAACATGCTCATTTATGGGTGTTGGTTCAAGGCGCTCAGAAACTTTGCATCATGTAAAGTGCAAAGCAATGTTTATAGTACCACTACTACATCGCAAACTCGACATTGAAGCAACAACATGGTTCAGCTCAGCTGCACATTTGTCACACCAGACACAGATACCAGCCACTCATAGAGGACGGGCTAAACATACTAGGGTGCCTCGGAACATGGCCTTCATTCCTTCTTCCCGATTCCATGGGACATGTTGTAGACCCCTCTTCCCTGCGCATCAAGCACGCCAAATGTTTCAAACACGAGAACAAAAAACGCTAGGCTAACCTGGCAATGGCATGTACTACTAGTGATGCTGCAATAGCATGTCGGATTTGCTTACGATGAGGAACAGGCTGGAGGCGGCCAGGGCGAGAGGGATGCCGACGGACGTGACGGCGTCGTACCGGCCCTTGAGGTAGGTGTGCTTGTGGATGTTCTGGAAGTGCTTCTGCAGCTCCAGCAGCTTCTCCCTCGGCCGGAACGGCGGCTCCAGCTCCGGCATCCTGCAGACTAGCGAATCCATGTCGACATCCAAAACATGGGTCTGCGTACTGGCAAGTTTGATTCTCGGGAGGGACTGTGTGTACCTGGACTTCTGGAGAGCAGTGGGATGATATCTGTGTGCCTGAGCTCCAAGGAGAGGGCAGAGACAGCAGCAAGGCTCGGTTGAAAGCCGGGGACGAGAAGAGGTCCAAGGATGGCTTTCAACTGGAAGCTCCCAGAAGCAACTGGAGGAGACGAGTAGAGGACAATGGACAGGCAAGCGCATTTTGCATCTGGGCCGACTGGGCCATCAATCTCAAAATCTATGGATCAAATCGCATCTCACCGTTTGATGCCACAGGATATCCTGTACATTTTCCTTTTTGCTTTGGTATGGATGCCTTGGCTTGCAGCGAACGAGATGCTACCCGTATTGCACAAAATAGAGGCTTTTACAACAAGGGAATCAATCAAACCAGAAACAGTTCCAGGCTCAAAATTTATTTCAAATTGGAGAAGCGGTAATGGCTCTTGAGACACACTAAATTTGTAAACTATATTATGAATTATATAAGAAAAAAAATACTCAAACAGTAGAAACTTAACTATCATTATAAATTATAACACATATACACAGAAAATTTTCCTTTAATAATTGGCCAGGGCCGCGCGAACGCGTAACCCCTCAAGTCCTCAACCACAAATTATGACGTCCACTCTCCTACTTGAGGAGATGGTAGGCAAGCGCTCCTCCCAAGTGCAATGAAGGCCACTAGCCTAGGCCATGGCCCTTCTTGATCGGCCGTCAACCCGTCCAGGTAAGTATGGATCAAGGTTGTATCTAGCGTTGTTTTATGGCTGCTCCTCGGTGCAGGCAAGTTTAGTATACCGATTCGGGACTAAACTGGTTCTAATTGTCCGTCCCATCCCATATGTTTTGTGTTCTGAGAGAGACCGAGACGAATACGAACCTGCCTGTTGTTCCGCCGCCTAACAAAGCCCATGGCCTTCTCCGCAAGCTTGGCCCAAATAGGAAAACAAAGCCCGGAACTCGTTTCCCACGAGGCCTCGGGCCCGCCGCTTCGGCTTCGGAAATCTAGCGGCGATCCCCACCTGCCAAGCTGGCACTTCCTTCCGAGCCTTTTCAGTCAACAAGGCCTACTGCTGTGTTGTGTCCATGGTTCCTACGGCTCACAAATTCACAATCCCCCCCAAACCACATCGACGCGAGTTCGGCTCGAGCGGAGGCAGCGGTGCTGCTGCCGCCGCCGCCGCCGCCGCGTAGTGGTCTAGCAAGCGTCCAGCTCCACTGTGGTTTCTTCTCTAGGTAATGCCATTCGATGATCCGCTTCGTCAGCTCCGCACATATTGCAATCGGTGGTTCCGTACTGGTCGATCCTCGCGTTAGGGTTTACCTAGCACGGCGGTAGCGTCGTTTTTCCCCTTATTATGAAGCAATGCATCATGCTTGGAGCCTTGGAGGGTTCGGTAAATCGTTGGTTCGTTTGCTGGCCACCGTGTGCCATTTAGTGCCATGCCATTCTTATTATTTCGACTTTTGATACAGTAATGGTCGTTAGTTCATATGTGATATATGGGCCAAACTATACAAAAGGTCCCTTTGTTTTGTTGTGCATCTGCATGATTTTTATATAATTGATGGGAAGTACTTCTTAGGCTATGGTCAGCCAAACGTGCAGCATAGGAAACATCTGTTAGTTTACTCGGTTAAGGTACGGACTGATTGTGCTGTCAGTAGTTTAATGACATACACGACGGGTCCTGTCACGTTGTTGTTCAATGGCAACTAGATGATATATTGCAGAAGAGTTCCTTGGATTGACCAAAGATGCTGCTTGCACATAGTAGTGGCCCTGTTGAGTTAAAATTTCTGCAAATTACATTTTTTGTGTTTGTAGTGCTTTAGCATTCCCTTGTCTTCAGTAAGAGAAAGGAAGCATTCGGTTTTGTTGCCCAAACTTTTTATCTATTTCTTAAAACATCTAACGAACATGGTAAAACTTTATTTACTAGCTGCATCATGTTCATTTCATAAAAAGAAAAATTGTGCCTCAGAAAAATGGGTGAGGAGATCTTGAGGCTTATAGAAACAGAACCAATCAAGATCTCCCCATATATCTAACTAACCAAAATCAAAGGGCTGGCAGTGTTTTCAAATCGCTCGATTAATCATTGATTGATCGAAAAAACATTACATGGACATCGATTATGTTGAGCAATCAGGAAACTAATCGGTGATTAGTCACTACTAGTCGAGCTACTCTAACCGAACTAGCTTTGGACTTTAACTTGGTCTTCAGCAGTTCAGCCCAGTAGTATACTTGAGGCCCACCTGGGCACTTGGCCAGCCCACAACACAAGTGTATAAGTACATCAGATGCAGACTTTCATGACCTAGAGATTTACAGCTGCCACCTTATTCTGCTCTGAGTTGTCAGTTCAACGTCCGTCTCTTCAGTTTCCATGCCCAACTTTTTGTTGATCTGTTTATCACTTACAAGTCATATGTTCTCAATTCAATACAAAGAAACTCATAAAGAAAAATTACATGTTGGCCTCAAACCAAGTATGTGCTCAACTCATCTTTGTGTTATTCTCTTCTATAGGCAACTCACTAAGTGGCTAGGCTATAAAACTGCTCTAGATCGACTGGTCAACTAGCACAGAACTAATGGCGAAATCATTGCCTAGTCGTGATTAATCACTAGTCGGTAGCTTAACGATTAGGAGCGACTTAACAATTTAAAAACATCACTGGCCTGGCTGTAGGCACACAAGCACATGACATATGTCTGTCGAACACGGGCAAATATTATCTTTGTAATTTGTTACTAGAATGCTTTCATGTTTGATTCAAATACCTTGTAGTTCCATTTTGTACAGACATGGCACAATTTGATGCATTTCAATTCTTGTTGAATTATTATATATAATTTCTGCTGTAGGTTTTCAGCATGATTGAATATGTTCATAGCTGTGAGTTGCTGAAGGCATGTATTGAAGACATACTCTCTACAATAAAACCAGGGGAAGATGATCAAAAGAAACGATTATGTGCAATTCAGGAGCTAGAAGATTCCATTTACTCATCTGGGACCTTGAGAGGTATTTTTGATCAAGCATTTTTTAAATTTTGTTTGTGATTCTCCTGGGTGGTAGTTTTATTAAGACATGAAAGTGACAAGCTTATAAAATTATAGAAAAGGGATAAGTTTGGTCTATGACCTTTCGATAGATATGATTGTCATAGTGTGAATGCTGTAGATGCAACACCCTTTTTACTTCGAGAAGCAAAGGCTACTTTGGACTGGCAAGTCAATGACAGTTCCTTAAGGCTGCCACCTACAGCAATGCTTAGCAATTAACAGTTTGTTTTATCACATAAGAAATAAGAATACAAAGTGGTACTGAAATAGTTATTCGTGCGGCTACCATGGAAGCTACTCGAAACTAGTGTACAACACGGATTTGATCTTGTGTCGCATTGTGCTTACTGCTTAGCCATTGCTGTGCTATTTAAGAAATTTCAGTTACAGTTAATACAAGTTGGAGAAGTGAAAGACAGTGTGACATGAGTGTTACCCTGCTTGATTTTTTTTTTATTAATTAACAGGTTCTGTCGTCAAACCATTTGGATCCTTCGTATCAAACCTTTACGCAAAGTCAGGTGATTTGGATGTTTCAGTTGATCTCTGCAGTAGCCCAAGAATCTCTATAAGCGAGAAAAAGAAGCAAAATGCCTTGAGAGAACTAATGAGAGCTTTACAGATTAGAGGTAAACTTTCTGTAGATCTCATTTGAAATCCATTGCATGTTCAGTATATACCTCATGATGCATTACAAGAGGTCGCTGACGAGGCTTGTCTATGGTGCCTCTCAGGAGCAAAAGAACTTTAAATTCTATCACCAGCTTAATCATTGTGGGTGGTATTGTTCTTAATTAGATGGTCATGTTTTTTTTCCTATGTAATGTAGCTGTAAGTGTTTTTTTTTGGTCTCCCATCCTTGGGGAAGTACATCTGTACTTGGTCCATTTTATTGTGTCTTTTACAAACATACGCAGCTCTTCTATGCTTTCTTGAAAAAAAAATGTTCTGTATATAACCACGAAATATCTTGAAGCTTTAACCATTTATAGTAACTGGTATAGATTTTATGGGAAATGAATCATAGCTTTATAAAAGCAAATATTATACTCTAAAATGTTTTGTTGAGCTATTCTTATTTTGTGGTTACTTCTCGGTCAATTGCTGTGTTCTGCTTTTTGCGCTGTGAATTTAGCTATGGGTATCTTTGCTCATTCCAAAACTAATAATAAGTGTTTTTAATCGAATAAACTAATAATAATGTTTTCTGAAAGCAACGGCTTATATCAAACAGAGGGTCTGTAAGAATTTTTGTTCTCTGCCCTTTATTTTTTTCTAGAAGCCCTTATTTATGTAATTTCCATTGCTTATTCAGGTGTTGCTAAATATATGGACTTCATTCCTACTGCAAGGGTTCCAATAATTCATTACATGAGCAACCGATTTGGCATTTCCTGTGATATATCAATCAACAACTACCCTGGTCGGATAAAAGCCAGAATCTTCTATTGGATCAATACCATAGATGAGCGTTTTGGTGATATGGTTTTGTTGGTGAGCTCTATGTAATCAAGTGATGTTTTGTTCCCACTGCTTTGTTAAGTCCTGGATGTGCTCAAACCGGCATCATGTTTCCTTGCAGGTCAAGGAATGGGCAAAAACTCAAAATATTAACGATCCAAAACATGGAACCCTGAACTCATATTCTCTGTGCTTGCTTATCATTTTTTATTTCCAGGTATTATTTCTTACTCAATATGTTATCTCTAGCTTTTCTTTAGTTATAGTTCCATTAAATTTATAGGTTAGAAGCCTACCTCTTATCTCTTTGCTTTACATCTACCAGAGATGTAAACCTGCAATTTTACCACCTCTGAAGGAGATTTATGATGGGAATGTTGCAAAAGGTAAGACTGACTTGGCTTGTTCGTGATGGTTATCTGGTAATTTACCGATGGCATTTGCATGCAGAAACAGTGTTTTATGATGAGAAGCATGTTGATGAGGTTTGTGCAGCAAATATAGCAAGGTTTCTAAGCGAGAACATGGGACAAAGAAATCGAACCTCTCTCTCACATCTCTTTGTGTCCTTTTTTGATGAGGTATCTGAATATCTGGTCTACAATATTGACAAGTGAAGCTTATCCATCTGTACTTAGTTCCAAGTATTTCATTCTTTCATTCAGATACGGGGCAAAAATACATACTTTTACTGTGTTTTGCGGTGTGTGTGTGTGTGGGGGGGGGGGGGGTCATGCTTGGTCTCATATGAGCTCTTTGCCATATAAATCTGGGATAAATAATTGCCTTATGTCTGATTGGTTTAGAACTCCTTCATGGATGCACAAGTCAACAAACTGGGCCAACTTGTATAAAAGCCTAAACTAAGTCATGCGGATCTGCAAAACTGTGTTGTTGTGTTGTCGCCAAATGAGCTAATTCTCTCAACTTCACAGAACCAGTTCTCTTTTCTTGTAGCTCAATAGATTTTCAGTAAATCTGTGCTTAAGATTACAAAAAAGGTTCAACGTGGCTAATTTGAGAACGCACTATAGTTCATATCCGTCTTATTCCCTCACCTTAAAGAGGCAACACTAAGCTATCTTATATTACTTTATAGTTTTTTGGCATCCGGAGCCTTTCAAGTATGGTGATATCCACTTATTCGGGCCGGTTTGAGCGAATCCCGGACAACCCAAGTTGGATGGCCAAATCATACAGCTTCTTTGTAAGTATTTCCTTCATGGTGTAGTGTGTGTCTGTCGTGGTTGATTTTTTTGAAAATTTCACATATTCAAATACTGCATTTTCACTATTATTGCCTAAGGTGGAAGATCCCTTCGAGAGACCTGATAATGCCGCTAGAGCAGTAGATGTGGAGGGACTTGAACGTATTGAGCACGCGTTCAATCATACGAGCAGTAGGCTTTATCGTGGTGCACTCAATTACCGCAGCGAATTAGTGTCACTGCTGTGTACACCTGCTGTTGGATCTCTTCTTAGGAGGGAAGTCAGGCCCAACCGCCACGCAAATACTCTGCGCAGTCATCAGCTGTATTCACCTGCTGCCGCTAACCTATATGACAATCAACATCACCAGCAAACCAGAGGTTCTTCGGGAAGCAGATCAAGCTCTCAGTCACAAGGGTATGTTACAGGACACCAAATTCCACGCCCAGATCATCATTATTATAAACAACCGCAGGCCTACAGCGCAGAGGGCAGGACAGCCGGACAAGTTCGGAATGTCTATCGTCCAGAGGCTTACACTGCTGGGCTTCGAACAGCAGTACCACTCAAGTACAATGACTATCCGCAGCCGCATGCAACTGGGAGCCGAACAGTTGGCCGATACCAGAATCAGCAGCGGAGAAAGGAGTACTCGCCATACTAGCATGCTGGCACTACAAGGCACTAGCCTGCTGGTCGGCGTTGGTTCCAGCATGGGATTATGGGTATCAAATCTCGTCGAGCAATACACAAACATTCTGTCAAGGTGGCAGCTGCATCATCTGACCAATAGTGTATCAGGATAGAGGCAGTTTATCTAGCTTTTGCCAGAGGAGATGCATCTGTGTGTTATATTAACGTAGCTTTTGAGGATTAGCCTGATTATGCATCAATTTATGGGAACTTAGCTCATGTGGTAATGACACCTTATTGCCGTAATCCTGTAGCTTGGTATCTTCAGCAGTGTAATATACGCTGTGGTACTGAATATGGATGTAAGTTAACCGACAAGTTGCAGTTACATTGCTCGAGTATGTGGCTGTTTTACAAAACCTTGTCGGAAATCTTGCGACGTATTCATGATTATTGCAGAGGGTGCGGTCATCACGCGAGCTGCAAAACGTGCATACGCTTTACTGCCTGCCTGGTAGTGTTGCCACAGCCACAAACCTACTAACATTGGATGAAATTGTGGATTATTTCTATCCTCAGCCTTTCTCAACCGATGCCGCGTGGCGAAGGTAGCTGCCATGCCAAGGGCGACAGCTACATCAACTGTCCTTTGTTCTCAGTAGCAGCAGTTTATCTTTAGCTTTTGACTGGTGATATGCGTATGGATCAATTTAGCGAAAAGTTCAACTATCGCCCTCCAATATAATGATATCCTTTTTTTTTTTTTGAGGAATTGATATCCCCGTTGTTGCCTACGCCCTGCTGAAACCTGGGCTTCATAAGACAGCGGCGGCCCTAAGAATCTAGAAATTTGTGGCATCTCGTGATCATTATCTCCTGGGTGATTCAAACTTTATCATATACTTTCGAGATGAACTAAGTGCATAGCTTTCACCATGGAGATAATATCTCTGCAAAATTAATTCAATGTTTCCTTCTGCTAAGGCTAAGTTAAGATTTCAAGTCGAATTTGAGTGGGAAACGTCTCATATGAGGCTTACATGTCTAGAACATTCAAAATAAAAGGACCAGTGAAACACAGGCCTACGACTCCTTGAGACATTGACACATCTATATAAAGCACAAAAGGTCATCTTCCTTACACCTAGAAAAAAAATTCACTCTATTCCAACGTTACTATGATAATACAACAAAAAGAAAATGCCTCGTATCAGGAATTACACCGGCCCATCATTGTACAAATGAATATGATCGATCGAATTATAGTTACAACTTTAGACCTCCACCAATCCTATCTACGGAACAATTGCTAGTCTCACAACAGCTCATGTGGTTTGGTTAGTTCCAATGGTGCCAGGTAAGTTTTGCCCTACTCAGCCGTTCGAAACTCAAAGGTTGTCAGAGCTTCCTCTCGTTGGCTAATGCACCATAGGCTTGTCACACATCAAAACCTTCCTACTCGCGTATTTGCCTTCTGAGGTGTCACGTATAGTACTGCGCCACCCCATGGCGTTTGTTATTTCTTTGATCTCCTGTATAACTTCTCTCCGGTCAAGAATATAAGCCCTACCACCTGGTCTCAGTATGCGATCCATCTCCAGCAAGATGCTTGAGATGTTACATCTATAGATCAAAGAGAACATCGTTAGATGCTGATTGGGTATGAACCAGTAAACTGGCAGGAAAAAGGCTTCTTAAGTACTAATATTCCAAGAGACATTTACAAATTTAGTTAATAAGATGTAGATCATGTAACTTTTTTTTCTTTTGCTGGTGAGATCCACACTTTCTTTTTTTCAATTTGTTGCTGAGTCCGATGCAGAAAGAACAGGCGCAATGAAATTAATTAAATGAAATAATTAAATATATCACTCCTACCTTTTCTGCTCCTTTGAAAAAAGACCCGATGCATGCAGTAAATCATACGTCCTTGGGTATGTGTCAAATGGTTCACACCTGTTCATCCAGATAGTAAAAAAATGGCACTATGAGACAAATCATGGCAAAATTTTCAAGGCTAATAACTAGTAATAATATAAATAATGCAAATGTT
Source organism: Digitaria exilis (assembly GCA_015342445.1). NCBI lineage: Eukaryota > Viridiplantae > Streptophyta > Magnoliopsida > Poales > Poaceae > Digitaria > Digitaria exilis. The sequence goes on from JACEFO010001719.1 coordinate 2,222,504, forward strand.
GCTACTTCGTAAGAGATAGTCGTAATAAAAACAAACAAGAAGCATGATGATCATTTTAATCAAAGACACTGAATTTGATCTATTGCAGTACACAGTTTAAAACCTATATAAATTAGGAATGGTATTTAATCAGCCCAGGATAAAAAATGCATACCAGTCATGAGCCACTCCAAGAAGCCCACGATCATAAATTACAGGCAGTGTATTTGGCTCAGTGACAGGAACAACATTCATCACCCAACAATCAAATTTCTGGTTGATCAGTGCAGCTGCAAACCTAGATATTAAAGTGGCAAGAAAAGTAAGAATAGGAGGAATGAAAAAGATCACGGCACATAAGAACATTAGTGACTCCATTTTCATTATTGCTATGTCTGGAAAGTACAGCTAGCCAAACACCCAAAGGAATTTTCTGGAAAGCGTGTTCTGTGAGGGAGATCAATAGGAAGTAAAAGGTACTTTTTGGAACTAAACACAGCACAAGTGATGAGTAACTCAAAGTGTGTGAACATAAATATGCAGTGCCTTGAAAGTTGAAACATTTCCTTGAGGAAAACTTTATATTGAATTTCACATTCAGAAACTTATTTGGTAATCTTTATGAGCTCCAGATTTTTTTAAAAATGACAATGGCTTTTGAGGAATAATAATCAAATAAAGATGTGCTTAGTTGTTTATTTCACCTGTTAGTCTTTAATTAACGCCCCTTGCCCAAGCAATTAAATGTAAAGAGCATTGAGTAGAAAATTACCCTCCAAATCCAGCCCTCATGTCCATTACATTCCGAAGTTTAAACTTCCTCCACTTAAAAATGCGAATATAACCTTCAAGTATGTCGTCCCAAAATTTTGTTTCTGCTTTGAAAAGCACATCCTTTGATAAGTAAGCATCCATTATAACACCTTGAAGCCTCTTTGGAGGATCCATTAAACGTGCAGGCCACTGGACAGGAGTTAGCCCTTCACCAATTTCAGGAAGTCGACTGATACATGCTTTCAGATTAACATACCTGAGACAAAATAGAATGTAAAGAATAGTATAGCAAGTGTTTTGCAGCAAATACATAGGTAAGAATAACTGCCCTTGCGAAAAATGACAGAGTATGTCCATACAAAAGTTCAAGATTGCATCACTGTTGCTACCATGCTACTAGAGCTAATATCAAGGGAACTGATTTTCCCCAAATAAAACTCAGCAGCAATGAGGACAATAAGTTGAGAGTTCCTTAGTAAACAATAATAACAGTCTAAAATGAGCTAGACATATACCAAACGTCATCTGGGTTATCATCAGTATCACAAAGTGGAGGTTTGACAGCCGGATCACGGTTCATGTAGCATGAGTTATTTAAAGGTTTCCTCCACATAGCAATATAGCCCTCTTTCTTCACAAGCTCCCAACAAAGTCGAGCAGTGAGGTCTTCCATGTCTACACATAATTTTGTCTATAAGCAACAGTTTCAGGGCATAACAACAAAAAATAAAATATCACTAAAAGTAAGCCTGTCAAACTGGTAAAGCATGAAACCAGAAAAAAAAAACTGATAATGGTGTGGGTTCCACAAACGTTTCCAATAAATAGGATTTCCAGTTTCCTCTTTTATGCATCCAACTCTTACAAACCCTTTACATGAAAAAAAATCCTCAGTCATAATGCCGATTTAATCATATAGCTTCTCCATCTCATATGGTTCTGCATGGACATATTATTGTGAGACCACTTTGAAGTGTGGAAGCTGCTATGGGTTTGGATAGTCATGCAATGCACCATGCTAATAGCCTAATATCTATCATCATGTAATTTCACTTAATCTGTGTGACGCTACCTAATAGTGACAGGATGTTTGGTTTGAGGGATAACGTGACCGCCGTGACGTGATATATGACCTTCTCAATTCTTACATTTTTGTTTGATTTGAGGAATGGAATGTGTTATATCATCACCCTTTCATCCCTCATAAAGCATATGGTCAATTGAAATAACTATTTCACATAAAAAAAATAACATGTTTTCACCAAAGGCTATGCAGAATATAAGATAATAAAATGAGTTATTTATGGAAAATCTTGAACTCCAGGGTTCATTCCGAGAGCAACTATTGGACTCAAAACATGAGTAATATTTTGCATCACCCTAACAATGAAGAAGTACCATGCAGAAAGTAGAAATTACCTTTCCATGCTTCTTGCTGGGCCTCTTCATGCTTATAAACAGGTTGTGCTGCCCAAGCAAAGTAACCGCCAGCTCTAAGCAGTCTATTAACCTCCAGGAGCAGGATTCCATCTGTAACAGACAAATATGATAAGAAAGCTTAGGAAAAATCAGAAACTGTATAAACAAGAGGCATATTTATGTATGTACTCAAGTCAAACTGTAGAATATTGGCCAATTTGTGCTTAAACACTAGTATTATTTCAATAACAATATAATATCCTTTAATAATAACGAATAGGTTCAATGTTTAAAAATTATGAACTTTCTTGAATAGAATATATATGATCCTCATAGACCTGGGGGTAAAAACTTGAGGGAAATGGGTCAGAGGAAGGATAAGTAAGCATTCAGTTGATTGCGAAACTACAGCATGAAAGGCAACGAAAAAAAATTAAAGAAAGAAAGATTCAGCCACAATAAGTTCTCACCATCACGAGTCCAATTTATTCGACAGCGCGAACAATGGATAATATCAAAAGCTTGGCTGGGATATAATAATCTGTGTGTTGCAAATGCTGCTACCATTGCAGGCACACCACGTTCAAGAGCAAACTGTATCTGATTTTCATGAACATCTTTGGGAGCTATAGACAATGTCAAGACGTCACGTGAAAGTAAATATGCACCAAAACTTGCTACTCCACAACCAACATCCAGGACAACTCTAGTATGAGATCCAAATGCAACATCTGGTACCATCTGGACAGACAGAAAGAAACAGGTTGCTCAACTTAGAGTCAGAGTCGTGATTAAATTTCAATAAACTTTCAGAACCAGACCTGGGAAATCTGGTCAAGATATTGATTTGCTCCATGAATAAATTGAGTTCCTCCTCCAGGAAATCTGAATTTATCTTTAGCCTTGGTAATCCAATTCTGCCCTCCTTTATCATCAACCAATCGTGTATGAGGAACATTACTAAACCACACCTGCATCCAATCAAATTATATTTCATAAATCCTTAAAATGAAAATAAAGCTCGGTTTTCAGCAAAATAAGCTAAGTTGGTTCAATTTGATTAGTTGTATATTGACAAATCAAGCGCAATTTCAATCATGTTTCATTTTTTAGGTTGCTGACAGAATCAGACGAGAATGCCAGCAATAATATGTAAAACAAAACATAACGAGTGTGAAAACATGTTACTCCCACGAAAACAGGGGATTCGATACAAACATATGTTACACGACATAGAAAACAAAGGTTCATCCTCAATTTTCGCCTAAATTGCAGATTAAGGACAGTCTTACTGTATTAGTACTCTACTAACAGTGGAACTTAAGCACGAGCTCATAAATGTTACTTCTAATCTATCTACTACTGAAAAACTAGCACAATTGAATACCAATGCATGCTTACCTCGTCTCACTTTTTTAGGTTGCTGACAGACTCAGACGAGAATGGTAGCAATAATATGTAAAACAAAACAGAACAAGTGTGAATTCATGTTCACTACCACAAAACCATGGAATTCGATACAAACATATGTTCCATGACCATAGAAAATAGAGGATCATCCTCAATTTTCGCCTAAATTGCAGATGAAGGTCAGTCATACTGTATCAGTACTCTACTAACAGTTGAACTTAGCACGAGCTCATAAATGCACGCTCACCTCGTCTCTGCTCCGAGGCCAGGGAATAGGCGCCTTGTACCCCTTGGGCGCCGGCACGAGGCAGCTGAGAGCCTTGTCATTGGCAGGGCAGTGGCGCTCGAATCGCTCGCCTCGCTCCGTCGAGGGCAGCCGCTTTATCTCCTGGTTGTCGAGGCAGGGTATGTACTCCCGCATGCTCTCTGGGCAGACTGGGAACTTCCCAATACGCGCCCTAGGCACGACGCTGTCGCCGCCCGCGTCGCCAGGCTCCTGCGGCGCGGTCTCGTCGGTGACCAGATCGGTGTCGTTGGCGCCGAAGCTGCCCATGTCGAAGTCGTCCCGCATCGCGCCGTCCTCGCCGACGATGCCGAGGCGCGCGGGCGGGGGCGGGGGGAGGAGGGGAGGCGGCGGCGCTGGCATCGGCGGCGGTAGTGAGGGCGGCGGCCAGGCATTGGGAGTAGGAGAAGCAGGCGGTGCGGTGGAGGTGGCGGGGATCACGGACGGGTCGAAGGAGATGTTGGAGTTGGGGGAGAGCGCGACTGCAGGGGAGCGGGAGGAGGCGCCGGGTGCCGAGGAGGAGGAGGCGGCGGACGAGAAGAAGACGAGGCGCGGGGAGGCGTCGTGCCAGTGGTAGCCGGCGAGGAAGGCGAGCGTGACGGCGAAGGCGAGGACGGCGGCGCGGAGGAGGTGCGGGCCGCGGAGGAGGTCGGCGACGTGCGCTCCCAGGGCCTTCATGGCTGGGCCCTCGGCCCTCGGGGAGCGGTCGGCGCGGGTGCTTTGCCTCCCGTCTGCGTCTTCCCCGGGACGGTGGTCGTGCGGAAGGGATGGGATCGCCGTAGGGCGGGGCGTTGAAGAGTGAACTGGGCCACTGCAAATTTTATTTTAAAATCAGTTTTTTCTTTTCTTTTTACTGTATGCAGCAGGAATACGGGGTATCCCAGCAAGGAATACGGGGTAATATGGCCATATGGGCCGTACGTGTGTGTGGAATGCCTGTAGACCTCGCCGGAGTAGGTTGCTAGAGCCGCCGATGGTCATCTCCTCCGCCGCTCACCGCTCAGTGGCGTAGCGTGATAGCGTCGGCGGGGTTCTAGTTTGTTTTTGTGAACGATCAGGCTCTCATTGTGAATTGTGTGTTGCCCAACGCCACCAGCATGTGGATTTGGAGGACGAGGGCCCGTCTAGATTCACCTGTATTTCCCAAAAATCCACTATTCATTCCAACTTTTCTCTATTCATTCTATTCCTCCTACTCACAGAACACTATTCATCTACACACAGAACACTATTCATCTACAGTGTTTTTTGGATAAACAGTTGTATTTATGGATAATCTTTACCGATCTAACACACCCGAACACGAACGGCACCGCCGGTGCCGCTGATGGTCGCCGCTCCGGGACCGATGATGGCCGACGTGGCCGCGCCGACACTTGAATCTGGGCCTGTGAATATCGTGATCGTCAACCGGCCCACCAGTCTCCCAATGGGTATCGCAGGCCCATTAACTCTGTGTATTAGGCCTGAATATATGGCCTAGCGTCTATTTGGGCTTTGCTAGATTGGCCTGAATATCTATGTATCTGTGTGACTGTGTGATTGTATAGCAACATACTGGTTGCAGGATGACAGCAGCGGATACATCTCGCTTAGTACAAAACCATTTACGAGCGTAACACGGAAACGCAAACCTGCGTGTTCGATGTGCTATAACCATCGAGCTGCGAGCGAGAAGTCGGTTATACTAGAAATGGAAACGCGGCGTTGTCATGCCAACTTAGATTAGATCGGTGTTTGTAGATTAGTATACATGTCTAAACTTGGTAATTACATATGTTTCGATGGACAAAGAACAATATAGATATGTTTCGATGGACGACACAGAACAGTATGGATAAGAAAATATTGTTTTCTATTTTGATGTGGTTTGTGTATAGATGCATCGGTTATATTCAACTTAAGGGTGTGTTTGGTTGGTTGAATTATTTGATTCATGTATGGAATGGTACAAAATAATAATGATTCTTTTGTTTGGTTGGGTGAATTATACCAACTCATCCATGATGAAGCCATCCCACTTAATACATTATTGTACTAGCTAGAATGAACCAAATGGTTTAAGCAAATTGGTTGAATCATTCCAAACATGCGGCTCGGTAGCAGAACTTCCGCTGACGCTTACAAACAGGCGCAAGGGCAACAGCACCAGTTTGCCATGCTCATATTTATCCTGCGGCAACCGATAACTAAGAGCATGGCTAACAAAGACGTCCGCTAGCCGGCGCATACAGCTCCAGCTCATCTGAGATGAGGAGCGATGGTTGAGGGCCCCACGCCCCATTAATTTGCTGGTCTCACTTGCGCAGGAACCAGAGCCAATGGGGGATTGAAGGGATGATGTCCGGGTTAAAAAAATGCTATACGTCCGCTCGGCGCCGGCGACCGGCGAGACGCCGGCTTCCTTTTCTCCCTCTTTCTTCTCACCCCTCCACATCAGATTTTACTGACGTGGCATGTTATTCCGCCAGCTAACTGTACCCATAATACTTGCTCTAATGCTCTATAGGGCAGTATACCTTTGTTATTGCGTTCCTGGGCTTCCTGCTGTTCTAACTCGTAATAAAAGGCTAAAACAACCAATAAACGAATATTCTCGCGCTCCTATATCCCAACTGCCTCGTGATCAACTTGGCCGCCAATCCGCACACACGTCCCGCCATGTTGCTCTGCGTTTCGATATCACAGGCGATGGCGAGGAAGGGGGTGTTTAGTTGGTAGAGATTTATGGAGATCTACTATAGCAGATACACACTGTAGCAATGAATAGTGAGGAAATGATGGAAAATGATAGGATAGATATGATGTGAGAAATAGTAAGGCCCCGTTTAGTTTCCCAAATATTCCCAAAAAAACACTATTCATCCAACTTTTCACTATTCATCACATCCCTCCCACTCACAGAACACTATTCATCTACTGAACAGTGTACTTTCAGAAAATCTTTCCCCAATCTAAACACACACTAAACCTCTAGCATCTAAACAACTCCGAACCAGGCCACCACAGCTCGCACAAGTGGCTGCCCACTGGCCACTGCCCAGCAGGAGCGAGCGAACCGCACGCCGCCCATCCGCGACCCCAGAGTGGCTGGTACTGGTAGCCATGACTACTTGCATTCGCAGCAACGGCGACCGCGCTGCGGAAAGTCCACCACGTGCTTTGCCGTTGAGCGAGAAGCGACGCGGGGGGCGCTACGACGAGGCGCGTGTGCGTGAGCACTGGGGCACTGGGCGGCAGCAGCAGCAGCAAACATCGTACGCGTCGCCGTCGCCCGTCGCTCTCGCCCGCGGGCCGCGGCGTCGCCGTCGGCCGCGCCAAGTCATCAGGCTGGTTACGTTACGGCACAGAAACGGCGCGGGTCGGTGCGTGACGTCCTCCGCTCGCGCTCGCGGTTCCGTTGCCGGGACACATTGGTGGCGGCGAGCTAGGCCGGTCTGGAGTGGACACAGAAGAAGAAGAAAAAATGGCTGATGGCAGCACGCGCACGCGCGGCGTCGCGAAGCTTCCAGAGCTTGGCCAATCGCTGGGAACGAGCAACTACCGCCGCGGTCGGGCCCGCGCACAACTGGACAGGGAGCTGGGGTTGGTAACGATCTCGTGGCGTGGGTCTCATCATGAGCCCGACCGCGACGGATATAAAAACTGATGAAAGTGCTTCACCCCTCTCCTGGAATCCTGATGCTCCGAGGAGGTCCGCCGGTGATAGGGCATCAGCACACGCAATCGCGAAAAAGTCGGTTCTTTATTTTTGGCTCATGCCGTTAATTTCTTGAAGAAAAAGGAGAGATACCCTCTACTGATTATATATCATGTTTAAATTTTAGGGACTAAAGTTTAGTCCTACCACATCAGATATTTTGATGTGATTAGAGGAACTAAACATGATATAGTTATGAACCTAATTACACAACCCCTAGGCTAATTCTCGAGATGAATCTATTAACCTAATTAATCCATAACTATCACATATTTACTGTATCTAAAGCTGCTAGCGGTTCGGGTTGAACCCGGTTCAATTGGTTTGGTTTTTCGATTTGGACCTACTTGGTGTGGTGCTAAATGGGCCAAGCAGTCTATTGGGCTGGTTTGGTTTGGAGTTTCTCTCAATAGGTTCAGTTTAGGTCAGAGACCGTGAGCCTGGTACGACTCGCTCCCACTGTGCGCCGCCGTTGGGGCTCGTGCTCGTCGCCCCGTCGTTCTCCAGCGGTGCGGCCGTCGGGGATCCAGCTGGTCGTTCCCCAGCGTCGCCGCCGCCGCCGGGGCTCGTCACTCCTGCTCGTCGTTCGCCAGCGCCGCCGCCGCCGGATCTCGTCACTCGTGCTCGTCGTTCTCCAGCGCCGCCGCCGGGGCTCATCGACTGTGCTCTTCGTTCGCCGCCACCACCGCAGATCCAAGCTCGTCTCGTCTGTCGCGCCCTAGTGCCGTCTCGTCTAGTTCCCTCAAGATCCAGGTTCGCACGACCACCAACTTGTGTTGTGGTCGTCTTCCTGCTGGCAATCGTCATCATGCCCAAAGTTCGTCGGCGTCGTCTCCGGAGCCTACCAGGTGCGTTGCTTTCCTTCCTCTCCTGATGGATTGATGACTCAATGAATCCGGTTTCCATGGTGGATAATGTCATTTAGCATAATCGGTGCGTACAGGCAAGCACAAGCAAGCATGTGGGCTTCGCACAGGCAAACGTACGTACGAACGGAGCTTCAAACCGGTTCAAGACCTTTTGTTTGGTGGAGTTTGGGTTTAATCAGCGTGTGGACCGGTTTGGTCTGGTTGTTGGCGGCGGAGGTTTGGGGTGGCCTGGTTATTTTGCGTGCACATCATCGGAACGGGGTGGTGCGGGTTTGGTTCAGTTACCTGACCATTGGCAGCTTTAACTGTATCATCATATTGGTTAATTATGGATTAATTAGTCTTTCTAGATTTGTCTCGTAAATTAACCTAGAGGTTATGGAATGAGTTTGATTATTAATCTACATTTAATACTTTTAATTTGCATCAAACATTCGATGTGACAGGCTAAACTTAGCCTCCCGAAACCAAACGTGGACAAACATAAATGAAGTTACACTACAAAAACTAAGAAACAGCTTCATGCCATTAATTGCTCGAGACAAAGAGCATGATTGGTTTATGGCTTAGGTTTTGGCATGTCACGGTTTTGACAAAGCTAAAATTTAGGGAAAAATTGTCAACATTATTTTGGTAGAAGAATGTGAGGTGTGGATATTTTTTTTTATAGCAAACCAAGTGATGGACTAAAAATTAGTATACCTAAATTTGAACATGCCGATGTTTTAGTACCAACCAATCAAGCTCAAAGGACATGACCCGCAAAAAAAAAAGGACATGAGCATTGCAGGATTGTAGCAGCACGGAGAGCGTGCGCTCGTGCGTGTGAACTTCGCCCTGCTAGCTTCGTCTCGCGTTGAATGGTCGGTTGGTGTTTTGCCGACGTGACACAGGGTTTGTACTCATTTATGGTTTTGTGCTTTGAATTTCTTTGAAGAGTGCTACTCTACACCCCAAATAAATCGATCTCAAAGTCAGAGGGTTTTCGAGGTCGAACTATCTCCAACCAACTTTATGTTATAATTTTTTTTTGTGATATGTCTAATGATGCTAATATAGTTCCACAAATGTTAATACTTTGATAATTTTTTGTAAGTTTAATTAGCGTTAACACAATTTGACTTGAGGCGACCCTTGAAATGGATTTTTTTTAATTTAGAATAGATTTTTGTAAGAAACAAAAGTATATAGACAAAAGAAATTAAAACATAAAAAAGTGCAAATATGCAAACGACAATACGTACCGAATGCATGAAAACTTTAGTTTTGACAACATAAAACCCTTAATTGTTTCAAATGAGGGAGTGTTACAATTTATGCTAAACTATGTGACTTGTGTACATATATTCCACGTCCACGGCGTATACAGTATATGCAAGCACACATCTTACATTCATTTACATATTTAGTATGAAGAGCATGTTCGATCACTTTCATACGCTCATAAATGTTTACTTAAACGGGTTGTGTCTACTTTATATAAATTATCCCGTTTAGTTGCAGCACTTGTGCGTATAGGTGTACTCCATCCATCCTAAAAAGAAGGGAAAAGTCTAATTTTCACCCTTCAACTGTTACAAAAGTCTGATTTTCAACCTCAAACAACAAAACCGGATACTAAAGACCCTCCAACTATCCAAACCATGCAAAATTGGCCTTTGGGTGGTTTTGAGGGTGATTTTCGATTTTCTAGAAATAGCAGAAATATTATTTAAACTTTAAAAAATCATAACTAATTTATTTTGGGCCCAAAAATATGAAATCAGTGCCAAAAGTTCTCTTAAAATGTAACCAACCTATTGACACACCATTTAATGTTATTTGGGTATTATATATTTATATTGCTAGTGTCTTATTGCTTTTTTAAAAATAATTAGAATAGAAATAAATAATATGCAAATAACTTCTAATGGTGTACCAACATGTAGGTCACATTTTTAGAAAAACATCTGCACCATATTCTAATTTTTCTGGTTCAAAATAAATTAGTTATGAATTTTTTAATACAAAATTATTCTTTACTTTTTTAGAAAATACAAAACCACCTTCAAAACCACCCAAAGGGCCAATTTTGCACGGTTTGGATAGTTGGAGGGCATTCAGTGTTCGGTTTTATAGTTGAAAATCAGACTTTTGTAATAGTTGGAGGGTGAAAATAGACTTTTCCCTAAAAAGAATGCAATTCTTGCTTTCCGATGAGTCAAACAGCTCTAACTTTAACTAACTTTATATAAAAATATAGTAACATTCGTGATATAAAATAAGTATTATTATATTAGTTATAGAATATAATTTCATAATTAAATTATTTAGAAACACAAATAATAATACAATTAAGTATAAAGTTGGTCGAACATAAGATATCTTATCTAGTTTTATTCTTAGTTGTGACGGAGGAAGTATTCGAACATTGTAATTTGAGGTCGCGACCGTACAAATGTTTGGCTTTTATCCACCAGCATATGCGAGATGAGCCAAAATACAAAACTCGTGACGCTGAGAGTACTCATAAAGTAAACCTTATCATTTCAGGGTTCAGTAGTATTTTAGGTAGCTTGGGGTTCTAATTCTAGGGCGAAAGCTAGCCATGGGTACCTCACCACCATTCTCCAGCATAATTTAATTCGTGGATGCGGCGAGCGCCGTTGGTCAAATCGCGGCCGGCCACGTCTCCCCGGCACCGGCCCTCCCAAAGTCCCCACCCCGCGTCTCCTGGCTCCGATCCCCGCGACGTGGCCGCCCCTCAGGACCGACACGTCTGCCCCCAGGGCCCTCGGCTTCTGACTTCCAGAACCTTCCTGCTGCTTCCTGGCCACGAATGCCCGTCTCGATCCAGCGGCCCCGGGCGCGCCACGTGTCGGGGCCCCGGCCACGTCGGCGTCCGATGTGGCGCCCTCGCCCCGGAAGAAACTGATACGGCGCAAACCTCGCGGCTCTCAGCCTCACGCTTGGAAAAGCAAGTGGCCGCCGCTTACCATTCGGCCGCAACCAACACCACCACCAACGCCTTGCTTGCTCGCTCGCTCGCTTCGCTCCCATCCGCGGCTAGGCCAGCCAGCCAACCATCGAAGATAGCGGAGAAATCGGCTGCGGATTCGGACAGGCAGGGGTTCCTCGAGGAGATGAACGGCCGCGGCAACGGCGGTGGAGGGGGAGGGGAGGAGGAGATGGAAGAGGACGGCGGCGGCGCCGGCTGCGCGCAGGGGGCGGGTCCGGGTCCGGGTAACAAGGAGCGGGTGGTGCTGATGTGGGGCTACCTACCCGGCGTGTCGCCGCAGCGCTCGCCGCTGCTCGGGCCGGTCCCCGTGAGGCTGCCCGCGGCGGCGGCGGCGGCCGGCGGCGACGGGTGGAGGGACGTGTGCGGCGGAGGGTGCGGCTTCGCCATGGCAATCTCCGGTGACGTCACCTGTTCTTCTCCTCATTGCTCGTGTGCTTGTGTCCTGTTGCTTTCAGTTCCTTGGTTCTGCGCGTGGGCTGTTTTAGATCTGCTGTGGGTGTCGCCCTGTGCGGTTTTTGTGGCGGATTAAGTACGGATCGCTGGTGGCCGGGTTTTCATGTGCGCGTTTGGAGATTTTTTTTTTCTCGAACTGATAGTAATTAATGGTGCTAAGGTACTGCCTGAAAGTAGTTTGTTGAGGATTTGTGAGTAAAAATTGGAAAATGGGCAGTTCTGAGACAGTTTGAAACAACTGGTTTGCGAATGCTGTGGAACTTGCATTGGTTCGGTTTTCTTTAGACCTTGGTGATTAGTGCCCACGGGGTTTCCGTTGAATTGATTGAATTGGAGCTTAAAGGCTGAGCTGATGGAGGTTCCCCTAGTCTGATTATGCTTTCGGTATTAGAGTCTCATAAGGGAGATATTCAATCTGAATTAGGGATTTGTTTCTGATCGCAAAATAGTTTCAATGCTGAAGATGAGCCCACAGGAGCCAACGCAACATTGCTGTGTAAAGTTTTCTTAGTTTTTGTGGAACCTGATTCCTGTTATTCTATAAGGATCAAACATAAACACCACTGACGGGAGAGTAGAATAAACAAGGATCTTGAAATGTCATTGCCTTTTGACATGATGAGAATCCTCCTTGTTTGTTGTTAGTATGTTCGTTGCTAGCTTACCATATTCCACAACGTTCATGGAAAATTCTCTGGTTCAAATTGTTGGTTCTAAACTTCTAGCTATAGTCGTTAGACTTTGTTGTCTTATATGCTACTGTAATTCCTGATTTATAGTTGTTTTCATCAACTTGAATCCAACTCTGAACTTGTTTCTCTTTTTCATTTTTCCAGAGTCTGGAAAACTCCTCACTTGGGGTTCTGCTGATGACATGGGCCAAAGTTATGTAACGGCTGGGAAGCATGAGGTACAGAAACATATGCTTTATACATTCCTACACCATAACAGAAAGTTCAGGACTAAAGATAGAAATATTATACCTCTCAGGAGACTCCAGAGGCTTTTCCTCTTCCTAGTGGTGTTGCAATAGTGAGGGCGGACGCCGGATGGGCTCATTGTGTTGCAATAACAGGTATTCGAAATCAGGGCTCCTAGCTTTGGTCTACACATTGCTCATAATTGTGGAATCGTTCTTAAAATGGTTTTGCTGGAGCAGGCGAAGGGGATGTCTACACGTGGGGTTGGAAAGAATGTGTTCCGACTGGCAGGGTTGTTGGAGACCAGGCTTCAGTTGGAACCATGGAGAAGGATGAAAGGCAAATTGCAATGGCCAATGACCAAGGTGGTGGTGCTTACTTCCTAACCTGCCTCATTCCTGCCTAAAAAAATAAGCTTCTCTACATCAATTGTTTACAGATATAACAAAGGAAACTCCATTACAGTGAGCCCCAGGTCACAGGTGTCTAGGACGAGCAGCGGAGCAGCATCTGGTCCTTCTGAAAGCAGAGGCACCGAGGATAGCACAAAGCGACGAAGGCTGTCTTCAGCAAAACATGGACCTGAGAGCTCAACGTCTAGTGATGAAAGTCTTTCAGCACCCCCTTGTGTTGTGACATTCAATACAGGAGTGAAAATAGTAGCCGTAGCTGCTGGCGGTCGCCATACGTTAGCACTATCAGGTAACCTACATTTATTGTTATGGCGGTGATATTTCCTGTGCAAGGAAATTTATTAACTAAAATAATGTTTCTCTGAAAACTTAAGATTTAGGACAGGTGTGGGGTTGGGGATATGGAGGAGAAGGGCAATTAGGTCTGGGTTCTAGAATCAGAACTGTTTCTTCCCCTCATCCTGTACCGTGCATTGAATCGGCACTATACAGCAAGGATCGACCATCAGCTATGAAAGGTAACAAGACCGCTGAAGGGCATGTCAGTAAAGTCATGGGAAATTGCGTGAGGGCCATTGCTTGCGGAGGCCGTCATAGTGCTGTAGTAACAGGTCAGCTATATTTTCTAGTTCATTACTGTAAGTTCTTTACCATATTCATGTAGAGACATATCATTCTGGATCTCAAGGTAGTTTGAAAAGTTGGATATAGCTCTGTGTAAAATAAAGAATTTAATTAAACATTTTGTGTCTACTTTAAAGCTAGCATGCATAGTGTATAGACACGCATTTTGACTTTTCAGAGTAGTAGACATGTTTACCAACTGGTTTTGTAAGATAGTAGAAAATGCATGCCATGATATCAAAGGATGTTCATGTAGACATATAGTATTGTTGTCCTGGTCAATACTATTTTTTTTCAAGGGGAATTATATCTCCACAGCAGTTGCTACATACTGTTCTGTTTGTAAAGAAAAGGAAATATAACTCTAGACTCAGGCTCTGTTTTGCTACTAAGAGTGCTTTATTGGCTCAAACCACAACGCTATAGCTCAAACTACCTGCAATATTTTAGCTTGCAAAGATATAGGTACATTTGAGGTTGATTTTTTTTCCTAATGGATATCTGCAACTGTAGCAAGATTTATCCTGTGTTTTTAACGCCCAACTCCTGCTTGCAGATTCAGGAGCTCTTCTTACATTTGGATGGGGGCTGTATGGACAGGTGAGCTTTTTGATCTGGCCAGTTTTGTTGATAAAAACAATTGTGATTTATTAAACCAAACAAGCACACTCAAGAAGCTACCAAAAGATATATATGCTGAGTGAGTGTCCTTCTATTTCTAAGTATTCATGGGTGATTCTAGTTCAGCAAGATAGGGAATTGGTTATAAAAAATTGCCACTTTCAATAAAATATATCAATATTGTACTTTGGTTGAATCGGCACGTACTGGATCCAAACCTACGTGCTAATTGCTTTAGCTAATTTCATTTGTAATTTGTATTACTAAAAATAATTGGTATCATATTTTGACATTTTTTTGTACTATGGCACCCATGGTAATAGCATGTTATGCTGTGTGCAATAATTTCGTTCAATTTATATGTTGTATAGAGTTGTTCTTCATCAATGCACTTCATTTGTCACAACCATGCTCGTTCTTCTTCAGTGTGGACAAGGGAATACAGAAGATGTTTTAAGTCCGACGTGTGTATCATCTATCCTGGGAATCAAGATGCAAGACGTTGCCGCAGGTTTGTGGCACACAGTATGTACATCTGTAGACGGCGATGTTTATTCATTTGGAGGAAACCAGTTTGGACAGCTTGGCACTGGTTCTGATCAAGCTGAGGTATGAAGTTTTCAATGTTAACAGATGCTACTGCAGTCAAGACCGTTTTGGTCCATAGAGATGCCCATAGTTGTCCATGAAGTTACCTACATGGTGGCCGTTGAAAATTGTTTTATTTCAATGCAGACTGTTCCAAAACTGGTAGATGCTACAAGCCTGGAAAATAAGAACGCCAGATCTGTTTCTTGTGGAGCTCGCCACAGTGCTATTATAACAGGTACCTTTCTGTTTTTTCGTTGATTATAAGGCTATGCATATCATCTTGTACCATCTTTCAACTTAAGTATCAGTGTTAAACTGCTCTCACATACATGAGTTCTAACCTCTTTTTTATGCATTTATCCTATGATTGCCTTATCACAAATGACCTATAGTGTTTCCTCATCATAGAATGCTCTCATTTTATTCAAGAACAATAAAGTTTGGTGCTTAATCATAGGCTTTAGTGATTATTAACTGGGATTAGGAGTAGAATTTTTCTTCCAATTCTTTCATGAGGTCGAGAAGTAGACTAGGAAAAATACAAGGGGTCATCACTCTTCTAGATCTACATAATTATCCCTGGGGTTTATACCAAGTAGACCAGAGAAAGAACTACAAGGTGAGGCAAAACAACGTGAATATAGAAAATGGAAAGGGGGCAACTATATCGGCAGGGCGATTTTTCCATCTGGAGGAAATGGTCTTTTTTGCTTTCTGGCGTCTGACGAGGATTACAAAACTATTGCAGATGAAGGCGAGGTATTCTGCTGGGGGTGGAACAAATATGGTCAGGTAGTTATACTTCGACTCTCCTTTCAGACCATTGGAAAAACAAGGCATACTGCCGCATCTGAAATTTGAGTTTGCTTTTGCAGCTCGGCCTCGGCGACTCGATGGACAGGAACGTGCCTTGCAATGTTCCCGTGGACGCGTACCACCCGCTGAACGTGTCATGCGGCTGGTGGCACACCTTGGTGCTCGCGGAGTCACCTACTTGAAACCTAACAGAAGAATTACAGTAGATTGACAATTTTGTTAGAAACGTGTAGGCTCGTGCAGGTGCGGTGTTCCATCGTGTACATACATGGCAAGTGCATACAGATGTGTATTCATTCTTTCCGGTGCGCTCTTAAGCTTGTACGACGCGGACAAAGCCTGTATTTGCTCTGCGTATACAGTCGAGTAGGATTTGCTGTACAGCTACGCGTGAAACTGGGTTAGCCGACGCTTCGTAGGCGGTAATGTGTTCCTTCATTGCTAGTGGACTCGTCGACAATGGCAAGAGAGTAACCTTATTACCAGACTGCTGACCGCAGCTTGCATGTCTTTCGCTAATGGAGGATGGACATGCAAAATAAGGAATATCCTATGTTTATGGTCTTACTGGTTGTGTTTTTTTTTTTTTTTTGAATTCCTGGTTGAGGTTACTTGTTCGCCTGGTACGAAAGTACAGCCATCCCAAACGGGCCTGTGCTCACCTGACATTCGATGTGTATTGCAGATCCCCAAAACGAAAGATGGCACCGAATACATACACCTCATTAATTATAGGTTGCACGCAAAAGTATGTGTTTTCACCTACATAGCAACGTCAAAACTGGAGACAACAATGCCCACGTTTCAAAAACATTTATATACACGGACGGGGACATTTACAGGCACCAAAAAAATAAAAAAGGAATCAAAGACAGATGACCCAAGTATAGGGTCTGTCGGAGACGGTCAGTCAGCAACTGCTTTTCTGTAAGCACACAAGCATCTGCGGTTTGCCACAGATGCTCATGGATTTATTGTGCTTCCATTTGCTAGCAATCCTTGTGTTAGAGCCTACTGGCTGTTTCCATGTAGATTGTCCTGAAAACTTTGAAAGGTTAGTTGCAAGGACAATCAGAAGTTCAGAACATAACCTGACACTAGAGAAATATCCACCAAACAGACAGGTCAGCATAAAATTTTTTGTCGATTTAGATTTTCAGTCATGAGATTATAGAGCACATCGTAAACTAGATTGTCAGGTTACTGCACGAGCTGCTTCCCTCGAGGCAACACTACCAAAACCTTGTGGCTAAAAAACTGAACAGCTACTGCGATAGCAAAACTAGTTAACTAGGCAGAACTGGAGATACGCATATTTCATCTTTTGTGGGGCCATCAAAATTGTAGAATATTTTAGCTTGAGCAGTCAGCATATACCAAAGAATAGCATTGAAAACTAGAAATAAAAGCATTCGTTCACTCAATTAACTTACAGGAATTTTTCCTTCGATAGGGGAGAGCAGCATAATACTTAGAAGCGGGGGACTTTCGACATGGGGCCCATTGTTGGCATTGCTGAAGCCTCTGCAATTGGAGGTCTTATTTGATGGTTGCCAACCGAATTATTAGCAATAAGTTTATTGCTTGGGCCTCTAATACTGGTAGCATCAGTTTCTGGTTGTTGCGGATCTACCGATGGCTTAACCTGTTCCAACATTGTAATTTGATCAATTTTCTGTTTGAACACAGATGTTGCAGAATACAAATTTCAATGTAAAAAGTAACATGTAAATTCTACAGAATAGACTATAGTCAGAATATTATTGTTAGTAGGGTCCAGTGGTTAATTGTATAGCACAAATGCAGATGTACTTAAGGTAAAGGAACAATAGTAAAAGTATTGTGGCAACAACCAAAGTTAAGTTAATGAAGATAGCATTCACAATGCGAATGTGATCTTACAGAGTTTCTTTGAGGATTCTTATCCTCCTTCGAGAATCCAGGAACCGACATATGCCAATTTTTCTCTACAAGATATGAACATTGAAAATTAAGCAAAATGAGATATGATAGCACAGTTTCATGAACATGTGCATGAATGAGGTGAAGCAACTGACCTAAATGCAGCAACACATCCTTTGCTTCCACAACTGAGGATTTCCTATGCTTTGCCAAGGTGCACGCAAATGCAGTCACCTAAATGCAAACCCATGTCAGTTGAATCCCAGAGTTATCTCTGCCCGATAACATATGATCAAATTTAGAAGAAAAATGTCCTCTAATTCTGAACTTGATAGGAAACTACACTCTCCAAACAAATAGCAAGGCACCAACAATTACCGAGTCAATGAAGTCATCAGCAATTTCTAAAAGTAAATCTTCCACCTCAGGATCAACCTTGCCTAGGGGATCTACCTGTAATAAGACTATAGATTAAGAACAGACCAAGGTATTATATTCAACAAAAGAAGCCTTCCAGACAAAACAGAGTGTATTAGCTTTTCTGAAATCATGACCAGTAACATGAATAACAACAGCAGCAAAGAAGTCGAGGACAATTGAGAAAAGATCCAGGTCACTACCTGTGCAACCAGATCTTGTATCTTCCTTTTCCCAAGAAGTTGGCTAGTTCCTTCGGCTCCCTGACTTGCACTTCCACCTGTAATAGTTCCACCGGACAAAGGAGTACCTGGCTGTGATCCTGTGAGGTTGGCAGACTTCTGCGAACCTGAAGCGGAAACCCTTGGAGATTGAAGTGGTTGCTGCTGCTGAAATTGCTGGAGAAAATGTTGCTGCTGAATCAGTTGTTGGGCACTGAGATGCGGATGCTGTTGTTGGACTTGTGCAAGTTGCTGTTGGGTCAATCCTGTCTTCTGCTGAAGTTGCTGCATTAACAGGATTCTCTGTTGGTGCTGAAATTGCTGGGGAGAAACTGGCGAACCCATGGATGACTGCATTTGTTTCAACCACTGCTGCTGTTGCTGTTGCTGTTGCTGAGGCATAGACATTGCCACCATCTGTCCATTTTGCGATGATCCAGGCAGTTGTGCGTTTAATGCTGTAATTGATGCTGTTCTCGACAAGCCTTGACCAGCCACCTTCTGTAAACAGATCATATAAAGAGTTATGTTTATTCCTGTGAAAATAGCAGCTACTAAATAAACATTATACAAGACGAATGTTAAAAAAAAACTATGCAAGAACAAGTAGAAACTTTAGTGCCTACAAACGTGTAATTCTAGTTTGTTACAGACTAATGGGAAATAGCGTCAAACTATTGAGGGCACACAAGTCACAACTCACGACCAACATACATAGTGGATTAAAGCAAGATCAAATACTGTCGTCAATAGACCGTTTATTACTTCTTTCAGCATTCGCATATGTGCTTTAAAAAAGAATCTGATACACTGCAGCATTCCTTAACAACAGAGCGGCAGAGGACCATGTATACAAATTACTACTTGAGTCTATTTTTCCTTGTATAGGCCTTAATTGTCAGGATACCTGCGGAGAAAGTGCAGCTTGTTGAGATGCCTGAGGTCTCATTTGTGCATGGGCAAACCGTTGTTGAGCACCATAGGGGATAGTTCCATTTGGTCTCATCTGGTTCATCCCCATAGTACCCATGACTCCCATGGACTGCATCCCTTGCAGCGCTTGAGCTGTATTAGCATTATTCAACTGTGTACCTTGTACCATGCCCTTTTGTCTGGCCTACAGGAACAGGAAAATTCAGTTAATCAACTAGAAAATAATACTCCCCTTGAATTAAAAACAGCTGGCTGTTGCTACCTTAGAAAAAATTCACCCCTCCCCCCCCCCCCCAAAACCCACACACACAAAAAAAACTGAAAAGTAAACTCAGAACAGTGTGATCCCTTTTAACAGGGCATATCAATTCATTCTGCGAATTTTATCACTAAAACGAGCATCTACAGACAAAACTATATGCACTAATGATTATTACTGCTAAGTGATTTTATAGTCGAGTAGTCCACTTTCATATACAAGAGTCTAGAACCTTTGGTCTTTTTTCTTTGTCAATGCCACGACCCTACAGAAGCAGTAAATAAGTTCGAATGAATTAAATATTCTGGATTTACTACTGATTTCCTTTTAATTGAGCACATTAGCACATATAGGAAGGATGCCCACCAACCATGCTTAATAAGCTTTGACAGTCCACGTCTATTTTTGCATGATTTTATTTGTTCACACAGTTTACAAAGCTGTTTCTACCCATCAAAACCAACAGATATAAATATGGAGTCCCAAATTACACTAAAAAATTATTCAGATTGCTTCTAGCATGAGTAATCACAACTTAAAGTATTCCCCTGCATTTTATTATTCCCGTTACAGTAGACTTTATGCCCGAGAAGATGCAAAATTCAGTTTACTAATTCAGAACCCGATCCTCCAAATTGAGTAATTCACCTGCGCCATCATCTGCGACTGAAGCCCAAAATGTGCCGCAGACGCCGCGTTTCCCTGACCTTGCAGCATCCCAAGCTGGCCCTGCCCAAGCAAGGGCGCGCGCCCGCCCAGCTGCTGTTGCTGCTGGCCCACCAGCCCGCCGCCGCCCGAGAAGCACATCTGAGCGCCGTACACCCTAGCCGCCATGGCGGCGTACTGCGGGAGCTGGCTTGCCGTAGAGAGGCGGGAGGCGGACCCCGAGCGTTGGATCTGGCCGAAGCCCCCGGGGCCAGCCCCCGCCTGAGTGGGCGAAGGCGCCTGCAGCTGCGGCGGTCGCGGCGGGTAGTCCATGGATCCTCCGCCGCCCGAGGAGGCAGCGGCCGCGGCCGCCGGGTCGAGCTGCTGCGGGGAGGAGATGTGCGCGGAGAGGTCGGAGACGGTCGGGGACGGGGGGATTTGCGGGGAGAGGAGGGGGTTAGGGTTGGGGTTCTGCGGGGTCGTGACGGAGGCCGCGGCGGCGAGCTGGTCGGCCTGCGCCGGCGACGCGGAGGCGGCCACGGGCGGCGGATCCGCCATGGCGGGGGGCTGTAGGGTTTCGGCGGCGGTGGTGGTCGGGACGACGCGGTTGCGTCGGGGCGGGGCAGGTACGGATTCGCGTGGGACAGTTTGACGGGTGCGCGTAGTCTTTTCGGCGGTTGGGTCAGAAGGAGGTTAGATGCTGTCCGGGTCACTGGCTGGCGGGCCCCACGGAATCGATTAGCGGATAAGAGGCCCTGTTTGGCCTTGCCATTTGACAAACTTTTGGGTCCATGCTGAGATATCGGATTACCGGTGCTACCGACTTCCGAGCATCGTGGCATAGCTTGTCAGCAGCACATCTCCTGGAGAAAGATGTTCCGCTTTACATGCTGCAGTCACCCTAGTATCGGAAACTGCATTGTGCAAAGGATGTGGGTTCTGCTGATGAAAACTGCGGATTTTAATCCAACTCTTTTCTTTTTCTTTTGAAGGGCACATCCAGTCGACGCTGACGGCCGAACATGCCATGATCACATGACACCGAGGGGCAGCATCCCTCATTCCCTCAATCCTCACTCACTGCCCTTGCGTTCGCGGACAACCCGGGTGCAGACGATGGAGTCCACCACAATTGAATTTTGAAACATCCTCGGACCTCGGCGCAATCTAAACCTCGTCGGTCGCACAGGTGCCCCTTCCCAGTTCTCACCGCCCCGACCTGCCGCCTCCACCTCACCGCCGGCGAACGAAGCACGTCACGTCGCGTCGTATCCATCGAAGTCTCCACATCTGGCGCCCCGGCCGGAGACCGGCGTCCGGCGGTCTCGTTCTAACCCCCGCGTCGGTCCAGCTGCTTGCTCTGCTGCTCCAAGACGACCGCGGGAAGTCGACGACTCGACGCGCACTTTGCGCTCTGCTCTCTGCCTTTGCTGGTGGGGGGGGGTGTCCGGGAGCAAGCGCGCTCCCTGCTGGCTGCTTGCCCCCACCGACGCCGAGGCCGTGGGGCTTCACGGTCGCAGACGCGCTCGGTCCCGTCGCGCACGGCAGGTGACCGTGCGCGACGGGACGGGACCGAGCGGAGGGTAGTCCATGGGTGGCGGTGCGCTCTCTGCCGTGCGCGACGGGACCGAGCGCGTCTGCGACCGTGAAGCCCCACGGCCTCAGCGTCGGTGGGGGCAAGCAGCCAGCAGGGAGCGCGCTTGCTCCCGGACCCGGAGCCACCACAACGACAACCACGACTCCTTCCGACTTCCGTCATGGTGGTGAGCTGGTCCCGTACGTGCCCGTCCAAACAACTTCGGCCAAGGTGACGGACTGACGCCAAGCCCGGTCCTTCTCCAACCCCGTTCCGCGTCGGCAGTCGAATGCGTCTGCGCGCGCGCACAGTGTGCCTGCGCCAATGGAGAGCCAGAGACCCCCGAGGCTCTGCCTGGGAATTCTGCTTCCGACGGCCAGCGCCACCTGGAAACGCACATCGACCTGCACTGGCAGCTAGCTGCGACTGCGACACCGTGTCGATAAGCTTAGCGACCTCGTCTATACAATGGACTAAAGGGGAAAAAAGGATTTGGACCCCAGACGTCTTGGGTTAATCTAATGGAATAATGGATTTAGTTTCCAGTCGATTACGCCACGGGGGCAGTTGAAACTTTCCATTGCGTCTGGATCTATCCGTCGATCGACGTCGAAGTAATGATGTCTTTTTTCTCGCGGAGCAGGTAGCTATGCTGTAAGCTTCATAGCTCTGGAAAAAGCGCGCCTCCGATACGATCACTGCCCAATCGCAGACTCGTCGTGCGAGGCCACGCAACCATTCCCTTCCAAGTGTACATTCCGCGGCAACGAAAGGGTCAAACCATCGAGCTGTGATCCATCAGGATGGGGGTACGCACATCAAGCTCAGAGTGCGTGTCAGTCAGTCAGAGGACGATGGCATCAACGCCAATGCCGTGTTTAGTCGTGGTGGGGAAAAAATACTTTTTTTTCTGGGATGCGTGTTATGTGAGGGGGATGAATAGGAAAGGGGAAAAATGAATTTTTAGAGATGCGTGTTCTATGAGGAGGATAAATAGGAAGTAAAAAGTACTTTTGGGAACTAAACATGGCCCAACATTTAGAGCGGTGTTGGATCCATCGTTTGGGTTCCGGTCGGTCTCAGTTCAAACAGTAGTTCCCAAAGCCTTTCTTGCTGAGCTATTGGATTGGTTGTTGATGTCCCTTTCCATGTCAACCTTTGCCCGCCCTTTTTATACCCCGTGGTGTCTCAAGCGTCCTTGGCCACACTACTACTCGTCATCCTATCTTCTTCACAGAGTCACGAGTAGTCACAGAGCACCAAAGCTTCTGATTTCTCAGGCTGCTCCAGCTTCTCTATTCTCCCATGGAGGGCATCATCCCGTTCGTCTTCAAGGTCATAGCGCAGTACAAGGAAGAAGGGCAGACCTCCTTCTTCGGGGACAGCATGATCCATGACTCCGACGAGCCCTCGCCGGTGCCGTCGTACGTGCTCCTGCCGGACGGCGATTCTGACGGCCGCCGCCGCCACCGCGACGAGATGAGCCAGCACCTCTGTGCGTCGTCTGTGCGCTCCGAGTCCGTCACCACCTGCACCACGCGGGCGTCTCCGATCCGATGCTCGACGTTGCGCAGGCGAGCATAGGATCATGAATTTTGGTGGTGGCAGGTTTGGTGACACTATCACTGAGCCTAAGGGCTAAGGTGCCCGCAAGAAGAGCAACTATGACACCCACCCCCTGATCATGTGCAAACAGCGAGCAATGGGTAGTAGTCCAAACTGGAAACGAACGTACCGGTTTTCAGGTTTCGAATACTTAGGGTGTGTTTAGATTGTAGGAAAAAACACTGTAGCATAAGAAAAACACTGTAGTATTCGCTGGGAAACGTGTTTTGTGAGGAAGGAATAGTGAAAAGTTGGAATGAATAGTGAAAAGTTGGAATGAATAGTGAATAGTTGGAAATCTGAACATGGCCTTACTAGCATTTTATGTTTTTTTGTGATTAAAAAACCCCTTTTATTTTTGTTTCCTTCCTCTGTCGCTGGAGCTTGTTAAGGAGGCATAGTAAGTCTTCGAGGAGTCTTTGCAAGTTAAACATCAAGTATTTTTGTAGCGGAGGAAATAAAGAGCTGTAAACTTATGTATGCGTAGCAACCCATATCACGGATGCGAAAGCAATGGCGCCCCCATGATTATCTCGTCACTGAATAGCATCGTAGTATATTGTACTGTCGTACATGATGTTTAATTCTATCATCTATCTGTCGTGAGTCAGACTGATCTCTTTTTGTGGACGTCGTTTTTTTTAAAGGACAGCACATAAGGTTTGCCGGATTTGATTTAGAAGAAAGCAGCAACAACCACACAGTAAAAAAAAATTCTATTACCAATTCAGAAAAAAAAAACTATTACAACTTCACTCGGAGATGAGAGAGAGAGAGAGACTACAACCATTGACACAATTCCCAGATAAAATTTTGCAAAGACACGTCACTAAAAAGTCTCATAAATTGAAGATGTATTGTCCGTGTTGTCCGTTTCTGTCTGTCTCGCTAATATTATTGCTAGACGTTTTTTTTATTAGACAAGTATTCGCCACAAACTTTCGTCCTATCGCAGTGCTCTTCTATCGTGTTTTCAAATGTCTCAACAATTTTATACATGTTGTATTATAATTTGCCCTAAGTTAAATGTGTCTCACTTTTGACCAAGTTTATAGAAGAATATAACAACAATGAACCAAACATATATGCTATTAAAATATATTCACTTCATAGGTGGCTTCGATGAAACAAATTAAGTATTTTATATGTTACTAGAATTTTCTATAAATTTAGTTAAAATTAAACAAGTTTGATTTAAAACAAAGCAAATATAACCAAACATATACGAATCTTCACGACCTTCCACCATCTATAGAAAGGCCTCACGGATACGTTGGTTTGCAATTGGTATAAGGGTGTGTTTAGATTAGAGAAAAAACAAATGTATGTCATGCTGGGAAGCGTGTTCTGTGAGTGGGATGAATGAGACAAATATGAAAAAGTTAGATGAATAGTGTTTTTGGAGAACCTTTCATAATCTACATGGGGCCTAAATCGAAACATTCATGGGTTGATCCTAAAACCACACAAGTGAGCGGATGGGCAATCGTCTTTATACAGGTGTGTGGTAGACCTGAGCATTTTTGGGGACGTAGACTGGGCAATCTTTACATAAGTGCGTGGTAGACTAGCAAAAGCAAGTTCATTTTGAGTCAAAATTTTGTGCACATGACCATTCTCATGGCCGTTGCCGGGTGGGCTCAGGTTTCCCGTTCTTTTTATTAATGAATAAATAAAATAAATTAGCTGGATATGTTTGGTCCGGTTTGATTTTTTTCTTGGCTTTTGCTGACATGCTTTTTAACATGTGCCCTACAATAGACATGGGCGCACCAAAAATCCAATGGGATCCTAAATTGGTCAGGGCCATTTGAGAATGCTGACGAGCGAGAGGGTATAATTTTTTTGAAAGATTAGCGAGAGAGTGGCCTAAGAAAATTAAGCCCAATGGGCCATGAGCTACTAAAGAAAAGATGCACAAACTGCCGATTGTGGCTAAGATTTTTCACGTGTTCTAAAAAAAAAAGGCTAAGATTTTCACGTTAGCTTGCGAGTTGTGACAAAGAAAACTTTCTAAAATAAAACTTGTGACAGAAAAATAATTCTCTTTGTCTAGGCTTCCATCAGAATCTCACCACATGAGACATACCCGGGGGAACTCGACATACCATATTTCAACATGCTCACTCGGGTTCCTTGCTCATAGCCCAATCAGGCTGGATCTAAGAAAGCTCAAGCAAGGACAACTGAAAATACAATATTCAGTTAGTTCAGAGTTCAGGCAATGGCGCCAGACAAGATTAAGTGGTAGTTAATCTTTTGCAAACAACAAAACTAGTATTATGCTGCTACTTCAGAATCAACAGGAATATACGTACACAGAGAATCAGCGCCCGAAGCGCCCTTTCCCTCCACGCGTATCACGTTGCATTGCACTGAGGCGCGAGGTCCATTCATCGCCCGTCGGTCGCCGATCGCGTTTGCTCTCACTCTCAGCAAGCAACCCGGCCGTTTCCATGGATTCACCGACACTTCTGGCCAACCTCGTTTTGGCATGGAATGGGAACAGGCTCCAAACTATATGGAATATTTTGACATAGAATAAATCTCAATCTACCTAAAATGTTTGTTTGATTAGGTATGGAAAGGTTTGAAACCCAACTGGTTTGGTCCCGTTCCATGCTAAAAAGACCTATTTTATTCCATGAGTATGACCTCATGGAACCAAACCCCATGGTTTGAGTGACATGTATGAAATCACTCAAACCATGCATGGAACCATTTCAGCTTGGGAGACATTTAGGTTGCCGAACAACCTCAGCAGGTTTTGACCTAAAAAAAGCCCGAGATCTGCCGGGTTTCGCGACGCATCAGGAGGTGCGTGCATGGCGTTATTGCGAGTCGCATCGGATAAGATAATCACACCTCCAGCAGACGGGTTTGTGGTCCATGACGTCGAGGAATCAGCTAGCGGAATATGCCGAAGCCATTAGTGGACTCGTAGTAGTGCTTAGTCACAAGGAAAGAGGCCGATTTGTTCAGAAAAAAACAAGGACAGAGGCCGCGCTTGTTCGGCACTTCAGCTCTGCTTCACTCTAGCTTACACATGCACCACAAAGCAGACAGGATACTCGCTGCTCAGTGCCTTGGTGTCGGAGGAAAGTGGCCATGGTGTGACCTTGAACCGGGAGGAAAGCAAAGCGCCTGCTTTCCATCGAGGAAGGAATGTGTGATTGCCCTCCGGCCGGGGAAGAAGAAACACGCCGCTTGTGATGGACACAATCACACAACACGACACTGTTCGCGGGTGGAGACCACAGCCCGTTGCGTGGGCGCAAAAGCCGGCGATGCCTCGTCGACGGCGCAAGCCACTGGCGAATGCCAGCCACGGAAGGCTGGAGAAAAGTGACAGCGTTGCGCGCGGCGGTAACACCGGTCCGACGTGTGACTAGCGGAGAGGGTAGCGCCAGCGCCACACGGGCTGACGTGGCGGGCCAGCGTGGGGTCAAAAGGGCGCTGGGCCAGAGGCCGTGGGCCCTATAAATCGCACCCTCACGCTGGCGCTGGGCCTCTGAGCTCTGAGCCTGAGCCCAACCGGTCTAGCCTAGCCCCTCGCTCGCCGCGGTCTGGTTCGGTGCCCTCTTCGCCGGGAAGGCCGGAAGGGGAGGGGGAGGACGCGAGGCGAGGAGACCGGCCGACGCGGGGAGGGAGAGTGCTGCGCAAAACGCCACCCAAATCTTGTCCTGCCGTCCCCCCGCGGTAATCCTCTTCTCCCTCTGTTCGCAAGCTGCCTGCCTGAGCTTGCTCAGATGGATTATCGTTCTCTTCCCATTCAATTGGTTGCGAATTCAGTTGGCTGCAAGATATATTAGGCTTCCTTTCCTCGGCGCATGAGATCCAGAGATCGATTGATCTGTGCTGGCGGCTTGCTGATACATAGGAGCTAGGACGCGCGCAAAGCGTTAGGCCCCGTGCAGATCGGCTGTACGGATTTTTGTTTCTTCTTCTTCTGATTTGGTTTATGATGTGTGTTGTGTGGCCAACAGGGATTTAGGGAGGAAGGAAAGCAAGTGCTTCACCATGAAGGCGCTCATTCTTGTTGGGGGTTTCGGAACCCGCCTTCGCCCTTTGACTCTCAGCTTCCCGAAGCCTCTTGTTGATTTTGCAAACAAACCCATGATTCTGCATCAGGTAACTATTTCTTAGCTGATAGAATATGAGCATTCTACTAGTATCATACAAGTCTTCCATACTGCGCCGTTTTCTTTAGTCTGTTATCAGTCGCCTCGAAATTAATGATGGGCTCGAGGATATATGGTTGTAGATTTATAGTTCCTGTGGTATATTTGAACTCAAGTCCACATCATTTAAGCATCCATCATCGGTAGCTTTTCACTGTGCCGTGCCTTAAGTTGCTTAGAAACAATTTAGCCATGCAACTATTACTTTCCTCAGTAGAATAACATCTCTCTTTTTTATCTAATATTTATTTATGCATCAACTTGGGGAAATGATTATGTGTCACATCATAATTTCCTACCCTAACAGATATCGTCTCTAGGAGTTTTGATTTCTGTCCAAGTACTATTTGTGCATGAACAAAGTGCTTTTTTATGCATGGGGAGAAGAAATATGGTTGAAGGAATTGAAACTTTTATTCTGTGCAGATTGAAGCTTTGAAAGAAGTTGGGGTCACAGAGGTGGTTTTGGCCATCAACTACCGCCCAGAGGTAGGCATAACTGATCACTCATCTTTTCCACTGTCAGACTTAGTCTAATTTCTACTATCTGATTGGTGCGATCTGTATCTTCCAGGTGATGATTAACTTCTTGAAGGACTTTGAGGATAAGCTTGGCATCACAATTACATGTTCTCAGGAGACCGAACCCTTAGGAACTGCTGGCCCTCTTGCTCTAGCAAGGGACAAGCTTGCAGATGGATCTGGCGAACCATTCTTTGTCCTCAATAGTGATGTCATAAGCGAATACCCGTTTGCTGAACTCATCAAATTTCACAAGAGCCACGGTGGTGAGGCAACAATTATGGTCACAAAGGTAAATTCTTCTTGGCCACATTCTTGTGGAATTAACCTGTATACATGAGCTGACTTTATTTTTAATACAGGTGGATGAACCATCAAAATATGGTGTTGTCGTTATGGAGGAGGCAACTGGAAGGGTGGAAAGATTTGTAGAGAAGCCAAAAATATTTGTGGGCAACAAGATCAATGCTGGAATTTACTTGCTGAACCCATCTATCCTTGACCGCATTGAACTGAGGCCCACGTCAATTGAGAAAGAGGTCTTTCCAAAGATTGCAGCAGACCAACAACTCTATGCGATGGTCCTTCCAGGATTTTGGATGGATGTTGGTCAGCCGAGGGACTACATTACTGGCTTGCGTCTTTATCTAGACTCACTCAGGAAGAAATCAGCTTCCAAGCTAGCTACTGGAGCACATGTGGTTGGCAATGTCCTGGTACATGAGAGTGCCAAGATTGGAGAGGGTTGTCTGATTGGTCCTGATGTCGCTATTGGACCTGGTTGTGTCGTGGAGGATGGTGTGAGGCTTTCCCGTTGCACTGTCATGCGTGGTGTGCGTATCAAGAAGCATGCTTTCATCTCAAACAGCATTATTGGGTGGCACTCGACTGTTGGACAATGGGCACGGATAGAGAATATGACTATCCTAGGGGAGGATGTCCATGTATGTGATGAGGTATACAGCAATGGTGGTGTTGTTCTCCCACACAAAGATATCAAGTCAAGCATCCTGAAGCCTGAGATTGTCATGTGAGCTGTCCAGTTTTAGTTGCAGTACATTCTTGAGTTCTTTTGCCAAGGGAGGGTTGCAAATCCCCCCTTTTATAAACGATGTTGCTTGGTGTCTTTGTCCTAGTGCAAACAGCTTGATACATGTTATCGACATTGTATGCTTGCTCTTTGTTGAAAATATTACTGTGCAATCATGACACAAACAGAAGTGATTATGATCTCTTGGTGCCTGCAGAAGTTCAATAACACAGCAGGAATAAGTTAAAGAAAGATTGTGGTTCAAGGTAGAGTACGCTTAAGTCTGTTTGTGCGCTAATACTGTTCAGTAGAAATGTACACAGATGCCTATGTATGATGTAACCGAATATTATGATATATAATTTTGTAACAATGAATATACTGTCGGCCTGCTTACATTTTCTGTGGTTTCCAACTCGTGAATACCTTTTCTCTATATAATTTTGGCAGACTAGTGGTAGTGGTGACCAGTAAGCAGAGAGGTAGGTCCTGTTTTGATCCAGCAGCTGAAGGTGTCGCTCTGTGCTATCTGTAAAAAAAACAACGTTCCCATTTTGAACAAACTCTTGGAACAATGGCATAATGCATGTGATGGGGCTTAATTTGTCGGCAGGCCATATACAAGTATAAACGATCACGACTTCGTATTATTTTCTCTCTGCATTGGCCTCATGATTCTAATAAACTGGGACACTGTCAGAAAAGATAACTCGGGCCCTGTCAGAAAAGACTGATGGATAGCAGCTCTGCAAATTTAGTGAAACAGTGGGTCATGCAATTGTAACCACCAAAATGAGGAACAAACATATCATTCTACTCGTCTTGCCATGAGCCTCGGAGAAATTGTGTGGATGGAGTTAGAATTATTTTCTAGATAAGACTCCAAAATAGGCTACAGACATATAATGTGGTCTGGAGAATACATCCAGAGGGCTGACAGAAATGCAGCCACATAAATTTGTATCACTTCTCCCCTTTTCCTCGTTGGGGGCAAGTGCCTATTATGAGGTAATCATATAATGGTTTCTGCGGTAGAAAATTGAGATGGCATCTCTTTCCATTGCGACCCTTGTCTTTGGACCCTTTGGAAGACTTGTTAGATTGTCCATTTCATATTAGATCATCCAAGGATTTTTTCTACTTTTGCTATGCCTGCTCGAAGAAATCGGCAAAGAATATATGAGATGACTCGATGTGTCATTCTCCAGGGCAAAATGGGGTTGGAACTGACATCAGTGACATGATTGCAGAAGCTAACAATCCGCTATCATTCCAGGAATCAAGCTTCTTTTTGTCGAACATACAAAGACTGAGATGTATTAGAGAAAAAACTTGCCTATCCACAGAATTTGGAAAAAAATGTTTGAGGTTGGGCAAATATTCTTTCACAGATGAGCACATGTAACTCAAGTCCCACAATTTTTCAGAATTTGCCTAAATATTGAGCTCTATAGAGGTATTACAGACAGATCTTACACAAGGCTATTCGCAACGAAGCAAGGAGTCAAAACATTACAAGAGCAGAAGTGGCACTACATAGACAAGAAAGAAATGCAAATGCAGTTGCAATTTCGAATCTTCCACAAGGGAGTTGGGGATCCCTCATGCAGAAGTATGCATCCCTTTCGAAAAGTATAACTATACCTCCTGCTGAGCATGCTGCAAAATTTGAATTTGTAACTCAATTCACGTAGAGACAAAAAAGCCTCATTAAGTGTAGATTGGGCTAACTGAGATAGTTAGGAAGACTATAAATCAAGCCAAAATTTGAACCACTGCCGGCCAGGTGGCCACATTTCGCATTATCCTTTAATTTTCTCCGAAATCCAGTGCTCGTTTTGTAGCAGTTCCTGTTTTGGTATCTTCACCGCTTTCTTCATTGCTACTAGAAGACACGAGCGCGACAGGATGACGGACCGGCCGGCGGCCGTTTCATGGATTTTTTTTTTAAAAAAATTTTACTAGCCGTCACTGCTTACGACCGCTTGATTGCCTATGCGACGAGCATCTGGGAGCACTGATGTCGTCTCGTGACCCACGAATCGTGATGTCGTGCAGCGCTGTGTTGATTTGGCTCAATCTAATCGACCTTGAGTTGGATTCAGTTCGCTGACGCGCCGCTCTTCGTGGTTCGTACAGTCACGACCCACTGCCTCAACTGATATAATGCAGGTGCCATCCGCATGCATTACCTACCTAGACACCTTACTACTACGTGGCCACCGAAGATTACGGGAGGATTACCTACGCTACTTATCGACATTTTTTTAAAGTATTAAAAAAAAAGTTTGTCCACCCCTTTGTCCTTTCTTCACGACGGAGACGCCGATCATGTCCAGCGGACGCCACGAGCAAGCGACAAGGGGCACATAATTATCGTATTTATGCTGAACAAATCCTATTAACCGTCGCCGCCCCCCGCGCCGCCGATCGCCGCTCGGTGCTCGTAGCTAGCCAGCTTCGCTGGCTGCCTTCATATACCTGCACTGAACGCGCCACTCTCCTCTCCAACCTCGTGCTTGCGCGCGCGGCGAAGCGGCTAGCGTGTGCGTGAGTCTGTCAGTGTGTGTGCGGTAAGGCGGCGGCGGAGGAGACGATGGCGACGCACTTCGTGCTCAACACCGGCGCCAAAATCCCCTCGGTGGGGCTCGGCACATGGCAGTCCAAGCCCGACGTTGTCGGCGACTCCGTCTACGCCGCTGTCAAGGTTCGCACAGCGTCCAGTCGCCGCCCCCTTCTCTGCTCTACCTCTCTTCACGCTCTTTGGTTTCTTCAGAATATTTTCCCCTACCGCCCTGGCCCCTTTGTGTATTCTCTCGACTGCTTAACTTTTGGTGATCCCATTTAATTTCCTCCGAGGAGTCACGAACATGGAATTGTTTCCAAATCGTGCAGGCAGGGTACCGACACATCGATTGTGCGAGGGCCTACGGCAACGAGAAGGAGGTAATAATGATCATTCCTGCAATCCAAGCATCATATATATCATTCACAATTCACGGACAGCATTTACAGCTCCAGCAGTACATGCTTTGGGTGCAATGTTGTCTGGATTCAGACTGACTAATAACAATTGGAGTAATAGCAGTAAGGATAATTAACATCCACGTCTCTGAATTCAGGTTGGCTTGGCGCTGCAAAAGCTATTCGAAGAGGGTATAGTGAAACGTGAAGATTTGTTTATCACCTCCAAGCTATGGTAAGATCAAAGCTGTGGGGATACAGTTTCAAAAAAAAAAAAAGGTTTCTTTTTGTAGTTGAAGGTTAGTATATATCCAGATGTGAGGTTTTGGTCCGTTCATCAATTCTCTGTTTGACTATTTTTAGGTATGATCATCATGCTCCAGAAGATGTGCGAGGTTTTAGTCCATGTGTCTGTCTAGCTAATTGATCTGTAATTGTCTATGTTTTTAGGCATGATCACCATGATCCAGAAGATGTGCCGGAGTCGTTAGACAAAAGCCTTAACGAATTGCAGCTTGAGTACTTGGATCTTTATCTTGTATGCATCTTTCATTTCAGAGTTTTATTTGACTACCTTAACTTTTCATAGCTCATCTTGGTTTTGTGTTCTTACCATCTTGCACGTTGTTGTAAACAAAATTATGTGTGTGTAAATATTGAGTTTGAGATTCTGCTCTGCTTTTATATATTCCAATTTTTTTAATCTTCTCTACTAAGACACTTCAGCAAGCTGGAATACACAAAACTAAAACTTCTACAAGGTTCATCAACTAGTGTGTTATCATGCCCATCCATTGCTTGGTAATTTTATATTTTATAATGTGTAAACATGAGATATAGTTTCCTCTATATTTTCCATGGATATATGGCTCTAATTAATATGGTCACACATCCACATCCAACTGAAAGGTTATATATGTTCAATAATGCACTATTTAAAACCCATGCTCCATACGGTTAGCTACATATTAATTTGTACTGTCTCAATGCTACTCTGGATCAATTTTTGCATCTTGAATAAACAGGAAGATATTATATGTTTGATGAGTTTTACTTTTTTTCCGGTTTAGTTGGTTAATATTTTCATTTGCAGTACAATACAATTAGATGATTTACTGGAGCTATTTAACACTTTTTTTTATTAATAGTTGAAATAGTGGTTTGATCAATGTACAATTTTATAGATTCATTGGCCATTTAGACTGAAAAAGGGGACCACCTTGGGTAACCCTGAAAACTTTGTCCCACCTGACATCCCTGCTACTTGGGGAGCAATGGAGAAGTTATACGATACCGGCAAAGCTCGCGCAATTGGTGTGAGCAACTTCTCAACGAAGAAATTGGGTGATCTGCTTGCCGTAGCTCGTGTACCTCCAGCGGTTAATCAGGTGGAATGTCATCCGGGTTGGCAGCAAACTAACCTCCATAGCTTGAGTCAGTCAGCTGGTATTCATCTCTCTGTAAGTCCGGCAGTCTGTAGTGCACTTGTATATTTCTCTATCACTTTTAAGGGTTGGTTTGCTTTATATTAAATGTTCTTATTGTATTCTGCAGGCGTACTCGCCACTAGGTTCACCTGGTACGCCTTGGTTCAACAGTAATGTCCTTAAAGAACCGGTCATCACCTCAATAGCAGATAAACTTGGGAAAACTCCTGCACAGGTGGCCCTGCGCTGGAACATTCAGATGGGTCACAGTGTGCTACCAAAGAGCCTGAATGAGCAAAGGATAAAGCAAAATCTTGATGTTTATGATTGGTCTATTCCAGATGAGTTGCTTCCGAAGTTCTCTGAGATTACGCAGGTTTGTTGATACTCTTTATAATACTTAAATGGAGACAAAACTGAACTGGAATTTTTATTACTGTCACTATCAGACTTCTTTATAGGATTAGATGATATGCTTGAATTTCAGCATATGAATTAATATGATTTGACTTTACCTTGACTGAATAAATAAATCCGTATGTGCCATGTAGAGACTGTCTTTTTTTTTTTGTTCGAGAATGCTGAAAAAAAATCCTCATGACCCTTTGCACTACCAATCGTTTTAACGAAGAATAGCTGTAACATATTTTTTAAATGTTTAATGCACCACATAGTTTTTTTTCCAAGCAATCTAGTAGTTCAGACTTCATGTCTCTCCTCCTTTTCTGGTCATTTTTCTAGATGTTTTTCGAATGAGAGTAGCATTATTGTTTAACTTACGGGAGATTTTTTTATAGTGCATTCTAAGTGCACCTGCTTTTTTTTTTTTTTGTTGAGGGCGTGCATCTGCTTTATCTTGTGGCCTTCAGGTTAGGCTGTGCAGAGGCGACTTCACCGTTCATCCAAGGAGCGTTTACAAAACCCCTGAGCAGCTATGGGACGGGGAGATTTAGGAGCGATATTGGAGTTTATCCTATCCTGAGCAAGGAGCAACACGCAATAGGGCCCGACCGGGCATTTCGTATACACACATCCATATTTGCGCCGAGGCCTACCACTTTTCACGGGCTACTGGTATTTGTATTACTTTGTAAAAGTTTTCATGCCTAGTGTTATCTTGGATGTTGGTTTTCTGTTGTGATTTGTCATCTGGGGCAGTTGGGTCTATCATTTTAACTGTCTTTCCCTGTGAGTTTGGGCTATGTTCAGATTCAGGAAAAAATACTTTTCCAACAAGTTTTTTCTATTCATCCCACTCACATAACACGTTTCTCAGTGCACTATTTATCTAGAAAAAGTATTTTTTACTTTCAATCTGAACACAGCCTTGGTTGGTTGGCATGTTGAAAGCAATACGACCATCGAGCCTCCAGTTAAAAAAGAAAATAATATAACCGCTTGCTTAGCGGCCTGGCGGGCCTTTAGCCATGAGGGCTGATGGTGGGCTTGGTTTCGGGACGGGTACGCTCAGGCCCCAAAGTCTCTCCACTCGCAAAAACAAAACATCGGCCCAGCCAAATGAAACGTGGTGACAGACGACGGCGCGAGGAGAATGAGAGCGAGGACCCGCCGCAACTGCAAAAGGCGTCTCCACCGGGAAAATGTTGAGGCGAAACACGACGACACTCCAGCGGCGGCAGGGGCGGGCCATGAGTCCTTTCCTTCCCCAGACGGTGATCCCTGGCAGGCGGCTGCGTGGCCGCTCCCGAGCCGAGCGCACCCGGGAGGCCCAAAGCCGATACGTCGCCGTCGGTAATAAAGGTGCGCGCCGTGAGTTTTGATCCTCCCTCCCGTCACTGCTGACGTTCACGACGCCGATGCAGAACTCCCACGCTCTGCTGTTCGCATTCGCGCGCGGCTACGGTAGACGTGGCTCGGTGACAGCCTCAGATGGAAGCGAGCTCGTGGACCCTTCGGCCGACCAGAGCCATCCACGAACCACGGATGCGACTCGCGATACCCGGGGCTACGTGCTCTACGATGCGGACAAAAAAGGTTTCTCCGCTCCAGTTCCCTCTCTAGGCGGGCCTCAGATACTGACCGATGGGCGATGGGTGAAGCGAACCCCGGCGGTGTACGGCGCAATCGACAGGGGATTAGGTAGCCGTAGTTTTCATGCTCGTAAAATTGGCTATTGGCT
This sequence comes from Digitaria exilis, assembly GCA_015342445.1. Lineage (NCBI taxonomy): Eukaryota > Viridiplantae > Streptophyta > Magnoliopsida > Poales > Poaceae > Digitaria > Digitaria exilis. Next base: position 2,258,196 of record JACEFO010001719.1, read on the forward strand.
ATGTGTAGAAACGATTCGAATCACCTTTACCGAAAACGAAAATCACGGCGATCGAATGCTCCGGAGGAGAGGCGAAAAAGCTTTTTTTTGGCTAGTCAAAGATCCGATCCCATGATAGTGAGTGAGGTGATGTGTGGCCCGTGGCCGGAGAACCAGAAACTCCGGCAAGACACTTGGCGCACGCACACCAGCTAGTCGCAACGAAGCCCCCCGAACGGGCGAGCGCCGAGCCAGCCTCGCGACCGCGTCCCCCGCCGCCCCTATATAGGCCTCCTCCCCGGCCACCACTGCTGCCGCTCTCCCCTTCCCTTCCCGAGCTGCGCCCCTCTCCATTTCCCAATCCCCGTGTTGCGCCGTGCGCCAGGCTTACTTATTACAGCCCAGTGGTAGAGAGAGAGGGAGGCTGCGATGGCGAGGCACTTCGTGCTCAACACCGGCGCCAAGATCCCCTCGGTGGGGCTCGGCACCTGGCAGGCCGACCCCGGCGTCGTCGGCGACGCCGTCTACGCCGCCGTCAAGGTCCGCACACACATTCACTCACTGCTGCCTTATTATCCAGATTAATTTCCCCCGTTTTATCCCTTTTGCTCACTGGCCACTGTTTCCTGATTTAGTGTTTTTTTTTGGACTCCCTTTTCGCCGAGGCGATCGAGAATATGTGACTGTTTTCTATTCGTGCAGGCGGGGTACCGACACATCGATTGTGCCAGAGTTTACGGCAATGAAAAGGAGGTAACTGCTATACTGCCTAGGTTCATCAAAAGCTTTGAATCACTCCTGCGTTGGCTGCCAATAGATTTCAGTATTGACTGTAAACGCAACTTCAAACGTATATATGGATAGATACAATGCAAGCTATGCAATTTGCAAGCCATATCCTCTTAACAGAGCAACATATGTTTATCCTGCCTTTTTTTTCTGTAATTACTTGGGCAGAGAATATCGCTTGGCGATATGCCGATATGAACTTATAGTGAACCTATTTAGGAATTGGAAGCGAACAAATTAGCATTGCATTCCTAGCTCACAAGGAGCATTGTGTGGAAAGCTATCTTGATTTTGGAATGTGAATTGCAATTGGAGTACCTCGAGCCTGACATCCATATTTATACTATCCAGATTGGTTTGGCGCTGAAGAAGCTATTTGAAGAGGGTGTAGTGAAGCGTGAAGATCTTTTTATCACCTCTAAGCTATGGTATGGTAAAATCTCTAGTGATTCTCCTGTACTTATGTCTGTTCCAGTTGATCATACAGGTGCCTATTTGAAGTTTTTAATCATTCGTGCCTAACTGATTCTGGATGGCTTTGTTGTCAGGAATGATCATCACGCTCCTGAAGATGTGCCTGAAGCACTAAATGCAAGCCTGAGTGATTTGCAGCTGGATTACTTGGATCTGTATCTTGTGCGCACCTTCCTATTTATAATTATATCGCAGTATCTGATTCCCTCTATTCTGGTCTCTATATCATTAGTATCTTGCTCTGTGTGTGCTGATATCCCCACTTTTAATTAATTTTTTAATTAAGAAAAATCTCAGCAAGCAAGGAGCATTTGTATGAACTTCATTATACTTAAAAGTTAACTAGAATTACTGACAAAATCTATTATCCATGTCAGTATGCTGTGTGCTATTTCTATACTTTATAACGTTGACAGTGGAAATATGGTTTTCTCTGTCATTTGTTGAACATATGTGTGCTCATATTCCCTCAATTTTGTCCATTCTAGAATGTCTGATCATCCCTGTATTTTGTAGATCCATTGGCCATTTAGAGTGAAGAAGGGAACGAGCACCAGCCCTGAAAACTTCGTTACACCTGACATTCCTGCTACTTGGGGGGCAATGGAAAAGCTATATGATGCTGGCAAAGTTCGTGCCATCGGCGTGAGTAACTTCTCATCGAAAAAATTAGGTGACTTGATTGCTGTAGCTCGTGTACCTCCAGCTGTTGATCAGGTGGAGTGTCATCCTGGATGGCAGCAAACTAAGCTCCACAACTTCTGTCAGTCAACTGGTGTTCATCTTACCGTAAGTCTAATTACCTCATGTATTTCTATTCTAATAATCCTTCTCCATTTCGTTATCTTTAAAATGGCTGGATTACTCTCGTGAAATAAAAAAAATCTTTGTTAATTTATTCTGTATATGTTTTGCAGGCTTACTCGCCACTAGGTTCACCTGGTACAAGTTGGATGAACGGTAATGTCCTTAAAGAGCCAGTAATCATCTCAATGGCTGAGAAGCTTGGGAAAACACCTGCACAAGTGGCCCTGCGCTGGAACATTCAGATGGGTCACAGTGTACTACCAAAGAGCACAAATGAAGAAAGGATAAAGCAAAACCTTGACGTTTATGATTGGTCTATTCCAGATGACTTGCTTGCAAAGTTCTCTGAGATCAAGCAGGTACATATATGTTCAATACCATTAACATTTAACATTGCTTTAGTGAGGATAAAATTGCATCGATTTTTGTTGGTGACAATAGACATTTTATAGGATAAGTTGACACTGAAAGTTTCTATGTTATGCTTTCGTAAAATCAGATGACTTGACTGTATCAGCTTATTATGATAAAATGCTTAAATCTCTTTTGGAGAACCTACTGACTTGTAGGATGCTAAGTTGATAGGGTTAAGTAGCATTTGTGTTTTTTTAGCTTTATTGTAGTTGGAAAACCGATGATTATGTAGTCTGTACTTCTGAGGCAGGATTCTAGTAAGGTTGCCTGCTCGTTTTTCCCTTGATAATACCTGTGCAGTGATATACATACAGCTACAATATTTACATAAACATATCATCATATTTTAATGAGACGCTGCCCCCTCCCCTCTATGCAGTATGCACCCACATATACCATCTGAAAGTTTGGCATGTTGCTGTAGTCACAGATCTCTGGTAACTCAGGATATTTTAACAAGATCATCAACCCATGACTGGGCTGCCCCTGATATACTTTGCACAGCTATGCCCCACCTCGGCAAACATTTCTTTGAAAATGGCGCCACAATACTTATTTTTGCTTCATGATTTGATTTTTTTGGCAGGGGTGTCTTTGTTTGTGTTCAGCTTTGTGCTATTATGTGCTGATTCCTAACCAGTCTGGATAGAGTGCTGTTTTATTCACTATCAATGAATCTACCCTCATTGTCTATTGTCTAACAATCACATCTGCTTGCAACATAGGGTAATGTGTCCTTAGCTATAATATTCAATATAAACAGCTTCACGTTCCTATGGGTTCACAGAATATAGTGACAGCAGCACTGATCATATACTGCAATATGCATTTTCAATGTTTCACATTGCATGAGTTGTCATATAGCAGAAATTTCTAGACCGTTTTTGAATCAATCCAGTTCATTACGACCTTGCATCTATTTTTTACTCTTAACACCTTCTCATAGGGCAAGTGTGCGCATCTGACAATTTTACTTTTGTGATCTTCAGGCTAGGCTGCTCAGAGGCAACTTCATTGTTAATCCGCAGAGTGTTTACAAGACCCACGAGGATCTCTGGGACGGTGAAATTTAGGAAGGGTGCCACTGTGGAGCTGGGAGCAGCAGAAGGTTCAGTTCAGTGTGTGTTTAGATTGGGAAAGATTATCCGAAAATACACTGTTCTCCAAAAAAACACTGTAGATGAATAGTGTTTGAGTGGAAGATGTAGGATGAATAGGAAAAAGTTGGATGGATAGTGGTTTTTTGGGGAATTTTTGTGAATCTAAACGGGGCCTAAATTTGCTCGTCAGAATGTTCAGTGCGCGAGAGCTCCTAATTCTATTCCTGTATCACGAAATACGTTGTCAGTTGGTTTTCTGGTGTACTGTGTGAGTCTGTAACTGAAGCAGTTAATCTGCGCGCATTATTTATCCTATGCTACGTGCTAATTTGTGTATATGTCACTTGCTAGTCTATTCTTTTGTCCTTTCTCTGAATTTGATTAACGTGCTAGCCTATCCAAGCGAGTGAATAGCCATCGCTTAGGGCTAACCATCGCTTTGGAATCATTTCTTTCTCCTGTAAACTAAATAAACTTCGGCATCATTTTTTTATTTACAATTGGTTTCTGGATACTATTCTTTGGCACATCTTGCTTTATGTTGAATCGAACAAGCGAGAAGACCTATTCATCACCACCAAGATATGGTTGGTTTTCTCTTGAGTTACACCTGAAGCTCAAGGTATTCCCATTTAGCCACTTGCTCATGTTCATCAATCTCGTAACGTGGGAATCAAATTGTGCAGGTGCAGCGATCTCGCACCCGAAGACACCCCACTGGCAATCGACAGCACTCTGAATGATTTGCAGCTGGATTATCTTGATCTGTACCTGGTAAAATTGATAATTTGCACTGCAACATTGGGGGGAAAAGGTTGGCATTTCGTTATGGTTCTGACAGGCGATAACCTTGGGATATCTGTAGATTCAACGGCCCTTTCAGATAAAGAAAGGTAGTGAGATCAGTCCTGAGAACTTTGTCTTTGATATGCCCAAGACCTGGCAAGCAATGGAGAAGCTCTATGATTCAGGCAAAGCTTATGTGGTCGGCGTGAGCAATTTTACGACGAAAAAGTTAGCAGATTTGCTTGCTTTGGCCCGCGTTCCTCCTGCCGTTGATCCGGTGGAGTGCCACCCCGGCTGGCAACAAGCGAAACTCAGAGCGTTCTGCCACTCTAGTGGAGTTCATTTCTAAGTCAACATGATTTTTACCTTTTAAGCTTACATGGCATGTAAGATAAGATGTGTTTTTCTCGGAAGCAGTTCCTCTGGCGCCCATGCATTAGGGACACAGTCCCTCTGCAGCTACTGTAAAGGAGACTTGTCCCTCTCTACGGTGGGGGATTCAATATGGCCAGAGTTAGGGATGGCAAATTCCTCCGTGGGGACATATCCCCGTGGGGATCCGCCCCGAATGGGGCAAGGATGGGGGAGATTCTTCCCCCGCGGGGAAGACGGGTCGGGGCCCCAAACTGAACCGGGGACGGGGGCGGGGATGAATTTTGTCCCGCGGGGCACCAATGGGGCCCCGAAATACAAGAGGTTCAACTGCCCAAATATAGCATGCTAGCAGCCCATCATCTCCCAGCGGCCCAGCCCAACTCGTGTATGCATATAAAACCTCTCCCAACCCTAACCCTTCCACTCACCCCACCCGCACCCACCACCACCAGGCAGGAGCACAGCAGGGGTGGCCGCCGCCACCACTGCCACTCGACTCTGGGCGCTCCGCTTAGGCCCCATGCGCCCACTTGCCCAGTCGCCGCCCAGTCTCCACCTGCACCCACCACCAGCAGGCAGCAGCACCGCAGGGCCGCCGCCAGCCACCGCCACTGCCAGTCCAGCCCCGCCCAGACGCTCACTCGCCCTTAGTCCCCTTCTTAGTCCTCAGTTCATCACCTTCACCGCGTGCATGAGCGGCAATGGCTAGCCGGCGACGCAGTAAGCAATGACAAGCCGACGACTCAAGCATATGCAGCCGCCTGCTCCTTCAAGCACTTGATTTCATTGGTTTATTTGTTGTGCTCTTGATCCCCACGAGGCCCGTCGGGGTTCGGGGAACCAGCGGGGAAGGGGATGGGGCAAGTTTTTGCTCCGATTAGAGTTCGGAGACCGAGGCGTGGATCGTGGATCGGGGATCGGGGCGGGGACGGGGGACGCTCCCCCCCGGCCCCACCCCGCCCCGTTGCCATCCCTAGCCCAGAGCATGCTTAGGGCAGTCCCAACCCAGACTCTATCTTAGAGTCCATACCTTGGGAATTGTAGACTTAGAGTCCAAATAAAAAACCAAATCCAAATAATTGAGTGACACATCAGCAAAAAGACACTTAATACAAGGCTAATAAATAAGTTTAGACTCTAAGATAGAGTCTGGGTTGGAACTGCCCTTACTAAAAGTGCCGATGAGTCAAGGTTGAAGGAGAATATTGACCTGTTTGATTGGTCTATTCCTGACGAACTGTGTGCTAAGTTTTCTGAAATTCAACATGTAAAGCCCGTTTTCAGTTATTATCTGAGGCGCAGAAAAAGTTTTTTTTCCCTTTTCCTGTATACATCTTTATACGTATGACTGCTTTGCTTTATGACTTTGTATGAATATTGACATAACGGCCACTGAAATATCTCTTCTATCTTCTTCATGGTGAGCAGCTTAAACAAATCAGAAACGATTCATTCGTGCACCGTCTTCAAAACAATTGAGGAGCTCTGGGACGGTGAGATATGAATTAAAATCATCATGAATTGTGTTATGCCCCTACCTAAGCATCTCGTAGGCGTTTCTGATGCGTGGGCTCCGCTGTTTCAAGCATCTTCAACTCGTTCTCCTTGGCCCGCGCGCTCCACTGACGATGACGCGTCTGTCCGTGGCAGTTTCTGTTGCATTGTCGTGGGTCGGTGGGTGGTGGTCTTCACATCACCCCTCTATGTCAAGTACTACTAGTACTCAAGTGGCTCCAATTTAAAAGTGCCTGCTCGATTCCCGCCACCGTCGCTCTCGGCGGCGGAGACGAAAGAGCCGGAGAGCAAACTGAGGGTTGCTACGTGCTCTACGATGCGGACAAAAAGGTTTCTCCGCTCCAAGTTCCGTCTCTAGCGGGCCTCAGATACCAGCCTAGTACACGGGATTACGTAAGGTAACCATAGTTTTCATGTTTCCCCAAATGACGAGATGCTTCGCGTTTTTTTTTCTTTTTTTTGGCGAAACACGAGAGATGCTTCACGTTGGGAATGCTATCAGAGCTCGTAAAATTGGGTATCGCTCTGTGTAGAAACGATTCGAATCACCTTAGGCCATGTTCAGATTCCCAACTATTCACTATTCATTCCAACTTCTACTATTCATTCTAACTTTTCACTATTCCTCCTTCAAAAAACACGTTTTCCAATAAATGCTACAATGCTACGGTGTTTTTCTTATGCTACAGTGTTTTTCCTACGATAACACACCCTTAGCCGAAAATGAGAACCACGGCGATCGGAATGCTCCGGAGAGGCGAAAGCAGAGATTTCATTTTGGCTAGTCAAAGATCCGATCCCATGCTGGTGAGTAGTGTGACCCGTGGCCGGAGAATCAGAAACCCCGGCAAGACACACACCAGCTAGTGGAGCCACCAGTTCCCGCCGGCCTCGCCGACCGCGTCCCCTGCCGCCCTATATAGACAGGCACCACTCCCTCTGCATCTCCCAATCGTCGTGTTGCGCCGTGCGACAGGCTGACAGACAGCCCAGTGGGAGAGAAGAGAGGCGGCGATGGCGAGTCACTTCGTGCTCAACACCGGCGCCAAGATGCCCTCCGTGGGGCTCGGCACCTGGCAGTCCGACCCCGGCGTCGTCGGCGACGCCGTCTACGCCGCCGTCAAGGTCCGCACCCCATCCATTCGCTTCTGCTCCCTTTTCTACCACTGTGCTTCATTATCCATCCCCCCTCCAAATTGTTGAATCGTTCGTATAACCTTGTTTGCTGATTTTTAATATTTTATTCGAGATCCTTTTTCTCCGGGGCCATCGAGGATATGTGACTGTTTCTTCTTCGTGCAGGCAGGGTACCGACACATCGATTGTGCCAAAGCTTACTACAATGAAAAGGAGGTAACTGCTGCCAGTACCAACTAGGTTCATCAAAAGCTTTGAATCAATCCTGTGTTGGCTGCCAATAGATTTGCCGACTAGCTTCATCAGAAGCTTTGAATCACTCCTGTGTTGGCTGCCAATAGATTTCCTTTCGTGTTCGATCCTGCTTTGCGATATGGACTTATAGTGGACCTGTTTAAGAAATGGAAGCTCAGTGAACAAATTGGCGTAACATTCCCAGCTCACAGGGAGCACTGTGTACAAAACTATCTTGATTTTGAATATCAATTGGAGTACCTAAAGCATTACATCCATTTTTGGACTATCCAGATTGGTTTGGTATTGAAGAAGCTATTTGAGGAGGGTGTAGTGAAGCGCGAAGATCTGTTTATCACCTCTAAGCTATGGTATGCTCAAATCTCTGGTGGTATCCCTGTAGCTATGTCTCTGCAGTTCAAATTAAGCATACAATTGCCTATCTGGAGTCCTCAATCATTCACGTCTAACTGATTCCGGATGGCTTTGTTTTCAGGGTTGATGATCAAGCTCCTGAAGATGTGCCTGAAGCACTAAATACAAGCCTGAATGATTTGCAACTTGATTACTTGGATCTTTATCTTGTGAGCACCTTCCTATTTGCAATTATTCTCAGTATACCTGATTTTATCTATTACAGTCTAGTACTCCTATATCATTAATATGTTGCTTCACGTGTACTGATATCCCTACCTGCATATCTTCATGTTATTTTTTAATTAAGAAAAATCTCCACAGCAAGCCATGAATATTTGTCTGAACTACATTATGCTTAAAAGTTAATCAGAATTACTGGAAAAAAAAATCTGTTGTCCATGCCAGTGTGCAATTTCCATAGTTTATAATTTGGAAAGTTGAAATATGGTTTTCTCTGTCATTTGTTGAATATGTATGTTCTATCCCCTCAACTCTGATGTTGTTTTTCGCATCTTGAATACATTGCAGAAAAGATTATGTATGTTCGATTATTTACCTTTTTTTGCGGGTGATTATTTACCTTTTCTATTGTTCATTTTTTCTGTTATCTTCGTCTCAGAGCTAGATGATTACATGACGGAACTGTTTATCACGATCTTTAAGAATATATTATAATATCAGTCCATCTCTGTATTTTGTAGATCCATTGGCCATTTAGAGTGAAGAAAGGAACAAGCGTCAGCCCTGAAAACTTCGTTACACCTGACATCCCTGCTACATGGGGGGCAATGGAAAAGCTATATGATGATGGCAAAGCTCGCGCCATTGGCGTGAGTAACTTCTCATCAAAGAAATTGGGTGACTTGCTTGCTGTAGCTCGTGTACATCCAGCTGTTAATCAGGTGGAGTGTCATCCTGGCTGGCAGCAAACTAAGCTCCATAACTTTTGTCAGTCAACTGGCGTTCATCTTAGTGTAAGTCTAATTACCTCATATATTTCTATTTTAATCTGATTACCTTGTGCATTCTCTTCATCTCTCTAAGGGCTGGAATGGTTTTGTGAAATAAAATTTGTTTCTTGTTAATTATATTTGGCATGTGTTTTGCAGGCTTACTCGCCACTAGGTTCACCTGGTACAACTTGGATAAACGGTAATGTCCTTACAGAACCAGTAATAATCTCAATAGCTGAGAAACTTGGTAAAACACCTGCACAAGTGGCCCTGCGCTGGAACATTCAGATGGGTCACAGTGTACTACCAAAGAGCACGAATGAAGAAAGGATAAAGCAAAACCTTGACGTTTATGATTGGTCCATTCCTGATGATTTGCTTGCAAAGTTCTCTGAGATTAAGCAGGTACATATGCGTTTGGTATCCTTAATAATATTTCAATGATGATAAATTTTCACTGATATTTATTGATGATGATTTGGCATCTTTATAGGATAAGTTGATACTCAAAATTGCTTTGTTATGCTTTTCTTAAAATCATATGATCAAAATTTATCCTGATAAACAAACCCATGCAAATCACATTTAGAGAGTCTGTTCAATTGGATAATGCTAAATTGATAGGTTTAACTAGACTTGTAGTTTTTGTAGCTTTCTTGGATTGGATCGTGGAAAACCGATGCCCAATGGTTCTATGACGTGATATATGATGATGTTATTTTGTGATCTTCAGGTTAGGCTGCTCAGAGGTAACTTCGTTGTCAACCCACAGAGTGTTTACAAGACCCATGAGGACCTCTGGGACGGGGAAATTTAGGAAGGATACCATTGTTGTCTTGTCGATCTCGAGAAGGGAGCAGCATAAATTAGGGTCCGTCAGTAGCTCTGAATTTTCTGGTTATGAATGAAGGTGAACGAAAGCTCCTGATTATATCCTGTATCACGAAATAAGTTGTCGCTTTGGATATTGGTTTTCTGAATTTCTGGTGTACTGTGACCAAGCACTTAATATGCTGGCATTATTTATCTTGTTCTACGTCCTCGTTTGCATCTGTCACAGGAAGTTGCGTCTTTTTATCTTGAACTCTCTTTTTTGCGAGTGATCTTGAACTGTTTTCGTATGCCCTATTCTATTCTCTCTGAAGTTGGTTAACGAGGTAACCTATGCGAGCAAATGAGTTAATAGCCATGAGGGCAGCCACAACGTTGGGCAAAATCGAACTGTAAACATAGTGAGGTGTGACTGCTATGTGTAAGAATGAAAATCGAACACAGAATAGAAGTCGAACTCAGTTTAATTAAACAACTATTTATTGCTACGGTCGCTGCATGCACCCACTCCCGCTGAACTCCAACCAAATATAAAATATTCCTTTCTATTATTCACAGGGAGCCAGAACAGCATCATCGTCTCATTTTTTTAAATGTGATGTGGATCCCGCAATTCGATGCGCACGCTGCGGAGATCCAACTCTGGTTCGGTTCGTTTCCATCGGCAGCTCCGGTCGACGCAGCACTGGAGCTGCCCTGAGCCCATGACCGACCTGGCGACCTGGCGTGTGAATGTGTGTGATGCTTCCCTGGCGCGATGCGAGGAGCAGCCGGTAGTTTGGCCTGCCCGTGCTACTGCGTTTGAACTTGAACCCATTGAGCCCACCAACATGTTTGTGTCTTCTCCATCCGGATCCTGCTGTCGCGAGCGAGCAGCGGCGGAGAGCGAAGTCCCTTGTCACGGTTCGGCCGGCGCACGGGTGAGACCGTGAGAGAATGGACAGGCGCCGAGCGAACATGTGACGCGGCACGCACGCGGACGGCGGGCTGGGATGGGGGTTGCACGGGTGATAGTGAAACTGTGGGGAGCACAAATTTCTGGTTACATAAATATTCCTGCGGTATCTCTTTTGCTGTCTTTTATTGGTGTGGAGTCCACCCCAAAGTTGGGCCAGCCATCGCTTGAAATTTGAAAACCTTGTTTTCTTGCACACTCGATAAACTTTGGCATAGTTTGTTTACAAGTAGTGCCCTTTTTTGTTTCTGGATTCCATTTCTTTGGCACATCGTGCTTGATGTTGAACTGATAGGTCCGACAAACTCAGCCTCCTCGCCGGAGGCGCATGCGACCTGTGCTCTTCCCGTTCGGCGTGATGAGCTCGTAGCCGTTTCTGCGCACTCGTTATATTCAGTGGCATAAACTCAGGCTATAGATTCCGTTTGCAAATCGCAACCCAGAGTGTCGTATGTACAGGCTAGGCGCGACTGGCATGTGGGCCCTGCGGTTTCGGCGTCTTTTAGCTCGTTCTCCTTGACCGTGCCTGTCAAGTGGCTCCGATTCCACCACCGTCGCTCTCGGCGGCGGAGACGAAAGAGCCGGAGAGCAAGCAAACTGAGGGTCAAACTGAGGGTTGAGGAACAAGATGGCCACCTACTTCACTCTGAACACCGGAGCCCGCATCCCGTCGGTGGGGCTCGGCACCTACAAGGCTGGCCCCGGCGTCGTCGGCGACGCGATCGCCGCCGCCGTCAAGGTCCCTCTCCTCGCCCTCAAAGCACTCGAGCTTTACATCCGTGTGCTGTTCTGATTTGCTTGCTCGGAAGTATTCTCTGTATGCGGGCAGCTTGAGCCCGGGGCTTGATTCATCTTTGTTTGCTTCTCATGGCGTCAGGCTGGATACCGGCATATAGACTGCGCACCCCTGTACAACAACGAGGAGGTAGTGCTAATCTGTCTCTCTCAATTTATAGTTTAGATTTCTCATGTGGCATTCCTGTTTTTGCAAATCAGTGCTATCTTGTGTTCCTAGGTTGGTGTTGCTCTGAAGAAAGTCTTCAATGACGGCGTCGTCAAGCGCGAAGACCTGTTCATCACCTCCAAGATATGGTTGGTATTGGTATACCTGAAGCTCAGGGTATTGATTCCAATTTAACAACTTGCTCATGTCCATCAATCTCGTAACAAACGGATAATCAAGCTGTGCAGGTGCAGCGATCTCGCACCTGAAGACGTTCCGCTGGCAATCGACAGCACTCTGAATGATTTGCAGCTGGATTATCTTGATCTGTACCTGGTAAAATCGAAATTTTGCACTGCAACATTGGGGGAAAACAGGTTTCCATTTCGTTATGCTTCTGACAGGTGATAGATAACTTTGGATATTTGTAGATTCATTGGCCATTTCAGATCAAGAAAGGCAGTGAAATCAGTCCTGAGAACTTTGTTCAGTTTGATATGCTCAAGACCTGGCAAGCAATGGAGAAGCTCTATGATTCAGGCAAAGCTCGCGCGGTGGGAGTGAGCAATTTTACGACAAAGAAGTTAGCCGATTTGCTTGCTTTAGCCCGTGTTCCTCCCGCCGTTGATCAGGTGGAGTGCCACCCCGGCTGGCAACAAGCGAAACTCAGAGCGTTCTGCCACTCTAGTGGAGTTCATTTCTCTGTAAGAGAATCATGATTTTAAGCATTTTTTTAGACCGAGCATGATTTTAAGATGTGTTTTCAACAGGATCGAGCTACTCGGGGCATTGTGCTAATGTTAACTCAATATGTAGGCATATGCGCCTCTGGGCAGGATGAAAGTCGTTGCGAATAACCCGGTGGTGACATCAATAGCCGAGAGCTTGGGGAAGACTCCAGCGCAGGTCGCTCTACGGTGGGGGATTCAACAGGGTCAGAGCGTGCTTCCTAAAAGTGCCAATGAGTCAAGGTTGAAGGAGAATATTGACCTGTTTGGTTGGTCTATTCCTGACGAACTGTGTGCCAAGTTTTCTGAAATTGAACAGGTAAAGCCCTTTTTCTGTTATTTTTTCTTATCTGAGGTGCAGAAAATGACAAAAAAATTATTTTGCTTTTTCATTTCTACAATTTGGATACTTGCAAGTCTGCATATATAAGTTTTGTAACATAGAAGTACTCTGGTTTAATTATCTTTACTACACCAGGAGCGTGGACGCTTTGCTTGCTGATTTTGTATGGCAATTGACATAACTGCCACTGAAAAAATTACCTTCTTTATGCTGAGCAGGTTAAGCAAATCAGAAACGATTCATTCGTGCACCCTCAGAGTATCTACAAAACAATTAAGGACCTCTGGGACGGTGAGATTTGAATGAAAACCATCACCTGTGCGAAGTCAAATCCATGACCAGAGTTGATACACGCCACAAAATAGGCATGCCTTTTTTTTCTCTGAAGGAAAGAAGATGAAGAAGTAGGCCTCATGCTGTTGTAGTGAAGTTCGTTAAAAAAGGAAACGAGCATGATGGTGTGCGTTCTGTTGCTTTTTTGGCAGTACTAAATGACGTCAGCATTGTTTCATGATCTGCATGAAGATTCAATGAAGAGGCTAGGATAAAGTATGTAGAACAAACAAATTTACAAACTACACTCTCCTTTTTACATTCTACTAGTGCAAGTTTTATGGATGAGGCTTTGATATCCTTCTATTTTTTTTTTTGATTGGATCTAATTTTGAGTCAATGCCACGTGGGCCTAAGCACGATGAGGCTCATGTAGTGACGCAAAGTTAGGTATGAAGCCTGAGCATACCTCTGTGATCATATCCTCCCCTGGCCAATTTCTTGGTGAAAAAAATAGAAGAGAGAACATTTCGCGTGGACGTCAAGAGGTTCGCGTGGACGTGAAAAGCAACTGAAGTCCTTAAGTTCGCGGAGTCCTTCACGGATAAGTCCTTCCGTCCTTCACATACACAAATAGACACCTAAGACACGTATATGCGTACGGACGAGGAGGGAACACATCGACTCGACGGCACGCATCCGTGAGCTCCGAACGAAGTGCAGCTCGAATGCTAGCTCATGCTGCTGTTTCCGCTCAGGCTCGACTTCGACTGCACCATCACCATGTGGCATGTGCGCGTCATGAACATGACGGAGCAAATTTTTGTGATATACATATACGATATATCTGCATACCTGTAGTGTGATCATAGTATTATTTTTGTTTGTGCGGACATAGCGTTTGAGATTTTAGCGCGATGGACGTTCAATCAGGAAACGCATGCAGATGTACCAAACTGCATGCATGAGAGATATGGATCAAGGATATTCCCGCATTCACAGTTGTATTATATTTTCATAAATAGCTTCTATTCCAGAATCCATTAATCGGAAGTAATTAGGCATAGTAATTCTCAATTAATATTAGGAGCAATTTCGAATTTGGTAGCGGTATTTTAAATGCAATTTAACTATAATGCATGATGTAGTAATTTTCTGTTTTAGATTAGTATGTAAAATTATTATTTTTGGATTAGATGAATATTTGAACAAAAGTTAGTGATCTCCACTTCTATAGGAACGTCTGTTGCATATTGTAGAGGAATGTCTAACGCATATTGAATGTGCACGTGCCTCTCTGCTAGTAGAGGTATAGAGAGATGAGAAAAAAAATAGCTTTGATGATATGGCGTTTTTTTCAAATAATAATAATAATAATAATAATAATGGAGTAATCATAGTCTGGACTAGCCAATTGACTAGTACGTCATTTTATCACGTAGCTTCGAGCATACTATAATTCATTGTTCCAGAAAACAACAGCCGGAAATTAAACGATGAGCAATCACCGCCCATTTCCTCGGCATCTTGAGCAACTATTCAGATGATCTCCCGATACCGATAGTATATCATGGGCCATGAGATGCAGGCGTGCAGCGGCGCTCGCAGAAGTTGACGATGCTGTCCACGCACTGGAAGAGGGGCGCTCCGCGAACGCCGGCACCTGTGGTGGACGGGACGCAGTCCTTGCACCCCGGGTGGCACCCTCCCGGCGACGAGTCCAGGCACGCGCAGGTCGGCGGGATGGACCTGTCGCATAAGGCGCAGTGGTCGCAGCACGGCCAGGCGCCCGCGTTCGCGTCCTTCCAGGACGCTGCGCCTCGTCCCACCTCCTCACCGTGCCCTGCGGCAGCCAAAAATTTAGTGAAACCCAAAACCCAGCTGATGGTGCATGTTGAGTTGCTGACAACTGATTCTGAACGAGGAGAGCAAAGACCCAACTGAGAGGCATAGCCGCGAGGATGACGACGACGGCCAATGTGGCGAGCAGGACCTTGGGCGTCATGTTTGGTTTCTCCTCGTGAGAAACGGCAGCGACGTTGGTTCTCTGTAGATGGGAACTCTAGGAGGTTTCTTATAGGAGGGGTGCCCGTGACAGACTGGGTGTTTGGCCGCCCGCCCACTGGAAAGTGGAAAGGGTATTGCTGGGTACGACACGTCGACACAGTCGATGCTGCGAGCAACAGCAAAGATACATCGGACAATGACACGCTGTTCTGCAACAAACTCACGCAATACGCGTGCAAGGCCCGGAAAACCGAACCCAATACCAGAGAGGCCGAGTAACGGGCCAACGGGGCACTCGCGTGGCAGTAGTGTGGCACCACACCGCACCACACGCACGGGCCAATGCAGCTCTTCTTGGCCATCAATGCAACGCTTCAGCCGAACTGCTTCAGAGTTCATACTGTCTCAACTGGCAGCGGCGACGCATATAGCAGACAGGCTAGTGCATTTTTTTTGTTCAGTCGCACTCGCGCAGTTCCGAGTAAGATCCAAGTTCTATCATGCAGTACAAAACAATGAGCAAAACATTCATCTAACAACTCTGCTTCCGGAGCAATATGCAAAAGCAGCAAGCTGATCTGCAGCTGCTGGCATTCAGGTGACGTCGTGACGAAAAGGATTATGCGTGTCTGCTGATCCATTCGATTTCATCATAGACGGTCGCACTCATGTGCACTTCTTAACCTCGCACTTGCTGGCAGAATCAATGGTTTTGATCGGTTTTTTCAAATCTGATTTGGGAATGCTTGGTGCGGTAGGGTGCGATTCCACATGTTAGTACGATGCCACGTGTCATGTTTGCCATGATCAATCAACCAAGAGGCTGTGCTTATTTTAGAAATAAACTAGAAACTTGGCGCGGACGTTGCCACGCCTAGCCTGAGTTAGCCAGCATGTGTTTCTCTGGTCGATTTAGCACACGTTGACCAGTTTGGAATTACTTAATAGATACGTGAACAATGGTTCTAAATATGTTATATAAAATGAGGAGGAGGTATGCAAAATAGCTGTGAACATTTTACATATAGGAAACTACTTATCATTCATTTATTAGAAGTAACTAATGTAAATGAATTATATTGATTGGTTGTATACTTTAGTTAAAAAGAAGTTGTATATTGCCATGTTTCTTAGGATAATCTATAGAAACATTATAGATTTTCAAATTTTGGACAACTTCCATGTTGAACATCATTTGGCTTAAACCCGTTTCTATGTTCGAATTATAGGTGGAATTAATAAATATTTCTACATATGTTATACATTTATTGATAGTAGTTCTGCATATGTTATACAAAACAAAGAGGATGTATTCAAAGTAGTGGTGGGCTTTCCACGTATAGAAACTGCTTATCATTCGTTGGATATTGGCACCTTTTGTATATTTTATTTTATTAGAAGTAAATAATGAAAAATAAATTATATTGATTGGTTGTATATTAAAAATAAGTTGCAATTGTATGTTTCTTAGGATAATCTAAGTGTTTATAATTTACAATTTTGATTGATATATCAAAACATTGTATATTTCTATATTTTAACAACTTCCATGTTGAACATCATTCGATTTGAACATGTTTAGGTGTTCGAATTATAGGTAGAATGAATAAATAACATATGTAAATGCTGCGTGGCTATGATTTGATTGTATCAAAATCCAAGGGTTGTTTTAAAAGTTGCCCTGAGAGGTGGATGGACGGCGGGTTATATTTCGAGAAAGCTCGAGGGTGGTTTTGAAAACCTAAGTCTAGAGGGATGAGAGGGACGACGGGTTCTATTCTCACTATATTCGAGGACCTATATGCAAAACAACCAAAAGATGTTGATCATGGCCGTCCACAAAGTTGATCCGACGGCTGAGAGTTGTTGATAACGTGGCCCAACGTGGTGAGAGATGAGGTCGCGTGGTTCGTTCTTTTAAGATATTTGTTATAGTATAGACTAGAGACAGAGATGGAGATAGAGATGGATATGGTCATATGGATATGGAGATACAGATAGATATAGAAATATAAATTTTTATAATAAAACCTACGCAATTTTGGACTAGCTTTATTCTCTTAAATGATATGGACTCGCGCTCTTCCGGTTTCTTCAAAAAATGATCATGGAGTAATAATAGACTGGACTCGCCAAATAACCACGTCATTTCAATGAAAGGTGAAAGCTGACCACATAGCTTCGAGCATACTACATTTCATTATTCCAGAAATTAAACGACAGGAATTTAAGCGATGAGCAATCACC
Organism: Digitaria exilis; assembly: GCA_015342445.1. NCBI lineage: Eukaryota > Viridiplantae > Streptophyta > Magnoliopsida > Poales > Poaceae > Digitaria > Digitaria exilis. The sequence goes on from JACEFO010001719.1 coordinate 2,275,503, forward strand.
ACTCATTTCCTCTACATTTCGAGCAAGTATTCAGATGACCCCCTGAGTATCGTGGGCCAGGAGATCCAGGCGTGCAGCGGCGCCTGCAGAAGTTTTGAGGGATGAGGTCCGCGCACCGGAAGAGGGGCACTCCACGAACGCCAACGGTGGTGGACGGGCGACAGTTCTTGCACTCCGGGTGGCACCCGCCCGGTGACAAGTCCAAGCACGTGCAGCGCGACGGGACGTAAAATAAGCACATGCCGCAGTGCTCGCAGCACGGCCAGGGGCGCTCGTCGGCGCCCTTGCCTCCTACCTCCTCCTCGTCGTGCCCTGCGGCAGCCAAAGATTCTGAACGAGGAGATGAAAGACCCCTCTCCGCTTCGCCGAAAGGCAGAGTCGCGAGGACGGCGGCGACGGCCAATATGGCGAGCAGAACCTTGGGTCTCATGTTGGTTTCTCCTCGCAAGAGCCAGTAACGATATTGGTTCTCTGTAGAAGGGAACGCAAGAGGTTTCTTGTACTTGTAGGAGGAGGGGTGCCTGTCACATACCGTTTGCCCACTGGAAACACAGGAAAGAGAGCGAAATGAGTAACGCACGTCAACAGTCAGATAGAGCGCGACTGCAAGGCTTCCTATCTATCTTATAGATGATGTATCTATCGTATGAAAGGTGTATCTTATCAATCATGCATCTATTTTATGGAAGATATATGAGTCATGCATCTTTAAACCTATTTTGGCCTAATTACCATAAATATATTCAGTATTTGTCTTAAATATGTGTAATATTTTTCTTGAACTTGTTTAACATTTAATGTTTGAAATGTCAAAATTGCAAAGATGAAATGTTAAAATTGGAAGTATGAAATGTTGAACGGCGACATGGGCAGCTTCTTCTACGGTGAGCTTGGCGACACGACAGCGGCACATGAGGCGCGAGCTTGGATGGGAGGGAGCAATATACATCTTTTTTTTAGCACTTAACGGCAGGTGCTCTGCCCATTCATTATAGAAGAAAGCAGACAACAATTTTTGTTATATCCTCCAAGAGTAGGTGACTGGGAGAAAAATAAAGAAAGGAAACTCAGCGGCGATGTCACCTTGAATGATATCTGCAAGTAATCTCCGACATCTTTCCTTCCAAAGGTGCCATGCCGTGTATTTTAGCATCTGGAACTCTGGAAGTGTTCGACAGTCTGCAGTTGTCTGCCATCGTAATCGTAACATCGGAGGACCTTGTTCTGCAGCAAACTCACACGATTCGCGGGCAAATCCCGGAAAACCCGATACCTGAGAGGCTCAGCAACGGGCCAATGCAACTCGACTCGGTCCATCAAAGACAGCCGAGCGAGCCGCTTCAGAGTTCAGACTCTCAATCTCAACTGTGCAGCGGCGACGCATAGCAGACAGAGTCAAACACCCTACTACAGAACTACACTACTAGTGCCTTCTTTGTTCAGTCGATCTAAACGACAGCTCCATAAACGATCTTTATATCATTACATGACGGTTCAAACTTCCTTCCGAGCATGTAAGATCTGAGTTTTATCATGCAGTATAAGACAATGAGCAAAGCATTTTTACCTAACAACTCTGTTTCCGGAGGAATATGCAAAACTGCATCAAGATCTACAGCTGCTGGTATTTAAGGTGACGTCGTGACTTACAGGATGGCTGGATGGGTAACGACTGTCACTTACTGAAATGGAAATTATTTGAGGCAAAGCTGGTAGGCAGCTGCAAGAACATATCGATGCATCTAAAACTGATTAACAAATATGAATGGATGGAGTACAAAAATATCTATTGTCATACAAAGTTTAAGGACAACAAAAAATTATTCAAGAGCATTCTCCATTTGATCTAGACGCGAGTATGTATGCATGGGAGATTGGGAGCTAATATCGATGGACATACAACGATGATCCAAGTAAGGGTTGGGATGGGATGTACCATTCACGCACTTCATTTCAGCCATAGCAGAGTACATAATAAAAGGATCTAGCTGACAAGACTTGAGCAAAGAACATGCTCTTTATTTCACCAAATAGGAAAGAAACGATGAGCAAGCACCAAACGCTAACTTGTTTCCTCTCTGCATCTATGGATAGAAAGATGCACAGAAAAAACTCCGAAATACTAGTGAAGGTAAACGAAAAGGCACGGGCTAACCGGCGCAGCTGCACCGCCTGCCGGCATTATTTTTCAGGTGGCAACAGGAGGATCCGCCGTGTCCAATTCAATCATGCGGCCGGCGTGCAGCGGCGCTTGCACAGGTTGGCGACGCGGTCGGCGCACCGGAAGATGTTGCTGCCGCCGAGGCTGGTCTTGACGCAGCTCTTGCAAGCCGCGTTGCAGCCGCTCGGCGCCGTGTCCATGCAAGTGCACCGCGGCGGGAGCGACCTGGTGCACGTGCCGCACGTGTCGCAGCACGGCCACGCGCCAGCGGCCGTCGTCGCGTCGTCCTTGCCGTGCTCCCCGATCTCGTGCCCTGCATGCATGCAGCAACCGCGCGCAAGAGGTTTAATAAGCTAATGCTACGTACTGATCATCTACTCGTTCTCAGGGTCTTCGCTTTGAAACACATATAAATTGTTCAACAAAGAGGAAGAATCCCTCGCCTTTGCTTTGGGCGAGGGGCAGAGCTGCGAGGACGGCGAGAGCGGCCAACGCGACGAGCAGCACGTGGGATCTCATGCTCGATAGCTTCTCTTTGCAAGGATCCTTGGCAAGTCGCTTGTGCGGCGCGAACCAGTAGTTCGTGCAATCGTGCTTGGCTTAGTAGTGGCTTGGCTATCTGTGCGTGGCTAATGGGATGGAATGGAGGCATTCTTATAGGAGTGGAGTCATGACTGTTGTTGCACGTGTTTCACGCGTGTAGGTAACTAGTCATTCTTATGTTTTTACCATTTTCACCGTCGCCAGTACAATTATATCCCATATTCCCATCTAGAATTCTCGATGCCAAAGGAATCTAATCAGAGCCTACTAGACGACAATGGTAGTAATGGTTGCAGTGTCTCAGTGTTTGCAGTGTTGACAACAATAGCAGGTGGATGCAGCGACACTGTACTACCTCGGCTTTTCAGTTTTCACATGGCAATAGTCACGAGTTACTCCTACTCCCTTCGTCCAAAAATAGATGTCATTCTCGCTTTCTAAGAAAAACAGCATCTTTCAATATTAACCAATTATATAAAAAATAATACTAATATTTATAATACATCATTGGTATCATTAGATAGATATTTGAATCTAGTTTTTTAACAAATTTATTAGAGATATAAATATTGCACATATTTTTCTACAAATCGAGTCAAAGTTGAGAAAGTAACACGTGCACGCATACCATAACATCATTTATTATGGGACGGAGGGAGTACTGCTCAATTGGTGTGTGCCCCCGTTGATTTGAGGTCCCCTGGGGGTGACACGTGACTAGATCATGCTTGTGAATGAAACGCCTTTACTTACGTTGAGATATATCACCAGGTCGCCTTCTAAGAAATTAGAAGCTCTATAGTAACATCATTGCCGCTGCACTCGCATGGGCACGTAGACGAGTTAACGTGCAGAGCCGCAGAGGTGCATTGAGCTTGATCAAGCGAAAGAACAGATCGATAACCTTTTTTCAAGGGAGAAAAGGGAATCCTGAGCGATTTGGGGCCGAAATTTGGAACAAAGTCTCTCTAGAGATGGGCGTTACGGACAAAGCCCATAACTTCTCTCCGCCCGTCAATTTGAGCATAGGCCCGCTCGGAGACCTCCTGGCTCCTTGGCCCAGTTTGTTCCACGGCTAGGGGCCTAGCATGCAAACCTGCAACCCGGAGCGAGACAGCCAACAACAATAACTAGCGAGTGTAGAGTGATGAAACATAGCAATCGAGTCAAAAACAGTAGTAACGCAGTATAAGCCGCACACTGCTTTTCATTTGCGTACTCGATGATATTGCATAGTAAGATCCATGCATCATCAGTCGAGTAAAGATACGTTCTTTATATCCGCATACAAAAAGATAGTAAGAAGTTCAACATGCATTAATAAGATAAAAAAAAGGCACACCGGTTTCTTCTCCGCATCCCGAGCAAGATGCAGAGGTAAACTCTGGTAGACTGAAATAAAAGGCACAAGGGTAATGCTATACAACTTACGTTTTCAAAAACCATCGGACGCTTTCACAATGTTGTGATGTTTCAGATTTTGATTTGATGTTGCAAATTTTAATTTGTTGTTGTAACATTTCAATGCTCCATATTTCACTGTTTAAGTTGGATGTTGCAATTTTTTACTTGATGTTTCAATGTTCCAATTACAGTATTTTAATCGTAGTGTTTCAATATTACATTGTCTATTTATTGCAATGTTTATGTTTCACTTCAGCGTCCGATGCAGCGTCTGGACATCGGACATCCGGGCGCTAGCAAATCCCAAGTCACAAAGCTAATCGGCAACTTCCCGCATTATTCAGGTGATGACGGCGGCGTCCGAATATATTATGCGGCCCGCGTGCAGCGGCGCTTGCAGAAGTTGGTGATGCGGTCCGCGCAATAGAAGACGTCTTCGCTGGACTTGACGCACTTCGGGTGGCACCCGTCGAGCGACGTGTCCCGGCACAGGCACTGCGGCGGGAAGGACCTGGTGCACGCGCCGCAGGTGTCGCAGCACGGCCACTCACCCGCGCGCCCTGCAGCAACCAAAGAGCGAACCATAAGGCATAAGCTACACTGACCTTTACTCAGCGGGCTAGGGAAACAATCTGTGATTTGCCAGCTGAGGAAAAAGAAGAGAATCCGTCACCCAGGGGCAGAGCTGCAAACACGGCGAGAACGGCCATCGCGACGAGCAGCACCTGGGGCTTCATGTTTGATTGGTCTTTTTGTGCAAGGTTCAGTGGCAAGTTGCTACTGCATGCTTGTATGGAGCAAGTTGCTACTGCTAATGGGATGGAATGTGGAGGCCTTCTTATAGCAGCGGAGTGCACGGCAAAGACGCGTGAACCCTGTACGTTCGACTGAGAAGGTAGCAAAAGTGACAATAGATAAATGAGCAGCTGGTCCTAGATTAAGGCGTAATGGGTACGGCGGCACGAGCGAGGCTAATGTGGATATAGCATGATGCTGTACGCGCACGCGCAAAAGCGTTATGGGAATACGAAGAATGGATCCAGGATGACTCGGTTGCAGGGAAATAATCTAACAGGAAGCATTTTTTCCCCTTAAAAAACAGTATTCCTTGGCCAATGCTACCTGGTTGCAGCTTTGTGTTTCCACGTTTATTTGGTTTTGCACGTGGACGTGGGGTTCACAACTCAAACGTTACTCTTCAATTTGCGGCTTGGTGTCCTTGGTTTCGATGTCTACGCTCAATGTTCCCGGCCGGCCATAGTGTGTGTTACGCTGACATGCAGAGAAGAGCACCGCGCGCACTTAGGATGCAACTTATATATTTATTTTGGATTATAGGACCCATCCAAAAACTCCATCCGCAGGAATCCTCGACGACTACAGCGCGGTGCGTACGTGCGGTGTGGGCACCTCGCCACCTCCAGGAGCAGCACGAATTGAGGCAGCCGGTCAGTTGCTCCATCTGCAAATTATTCTTTCATGTTTGATTATCACAGTTATGGTGACCTTTACCTTTTCACGTGTGGTGTGGGTACACTTTGAAAGGTTAAAAGGTGTTCTCTATATTATGCTGGAATTATAGTGAAGTAAACCTTCACTAGTGTTATCTCAAAGAGAATTGTACGTATTAGGTATATTAATTAGGAAAAAGTCTATTTTTGGCATCCAACTCTGGCCTTAGTTTGGTTTTGGCCATCGAACTCTAAAACCGGGTATCTTTGACCATCCAACTATCAAAACCGTTTAAATTTGACCATCGGGCTGTTTTGATGAGTGATTTTAATTTTTTTTATTTACAATTTAGTCCTTAGATCTTAAAATGATTATTACTTTTTGCTCGTACCTTCGATTTAGGTGATTCTTGTGGTCAAGTGTTAATAACGGTGACCACTAAATTTTAAAGTGATCTTTATACTATTTTATCACTATTTGTTATATTATTTTTTGGCCATTATGTACAAACAACAATATAAGAAAAGTAAAACAAACAATTATAAAATAATATAATCAATATTTTAAAAGATAAAGTTCATCGTTACGAATGCATGACCACTATAATAACTTAAATCAGAGATAGAAGAAAAAAATAATAATCATTTTAAGATCCAATGATTAAAATGGACTAATTTAGTGCTTTTTAGTCCTTGAATGTTAAAATGGTTACTATTTTTTTCTTGCATCTCTGTTTTAAGTGATTCTAGTGGTCATGCGTTCGTAACGATGAGCTTTACATTTTAAAATGTTGATTGTATTATTTTATAATTGTTTGTTTAATTCTTATATTATTTTTTTTACACAACGAACAAAAAATAATATAAAAAATAGTGATAAAATAGTATAAAGATCACTTTAAAATATAGTGCTCACCGTTATTAACACGTGACCACAAAAATCACCTAAATCGGAGGTGCGAGCAAAAAGTAATAATCATTTTAAGATATAAGGACTAAATTGTAAATAAAAAAAGTTAAAACTACTCATCAAAACAGCCCGATGACCAAATTTGAAGGTTTTGATAGTTGGATGGCCAAAGATACCCGGTTTTAGAGTTCTATGGCCAAAACCAAACTGAGGCAAGAGTTAGATGACCAAAAATGGACTTTTTCCTATTAATTAAGATCTCTTTCTTGCCTACACGAGATCCTACTGTTATTATATTTTGTATTACAGGTTGGTGTCAATAACAACTTTTGAACGAACGGTTGGTGTCAATTAATGCATCCTTAGTCATTTGTGCTTTGCAAATCCTATTACTCTTCGCTCAGTGGACACGAGTCTTTGCCAATCTGATTTGGTTAGTATTCGTACTTCTCTGTGCTATTCATGCTTGCGCAAGCAGTATAGTCATTGGAGACAGTTTTGACAATTGACCCACTCTTTGATGACAAATCTGCACCGAAGGAAAAAGAAGTTCAAGATAAGCACGCAGGCTAATGCAGGGTGCTCCCACATCATAAACCACCGAGGTGTCCACCAATAGCCACAAGGCATATCTGCTATGATGCCCTCACGTACACGTTGCAACATTCTAACACATCCAGCGGTCCCAAGGCAAATATTCAGGAAGGCACTCCATGGAACACACAAAAAGAAAAATTATAGCTCGCTGTAATTCCGCCATACTGCTCGGAATCCCTCCCTGAATGTGTTCAAACGTGCTTTTAGATTAGGTGTTCTGAAGCTGGCATGAAGCAAGGTTGCTGCAAGCCTGCAAGGCAGTAACTCATCTATCAATGTGGTGTATAAAAAAAAAACGTACTAATTCTAAACATCCACTCGGGCTTACCAAGTAGACCAATAAGTAGGGCCCACAAAACAGTGAGGAAGTTGCACGAAGGCAACCAGAGCATACAGCAAACTGAAAAATGCAATTGAGATTTGATTTTTCAGGAGCTACCAACCTGCAGAAAACAACAGGACAAAGACCCACCGAGGTCGACCACAGATATGAATTGATCTTTCTTTTACTTGGTCGCCCTCAAATTGTAGGATTTGTGTCTTTTCTAGAAAGCATTAACATACCTTCCAGAGACATTGGCAAAAGAAGAATATCAAAGAATTATTCTAGAGGGGATGGACAAGATCCTCACGTTATGGGTGGCCTCATCTTTGCAGCTAAAGTGCGGTGAAAATTGTCTGACACTCCTTGTGACTTTCTCATTGAAAGTAGCCGCAAAACTGCAATCTCAGACATAAGAAATGGTCAACAACAGTCATCCTAGTGAGAATGATGAGTGCATTAGAGCATTCCCATAAGGAGAGGAAAATAAATATTTTATAACACAGAAACACAAGTGAACAAAACCAGGGAGCTGTGGGTCAATAACATTAACACTTTATAGGAAGTAAAAGTTGCAGATGAATCCTATTCAGTGGCAATAAGAAAGGAGAGGATGTTTAATAGATTCAAAAGAAGGGACATGTAACAATTATGCTCCTTTTAGTTGGATTTGGAAGGGAATGAGCAAAAATGTAAGAAAAAAAGAAGAAACACGAACGCTATAGCAGCATATCAATAAATTAAACAGTTCTATTAAGCAAAATAAAAATTACTATAATCACTAATCTGGACATCATAATCTCTAGCTATCTAAAGTCGAACATTAAGTATGCGGTAGAATCAGACATGTTTAACAATTGACCTTATCGCTTGAATTCTGCTTAACCAATGAAGAATGAACTCGTTTTGGCCATTAGCAACAACCAGCGGTTGTGCCGCATCCTGATTATTGAAGAAAGAAAGCATCAACTTATGCACTGCAGACCACAACAAGAACACGCGAAGGTACCTAAGAAAAACACTATAAAAAAAATAAACATAAAAGGTTCAACTGGCATAAAAAAAAGAATCATTGGGAAAAAATATGTCTGAGCTGGTTTTTCTCATCTTTCCTATCCAAACTTATGATTCCATTCCAGAAAAGTCTATATCACCCCCTCACCTATGGAGGTTGAACTACATAACCCCCAACCTATAAAACGGTCTATGTCACCACCTGAACTTCTCAAAACCGATCAACTTACCCCCTAAAGCAGTTTTGAAAAATCATAGTAAATCATAAAATAGAAAATCAAATTATGTTGGACTCCAAATGAGCAGATATACACACTAAACATATAATATGGTATGGTATGGTATGCTTTACTACATTTTCTATAACTATGAAGAAAAACATAGATATAAAGCTATAGTGAAAAAATATACTAAAGCATATCATATTACATGTTCAGTGTGTATATCTGCTCATTTGGAGTCCAACACAATGTGATTTTCTATTTTGTGATTTTTTTGTGATTTACTATGATTTTTTAAAACTGCTTTAGGGGGTAATTTGATCGGTTTTGAGAAGTTCAGGGAGGTGACATAGACCGTTTCATAGGTTGGGGGGGTTTATGTAGTCCAACCTCCATAGGTAGGGGGTGACATAGACTTTTTTCCATTCCAAAAATGAGTTGTATAACAAAAGAAAGCATCAATCCTATACACTGCACAACAAGAACACGCGAAGGTAACGCATGCAGACCTAAGAAAAACACTTAGGAAAAAATAAACGTCAAAGGTTCAACAGACACACACACAAAAAAAAGAAACATTGAATCGAAGGTTCATCAGACACAAAATAAAAAGAAACATTGGAAAAAAGAAATGTCTGAGCCCAGGTTCGAACTGGGGACCTTTAGTGTGTGAGACTAACGTGATAACCAACTACACCACCCAGACAATTGTGCTCGACACCTTTAAACAGTATACAAATATCATATAGGGGACACTCCGTCGTGCCCGCTGATTCTCTTTGGATCTTGTCCTACACTACCAGCTAACCGTATACTATGCTCTAGCATCAAAAGATCAAAGGTCGGAACATATATCACGGGTGCATCGGTTCAGCAGCGCGAAAGGCTCGCGCTAGCTCCCAAAATCCACTTGTCCTGCCTAATAATAGGCTAATACGCGACGAACCTTTCCCGCGTTCAGGCGGCGCTTGACCTGGCCTGCCGTATCCCGCGAGGCAACGTGTCGCGTGCATGTGCACACGGCTCTGGCGTCTTACAGGTGGTCAGGTGGAGACAACAGGAGGAGGACATGAGCTGAGCACAAGATTTGCAGTCTGATCGCTCCATTTTACTAGGCTCCTTGATTATTTTTATTATCTTTTTTTTATTGACGCACTGACACTGATCTTTTCTCCATGATTAGTGGACTGCAAAGCAGTTTAACAAGTGGCGCTTGCGTATGTGGTTTTGGCTTTCCCTCTGTCTCCTTCCGGTAAAAATTTCTTCGTTTTGTCGTATCTTTACCGCTTGATGACAGATAAAGCATCGCCAGTGGCGAGCCGGTTCGTGGACTGAAAAAGATAGCACACAATATTTACTGGAGTGAACTCTCAGCTATCCAAATAGTGGGTCCGAAAAAATCCTAGGAGAATAGTAAAAAGCCGTTCTACCTTGAGTGCTTTAGGTGGGGATAGATTCATTATTTGTATGCACCATGAATCGACTAATGTAGGTGAATCGGTTCATGTCCCTCCTCCAATATGCTCTTTCTCCAACGGTTGATCCGACTCCTGCATGTGCCAGCTCGGACGACGAGTCGCTTTGAGCTTCCAGTGTCGAGGATGCGCCTCAAGATCTATAGTAGAAAACCCACATGACGTGTGTGTTTTGGTTAGGATTCATACACAGTCATTAGGACCTACGCCGTGTACTAGTTGGACTTCTCCTTTGTTATTCCTTTGCAAATATAAATTTTCAGACGGTAAATAAAGGCACTTTTATTTCCCTCGGTGTTTAATTTTCTGTTCGTAAGAGAAAATAAACACGTCTGCTCAAGGCAACATTGATTACTCATATGTCATGAACTGCAGCGAGCAACAGCTGCAACCCAGAAACAAACAAACAAACATAAAAAAAAAAGGCTCTACAACCAACAAATTGATGATTTTGCAATGCAACAACTGTCGTCTTAAAATTTCCCTAGCAAGCGATCCATCTTTGAAGTCGCTCCATATTGGTGACGCACATGCTAGCATGTTGGCGTGGATGGCTGTTTTGAAATAAGACAACACTCACGGCTTGGCGAGAACTTACATATAGTTATATTGTTCAGATTTCGTGGTTAATCCTAACGTTCCTTTGCATCAGATTGGCACCACCGCACAACAGCCAGCCAAGTAGTGTCGTCTCTCTCGATATGTTTCTATCTATGCACTCTCTTAGGTAGACATGAAATCTGAACATATATCTCGTGTGATTGTGACTTGTCTCGTGTAATGTGAAACCATTTTGGTATAAATACCAAATAAAAAATGGACATTTCTAAAATTAAGTGTGAATTTAGAAAAGAGGAAAAAAATGTACATAAACAACAATTATCCACGATAAAACAATGATTTAACATGTGGCCGTTACTCTCTCTCTCTCTCTCACACACACACACATAGGATCGTCTAGTGATTCATTCCCTAACGTTACTTTGAATTTTGTAGACTAGTTACGTCGTGGCGCTATTCAAATGTATTATTCAAACATGTTATTCTGAAGAAAACACACGAACGAACCAAGTCGTTTCATGGCAACAACTAGAACCTTGCCAAGAGATTTCGTCACCACATAACTACAATCGAATAACCACTGTTGTGTTTGCCAATCAGAGAGTCCATGTGTCAAGCTAGCACAAGCCATTGCTTTGGTACAAAAGCATCAGATCACTTCAGCGTGCCTTAAATTTTAGTAGCCACACAAAAAGCCAAAGCCTGAATAACCACACGCATGATGCATGGCATTTATCCACAATGGCCTCTACCTACCTAACGTGGTACGCTATTTGGCTTGTAAACTTGAAACCTCTCCTGTGTGTGGACGGCAAAACGACATGCAATTTTTCCAATAATTCAGAAACAGATCTATGAAAAGAAAACGAGGACAAGTTAAGGTAGTACAAGTGGCAAGGACTTTCATCATCTTTATCGCATTCCATTTCATCCTAACTTGTGGCCGCGTGACACGTTGGAGCACGTAGTACGCAGCATTCATTCACCCTTGTATGCTTGTGCTAGGCGCTAGATACAAAACCTCCTCCCATCGAATGGCGGAGCAACAGATCACCGGGCATTGGACCGTCCGGCCCTGGCTGGTGATGGCTCGAACCGAACTACCGAAGGCCCGCACGCGAGGCCGTAACGCAACCACCTGCCCTCCTATGGCTGTGTTTAGTTGACGAAGGGAAAAGATCTTTTGTTTATGCGTGTTATGTGAGGGAGATGAATAGGAAAGGTGAAAAAGGAATTTTTAGAGATTCGTGTTCTGTGAGGGAAATGAATAGGAAGTGCAAAAGATCTTTTGCATCTAAACACAGCCTATATCTCCTCCCCCGCCTGGATCCACCGTATTTTTGGCAACGACCTGCTCAATTCCAAGCGGCGCGCCACACGTGGCTCCCCGAAGGGAGCGGGGGCGCGGGCTCCGCGGGGGATCACGGGCCGTCACGGGCCCGGCTCGCCGCAGACGATCCATGTGTGTGTGGCCCGTGTGGTGGTGAGGGGGAGGGGGGCGGAAGGGGCGACGCGACGCGGCTTCTCTTTATAAAAGCCGCCGAGGCCAGCCAGCAGCATTCCATCCCCGGGTACCGTAGCGTTTCTGTTGGGCGCCAGACCGCGGCACCAGCGACGGCGCGACCCCGTACTCACGAGCCGCCGCCACGGCGAGGAGAGTGGGGAGAGGATGGGGAGGGGAGGGATCGGGGGCGCGGCGGCCATGGAGGCCGCCGACTCAACCCGGGCATTCGTCAGGGACGTCAGGCGGATCATTATCAAGGTGAATGCCCTATATATCAATCCTCTGTCTGTCGTTTATCTCTCTCGGTGCTCTTTAATCGTCTCGTCTTGTGCGAATGCTGCCGATGCGGTTCATTTCGATTGCCCTTGTCGCGCGGCCGAGTTATTATTAATACGAGGGGTGGGGAATTCGATCTCAATCTGATCTAGCAATTGCTTGCGGCAGTGTTTGGTAAATAAAAATCTACCATCTGCTATCTCTCAAAGGGTTGTTCGCATGGGGATCTGTGACCCGTAAATGTTTCGTTGGGAGGAGAACGCTTTTTATGTTTTTCAGGTGCTATACTTCCGTCTACTAGTGTTTCGCATGTTCCCTTCCCTGTTGTGATGGAGCTGATTGGCATGCGATCGATGAAACCCGGGATGGGGTTCAGATTATTTTTCCGAGTTGCAGTCGAAGATTCGCATACTAGATATTTTCTTTTGATACAAAGATGCGGATTTAAAATAAGCTGGAGATTTCTGTTTAAAAAAAATAGTATTAATTTTTGTCGTCTCGTTAATCAGTTTCCTTTGAATATGTGTCCTGTTGCAGGTGGGCACAGCTGTTGTTACTGGGCAGAATGGCCGATTGGCTATGGGCAGGCTCGGGTCTCTATGTGAACAGGTAAATATTAATAAAATATTTCCTTCAAAAAAATATTAATAAAATATTTCCTTCAAAAAAATATTAATAAAATATGCTTTCACCCATGGTGTTTGTGGTTTCAAACTTTCAGTCACTACTCACTAATTTCTTCAATATTCAGGTGAAGCAACTGAATTTTCAAGGGTATGAGTTGATTCTGGTAACATCAGGCGCCGTTGGTGTTGGGAGGCAGAGGCTCCAATACCGGAAGCTTATCCATAGCAGGTTGCATAGAGTTCGGCTCACATTCTAACAACGGTTTGCCAGTGTCCTCTGGTTTGAATATATTTTGCTAACTTTCTCCTTGTTCGCAGCTTCGCTGATCTGCAGAACCCGCAGATGGATTTTGATGGAAAGGCCTGTGCTGCCGTTGGTCAAAGTGGTTTGATGGCGATCTATGACACGTTATTCAGCCAAGTGAGCGGTGCTTGTTCAGACAAATTTGTATTCTAGATGTAGAAAGAACTTCGATGTTATTGTGTTTCTAACAGTATGCTTATATGATTGCAGCTTGATGTGACGTCATCCCAACTTCTTGTAACGGACCGTGATTTCAAGGATCCCAGTTTTGGGGACCAGCTTCGTGAGACTGTTTTCGCACTACTAGATCTTAAAGTAATACCTCTATTTAATGAGAATGATGCCATCAGTACCAGGCGACAATATGAGGTGTGTTTCCTTAAATTGGTTTCTACATTAGGAGTTTATTTAATTGATTACTGTGCTTGTCTTTCTGTTTCTACATTCTGTTTGTAATAATGAACTTAATCTACAGGATCCATCTGGTATATTCTGGGACAATGACAGCCTGGCAGCTCTGTTGGCAGTGGAACTTAATGCTGACCTTCTTATCATGCTTAGTGATGTGGAAGGACTCTACAGTGGACCACCAAGTGATCCTCAATCAAAGATCATCCACACATATGTTAATGAAAAACATGGGAGGCTGATTAGTTTTGGAGAGAAATCTTGTGGAGGAAGAGGTGGCATGCAAGCTAAAGTGGCTGCTGCTGCTAATGCTGCATCGAAAGGTGTACCTGTTGTCATTGCAAGGTGTGTCAAACTCTTTTTTATGTTATTATAGAATAAAATGGAGAAATATCCATTACTGCTAAATATGCCACACCACCTCCTTATATCCACGAAAGAATCTTATTTTCTAGTACTGATAGTAATTATGGTTCGCCAACTTCAGATTCTCCATTGTTTTATATAATCTGACGATCGTTGTATTAATTTGATATTCAAATGTACATCAGTTCAAAAGTTTTTACAGTCATAGTGAGCTTGTATAGTTGTACTGCATTTTTAATAGGCAAGCGTTGTGCTTTTCCATCTCAATTCCCTACCGAACATCGATCTCTATACCTTCAACAGCAGCCTCGTGATTTACTATTGTGCTATGACAATCAAGTAACGTTTAATTTAGTAGAGTTAGAACTCATCTGATACTGTTACTTTCTGTGAAGTGGATTTGCAACGGATAGCATTATGAAAATTCTCAAAGGAGAAAAAATCGGTACACTTTTCCACAATGAGGCAAATTTATGGGAGTCTTCCAAGGAAGCTACAGCCCGTGAGATGGCAGTTGCAGCAAGAGACTGTTCAAGACGCCTACAGGTACATTTTTTCATGAGACATACTAGCTAGTTCGAATATCAAATTACCATAATATTTAGGTTTTCTGGTTACCTTACTCATGTTGCATGTTCCACCTTAACAGAAGTTATCGTCAGAGGAGCGTAAGAAAATTTTACTAGATATCGCTGATGCCCTAGAAGCAAATGAGGATGCAATTAGGTCTGAAAATGAAGCTGATATCGAGGCAGCACAGGTTGCTGGTTATGAGAAATCGTTGATTGCTAGAATGACGCTAAAGCCAGGAAAGGTAGTTCTCTTTTTTTATTCCCCTTTAGTTTTTAAATTTCAAAAGAAGAATTATCTTACATGTACTAATTTTTTTATTTATATATATGGTGTAGATAACAAACCTTGCAAGATCCATTCGTGCAATTGCTGACATGGAGGACCCTATTTCACATACACTGAAAAGAACAGAGGTAAACGCTATGGATCTATTTTTTTTAAAAAAATCTCGAAATGTGCGTGTGTGTGTGTGTGGGGGGGGGGGGGGAGGGAACATCCTGCGATATATGGTTTGCTAGATTTTTAATTTTAACCAACCAAGGGTTCATTTTTTTAGGTTGCTAAAGACCTTGTTTTTGAGAAAGCGTATTGCCCATTGGGTGTTCTCCTCATTATTTTTGAGTCTCGCCCTGATGCACTGGTTCAGGTAATCTTTTATTCAGAAAGTAAGTATATATAAACAATTATCTACAAAATTAATTATTATCTGTGATTGATATACTATTTCATAGATTGCAACTTTAGCAATCCGAAGTGGGAATGGGCTTCTTTTGAAAGGAGGAAAAGAAGCTATGAGATCAAATGCAATATTACACAAGGTAGTATGGATGTAGCTAGCTTTCTTGAGATAATAGTATGTTTGATATCTTAGATGGGGATCCAAGGTGTTCATGCATTTTTCTTCCTTAGGTCATAACTGGAGTGATTCCAGATGCTGTTGGTAAAAAGCTCGTCGGCCTTGTGACTAGCAAAGATGAAATCGCTGATTTGCTAGCGGTGAGCAGCATGTAAATGTTTTTTTATGATACTTGTGTGCATAAATATGTCTAACCTCAAAACTTTGCAGCTTGATGATGTCATTGACCTTGTCATTCCAAGAGGCAGTAAGAATCTTGTCTCCCAAATCAAGGCAACAACCAAGATTCCAGTCTTAGGCCATTCTGGTAAGCTATGTTTTAAAACCGTGAGTAAAATACGGTAATATAAATTTTTTTTGTATTATATTTTGTTTGAAGTAACACTGAATTAAGTCTTTCCATTTCTCTTCAGATGGTATCTGCCATGTTTACATTGATAAATCAGCTGACATGGATATGGCAAAACGTATAGTATTGGATGCAAAGGTTGATTATCCAGCAGCGTGCAATGCAATGGTATGTTCTCTTATGATCTTATTGATGCCATGGCACATAGCTAACTTAGTAGTTTGGCCAGTGCAATTTTTTCGATGACTATGTTTCCTCTGCTAACTAATCTCGTCCTTTCTTATTTATCCAATGGATATTTTCCTGAAAAAACACTTTTTCGTGAAAAAGGAAATTCATAGACTTGTTGAATACAGTCGTCCTTGTTGAGTTTATAAACTTCTTTGCTGTTACATATTTTTCTACTCTTTGTCCAATTCTTTTTCACAAATATTGTATGTGTATTTTATACGATTGCTGCTTACTCAAGGCTCAAAAACAAATGTATTTTAACTCCTACGTAATAGATAATCTTTATTTATAAAAAAATATCATAATATTTGAAATTTATATGGATTTTCTTGTACCTTTATTATTCACTAAAGAGAAGTTTGTTCTTATTTTTGTGCCATTTGTTTTAAGTTACATGTAGTCGCCTAAATGAGCTATTAAATCTCTATATGATGAAGTTAGATTATTTACCTCATCAGTCACAACCTATTTATTAGACGTTTTCTTTACCATTTAGAAGATCACAGATTTTCTTGAAGATATATTTTGGTTTAGATTAGAATATAATGTAGGTTATGTAATAATACTTTGTGCAGGAAACATTACTTGTTCATAAGGATCTAAACAAGAGTGAGGGCCTTGATGGTCTGTTAGTGGAACTTGAAAAAGAAGGTCTGAACTCAGAATGTATTAATTTCTTTCATTTATTAGCAAAGGATGGAGAAAATAATGACTGACGCAGTAGTGAATACTGAATAGTTGTGATTGCTGAATCATAAATTTAAGCTTTACATTGCAGGAGTAGTTATTTATGGTGGGCCTGTTGCACATGACAAACTGAAAGTGCCCAAGGTAGATTCATTTCGTCATGAGTATAACTCAATGGCATGCACCCTCGAATTTGTTGATGATGTGCAATCAGCGATTGACCATATAAATCGTTATGGAAGGTAAAGACAGTTTCCCTTTGTTGAGTATATAACTTTGCCAATTATCTACTTTTGACCAAATTTGGTTTCTTTTCAGTGCGCACACAGATTGCATTATCACAACTGATGAAAAGGCAGCAGAAACTTTTCTGCAGCAAGTTGATAGGTATTTCTCTTTTCTCTATTCTTGTGGTTAGAATTTCTTATTCAAGTACTATTATTCTTATTGATCTATTTGATAAACCTTCTGTTGTATGATGCGTTTGAATGTAATGAGTGCCATGACATATCTGTTGATCTGCAACAGTGCTGCCGTGTTTCATAATGCAAGCACAAGGTTCTGTGATGGGACGCGCTTTGGTCTAGGCGCTGAGGTACTTCCTTATTACTCTATTTTCTGCATACTACTATTCCTTAATATACTTCTTTCTCTTATAACATGAGCAGTTTGGTTTTTTATGCCGTGGTCATTTCATTCGATTAATCAACTAAGATTTGCTTGAAATCTTGAATGTTTGAGCTATTTATCAAGTTAATTCATTATCATATCAAAGGGGACATATCTGGTGGAAACCAACTTCCCATGGAAACTATGGAAACTTCAATCTGGACCACACGATATTGATCTAAGGGCACACCCGAATCAGGTGGAAGGGGTGATTTGCAAAGCTCAGGAGAGGTGGGAGGGGGTGTGATTTGCAAGACGCTTTTGCAAATCACCCCTCCCACCTGATCTGGTCGCGCCTTTGGATCAACATAGTGTGGCATCGATTTTAGTTTTCATAGTTTCCACGGAGAGGCTGGTTCCATAGGATACGTTGCCCATATCAATTTCTTAATTGTTTGTCAGGTTAACAAAATGTGGTTTGTACTTAAAGCCATGCTACTTGTCAAACCATTGAAGTAATGTAGTTTGTGAATTGTTGAATGTTCAAAATGTTCCCTTTAGGTAGAATGATAGTGAGGTAAAACCTCCTAGAGAATTATATGAGCCAGAGGCCTAAAACCATCCTGGAGAATCTCACTAGGATCAAATTGAACCATAGATGTGAAACTGGTGGAGCTAAAAGGTTTTGGGTGCGAACCTGATGCCTTCAAACTATTTTGATTTTTTTAACCTTGTCCAATGTCCAATGACTTGCATAGGTGGGAATAAGCACAGGGCGCATACATGCTCGTGGACCTGTTGGTGTTGATGGGCTTCTAACAACCCGCTGGTATGCTTTTATCACAACATAATGTGTTTCCATATTTAACTTTGACTCTCCACAGCTCCAATGATTTACCCTCCCAGAGGAAAAATACCTACTTTTGCACACTGTTAGTATGTTCACATGATACTTATGATCTTTATCTTTTGACTGTATAGCATTCTACGAGGTAGTGGACAAGTGGTGAATGGTGACAAGGGAGTGGTTTACACCCACAGGGATCTTCCTTTGCAATGAGGCAAGTGACTGGTTCACACGGCTTCAAAAGAATACTTTACCATGGACACTAACCATCAACCTGTGTCTGGTTTACCACGGTAACTAACTATCAACTTGTGTCTTCTTTACAGGCAAAAAGAACCTCCGCAGTCGAACAGTTGCTTGGAACCAATGGCTGAACTCCGTTCTTTAATTACCTTTTCTTCATTCCATGCTGCAAGGATAATGCCTGAAGTTTCATAAAGAAAGAGAAGGAACTGAATAAGTTCGACTGATACAATCTATTTTGAGATGTCTGCTATTCATCATATTGGATGTACTTAGACCATTTCGGTAGAGGCCTGTAAGTTGTTCCTGTTGTGAACTTGCCGGTGTAGACATGGAACTTCTTTCGGGACATCTGTATTAGAGTTGTGGTAGCTAGATGATGAACGATGGATTTAGATGTAGTTCGAGTCTGCTTCCAAGCTATGATAACGTACTATGATAACGTAATATCGTAAGATGTGTGCCAGCTTCTCACTGTGGCCAAGAAGAATCCTCTCCATCTCCTTTTCAATATCATACAGAACAAATCCTATGTAAGGAACATATCCCTCGCTCTTCATCTGTGTCACAAACTCGCCTTTCAGCTCCTCTACCTGTGGGTTCTTGTTATCCACTGAGCCAAACGAGTGCAGCTTCTTCTTCACCTCTATCCAGCTACAACCTCAGCACCTTCTCCAAGGCATGCTCTTTAAGTAGGTCCTTGGTTCTGCAGTTTAACTCCGGCATAAATATCTGCCAGCAGGACATAATTTCCAGCATTTCGGGGTTCAAGATCAAAGAGACGAGAACACACCATCTCAGCATACTCAACATGGCCATGAACGCCAAGAAGTGAGACCCAAACTTCAGGTGTTGGTTCAATGCGCATGCTCTGTATCAGTTGCACAGCTTCATCCAAATGCCCAGCATGACCAAGAAGGTCACCGTGCGAAATATAGTGCTCTGCACGAGGTGTGACATTGTACTCCCCCATTGATTCAAAGATCTTATTTCCCTCCTCCACAAGTCCAGCATGGCTACAAGCCCAGGACACTGAGAAATGTGATGATATTTGGTGAAATGCCCTCCTTGATCATCTCATCAAACACTTGGAGTGACTCACGGCCAAAGTCATGCATTCCATATCCAGATATAAGTGAATTCCATGACACAACATTCCTTCTGCGTCCTATCCAAATGAAGACGCACCACCCAACTTCAAGGCATCCACATTCCATGTACGCATTGAGCACTGAAACAAGTGAGTCAAAACCCCTCGAAGGATATGTGCATGCAGCACTTTCCCTACCCAAGCGCATTCACCCCAGCACAAGCATGCAAGGCGCAAACAATTGTGACCGAGTTCGGTACCAGGTCTGCATCAGAAGCCATCATCTCCAGGAAGAGTTCAATGGCATCACCAGGGCGCTCCTTCTTGGCATAGCATCCAATCATGCCACTTCATGACACAACGTTCCTCTTAGGAATCCAAGCAGACACGCGCTCTGCGTAGGTGACCAGCATAGCATTCAATAAGAGTGGTGCGTGTTCAATCCATACCCGCGACAGATAGCATGAGATCTCCCGTACACGGGCAGAGGCCGGCGCCTGCGACGCTGATGCTGCGACTGCGATAAGCCCGTGCGCGTAGCTGTAGCTGTCGTCTGTCGACGGACACGCCGAGCCGGCCCATGTCGTCCAGGCACGCGAGCGCGTTGAGCAACGCGTTCCACACAAAGATGTTCTTCACAGGCGCCTCATCGAACACCTTGCGCGCGGCGGGGAGCGGGCTCAGCGTTGCGTAGGCGTCGGTGAGGCGGGTCGACAGGAAAGGGGTTCGAGCGGAACACCCGGGTCGGCATCGAGCCGGCGGTGCACGAAGTCAAGGAGGGGCTTCACCGACGGCGGCCACGGGGTGGGTTGGGTTTTCGGTCGGTCGGAGTCGAGCTCGGAAGCAGGTGGAGTTTGGGTCGGTCCCGTCGTCTCCCATGGAGCCGTGGAAGAGAAGCGGGCGGATTTTTGTGGCTTGCGAGACCCCAGTGGGCTAGGAATGGGCCAGTTGGTGGGCTGAGAGGCCCGGCCTCGTCGGATTCAGATGATGGGCTCTCAAATTCGCGTGTTGGGTTCGAAGATGATGGGCTGAGATTCTATTAATCTAGTAAGTGGGCCACCATACGTTGCCGTAAGCTCCCTGCTCAGCATAGCATAAAAGAATGGCCCCGAGGTTCCATAAACCTTTGAACCTATTAACTTGTTTGCTTTCTGCAGAAAAGAAGTGCCTCTAGTCTTTCAGGTAGCATTGAGGATTTTCATTATATCCAGTTCTTTTTTTTATTGGACGTTTATCCTTTTTGAAGCGGGCTACTCCCTCCGTCTTTAAGAGAGTCGTTTTGATATTCGTGCTATGAGTTTGACTAAATTTATAAAAGATATGTGCAATGTTTAAATCTCCAAATATTTTTTTTATAAAAAACTAGATCTATATATCTATCCAACTATATCTATATTGTATCATAAGTGTTAATATATTGTTATATATAATTGACCGAAGTGTTTTCTCGAGAAGTGAGAAAAACACATATTTTGGGACGGATGGATTAGACGATTGTATAAAAAAATGTCGTGCAGACACACGGGCGCTCATGTTCACCATGCACCACCTTCAATCACAATCAGGCACCTAGCAAGCGGCGAGTGCGCTCTACTAGATGCTACGGAGTACTCCCAGGCTAGCGGCTGCTGACAGCGCTGGATTAGCTCATCATTGGTCGACACCTGAAAAGAGCGTCTCGTCAGGTTCAGGCCACAAAGGCTGTGTTTAGTTGTTGAAGGTAAAAGATCTTTTGTTTCTGGGATGCGTGTTATGTGAGGGGGATGAATAGGAAAGGTGAAAAAGGAATTTTTAGGGATGCGTGTTCTGTGAGGGAAATGAATAGTAAGTGCAAAAGATCTTTTGCATCTAAACACAACCAAAACCTCAGCGAAGCAGTCCGCACTAGTAGCAGCAGGTGCTCCAAGTCGAAAGGGCGTGCCCTGACGGGAAAGCGATGGATGTTGGATGGTGCCGCATCCCCTGCCAATCCGCCCCCGATGCCTGCTGCCTACAACTCGCACTGCTCTTTTTTACCGTGTTTAGTTCCATAAATTCTATTGCACTCTGCTGTTTATCTCTTTTAGAAAACACGCTTTCTAAAAAAATTCTTTTTAATTCCTTTCAACTTTACTATTCATCCTTTTTTATACAGAAAGAAAAAGTTTTTTCCCTCTTCCAGCTTCATTTCCGATGAAAGCCGCCAATTATTCTATGCAGCAGAACAGTATGATCCTGTCATTTCCGAGGCAAAAAAGGCAGGGTGATGTGCCACCGCCACTGCCAGTGCCAGCGGCGGCTAGTGGTGAGAGCAAGCGGCCACGGCACAGCATCACCGGCAGCTCGCAGCTGCACTTCACTGCCTTGCTGCTTGCCTTTGCACCGGGCCTCGCCGGATTGGCCTAGACCGTGGATTCCAGACAGGCCAAACCGGGCGAGCATTTCTAAAGGCATTCCAAATCCAAACAGGGATCGGATTAGCCATATCTTAGAGTGGAAACAGCATATGCTTAGCGAGAATCAGCCAGGGCATTGGGTCATGAGGAAACGCCACTTGGGCGATCCCTCGCTTTTGATCATGCGCTTGTGTGGCTGCCCGTGCCCATGCTGCCTGGCTGAGGGCCTTAGGCACCCAGAGATATGTGCAAAGAAAAAGGAAGTGACGAGAAGTGCGGACAGAACGAAGGCTTGCTTTCGAGAGGCATGTACCTGGAGAAGGAAGCAAGCGGATGGAGACCTCGTTTACTGAAGTTTTTGATGGCACGGCGCCAACTGTCAGCTAAAGAGCTGGAGATAACCTAGGTTTCACCGATCAGATCAGTAGTACTATTCTAGCTCGAGCTGTGAGCTTTTTCTTTTTTTTGGAGTGAACGCCGAATAAACTGGCGTTACTGCCAACAACTACTAGCAGACTTGTTTACATTATGTACGAAAAATGAAATGTCTTGCATGTACTAGCAACTACTATGCTCAGAAATTGACCTCGATTGATGTCCACAGTTCAGTTTCTGCATGACAAGTTCGCCAATATTGTACTTGTATAATTCGTGCCGTTTTTTATTTTAAAAAAAAGTACGCCACCAACATGTGTAGTGTCAGTGCCTATGACTACGTGATTGGCCGAAAGAACATTTCATGACCTTATATTAAAAAAACGAACAGTGTAGAGGGTCCTGACAGCAGTCACTCTGACATGCTTGGATTCCTTCCAAGAAAAAAACAACGTGCGTGGAGCCGGAGAATCGGAGAGAAGCCTATCTCCGGGTACCACTGTATGGGTGTGATTAGATTGTAGGAAAAAACACCGTAGCATAATAAAAACACTGTAGTATTAGTTGAGAAACGTGTTTTGTGAGGAGAGAATAGTGGAAAGTTGGAATAAATAGTGAAAAGTTAGAATGAATAGTGAATAGTTGGAAATCTAAACATGGCCTATGGCAAAAATCGCATATTGAACCAATATTAGCCAAAATTGAACCAATATTGGGCAAAATCGCAAACACCCATATTGAACCAATATTGGCCAAAATCGCAAACATCCCATGCGGCAAAACTAATCATCACAGCTACTACTATAATATAAACAACGCATGCGCAGGCAGCATGGTTGTGTTGTCCAAGACAAAGCAGGACGATCCATCATAGCTATGCCATTTGAGGTACTGTGATAATAGTTTATAATTCAGAAGGCAAGCCAATCAGAATCTGACAGCCCATGGGTGCGTTTAGATTGGGGAAAGATTCCCCGAAAATACACTGTTCACCAAAAAAACACTGTAGATAAATAGTGTTATGTGAGTAGAAGGGATGGGATGAATAGTGAACCGAAAATATACTGTTCACCAAAAAAACACTGTAGATAAATAGTGTTATGTGAGTAGAAGGGATGGGATGAATAGTGAAAAGTTGGATGAATAGTGTATTTTTGTGGGAACTAAACGGGGCCATAGTCTGTTAGCTTGACAAAACGGGCTACTAAACGTTAACAAGTGGGCAAATCCAACTTTTGTCGAAGCTTTAGGAGGCTACCCCATACAAGGATGCAAGATGCGCCACAAGTGTCTGCTTACATAGTAGTTTAATACACATATAAAAGGCTAGCAAATAAGTTGAAAGACCAAAGCCAGTTGGTCATGTTCTACAGTGACGAGTTAAATCTGCAGCACAGAATACAGTAGCAGCATCCCTGTTTTAGGCCATGAACAGGAGCTTTTTTTTATTACTTTCCTGAAATTCTTTTGAAGGAACATTTTCTTAGGATTTGGCACACTTCCTTGTGAGAGAGCATGTGGCAACACTCCACTTCAAAATACCAGGCCAAAGGAGCAATGTGTCACCATATATTAAATCCCATATCAGATTAAACATGTGCTGGGGACTTGGAGGGTATTCTAATGCTCTCTATTAGCCGAGAAAGTGAAATATATGACATCACACCTGGATCTACAAGAAGGGATCATTAAGTCAGCAATGTTCTTTTCCCCACCCTCCGAAGAAATTGATTCAAACTGATCAAGCCAAGCCACCAAGTTATCCACTTATATACCATTCTAACATACTAGTAGCAGTAGTACAATACAAGGTTATGGACCATCAGCAAACTGACTGAAGCAGGAGCAGCAATGGCACTATCAGCAGCCATATCAGCCAACAAAATCATGCACCAGATGGCCACCGATCTCCTTGCCGAAATGCCGGTCCTGGCCTCCAAACGAACCCATCATGTAGGCGTCGCTGACCTCCTCCAGCCCGAAACGGTGCGCGAGGTTGGGCGGGAGGGACGCCGGGAGCGGTTCGGCAATGCACACCCTGTTGTTCTGGTGAAGGCCGAGGGTAAGAGACACGCCGCCGTTTCCTGCCCCACCGATGCCACTCATCGATCCGACCTGTTGGTGGTGGTGCTGCGACAACGCGAGGCCGTGCTGATGCTGCGCCATCGACAGCCCATTGTACGCGAAGGTGACCTGCCCCTGCTGGATGGAGTGGGACATCTGGGAGAGCTCGTCTGGGAAGCCCTGAGACGCCGGGATGGCGTGGTTCCGAGTGATGCTGCTACTTTGGCCGAGCTGGGAGTCAGAAGGATCGGAGGGCTTCCCACTGCTCTCAGACGAATGCTGGCCCTGGTGATGCATAGCGTGTTGGCTCTTGTGATTTTCAAGGGCTGGATGCTTGTGGACCTGCCTCATCTCGAGGTTGTGGATTTCTTCCACCATCGGTTTCCAGAGCCGGACTCTTGCATTGATAAACCAATTAGATACCTGCACGTGTGGTCATCACAAAGTTTCAGGAATAAGATATACCAATGCTACCAGAAGCAGCTGAAACAAGTACATAACAATCACTGAAGATATTACGAGCTTCTACTATCCTATCTATACCAAAATACAATTTACTATTTACCTGGTTCCGCGTTAAACCAGTCTGTTTAGCTAGCATTTGCTTGTCGCCATCAGTGGGATATCTGAACAATTAAATTATCAGACAGAGATCAATGCCCAATGGTGCTAATTAAAAGGTGAATGAATCAACAACTGTCAGCAAAGGTGATCATATACAACAGTGCAGACTTTGACAATGAATAAGAAACTATAAAAAATTTTTGGAAGATTAGACCACACTACG
Source organism: Digitaria exilis (assembly GCA_015342445.1). Taxonomy (NCBI): domain Eukaryota; kingdom Viridiplantae; phylum Streptophyta; class Magnoliopsida; order Poales; family Poaceae; genus Digitaria; species Digitaria exilis. The sequence goes on from JACEFO010001719.1 coordinate 2,300,732, forward strand.
TAAGGAAAACTGTTGTGGTCAAGCTCTTTGCATGTCTTTATTATTTCCACGGATGAGCAATGTGGTTTGTTGACGCCAATGGGAAGGTTAGACATCAAGAACTGATTGATATCGGATCTAACCAAAGGACAAAATTGACCAACTGTGGATAGTAAACCTGTTTCCACCTTAAGCCAGGAAAGACTAGTACCAATAATTATGAAACTGACTAGACTCCAGATACAAACCCTACAATGACAGATTATTAGCAACTCATCTCCTTGATTTTCTACCAATCAAATTCGGTGTAATCAATGATACATTATTTCAACTTTTAGATCATACATCATAGATGCAATTGTACTATGAAAGCTGAACTTAATCTACAGAACAAACTATTAAATCAGTGTGTTTAGTACGGGTGGTACTCCTTAAATTCTGTTTCAAGTAAAGGTCACTTTCAGATGTCAAGACTGGGCTGCCATACCCATCAGACATAGCCTTCCTTACCAAACCAATTCAGCAAGACACCTTCCCGTACCAAAGTAATAAAGACTATTTAATAAAGATTGCAGCAGCGTCCTTAGATATATAGACTGAAAAGGACCCTCCTACAGATTTATGATGGGAACCTCTCAAAAATGCATTTCACGTACAGGTATAAAGTATGGGCCACCATCATGTTAAAACCTCAAACGTAATGATTTACGCAAGTTTAACACAATGATTCGGACACCCAGGGAATGCCTGCTTTGGTGTCACCAAAACATCTAATCCAATACTCTCCATGCATGTATCAAATCACAAATCATCATTTTAGAATGCATCATGGCTCCCATGTCCAACAAACAGCAACTCATCATGACTGGTCAAGTTGGCAATGCCCCACTAGAGTGGATTAAGCTTCCAATCCCAAGCATCATTGAGACAAGTAATCTAAGTAATCGCAACACTAATCATATATAAGGAACGTAGCCGTGTCCTAATGACATTTCCATGGAAAACTGAAGAGTTTGAAAAGGGGAAAGAGGACTTACGGGTGCAGGAAGTGCTCGAACAGCCAAGCACGGAGTACCGAGACGGCGCGTTCGGGGAGCCCCCGCTGCGGCCGCCATATGTTGTGCGGGTGGCCAAACGCAGCTACGCTGCTCGCTCTCTGGATAGCAGTGCTGCCGCTGGCCAGCCCGAAAATGGCGATGTCCTTGCTGAGTCCCTCTTTGCCGGCACCAGCCTTGGACGTGTTGCGCAGCTGGCTCAGAATCATGCTCTTGAGGCATTTGAAGTGCTTCGCCATGGCCCTCAGCGCCATGGCCGCGAATGGGGCGGCGTTGCTGAACCCTGCGACGGTCTCGAACGAGTTGATCACAGTCTGGACCTGCTGGTAGTACAGCCGGTACCTCTTGCAAACCTAGGGGAAAAAAAGGTTCGTGATTATTGGATCACACAACTCAATAGGCGACGCTGCAATCATAATCTAAACAGGACAGCTAATAGACTTTTAAACAAAGAAAAAAAAATCCAAGTTGGGAAAAGAGAGCAGGGTGCTTTTGTTTGCATGAAGACATGACATCAACAAAGCAGGCCTGCTTCCCAATTATGGAAGCGAGATGCCATTAAAGAAGTCTGCCAAACACAATCGGCTATTCAGGGTTCCAGAAATGGAAGCTAGAGACATTTGTACGTGGATGCTCGTGTGTTGCTGCCCCTGGTCGCAGGGGACGCTACGACGAGCCAAATAAGGACGAATCATCGGAGGCGACACCATTTTTCTCCCTCAGGTGACATAAAAAAGGGAGTTCATAGCAGATAGCTTGTTTTTACTCCTGATTCCATGTAGTAGATTACTAGTGTTATCTGTGAATCACCTCCTGCTGCCAAAGAGGCGATCAAGGCGGTGTTCAGTTGTCGTGGGGGATGAATAGGAAAGGAGAATAAGAATTTTTAGAGATGCATGTTAGAGGAATGAATGGGAAGTAAAAAGTCCTTTTGGAACTAAACACGGCCCAAAATCCTATCACGTACGTATATGACAGAATTGAACTGTTCAATGAACAGTAGCGACTGTGAAAGCTCATGACCACGTAGTGAATATAGAGAAAAAAAACTTGGATAGCGGACAGATGTACTGCGAGTATCAACAGCAGAGGAAATCATCATCAAATCAAAAGCACATGCAACTACAGTGGTGATGTGACCTCTATAAGCAAGATTCTTCTCCCCTCAAAGAGCAGGGAAGGATAATTGCAATTCCGAAAGAAATTGTGCATGGAGCATGGAGGATGCCATAAGAAAACCAGCAAGGAAGAACGAGGCTTTGTTGCTAGAGCTCACCTCTTCCATCATGGAGATGAGCTTGGTCTTCTTCCACTGCTGCTCGGCGCCGGAGATTGGCCCGGCGTCGGAGGCGGCGGCGGGGTCGGCGCCGTCCATGTCGTGATCGATGCCCTCCATCGGATCCGCGTCGAGCATCCCCTCGTCGGAGGCGGTCCGGTTCACGTGCGGCGCCGCGCCCCCGACGTCGCAGATCTCCTCGAGCAGCTTCTCGGCGGGGGCGAGGAAGCGGGACCGGCCGAGCACCGCCGCGTAGCCGGTGAAGGGCCCGAAAGGCCCCGACGAGGGCGCGGCGAGCGGCCTCCTCGCCTGCGGCGGCGGCGGGTTGGAGGACGAGGAGGAGAGCGAGAGCGCGAAGTTGTGCGTCGGGATCTGCGACGCCGACGAGAGCGGCGGCGGCGGGGGACCGAGGCCGCCGTGCGCCACGACGAGCTGGTGCGCCTGCTGCGCCAGCGTGGTGGGGCTGTGCGGGGAGTAGGACGACGTGGAGGACGACGACGCGTAGGAGTAGAACCCCGGCGGAGGCGGCGGCCAGGCCGCGGCGGGGGCCCCGGCGTGGTGGTGGTGGTGTTGCTGGTTGTGGTGGTGCGGGGGCGAGTCGTCGTCGGGCGGGAACCGCAGCTTCTCGCGGCGGCTGTGCTGCGGGACGTGGTAGAGCTGCTGCGCCGCGGCCACGTGCTGTGCATGGTGGTGCAGAAGGAAGTCGCCATGGCCGTGGCAGTGGTGCTCGGCGGCGCTGCCGCTCCCCGCCCCGCCATGGCCGTACCCGCCCGCGGCGGACGACATGTCGTCCCTCCCTCTCGCGCGTGGGCGATCAAGCACGCGCGCAGCGCTCCTTCCCCTCCCGCCTCGGGGCTCGCGCGCAAGCACTCTACTAGCAGACTAGCAGCAGCGAGCGATCAAGAGCGAGCACCTGGCGGGCGGGCGGCCCCCTGGAGAAGCGCGAGGCGTGGGCGAGTGGAGAGGTAGTAGAGGGGAAACGGCTCCGCACTTTCCGAGCGGCGGTCCTGCTCTACCCCTGCGGTGCTGCTGCTGCTACTGCCTGCCGCCGCTGCTGTAGCCCTTCCCTTCCTCCTCTCCACGCCGTGCCTTTTTATCCCGCCCCCCTTTCCATCCTTTGCCCCGGACTGGACTCGCTGTCGTTGGGTTCAGGGGTGCCTTTCTTTCGGCAAAGCCGAGACCGGAGAACTCAACCGAGAGAGGAGGGCAGGCTGAAAAGAGACGGGTAGCTAGAGGCAGAGCTATCGGCGGCCTGCGACGAGGCGATGGCGAGCCGTGAAAGCGAAAGCCGAAAGCACAGAGCGACCAGGTGAGGTGAGGTCCGGTGCGGCGGCAGGGGCGGAGCGGGACGGGTAAAATAGACAGCGAGCGCCCTGCGCGGCGACGCCAACTCGCTCGTGTCCAAGCCTCAAGTGGGCGCGCTCTGTACGTGCCACATCTCCTGCGTGCTCCTAAATGTTCGAATCAATGTGCCCGTGCGCCACACCCACACACACCACCGCGTACATCTCTACTGCAGTACCAAACAGTAATCCTCAAAAATGGAATGTGCCTTGCGATAACCCAATCACCTGTCAGGACGGCAAAGACGGGGTTCGATCAGAGCAAACCCCAGATCAGATGGACACTGAACTATTGGTAATTTGGTCGCCCGCTATTTTGGCCGCTTGCGTTCCGAGCAGGGTTCACAAAACCAGAGGAAACGATCGATTCCCACGGGAACCGGCCAAACGCCCCGGTCCGGTAGCGGTTCGGGGCGGTTTCAAACTGATTAAATTTAAAATATTCAAATTTAAATTTAAAATAGAAAATATCAAAAAAATCCTAAAGTACTTCAAGGTATATGTAATTTATTGGTGTAAAAAATTTTCAAATATTTGCTCATTTGATATTTTTTGCAGGCATTAGAAGTTCACCAAAAAAAGGAAAAGAAAAAAATCGGCTCATTAAACTTCTAATGCACACAAAAAATACTAAATACACTAATATTTGAAAAATTTTGACACCATTAAATTCTAGGCACCTTGAAATATTTTTAAAAAATTTTTTCTTTTTTTTATTTTTAGTTAAATTTGAAAACATGATAAATTATGTATTGAGCCAGCTTACCGTCCAAACCGGCTGGCTTACCGCCCAAACCGCTCGGTTACCGATCCAAACCGGTTGGTTAGCCGTTCGTAACAGAGTACACGAGGGATTTGAATTCAAAATTTAAATTTATCCGGTTTCCACCGGTTCCCACAGTAACCGGATCGGTTAGCCGCTACCGCCGGCCGGCGGTTCGGCCAAGCGGTTTGGTTTTGTGAACCCTGGTTCCGAGACCCACGAGTCGGGCTAGTACACTGGGGTGTTGGGTGGGTGCGCTTTCCCCAGCCGAGCCCGCCTGCCGGCCTGGCGATCCTCCCAGCTTTCTTGACGCGAGCAGCAGCGATGGCACTGTAGCAGCGGCAGGGAGGGGAAGCAGCAAATCATACGCGCGCTTCAATGCGCTGCTGCCCTCCCCCAACCAAACCACACACGCCCATTGGGCAACGAGGCGACGGGCCCACGGGTCACTCATAAACTGGGCCCGCGAACAAGCAATCAACCCAACCCTCTCCTCCTCCTTGGTGTCTGGGGCCCGCGTCCTTGACAAGACCAAACATAGCACCCCTGGCCCACTCGGCCTCCGCGCCCACCACCGCGAGCTAGACGCCGACTGGTGGGCCCCGTAACAGCCGCGGCGCGCTGCCCGTACCCGTCGATGCCTTCCCTACCGTTCCAGGCCTCGGCTACGCACGTCACGCGTCATCTACGGCACGTGTCGCTCGCGGACGGGAGAGACCGGCGAGATTAGGGGCGCCGCGGCGTAATGCCCGAGGGTTACGACGGCGTGACGCGTGCTTGCGCTTGTTCAGGGGGACTAGGCTATAGGTATGGGAATATGACGTGTCAGCTGTTGCGCATTAACTCCACGTCAACTGATGATCCAGCCGTCCATTTGTGATCGGCCCGTCCGTATGGATCCGGGGGAGATCGAGAAAAGATCCTCTCTGCGGAGTGAGTACGTACGGGTCTACGGGGAGTAGTATGGCTTTGGCTGTGTTTAGTTGGTAGGGGAGGAAAAGATCTTTGTTGGGAAGCGTGTTTTGTGAGGGGGATGAATAGGAAAGTTAAAAGGAGTTAAAGGGAAACTTTTCTGGGAAGCGTGTTTTGTGAGAGGGATGAATAGTAAAGTCTAAAAGATCTTTTCGATCTAAACACAGCCTTTGTATTACTGTAGGTTAGCTGCACGTAGAGCCAGAGTAGGCTGGCTAAGCCATAGCATCAAACAGGCAAAAGTGGGAGCGGGGCGGGCGAGCCGCGAGCGGCACAGTAGAAGCACAGTGAGCCTTTGCGCGCGGGGCCCACCCGGCAGTGTCGCTTTAGGGCGCTGTGCAATCTTTCGTGTGGAGCACATGCACAGGGAAAAGCAGAGCGCTGTGTAGCGCTGGCGCAAACAGGACGTACTGCTAGACCCGCACGTTTCCGATTGCCCGTCACGTGGGACGCAGGGCGAGAGCTCAAATGCCGAGGTGAAAGTTGAGGCGCAGAGGGTGAGGTGAAACTCGAGCTCGATCTTTTGCCAGTTGCCACGATACCTGGCCAGCCAATCAAACCGACAGTAAAAACAAGTCTTGCTTAGTAGTAGGAGTAGCACGTAATCTTGGTTCTCAGCTGCGTAGAAATTTTCGCCGGAGAGGAATAGTTGTCTCATCTAGTGTAGACGTAGAGTATGGGTTCGAGTACAGCCATTGATCATTTGATCACGCGCGCGTACAGGTAAGGCGACATCCGTATGCGTACGTGCCCGGCCTGGGCTGTCTTCAGGTGCTGCTGCGGTAGAAATATCCGGACCAGCCTGCACCCAGGTGTTGGCACCATCATATCATTGCTGTATTCTTCTCCGCTCTCGGAAACCGCTCACGGGCGAGCGAAGCGATGGAGGCAACGCATGCATGCAGATGCAGCAGATACTCTGGTCGTCTGCAGCGCACCCGCTGTGGATTTCACAGTGGTCATTCGCGGCCAGCTGACCCAGGCGAGCCGGGTCGGGTCTCTGCGTAGTTTTCTTGCCCCCGCACAAGCACCAACCAGACTGATCCAGAGGTCGCCGGAGCGCAGAGGCAGAGGGTGATCGACGACGACGACGATGGGGGACGAGAGAGCTGCGCCAGACTCCCCCGGCCTGTAGCGCGCCTGACACCGCTGGCCAAAGGCTCGCACGGACACATGCGTGTCTTACGCCTGCCCCGCTAGCCGCTGCACGGGGGATACGTCCCCGTGGACGCTAGCGAGAGAACCCTGCCTCTGCCTGCGACTGCGACACGATCTTTTGCTTGGCGAGCCCGCGCCGAGATCACGGAGAGAGACAAGACGAAAGCGAAAAAAAACCCGCGCGGCGCATCAGGGTATCATAAGCCTCCAGCGTGTCGTGCATGGATCGCTCCATGGCGCTTGCATCCAACCAGCAACACCTCCCCGGCCGGCGTTCCATCGCCCAAAGCCGTCGCGAGCCTCGAGGAAATAAAGCAAAGCCAACGCTGCGCCCCCTGCCTGCCTCTTATCCGGACGCCGCCGATCGGGTGAGCGCGTCTCCTCTTTGTGTGCCGCCGTGTGCTCGCCGCCGTGTCCCCGCCTCGGCGTACGGCGATCGCCGGTCCCCATGCGTCCGAGGCTTCCGACTTCCGAGCAACCTGGCGCACGTGCTTGGCCCCCCTACATGCGTCCGTACACACCGCACGCGGCAGCGAGCAGAGCGCCACACGCCCGTCCCGGCCAGAGACTCGCACGCAGGCTCGCTGCTCGCGGCAGCGTCTCGCCGTGGTCACGGTAGCGAGGGCGCGGCGCGGTCCAGCGCGCGGCATTGCAATCATGGCGGGTCACGCACGGCAGTCGGCACAGTGTGGTCACGCACGCACACATGGGAGGGAGGGGTGGTCTAGGAACCGGGGACATCCATGCTACAGGGCTATGCGAGGAAGAGTGGGGGGCCCCGAGAGCTACTGTGTATGGGGCGTGCATGTACAGAGATGACTACATGCATGTCAAAGCGGGAGGCCCGGGTGGCCGAGACCGGAAAGGCAAGCTTCATTGCTCGGTATGGGCACGCTAGGGGCTCCATGTTTTCCTACAAGGCAGGGAGCCCCCATACAGGCCCGCACGCTCCGATGATTTGTAGCCATTTTTAGGTGTGGTGGGTAAAGCATCGGCGGCATGCTTTGTGTCAAATGTAAAACTGGTAAAAGATAAAAGATGGAGTAGACATTATTCGATCCTTACCAGTGGAGCAAATTGTAAGCGAGAAAAATGCAATGTATATCAACAAATTGAATGTATAAAAGTTTGTTCAGTTGCATGTCCAAAACTTTGAGGAGCGCGTCTAGCTAGTTAGGTTGCTCAGATCATTTCAAGTTAAACAACAACAGTTTGAAAATGTGTTTCGTGCGTATGCCGACAGTAAATTGCTTCATTGTTTGCCTCCGGGCGGTTTCACTGGCTGCCATATTTTAATCTGTCAAACTTGACCAAACTTTTTATGACAGTTGTTTCCAGCTTTTAGACCCTAGCCTAGTATATTAGACTTGATCTTTAGCCAAACTTATCTTATTAAGCGTGGCTCTAAAGATTTGACAGGAGAGTGCGGCTATTTGTCGATGATATGAACCATCATCAGCCTCTTCTATGTTTGTACTCTTCTAGACTTGGAGACAACCTAGGATTTTTTGTTCAAATGAACTTTGGAAATGCAGAAAACAACTTCCCTTGTTTCCGAAAGGACATCAACTAGTGTGCGATGCAAAACTAGTAAAAGAAAAGGGCAAGGGTACACATTAATTAAACTTAGCAGTAGTGCAAATTGTGAGCGAAAAAATGGCTTAAGCCTGGCTTCTAGAGATTTATTTTATAGGGAAATGGAGCTAAATTGTGTATGAGAACCGAACATGCATTATCTGATCCTCTTCAATATTTGCAGGCAGAAACCAAGCATTTCAATTGAATCTAGGAACATAGAGGGATATATTCTCTTGTTTTTTTTTAAAAAAAAAGCCTTCAAATTCTTGTGGGTAGAAGAAAAGACGTGTGTAGGTACGTTGTGAAAACAACAGGACGACTGTACCAAAATCATATATGGCGACAGCAATTAGCCACTCATACACGCATGTAGGAAGCACTTCTCAAAGTCGTAGGAATAGGCTCTATTATGGTTGGTTAGCTCATTTTGTGTTGGAGCTAACTACTAGGGTTGAAAACATGCACCTTAAGGCAACGGTTGAGCCTCTCCAAGCTGATCCGCAGACAGCGAAGCATGTCAGATCATTTCAATTTGGCATATACCTTCTAAAATAGTCAAGAAACTTTGATAAATATAGATAGTCCAGGTAGTTTCGCTATCCATGGCATTCCACTAAGGCGGATCCAGCATATGCGACGAGGGCCAAGTTTGGATAGGGGTACTAAACGTTACCACCACCCCCCCCACCCACCCACACATTTAGCCTCAAATTGGCCTCTAGTATCGAAACATGGAGGCCTAATGTTGAGCCAAATGCATTTCGCCCCCTCCCTCCAAAATTGTGGTCACCTATGGAGGCTCTAATTGAGCAAAAGTTGATGTGGGCCATGCTTGATAGGTGGTGCTAAAAATTGTCACCCCCATTTCGCCCTCAAATTAGCCCATGGTATCCAAACATGAGGCACCCCGTGTTACTTTTCAACTTCTTATTTATTTTCCTCTTGTGAACACGCTTTATAAAAAATTCTTTTTCTAACTTTTCTATTCATTCCACTCACAGAACACGCTTAAAAAATATTTTTCTCCCCTACCCATGGGGGCTGGAGCCCCCTACCCCCACGCTGGATCCGCCACTACATGCCACTTATAAGTTACAACTGAACAAATGGTGGTATAATTTCTTGCTCAAATAAAACACAAAAATTCAAGTGGTCATGCTAAGCCAATTTGAGACTCGAACCTTGGAATCCATTAATATATATAATTAAACATTGTTGGTATATGCCAAAATATTAGCAGTAGAAGATATGTTTTATCTTCTTTATTATCATCATGACAAAACCAAACAAGAATTACAGTAGTTTGAACCAAAATTGGGATTTAAGGTCACAAAGATAAATTGAAATTACGTCATAGCTGAGAATAAAAAATTTCATCGTCAGTGTTCACATGGAAAATCAAGACATATATGCTTGTGGAGGAAATTAATAATACGCATACTTTATGTTTCTAATGGAGAAATTATATTTATCTGCATCAGCAAAATAACTATCTGCCATGTTACTCCAGTACATATGGATGGCCAGCTTGTATGTAGGCATGTAGCATAGTATACAACTAGTAAAGCAATCCATCCCAATGTCACTAGCATCTATAAACATTTCTTATTTTAACATGCTCATGCTAGATAGCCGAGTCAATAATGCCACTAGGCCCCATTTGGATCTATTGATATTATAAGAATCCGGATAATGGATAGTGCTTCTGAGAATTCGGATTGTGGATAATGATAATCTAGACTGTTTGGATTCCTAAATTAATCTCTATAAATCGTGAGCTGGGGATAGTATACGATTATAAAGAATCTAGTTTGTCGAATTCTTAAATCTCAGATAAAACCTATCCCATTTGGATTGGCTAGCGATTATAATTTTTATGGATTATAAAACCTCATACAGATCCAAACGTACCTTTAAAATTGGAGGAGTTTTACAATGCTTGGAAAGTACCAAACGGTACCATACGATTCTTGTCGGTGTCTGATTTGGTCACACCGGCACTAACTAGTGATCGCGTCGCTAACTCTGCGTGGGATGGCGGATTTGATCGATCAGTCTTTGGACACGAGGTTTTATCCTGGTTCCGACCGTGAGGCCGTACATCCAGCAGTGGTGCGTAGCACCGGGTTTCGTGTTGCTCGTAGTAGGAGAGTTACAAGCGAGGTGGGAGAGGGAATTGAGCTCCCAAGTCCCGGTGACGTGTGTGTTGAGTGTATGTATCAATCGTCTCTTTCTCCCCTTTTATAGTTTAAGGGTGAGGAAAGCCGTACAGAAGAGATCGTGGTAAGCGTGCTATTTGGTATACTGTGGCGCCATGCCGTGCACTGTGACGGCATGAATGTCGCCATCGCTGACTTCTCGTTAGCCAGCCGTTGCTTCGAGGGGTGTTGATCGAGGGTGGAAGCGGCGTGGTGTCTTTTAATCATTCCTCGGAGGTCCTTCCTCGAGGCCCTGCGTCGTGCTCCGGAGGAAGACTGGTCGTGGAGTTGTTGGCGCCGTGGTACGGCCTCTCACTGGCCCTGACTGCACAAGGGTCGGTTCAGGGGCACAGTGCCAGCCTCAGTCGGTGGCGACCGGTGTCCCATCTGAGGCATGGCGAAGCGGAGTGTGCGGTCATGTCCCGCATTTATTGCGTCTGGGGTAGAGTCTTCGAGGTCGGCTCGGGGGTCTCGGCCGCAGGAGGGGTTGATCGTGACGGGGATTCCCGTTCGAGGGCAAGGGATACCCTCGAACGAGACGGAGATTCCCGTTCGAGGGCATGGGGCGCCCTCAAACGAGACGGAGATTCGCCTCTCGGGGGCGCCGTCGTAGTGGGCCTTTCTCGGGCCGCTGCGCCTTGGGCTTTCCCCCTGTGGCCTTCTCGCTGGGCCAACTTGGGCCGTTATTTGGGGTACCCCGTAGTTTGGTACCTGACAGTACCCCCGAGCCCCCGAGGGTATTGAATAATCAATCCCGCGGGGGTTTGATTGCTCTTGTCGGATGATGAGCTGTCGTGGGGGCGCGCTAGCGCACCCGCGGGTGTAGCCCCCGTGGGTGTGAGAGGGTGTTTGGCACTCTGTCACATCCTTTATTCGTTGTTTCTTGTAGGTAGAGTCCTTTGTTACTCCATTCAAGGGGTCTAGGGGGGAGAGTAAGCCACGCTACCCTCGATTTTGGGCTGGAACGCGGATTCCCGGGTGAGCTAGTAACGGGAAGTTTGAGTGGACATCCATGCCTCGTTCGCCGAGGGTAGGCACGTAGTCTTCGGACACGCCCATGAGAGCCTCTGCAAAAGCATGCCAGACGGGACTCGACCTCGTTCGGTGAGGGTCGAGGGCTCGGTGCTCCCCCTCGCGGGGTCCCTCAGTCTAGGTAATTTCGTCCGGCCTCAAACCCACTTGACGGATTTTTTCGAACACACGGGTTTGAGGCTTCCCCTCGTGGGTACCGTTGAGCGTCCCTGACTCAGTTAATCTGGGGTGCCTGTCGAACCCTCGATGGGCCAGGACTTGAACCCCTGATTAGTAAGATGGCATCTTCCTCCCTTCGAGGGGGAAGATTTCGGATTCTCCCTCCACGTGTCCCGCTTTGCTCGGAGCAATGATGGTAGTTGTAGAATTTATGGATGTCGTGGAGGAAGACGCGCGTGCCTTTTCAGGCGGCGCGCGGGACGTGGCCTGGGTGAAGCGACCGCACGACTGCAGCGCCTGGCCTCCTTGATTACCGTGGAGTGGTTAATGCGCCCTGCGGCGTTACGCCTTGTTTTCGGCGGCCGAGTATCCCGCCCCACGCTGCTACGTTTGTGGGTATAAATAGTGCATTAGGGCGGCCATTGATGGGGTACGTCCCTATTGCTCTTGTTTGCTCCTGTTCTTCTTCATTCTCTTCTTGTTCTTGCTGCCGCCATGGTTCAAGTTCAACTCGTAGATCTCGCGCCATGGAAGCCATCGTCGGCGACCACCCACTATTTGGAGAGCTTAGTGGTGTCCGGGGAGTTGCCTCCGAACATTGATGGCGAGCCGGCGGTTTGGATCTCGCCGGGGACTGCTGCGCAGCCGAACCCCCCGAAGGGCTACGTCGTTAGCCTCGCTCACCTCCATGAGCGGGGGTTCGGCGTGCCCACGAGCCGCTTCTTGAGGGCATTGTGCTTCCACTATAAAGTGGAGCTGCACAACCTTTCCCCCAACTCGATCTCCCAGGCGGCGGTGTTCGACGCCGTGTGCGAGGGTTACCTGGGAATCGAGCCTCACTGGGACCTATGGCGGCATCTCTTCCGCGGCGAGCTCCATACGAAGAGCGTCACCAAGGGTGTCTGTCGCCCTGTTCGTGCTGGTGGCCTGGTGCTCCTCGTGCGGGAGTCACGGAGGAACCTGTACATCCCTTGTTCCATGGTTACCAACAACCAGGATTGGGACAGGGGATGGTTCTACCTCCGCAACGACCGAGATTACCTTCCGGCGTACACCGGGAGGATTTTGACGGAAAAGCCCGACGTTTGGAACTATGGGGTGTCGCCGCCAGATCGTCAGTAGAAGCTTGGCCCCTTCGTCGAGGCCCTTCAGCGTCTTGCAAGGCGCGGCCTTACCGCCGGTGGTGTCATTGCAAACTTCCACCGGCGGCGGGTGCTTCCTCTCATGGAAAGGAAGCTCCTGCTGTCAGAGATGGTTAGAGGGGCCAACACCGAGGGCGTGGTGATGGCGTCGGAGCCGCTGAGTGTTGAAGTCGCCCTTCAGCGCACGCGGCGTGCCGTTGACCATATGCCGGGAAACCCATGGGCGGTGCCCATGAGGCCCGAAGATGGATATCTAAGCTTTGTAAGTGTGTTTCTCCGACCTCCGTATTGCCTGTCATCTGACCTTTGATCGCCGTATGATGATGTTGCGGTTGTATTTGCAGGGGCTCTCTCGCGGCCACACCTGCCAGCCTCCCGTTCCAGAGGACAGGGCTGCCAATCCCTCTCACGCCGATCAGGCGAAGCGGAAAAAGGACCAGAAGGATAAGAAGCGGAGATGGAGGGAGCAGAAGAAGAGGAAGCACGAGGAGGAGAACCGGGATAGGCAGAGGCAAGGCCTCTCGCCTCTCCCAAAGCCGGAAAGATCCCCGAGCCGTGAGGACGAGGACTCCGACGACTGGGCCTTTGCGGCGAGAAGTCCGTCCCCGATTGAAGATCCTCTGATTCCGGTGCCTTGTTATCGTGAAGCTACTCCTGCTGACGTGGCGGGTCATGGGGTCTCAGGTCCTGCCGTTCCTATGGGAACGCGCGCGGACCCTGGCGCCTCGGAGGTTGGCACCCCTGAGGTACCCGTTGCGCTCGCCGAAGTCGAGGGCCATGGCGAGCAGCGCGCCACGGCCCGGGTCGTGGATGATGTCGGTGACGACGCCCTTGAGGTATCCGTTGCGCGGACTGCCTCGCTCGCGCCATCTTCCGGAGTTGCCGTCGTGGTGCTCGACGTTGCACACGACGGCACCCTCGGGGATTCCGCGGGGCGGGAACGTTCGCCTGGCCAAGAGCGTGGTGCCGTACTTGCCCTTGAGGACCCCCCGAGGGAAGGGCCGGCACCTGCTGAGGAGGGTGAAACTGCGCTCGAGGGTCGTCGAAGTGACGAGCCACGTGAAGAAACTCCGCCTGCGGGGTCGAAACTTTACCGAGGGACGTCGCGGTTTCACGTGGCGTCCCCGGCTTAATTCCATCGCGAAAGCGGAAGCTGCCCATCGTTCGGTGAGCCCTTTAGCCATTCGATCGCTCATCGAGGCTTTAGGTCTTGGATCATCCCTGCCGCGTACTTGTCTTTGTTTTGCGTAGTCGTGCCGGCGGGCGGGTTCCCCTTTCTCTTGCCCCGACCAAGGCTCTCAAGATCGGGGCGAGCTCGTCGCCTCACTCGTCTTCGCAGCTATAGGGCCCCAATAATGAGGGGGTGCAGGACTTCGTCGCCTTCTCCGACGCTAAAGGGGCGCCGGAGGACGAGCGGCGGTCGTTTGAGGAACCGCCTCGCCTCCTCGAGGGGATGGAGGCTAGGCTCTTGGAGGGACCACCGGGGACCCTCGAGGAAGATGTCGAGGTATGCCGCGGGCCTAGCCCGGCTCGTGGCGGTGAACCCTCGACTGTGGGGGTAGCTCAAGTTACTGAGGCGTCACCTCCGCAGTCAGGGGATACCATGGTTGCGGACATGGCGCGTTCTGGCGATGCGCCGTCTGCTTCTTGCGGGGAAGCTGATGCCGCACCAGCCGTCCCGCTCGAGGGGACGGCAGCCGCCAGGGCAAGCGGTGGGGCCATCCTACTGGTTGAGGTGGATTTCCCCACCTAGAGCTGGCGGAAGCCTTCCAAGTGCGGGTCCCCGAGCTACAGGAGCGCGAGGGTGGTGAGGCGGCGCCGCTAACCCTGGTTCCGCTTGGCGCAGGTCGTATGGTAGGCGAGTTTGGTAGGAGGTGTGTTCGTGCTGACGAGCATGGTGTTCCCATCCACTGGCAGTCGTACGCCGGTCTTCCCCAGCTGTTTGTCCGCGACGCCGAGGCGGAGGAGCAGCTGTGGGAGGTTCAGTTGGAGCGCGGCCGGGCGGTCGTTCAGACGCTAAATGACGCCCTTTGTTTTCATCAGGATGTCGGCAAGGTTCAGCAGGTTGGCCCCGCCCTTTCTTGCGGTCAATGTAGACGCTTCTTAGCCTTTTGGCTTTTGTTGTGATGACCGTTTCCCTTTTTCGTGTGCAGGAACTCCGCAAGGAGGCGTATATGAAGAATGATCAGATCACCACCTTACTCACGGGCATCCGCACCTTGAAGGGAAAGGTGGAGGCTCAAGACCACCAACTGGCCGACCTCGCGGCTGCCCGGGACCGCGCGCTCGACGAAAGTCGGAAGAAAGGCGAGGTCATCACTTGTCTAGACGACTCGGTCCGGTCCCTGCGCAACGAGCTCGCTACCTCCAACACTTAGTTAGAGCGGGAGCGTATTGCGCATGCGGCCGTCGAGTCGTCGTTAGAGCAGGAGAGGCGCTTGCTGGTGGAGGCTCGAGATCAGCTCGAGCAGGAACAGTTGGCTCGAGAGGCGTCCGAATCTTGGGCCCGGGAGCAGGAGACGGCGCTCGAGGCCAGGCCGAGACCTCCTAGAAGGAAGTCGAGGGTGAGTTTGCTCATCCGCGCCCGGCCTTCAGTTTCCAGCTAGCTCCCTTTTCTGATGTTGTTTGGTTGGTGCAGGGTTGAGGCACGCGCTCAAAACCGAGACGGACTCGAGGGAGGCTCTACAGGTGGCTCACGCGGTGACCCAGCGTGAGCTTGACGACCTGGAGCAGGCTGCGCTAGCTGCTTGCAACGAGATTGCTGGAGCCGACGCGCAGTCCGGCAGCTCACTTGCTAGTCGTCTCCGAGCGCTTGGGGGGCATGTCACCTCGCGCGTGAAGGACGCCCTGTTAGTGGGAATCCGGAAGGCGCTCGGAGTGGTGACAACCCACTACCAGGCGGATCTCTCTAAGCTTGCCGCCGGGTACGTCGTCGCTGACGACCTTGACGACGAAGGGGCGATGGTCGTTATCAACGATGCCGACGCTGCTGCGGGCAAGACGGCACGGGTGTTGGCCGGCTGCTTCGAGAGTGTCCTTTTCCCTGGCGAGGATGACGGCGGCTGGGACGACTTGGGCGGTGGGAGCGATCCCAGAAAGGTCTCGGGCCATCGAGCCCGAGTGTAAATAATAATTTAGAGATTTATCTTCTTCATTTGCTAGATATGAACAAATTCGTTAGACCATGAGTATGGCTTTTGATTTGCCCTTTGGGTTCTTTCTCGCGAACACCTTGTTGGTGCTGGCTTTAGGATCGTTCACGGAGAGCTTAGGCGTTGGGGGACTTAGCGATTTTCGTATCCCTTTCGAGGGAGTTGGTACGCGTTCCGTGCCCCCTACCGTAGCCGTTCGCGCGCCTAACGCCGCTTTTCAGAGGCGGTCGCGAGTGAGAAAGACAGACGTTTTGTGCAGAAAGAATCGAAAAAGCGATCGACTTTTTTATTGGGCGGGTCTATCCCCGTGTTAGCCCCCGAGGGAGGGATGGTCCTGGCAACGGTAGGATCGTTCCTCACTTGGAGTAAAGCCAACACGTAGAGAAATTGTACAAATGAGCGTATGTACAAGGACACCTGAGGGCTCGAGGGCCTCTCTAAGGGTAGAAGCGACGTAACTGTTGTATGTTCCAAGCGTTTGCTAGGATATGCCCTTCTTCATTCGCGAGCTTGTATGTTCCGGGCTTGAGCACCTCGGCGACGATGTACGGGCCCTCCCATGGGGGTGTGAGCTTGTGTCGTCCTCTGTTGTCCTGCCGAAGTCTCAAGACAAGGTCTCCCCTGCTAAGGTCTCGACGCCGGACCTTTCGGGCTTGGTGTCGCCGCAGGCTTTGCTGATACCTTGCAGAACGGAGTAGGGCTACGTCCCGTGCTTCGTCAACTTGGTCCAGCGAGTCCTCTCGCGCTTGCTCATTCTTCCGTTCTTGATAAGCCTTGAGTCTTGGGGACCCATATTCTAGATCTGTGGGGAGGATCGCCTCTGCCCTATAGACGAGGAAGTAGGGGGTGAACCCTGTCGCTCTGCTCGGGGTTGTTCTTAGGCTCCAGATCACGAAGGGCAACTCTTGTACCCACTTGCGGCTGAACTTTTTCAGCTTGTTGTGGATTCTTGGCTTGAGGCCTTGCAGAATCATGTCGTTGGCACGTTCTACCTGGCCATTCGTCTGTGGGTGCGCAACTGCTGACCAATCCACTCGGATGTGGTAGCTGTCGTAGAACTCCAGGAACTTCTTGCCCGTGAACTGTGTGCCGTTGTCGGTGATGATGGAGTTTGGAACCCCGAACCTGTGGACGATGTCGGTGAAGAAGAGCACTGCTTGCTCGGACTTAATCCTGTTGATGGGTCGAGCCTCGATCCATTTTGATAACTTATCGACGGCCACCAATAGGTGCGTGAAGCCCCCGGGCGCCTTTGTCATCGGTCCGACGAGATCCAGTCCCCACACGACGAAAGGCCATGTGATGGGTATGGATTGAAGCGCATGGGCCAGAAGATGCGTCTTGCGTGCGTAGAATTGACACCCTTCACATGTTCGAACCACCTCCGTGGTGTCGGCCATAGCGGTGGGCCAGTAGAAGCCTTGCCGGAAGGCGTTACCTACTAAGGTGTGTGGGGCAGCGTGATGCCCGCATACTCCCGCATAGATGTCGCGGACCAGCTCCCTTCCTTCGGGAATCGGAATGCATCGTTGCAAGACTCCCGAAGTTCCTTGCCTGTATAGCTCCCCCTCGATGATGAGGAAGCGTTTGGCCCTTCTGGCGATGCATCTTGCCTCCGTGCGGTCAGGGGGCAAGGCGCCTTGCTCGAGCCAGTCCAGATACGGACTCCGCTAGTCTTGAGGGGTTGGAGCTTCGTCGACTTCCATGACTTCGACTTTATCTCCCGAACAGGCCTCGTAGCCCATGGGTTCGAGGGTGGCCTCTTGGGCGTCCGTTGTCTTCGAGGCCTTAGTGTGAGGGGTGACGACAATTGATGGCTTGCTGATGTCTTTTGCGAACACGTTCGGGGGCACAGTAGTTCGTCCTGACGCGATCTTGGCCAGCTCGTTGGCCTCCTCGTTGTATCTTCGGGCGATATGGTGGAGCTCGAGGCCCTCGAATTTGTCCTCGAGGCTACGCACCACCTCGTAATAGGCTGCCATCTTTTCATCGTGGCAGCTTGATTCCTTCATTACCTGGTCAACGACTAGCTGGGAGTCGCCGCGAATGTCTAGGCGCTTGATGCCGTTCTCGATGGCGATCCGCAATCCTACGAGCAGCGCTTCATATTCTGCCATGTTGTTGGATGCGGGGAAATTGAGGCGCACTACGTACCGAAGGTGTTCCCCACGGGGTGAGATGAAAAGCAGACCGGCTCCAGCGCCTGTTTTCATGATGGACCCGTCGAAGTACATTTCCCAGCAATCGGCGCTGGCCTTCGAGGGAGGGAGCTGAGTGTCCGTCCACTCAGCCACGAAGTCAGCCAGGATCTGGGATTTGATGGCCTTTCTTGGTGCGTAAGTGAGGGTTTCTCCCATCAACTCCATCGACCATTTTGAAATTCGACCGGAGACTTCGCGGTTTTGTATGATCTCGCCCAAGGGGAAAGACGATACAACGGTTACCGGGTGTGCTTCGAAGTAGTGCCGTAATTTGCGCCGAGCCAACACGACGGCGTAGATTAGCTTCTGGATGTGGGGATACCTCGTCTTGGTCTCGGCCAAGATCTCGCTGACGTAGTATACTGGTCGTTGAACGGGTAACGAGTGCCCCTCCTCGGTCTTTCTACTACGACCACAGCGCTGACAACCTGAGTGGTTGCAGCGACGTAGAGAAAGAGAGTTTCGCCCTCCCGTGGCGAGGTGAGGACTGACGCGTTCGTTAACGCCATTTTGAGTCGGTCTAAGGCTTCCTGAGCCTCCGTAGTCCAGGTGAAGCACTCGGACTTCCTCAAGAGTCGGTACAGAGGGAGCCCTTTCTTTCCTAAACGCGAGATGAAGCGGCTCAAGGATGCGAGGCACCCCATCACCTTCTGCACTCCCTTCAGGTCTCGAATCGGCTCCATCCGTTGGATCGCCACGACCTTCTCGGGGTTGGGCTCGATGCCTCGCTGAGAGACAACAAAACCCAGCAACATGCCTCGAGGCACACCAAAAACGCACTTCTTGGGGTTGAGCTTAACTCCGTGCGCCCTGAGGCAGTCGAACACGATTTTAAGATCGTGCACCAGGTCGTCCGCCTTCCTGGTTTTGACAACGATGTCATCGACATATGCTTCTACGATACGACCTATATGATCCCCGAAAACGTGGAGCATACAACGCTGATACGTGGCCCTGGCATTTCGAAGGCCGAAGAGCATCGTAACGTAGCAGTACATGCCAAAGGGGGTGATAAAGGAAGTCGCGAGCTGATCGGACTCCTTCATCTTGTCTGGTGATAGCCGGAATAGGCGTCAAGGAAGCACAAGAGTTCACATCCCGCAGTGGAGTCTACTATTTGGTCTATGCGTGGTAAGGGAAAAGGGACCTTTGGACATGCTTTATTCAAGCTAGTGTAGTCCACACACATTCTTCATTTCCTATTTTTCTTTTTCACTAGTACAGGATTAGCTAACCATTCGGGATGGAAGACTTCCTTGATGAACCCGGCCTCCAGTAGCTTGCGCACCTCCTCGCCAATGCCTCGCCGCTTGACTTCATCGAATCGGCGTAGCCGCTGTTTGACCGGCTTGGAGTGGGGGCGGATGTCAAGGGAGTGCTCAACGACCTTCCTCGGAATGCCCGGCATGTCCGAGGGGCTCCACGCAAAGATGTCGGCGTAGGCGCGGAGACAGTCGACGAGCACAACCTCCTATTTGTCGTTGAGAACAGAACTGACAGTCAACACCTTGGCTGCTGTCGGGATTGAGCGGGATCGTCTTGGTGTTCTCGGCGGGCGCGAAGTTCCCATCCTGGCGCTCGTTGGCGTCGGGGGGCATGTTGGCGATTGCCTCTAAGTCCGCCACGAGGGACTCATTGAGGTCCAGCGCCTCGGCCAACTCGATGCTCTCGACGTCGCACTCATAGGCGTGTTCGACCGTCGGGCCGACGGTGATAACTCCGTTGGCTCCCGGCATCTTCATCTTCAGGTAAGTATAATTTGGGATGGCCATGAATTTGCCATAGCATGGCCTTCCCAAAATGGCGTGGTAAGCCCCTTTGAAACCTACTACCTCAAAGGTGAGCACCTCCTTGCGGAAGTTGGCCAGGGTGCCGAAGCAAACGGGCAAGTCGATCTGCCCAAGGGGTTGTACGCGCTTTCCTGGCACAACGTCGTGAAACGACGACTTGTTCGGTCGCAACTCCTTGGTGTTGATCCCCATGAGCTCCATGGTTGGAGCGTACATGATGTTGAGGTTGCTGCCCCCGTCCATGAGCACTTTGGAGAAGCGCGTGTTGCCGATGACGGGATCGACAACGAGTGGATACTGTCCGGGGTTCGGGACGTGGTCGGGGTGGTCCTCGCGGCTGAACGAGATGGTTTCTAAGGACCAGTCGAGGTACAACGGGGTTGCTGGCTGAACCAACAAGACCTCCTGACACTCTCGACGCCGCTGCCGGGCGGTCATGTTCGCCGCGGGGCCACCCACGATGAAGAACACGTGTTCTACGTCGGGGTAGCCATCGTCGTCCTTGCCCCCGGCTTCCTTTCTCGGGCCGCCTTCCTTTCGGAGGATGCGGTTGTAATACTTCCGTAGCATCTCATACTGCTCGAGAGTGTGAGTGACTGCGGTCTTGTGATATGGACACGATTTTTTGAGGAGATCGTCGAAAACCCCTCCTCCACGTGGGGGCCTCGGGGTCCCTTGTGGTTGGGGTCCACTGCGAGAGCTTCATCGTCATTGCCACCCTTTTCGTGTGGAGCTTGAGCTTTCTTTCCCTTCTTTCCGTGCTTCTGCTTCTTCGAGGAGTTCTTGGTCTTGCTACCCTCCACGGGTTCTTCCTCGGGGCGCTTTCCTTTTTTGCCGTTGAAGATGGCATTGGACGCCTCCTCTCCCGAAGCATACTTGGAAGCTACCTCGAACAGTCGGTTCGCGTCGGGGGGAGGGTTTCTCCCCAACTTGCATACTAGGCTGTAGCAGGTGGTGCTCTCAAGGAAGGAGTGGATGATCTGGTGATCGGTGAGGTTGGGGAGCTCGGTTCAACGCTTGGAGAAGCGCCGGATAAAATCCCTCAAAGATTCACTGGGCTTTTGGTTGCACCCTCGAAGGTCCCATGTATTCCCAGGGCGTACGTACGTGCCCTGGAAATTTCCCACGAAGGTCTCGACCAGGTCGTTCCAGTCGTGGATTCGATTGGGGGGCAAGTGCTCGAGCCATGTTCGCGCGGAATCCGCCAAGTGAAGGGGCAGGTTGCGAATGATCATGGCATCATCCGTCGCGCCACCGAGCTGGCACGCCAGACGGTAATCGTTTAGCCATACCCTGGGGTCTGTTTCCCCGGAGTACTTGGTGATGGTGGTCGGTTGCCGGAAACGTGAGGGAATCGGGGCGGTGAGGATGACGCGACTAAACACACGTGTTCCCGTCGGTTCTGGTGGCCCATCCCGATCGTCGTCACGACCGTCGCGTCGAGGCTGGCGGGTCCAGGCCTCCTCTCGCCGCCTCATCTGGTTTAGGATGTTTCGGGCATCACCATCATCCAGGGTGCCTCGAGCGCCCCGGAGACGCGATCTCACGGGTACTCGTGCGGGGAGTGGTTCTGCTTCTGGCGTGCGTGGCTCGTCGGTGTGGCATCGCGCAGCATCCCGACGGGAGTTGCCTTGGTACTGCGCCTGTATGTCATTGTTCTGCGGAGGTGAGCGCACCGACGATTCTCCTCCACGCTTGCCCCTCGAGGCCAAGGGGCATCGAAGACGGGAGACCAAACTTTCGGCTTGCTGACGTGCAGCGTTCTCGACCAGTTTTTGAGCCTCGAGGTGGAGTTTTCGTCCTTCGGGGGTAGCTGGTTCTGGCATGGCCCGGAGCAGTGCGGCCGCCGCGATGAGCTTTTGGCTCGTTCTTGGTGCCAGGTCACCATTCTTGTCTTCTGCGAGGATGCGCGCGCGCGCGACTCGTGCCGCGCGCCGTGCGTCTACATCGCGACCATCACCTTGGTCGGCTGGACCACGGTTAGAGTGTGCCGGTGGTGAGGCGTTCCCACCCCCTAAATTGTGGGGGTGGGCAGCTTGCGGCTGGCGACGTGGGTGTGGCTCGCCCTCGGAGAGCGGCTGCTCCTGCTCGTCCGGGGGTTGTGCGCCTACCGGATCTTTGGCGCCATCTTCATTGTCTTCTTCGTCAGTGGTGTGCCCGTCACTAACTTCGTTATTAATGACAAAGCACTCTCGTTTGGGATCGTAGTCGTCGTCGGAGTCGTCGGAGCAGGTGAAGCAGTAGTCTGCCACAGCTTGAAAAGCCACGAAAGCGCTATGATCCCGAAGGCCAGAATAATCCCATTCAGGATGTTCTGACCTGGGAACGTGCTCCTCCTCTGACCCCGAATAGGAGTCGTCGGGAACGACGTTGTTTCGTATTGGAACCCAGCGGCAGCCGGGTTGACGGTTACGTACACCCAAGCCCATCCTTGCTGATGAGGCGTAGACAGCAGTGGCGTTGCCAAGCCCGTAAGGGAAACGCGGCGTTGGAGCGGGTCGTTCCACGCTCATTGAGAGTAAAGAGAAAGCTTCTATCCCTAGGATAGAGCGCTGCGGCACATCCCCGTCCCTTGCGGGTGGGGCGTGGTTGGCATTGGCCGCCCGTCTGGCGGCGCGTGTCCGCCGAGTGCGTGGTCCCGGACGTCTCCTCCGTCGAGGAGCCGCAATTGGTGGTGCCTCTTGACGGCCGTCGGATCCTTCTGGGAGGATGCGCATGAGGTAGCCGTTGCCAGTTGCTTGCAAACGGAGGCTTCCAAACCTGATCTCGTATCCCGCTGGGAGCGGGTCGCTTGATCCCATCGGGAAACGTCTCCGGTCGAAACCCGCCATCGGGATCGAAGCAGAAGTTGCGCGACACGCGTTTTTCCCTACCTGGCGCGTCAACTGTCGATGCCTGATTTGGTCACACCGGCACTAACTAGTGATCGCGTCGCTAACTCTGCGTGGGATGGCGGATTTGATCGATCAGTCTTTGGACACGAGGTTTTATCCTGGTTCCGACCGTGAGGCCGTACATCCAGCAGTGGTGCGTAGCACCGGGTTTCGTGTTGCTCGTAGTAGGGGAGTTACAAGCGAGGTGGGAGAGGGAATTGAGCTCCCAAGTGCCGGTGATGTGTGTGTTAAGTGTATGTATCAATCGCCTCTTCCTCCCCTTTTATAGTTTAAGGGTGAGGAAAGCCGTACAGAAGAGATCGTGGTAAGTGTGCTATTTGGTATATTGTGGCGCCATGCCGTGCACTGTGCTGGCGGGAATCGCGCCTTCCAACCTTTGCTGACGGCATGAATGTCGCCATCGCTGACTTCTCGTTAGCTAGCCGTTGCTTCGAGGGGTGTTGATCGAGGGTGGAAGCGGCGTTGTGTCTTTTCATCATTCCTCGGAGGTCCTTCTTCGAGGCCCTGTGTCGTGCTTTGGGGGAAGACTGGTCGTGGAGTTGTTGGCGCCGTGGTACGGCCTGTCACTAGCCCTGACTGCACAGGGCTCGGTTCAGGGGCACAGTGCCACGCTCAGTCGGAGGCGACCGGTGTCCCATCTGAGGCATGGCGAAGCGGAGTGTGCGGTCATGTCCCGCATTTATTGCGTCCGGGGTAGAGTCTTCGAGGTCGGCTCGGGGGTCTCGGCCGCAGGAGGGGTTGATCGTGACGGGTATTCCCGTTCGAGGGCAAGGGATACTCTCGAACGAGATGGAGATTCCCGTTCGAGGGCATGGGGCGCCCTCAAACGAGACGGAGATTCGCCTCTCGGGGGCGCCGTCGTAGTGGGCCTTTCTCGGGCCGCCGCGCCTTGGGCTTCCCCCTGTGGCCTTCTCGCTGGGCCAACTTGGGCCGTTATTTGGGTACCCCATAGTTTGGTACCCGACAATTCTTTTTTGGATGATTAATGTAGCCAGTGATCTAGCTGAGTATTTAGCTAAATATTAACTTTAATAGAAAAATATATTTAGTCAGTACCTCCTAGTACCTTTCTTTGGGTACCTCCTGGTACCGTCCATTTTACCATCATTGGATCTTTGGGAATGGGCGGCTCTCCTTTTTCCAATAATTGTGAAACTCCTCTTAAAAGTGATCTTTCCCGCTTGCATTGTTTTAATAAATGTTACTACTTTCACGAATGGGGTGATCCCTCCGCGTTCGATTTGCTAAAAGGCTATATTTTGGTCGTGAAGAAAATAGCTTTTGACCAATTATTGGAGATATAAGATACATGTATTGCATCAAAAGATTCACCTTCGAAGAACTTTTTTTTAATGATGGTTTTATTTTGGCCCGTTGATGGCATAAAGTAAAGATCAAAATCTACTTTCAAATACAACAGAAAATTCAAAACGAGTCCTGGTCGCTAGCTATCGGCTAGAGTAGTACGGCTACTTAGCTAGGGTTCTGAATTTAACTACCATAGTACGGCTCCTAGCTACAGTGTTTTTTCATACAATCTAAGAACTTTGGCCAATCACACAGTTCCGTCCCTGCCGTATTCCGATGTATGCTAGTACGTCAAGCTACGTCGCAGTAGCCGTAGCACTCTCATTCAGGGTGTGATGTGTGTTTAGATTATAGAAAAAACACTGTAACATTAGAAAAATATTGTAGCATTCGCTGTGAAACGTGTTTTGTGATAGAGGAATAGTGAAAAGTTGGAATAAATAGTGAAAAGTTGGAATGAGGGGGTGTTTAGATTGGGAAAGATTCCCCGAAAAAATACTGTAAACCTAAAAATACACAGTGGATGAATAATGTTTTGTGAGTTGGAGGGGTAAGATGAATAGTGAAAAATTAGAAGAATAATGTTTTTAGGTGAGAGTGGATGAAACTAAACGCACCTAAACAGTGAATAATTGAGAATCTAAACATGGCCTGAGAGAAAGCGTTTCTCTCTAGCAGCCTCAGAGAAAGCGTCTTCTCTCTGGCAGTCTGGCTGGCATGCCTTCCTCCCTCGGCGACGGAAGTTCGGAACGCCCGGACGCTGGAGGAGGCCAGGAAGCCGGCGAACCGGCGTTGGTGGTGGACTGGTCGAGTATTTGACTGACGTGCAGGTTGTAGCTGCAGTTGTGTGTGCATGCCTACGTAGGTGACGTGCAGTACAAGCCCGGACGAGGTGGGATGAGAGCATTGCTTGATGCAATGCTCCAGCGGCCATGTCGTATAGAGTGACCCGTGATTTGATACCGGCACAGGCCAGGTGCTCGCTCTCTTCCAGTCGCTTGCAGCTAGGGATGACAGCGTGTAGGGCAAGGTAGATAAGGCAAATATCCGCCCGCAGCCATAATCGCGCACTATGGTTTACCCTTACCTTCAAAGAGACGTGGGTAAAATTTCGTATCCGTGCCCATACCCGTAGGTACCCGACGGGTACGGGCAACCCTCGGGTGAGATAAAAAATACATCAACTATTTTATTTTAATGAGTACGACAATAATTTAACAACCACAATAAAGTATAAGCCACAAATATAGCTTAAACATCACAAACTCAATTACTTCAAACACATAGATTGTGTACTTTCTCACACTCACACAATGACACAACTAACATTGTGTACTAAAGTACACACTACACAAGCTGACAAGCATTCATAGTTAGACCGACTCACTCACACTAAAAAATCAAAAGACTTCAATCACACAGATTGTCTCACAGAGAATTACAAGCCAAATAACAATTATTACGTAGGCTTTGTTGGGTTGTATTCGAGCTACTAGTAGTTTTTCTTGTTGTGAGGCAAGGTTGCGGGTTACCCGCGGACGAGATTTTATACCCTCAGTGTACCTACGGGCGAAAATTTCTACCCGTACTCGTACCCACGGGTGAGATTTCATACCCATATCCTTGCCTATCATGTATACAAATTGCCATCCCTGCTTGCAGGTTCGAGCTTGCTTCCTTCAATCGATCCCGACCCCGCGCGAAGGCGCGAACCAACAACAAGCTACTAGGTGATGAGTCAGCTGATCGATCGTCGCTTTCGGTGCGCTCTTGCACGGAGGACACGGAACTCATGCAGGTAACAGTGTGGCCGTCGTCGAGTCTTGGAGCAATGGCTGTGCGTGGCCCTGCTGCTGTGGGTGACGTCAACACGTGTGGTACTCCACTACTACTACGCCACTGGTAGTCAGTCAGTCAGTCAGTCCGTGGATCGTTGACCCGCTGTGCTGCCCGCCGGATTACGTGCCGGTGTCGCGACCGGAAGTCCCGGAAGCAGATCGCTTGGGCAAAGCATTTCCGCGCTGTGGCTTCTGTTTCTGCCGGACCTGCCGGGATGGCTGGCCTCTCGGCCTGAACTGCTGCTGCCCATGCATGGGCGGAGTCGACGCCGGTCAGCCAAACACACGAGCCGTTCAAGAACTGAAGTCTATTCAATGCGCTCCAGCCGCATGAAGCCATGAACATCCCAACCGTATGCATTGCATTGGCCCTTGACGTCGCGAAATTTTTAGAGCGAAGGCTGCAAGACAGAGCGAGTCATGGGCTTGACACCGGAGTTTCGCCGTATAAAAATGCACACCGCCATGGCCGTGCCCGTGCGCGGTAGGTGCTTTGCACTTTGCATTTGCCATTGCATTCATGGGCGGCGTGGTTTGTCCCGGCAGCTACCGGCCGGTGGCCCCCGGAGCGGCCGCCGTCCGGCATGGGCGCAACCCCCCGTCGAGTTTAAAAAGCACAGGCGAGATCACCGGTCGTATCCTACGGCTAACGATCATGCTACTACTACGGAGTAGTATCACCTAACGCTAAGGATTTTTTTCTGACGCTGACACTCTAGTTTCTGGCGCAGGATCTACGGGCGATTGATGTATCCGGATAGAAAGCAGTCTAGTATTGGGAGAATGTACATGCCGCCATTTTGGTTGAAGTGCAGTGGTGACATGAGTACATGCTATCATGCTATGTCAAGATATAAAAAGTTGTCCCTAGACAATCAACCCCCTCCAGACCCTTTTAAAAATTGTAATAAGCATGCGAGCCTTTAGCTGCCTACTCCTATAGTATGGCAAAAAAAAAATGTAGTGGGTGGGTGCTAGGCTATGCCTTAAAAGAAAATGCAGAGAGATGTAGCAGCAGCAGCGAGTTCTGATCGGTCGAGGATATGGATCAGTACAGGTTTTGTGCTGTGTTAGGGCCCCAAGAACACATTCCTAGCAGAAAAGGCAAGTTATTCGCAAGACTAGGGTTAATAAATAAATAGATAGAAAGGTGAAGTGTATGGTTCAAACTCTAAACGATCCAAGTTGCAGTCTGCAGAGCTTAGTAGGCAGCCCAGCCCACCTTTTGGGTCTTAGCCCACTGTGGGCCACTGATGGCAACTTCAGGCCTATCGTTGATTCAGCAGCAGTTAATCAACTTTTTCTTAAGGACAATTTCTGTTTTCTATTCTTCTCTGTTGACTTTGACCATACTTCAGATTTTGTTAGTTCATGTTATTCAAGTATAACGTGCGGTAGACCTAGTGGCAAGTGTTACGTGAGGGTGTACGTATGAACGGCGCCGCTAGAAGAATTGATCAAGGAGCAGCGCACATTGGTAATAAGGCCACATGCGAGTTGTATTGGGTTGGTTCTTATTCAATTTCTAGTTCCGTTTCTTCGGTATCGTTTTGTGTACCATCTCGATCGAGCACATCTCTTTCAGCGTGTTGCTTTGTTGCCATGTGAGAGAGTGCTCTTCATGGAGGACGGAGCCATGGAGGTCGGCAGGGTGGTAGGCCATGCAGCAGTTACTCATGCTCACGTCCGCACATCCAATCCAAGAACGAAGCGTGAACCACCGCGGCAAGCCATCGATGGATTTGAGGAGGAGGTCGAGCACCAGGAACAAGAATGCAGTGCGGTGGCCGGTGGATGGGCGCAAGTGGTTGCGGGGAGGCCATCAGCCGATGTGAAGGTGACGCCCACTGCGACACGGCTGGGCGCGATGGCAATATAAACACGCTGTCGCGGTGGCAGTTACAGGGACCCACAGCGATAAGAAAAAAACACTAGAGCAGTGGATCAGGTATCATAAACAGTTAAACGCAGGGATACTGACGGCTGAGGCTTATCCCTGACGGCTGAGGCTTATGTGTCTCCGGACCCGTGTCTCTGTTCGTATCTCCGAGTCAATTAACGACGAAAAAATTATCCAAATGTAATTCTGATCACACCCACCATTATGTTTGTTACGATCACATCTTCGAAACTAAACCACACTTATCATGTTTGGACTATATTTTCTTTTTAGAATATTTTTTAGTTAAACAAATTATTTTAATACAAAAATATTCTAAATATATATATATATAATCCAAACATGATCAATGGTGGTTTAGTTTTGAAGATCTTATTATAACAAACACAATGGTATGATCAGAATTGAATTAGGATGATTTATTTGATATTAATTGCCATAGAGACACGGATGGGAACATAGGCTAAGAGCAGCCGATACTGACAGTAGTTTGTAATCGAGTCCCGGCTTGCTTGCAAGTTGCGTGGGGCTTCTACGTCAGGACTTTAGACCACCAACCATTCTAAGCATCTCAGACCCAGCAGGTTAAGCAGAAGCATATCAAAGATTTTGCACAGCAGCAGCGTTCTGCTTCTGCCTCACTCGCGGTTGGAACAGCAAGTCCAAATGGTATGGGAGATTATTATTGCGATCAGGAGAAGAATGTGTTACAGGGTACAGAATGTTATTCGATCCTTCCAAGTATACAGGGATAAGTTAAACAACAAATGCAAAGGAATATGCTTTGAGCTGACAAGTTACATGTATGATACTAGAAAAGGATCCTTTGATAAAAAAGAATCACCAGTCAATGGCTTTGGGAGGCAGATAGTGTGAATCAATCTACAATCTAGGCGCAGCAATGTGCAGCTCTGCAGAAACGAACGATTCCAGACCTCCCCCACTTAAGCTGGAAGCAGTTCTTCAGCTAGAACAGCACGAACCTTTGGCGGGGGTGGATGATTCAGCAACGTTAATTGTGGTTCCTTGCATAGAACGCCCGTTGGCAGAGGCAGACTCCTGAGCTGCAAGCGCCTTCTTGCTCACTGTCTGATGAATCTCGCTCAATACGGTGTGGAACGCCTTCTCGACGTTGACCGCCTCCAGCGCAGATGTCTCAAGGAAGGATAGGCCCTCCTTCTCTGAAAATGCTTGGCCATCTTCCTCAGGGACCGATCTCAAGTGGTTCAAGTCTGACTTGTTACCAATCAGCATGACAACAATGTTGGCGTCTGCATGATCCCGGAGCTCTCGGAGCCACCTCTGAACATTGTCAAAAGTTTGCTTCTTTGTTATGTCGTAGGCTAGGAGTGCTCCAACCGCGCCCCTGTAATAAGCACTAGTGATTGCACGGTATCTCTCCTGACCAGCCGTGTCCCATATCTGTGCCTTGACAGTCTTCCCATCAATCTGTTTCGATAAAAGAGAAAAGGAACCGCTGCTCAGTTGATGCAGAACATAACAAGTTCAGAATGCAACGCCATCAGTAGGAAAGGAATTGATGAGTCTACAACTTTACAATGCAAATAACCACTTTTGTGTTGGTGAATAATGTATGCACAAGCCGCAAAACAGAGTTTTTTTGTCGAGAACATCAAGAGATCTACATGATAAACAGAGTGCATTGCTGCCTAGCCACTGCTCATTATAGATTCATGACAGTAGGTTTTAAAAGAATAGTCAGATTCTTCTGAAGATAATTGCAAAATCTCAGACTATATCCTCGCCGCGTGTTAAAAGAATAGCCACAGATCTCATCACAGTATGTAACCATACTCCAATTTTTCACCATTATTTTATTTTTATTTGAGTTGGATATATGAATCAAGATAATGTACTTGTGATGGGAAAATACTTCCAGTGCACCCATAAATGAAAGTACAACGATTATAGTACCTCCTTGTTCAATAAAACCGAGATGGAAATGACCAGCAAAATAGACATTTAAGGCCATCTCTATCATGAATAAAATTAATTTGGCTGACAGTTCATTGAGGCTTGCACATGACTATATATGTTGACCCCAAGGATAAAGGTTCCTACCAATCAATCTAGGGTGTGCTTGCACCAGCACTATTGCAAGATCTGTGCCAGCAGGTGGGACGCCAACCCTGTTATATGTTCCTGCAGTAGGATGACGGTTTACTATTCTCTAGACTGATTTCTGCAACACAATAATAATGCAAGTGCTTGAGTTAAGCTTTTTACGTTTATAAGTTATCATCACTACGTATGTACTGCTGTGAGAAATTATTTACAAATTTTCCTGCGTTACCATTTCACCTTGTCGGTAACAACAAAAGTTACGGCATTCTAATGGGGTGTCAGGCAACTTAACAGGCAGGCTTCCTTCATCCCATTGCCATTGAAAACCATGCTACGGACATCGTTGTAAGAGTCAAAGGTAAACAGAAGATCTTTCATCCATGATGATATCGCGTTCCAACACAGAGCTTAAGACCGAGAAAATCGAACACGATGCCACACCGTAATTCCCTGCCTTACCAGCCTAAACCGGAGGAATTGGCACAAGATCTTATATATACGTAGAAACCAAAAGACAGACGCATGGCACCAAATCGACGCTGGACGGACGGCACGGCGCGCAATTCTACCCCACACATTGCCACAATGGGCCACGATGAGATCGAGTCTGCGGGTGGATGATGGTACCTGCAGGGTGCGGGTGGCGAACTCGACGCCGATGGTGGACTTGGACTCGAGGCAGAACTCGTTGCGGGTGAATCGGGAGAGGATGTTGGACTTGCCGACGCCGGAGTCGCCGATGAGCACGATCTTGAAGAGGTAGTCGTACTCGTTGTCCACCCGGTGCGCCATCTGATCGATCGAGCGAGCCCCGAACCAGGAGGCCACAGCCGGCGACGAGGGGGGCTCCTGCCGCTCGCTCGCTCGCCGAACGGGACGGGATTCGATTCGCCCGCCCGGTTTTGCGCTCGCGTGGGGATTTGAAACGGAGGGTGGGTGGTAGCAGATCCGAGGCGGGGGGTGCGGGAGGAGGAGGAAACGGGAATGGGCGGCGACCGTGGAGAAGGGGCCGTGCGCTGAGCTGGACGCGTTTGGCGGTTGATTTGGCTGTATCTCGAGACGGCCAGCCAATGGACGGCTGGCGCGTCGCTGGCTTTGCCCCCCGCTCGGCTCGGCGCGTGGCGGAGCTGTCAGATCAGATCTGGGATGGGGAATGTGCCCTCTGCTCTGCCTCCGGTTGGTCGGTGGTGGCCGCGGGCGCCGGGGTCCCCGGGATCGGTTACGAATAATGGCTTGGGCTCTTTCCTAAACTTTTGGGCCTAAACGGGCCTTACATGATGGACGGCTTCAAAGTTTCAAAAAAGATCATACTAAAAAAAGTTTCCCACGGTCGTTTCTTCGGCCTAGTGAGGACAAGGCTTCCTGTTTTCAGTCGCTCAGAGAGCCCGCCCCAAGATCCTCCTGCTCGGTGTGTTCCACAACGAGTAAAATTTCATGATTTCATCTATTGATCAGTAAGTTTATTCCATCTCAGCCAATGGATTTTATGATTGTCCATTGAGCTGCCCCACCAATAGTTGGATATGTATGTTGTCGTCTTCCAGCAAACCGGCGCTAGCAACCTGAAGCAGCTCATCGAGTATGTCGGCACCGCTTGTGCATTTGCCTTAATCAGCACCTCACGGCCCGCACAACTTAGGAGATTCTCACTCCAGCCACAAATGAAGTTTCTCGTCCTATCCAGGACATAGTTAAAAACTCCATCAGACACTTCCCAAACAATTGTTGGCAAACCATGATACTTTTCCCCCAATACCTTAACTTGAATTTGCAGACTATTATGAACTACCTCCCTGTCTCCCTGCCCACAATTTTCACTAAAGAAAATAGCCGACTTTTGTTTATAAACCATCTGACCAAAGCCTCTGCAATACTCTTCTTCAAGGATATGAGCAACATGATGGGCATACTCATCTTCGCCGTTTGGGTGAAAATCAGACAATCGTCCACAAACAACCTGGCCTTCTTTAACAAGAGTTGAGAAGCAACCATCAACATAGACCACCACACCGACTTCAACATTGATGAACTTAGCCACTGAGGGGCGAAGCCAAGGGGGTGTTGGGGGGATCAAGCCCCCCCCCCTACCCGGCTACCCCCTCAAGAAATGGATACCCCCTAATCTCTCTCTACTATTTTGAGAAGAAGAAAGAAAGAGAGAGGAAGAAGAGAAGATGATAGGAGAAAGAAGAGCCTCTAACACTGGTTTACCTCCACTGAAAACATAACTAATTTTCCTCTGTAATTGGCTGTGGTTTTTTTTTTTGAGAAAGGGTAATTGGTTGTGTGGATGGAGTATTCTGAACTGGGACTGGGCCTAGGCCGATAAAAGCCCAACATTTTTCGAGCTAAAGCCCAAAAGCCCAACATTTTTCGAGACTCCCTCTCCCATGGACTGGTGAAATTCAGGCCTAAAGTCAGACTGGGCCACCCAATATTGTTTAGTATATGAAATAATTTGTTTAAACATTTTTTACCAGGGCTGCGGTGAGTTCAAACATGTTGAGCTTGGGCTAGGTCGGGCTGGCGAGAATTGGCTACAAGTTATAACAATGCGTATTCAAATTTACTCGGGATGAGAGTGTCTTTGATATACTAAACGTAATTTAGGATGTGTTTAGTTCCAAAACCTCAAAAAAACACTATTTATCTAACTTTTTCCTATTCATTCCATCCCTCCCACTCATAGAACACTATTCATCTACATTGTTTTTTGTCTACCATATTTTTTCGAGAAACTTTCCCAATCCAAACACACCCTTAGTCTTACTAGTACATACAGATACCGGTCATCTACAGGCTAAAAAAAATATACCGGCCATCTTCAAGGCAAAACAATACTCCGTAGATGCTTAGTATCATAATATAACTGCTTCTGGTTCTTGCCATGGAAGGAGGAAGGTTGGGAAGATGAAGCGGACAACGTACTACTTCGGAAACAACGGTCGAAAAAGTCTTTGCAGGTTATGGATGGATGGCTTGTACGTGTATTTATCATCAGATATGATGAAGAACATACGAATGGACATACGAAGAACATACTTGTGAGTTCTTTAATTAGCTCGATCTCGGTGGCAATTGTCTGTGAAATAGGGCAATTGGCGAGGAAATCGAAGAATGATAGTAATGAGTAAGCAAGGTCTTATTGGCCATGGTTAGTTGATTGAGGGCTTTGCTGTTTGTGGGCCGGTGGGAATTAGAAGGAAAAGAAGCTAAGGGTACAAGGCAAAACAATACACTCCCTAGGTGCTAGTATCATACTAGAACTGCTTCTGGTTCATGCCAACGGTCATAAAGTCTTGGCAAGTTATGGATGGATGTTAACTTCTTTCTCGAGATAGGTGGATGTTACTAATACGTCTCTATGCAATGAATCAATTCGCTTTGTTTTTAGTTTTCAGGGAACGATTTGATATTCTTTGGACATTTTTGTTATGAATCAATTCACTTTGTTTTTAGTTTTTAGAGAATAATAAGTTGCTATTATTTTGTCATTTTTCTTAGCTGAATGTTGTGAATTATAGCAATGGATCGTTGAGCGCACAACTCATGCATGGATCAGAATAAATACTTTATTTGTCTAAAGGAAAGCATTTAATAACGCTATGGTCTAAGTGAAGAGATGCCTCACAATCCACAGGTTAGATATGCTCAAGAATCCAGACAGATCACTAGGAACATTGTATACTGGCCCTAGAAAATCATCGACTCTATTGGCAAGAGGAGAGCAACCTCGCATGTCAATTCTTGCGAATCACCCCTCTCCTGAGTCCCGACACCACTCCAACCGTCTAGAAACCCTGCTCCGACAAATCTACGGAGCATGCTGCCTTTCTCGGCAGCCCAAACAGAGCGAACAACATCCACATCCACATCCAATTCCAGGATCAGTCCGAACCTGAGCTCTGACACCTTTTTTTCCCGTGATCGATCGATCCATCTCTCGAGCTGGTTTATCCTGGTTTGTCCCCATCGACTGATCCGATCCGATCCGATCCCGAGCCAGATTAGACGAGTCCCAAAAGCTCATCGCCTCATTCGCTTAACATGCTCGGCGCCGAATTCTCTCCTTATCCCGTCCGAACACGAGGCTCCCATGCCGCACCCACGAGGAGGTAGCTGCTCGACAGCCCGGCGTGTCGACCATGGACACGGGGCGACGGCGCGACGCCCAGCTCCATCGCTGCTGCGTCCTCGTCCCGCGAATGATTCCCCAAACACGATGCTTTTTTTTGGCTGCGCCGTGCACCGGGATGGACACGGATGGTTTCCCGGCCGGTCCGAGTAGCATCGATGGGTCGCTGTGTGTCGTTCTCGCCACCGGGCCGTCGCCGTCGACCGCGAACAGGATAAAAAGGCGAGGGCGGCCGGGACAGGGCCGCGCCGCATCGGCGACACGTCGGCGTGGGCCTACCTGCCGATGCCCACACGCCGCGCGCGCGTGCACGTGTAATGGGGCGGCCGGGGCTCCGCCGAAGGACGCAGCGACTATTTGGATGACCAGACCAGGCCAACCACGTGCTCCCATGGCGGCATCCGCAGCGGGCCGGCGTTAGTTGCTGGGGACGGTGCGCGCTGCTGGATCGCCCGGCGGGGATGGAAAAATCGCGAGGGCGAATCGGGGTCGTGTGGACGGGACGCCGGAGGCTGCCGGTTTCACGTCGATTCTATCGAAAGGACCCCCGGCCGTGCCAGCACCGCGGGCGAGAGGCGAAAATGCCGCGAGCGAGTGGCCTCGACGGATCTGGACAGATCTAGCTCGATCGATATCGGCGGCGGAATCTTGGCAGGGACGGCGAGACCTGCTCGATCGCTTGCATGCCCCAAAAGCAGACAACATCTTTTCCACGAACGCAAATCCGGTTCAGATAACGTCTCCACTAGGAACACAGCCTCCAGTATGTATGTAGTCCCCACTGCCGCCGGATCAGGCACTCATCACCTCATCAAGACAGGGTCGATCGATCGATGTGTTTCTGTCATGCTTGATCGATCGATCGCGGTTGGGATAGACATAGACAGATTATCCAGTCAAGATAGGCGACTGATGACGATGCGCGTGCTTGGCTTGCGCGACGATGGCTCGATACGACATGACGTGCCAGCCCCCTCGCTCGCGTGATCCGAGACCGCCTGATCGCAACGTGCGTCTGGAGCCTGTGGTGGCGCGACGGATGATGTGTGGACGCCCGGCGGCGGTGCGTGCGCGTCTTTGCGTGTCCGAGCTTGCCAATGCGGGCAACAAGTAAGCCGATCAGAGTGGCCAACTTCTCGGAACGTAAAGGCAGAGACTACTATCCCATCCTGTTCGCATGTGAGGCTCCTTTCCAAGATCCGGGCGTTGAAATGGCGCGATCTTGCCGTGCCTTTTGGACCAGCTCAACCGTCCCATGGACCGGAGTTCGTCGGGGCCAGAGCAACGGTCCGTAGGCTGGTCTCCACTCTCAGTCTCCAGTCGCCACCCCACACAGATCACTCCAAGTCCATGCACACGCGGACACGCTAGCTGATCGACACACATGCAGTCGATAGCCATGTTCCAGCCTATGCCAAGCCAACAGGTGCCGTGCTCGCCGTGCGCAGATCGGCCGGCCGCCCGGCCGGCCCAGATTCGCATCCGCATGCGGCAGTCCAGTCGTCATGGCCGCCGCACGGAGTTTGTTTCGTCGCAGGCACTCCAACTGACGCGTCAGCGAGAGACCTCGGTCCGGGCAACTGCCAGGAATCCGGCGGTAAACTCGAGCACACACACGGGTCACGGCTCGCTTAGGCCATCCCCAACCCATCTACTAGGATGGTGTCCATAGCATTAAATAGCCTGCCACATAAGCAACTTGGTGATGTGGCAAGGAAATTAAAGAGAGAAGAGAAGGACATGGTGTCTTGCATGAGAAACCATGTCTACACAGGAACCAAGAAATGAAACTTGATGATAGGGAGAGGAAAATGAGAGAACATATGTGATTGGATGGTAATTTATTTTTAAGAAACTATGCATTGGAGAGGTAATTTCTATAGGTATGGATGTATAGAAACTTGATGATGTCTTGGGTTGGGAATAG
This sequence comes from Digitaria exilis, assembly GCA_015342445.1. Taxonomy (NCBI): domain Eukaryota; kingdom Viridiplantae; phylum Streptophyta; class Magnoliopsida; order Poales; family Poaceae; genus Digitaria; species Digitaria exilis. Next base: position 2,336,617 of record JACEFO010001719.1, read on the forward strand.
CCTTACGTGCGTGTGATGACACTTGCGTTGCTGACTCCTCGCCATGGGAATTAATACAGGGAAAGCTCGCGGAATCCGGCACGGAAAGAGGCCGGCGGGAAGAAAGGTGTGGTCCGGGGAGTGTGCCTGACCGGAGGAGGGTCGGATATTCTGGCGCGGCGATCGATGGGCAATTGGCCATGGCGTGGGGGTGGCGGACTGGCCGGGGTGGAAAGAGGAGACGGCGATAAGGGTAGGGCTCAACATCATCACCGGCCGGCGAGGGGGGAATGGAATTGGTGAGGTCAAAGGGGGTGGTGCAATACGAGCAAGCAAAGAATTGAAGGGTGTGGGGTTCATGGGGGATGGGTATAGTATATGCCGTGACCGGCTACGCAGGCCCCGGTGGCATGAGCGTGAGGATTCTTCACCAGTGCGAAGTCAGAGTGTCTGAGTGTGCATGAGTGTGACGCGCGGTAGCGATGGGAATCTCTATCTTTCTATCTGCTAGTTCCCGCACTATGATGCCTGATCCCTCCCCGGCCGTGTTGCTTCTTGCTTGTTGATCCTCTCTGCACTTGTGTAGTAGGCTGTAGAGGAACAACGGGCAGTACCTTTTTATTCATTTGTTCTCAGTCGCCTGCGACGAACTGCTTGGTATGGAAATAGCACATGTTCATGCCAAAAGTGGAACATAAACATATTTTCATCATTTTCATATCTTTCTCCGTTTGCATGACAATATCTACCTCTAAATGAGAACCCTTCTCACGGTTGGTGTGCCACCAAACAATTATTGTGCCGTCCCCTCCCCCCCCTTGCCATGTTCATATCTGCAACTGACCAACCACTTTTTATGCGTAGACGACATGTCACGGTGCTCTCATTTGTATATACCTTATGACATTAGGATATAGCTTCTAACCTTCTTCGACCTCTATTTGTCTCTACTCGCCGCTGAATTGCCACCGCCTATTTGATCCTTGTGCCTTTTGTGACACCTTGCACTGCACCCGGAATAGATATTCCACCGCCTCTTTGGTTTATGTGCGTTTTATGTCATCTTACACTATGCACTTGTAACAGATATGACATCGTCTCTAACTTTTGTCGTCATCTATTATCTCTATCAACTGTTGAATTGCCACCGCTACATCAAATATAGTGCCTTTACACCACATCGTGATGTGCACTAGTTTAACTTGACAAGAAGATCTAAAGATGAGAGGGATAATTAATAACGTGTATGTATCTTGATTGTTGCCATATCGAACAACAAAGCCTATTTTGATTGCCACGTGTTTATGTTGCCCAATACCACAAACTTATAACTTCAAGAGCAAGATCTAATGTTAGAAAACAATTTATTGCATACATTCATCTTTTGATTGCTATGCTACCATATTTGCAGCTAAATTAATTTTGCATTTATTCCCTTAAAAACTATTTCTAGGCATCATGCTATCTTCCGCTTGAAGAACAGCATATCACAATAATTTAAAATAGTTTTTTGCATTCTTACTAGGCTATCACAAATGAATTTATAGTAGCATCATGGCATATACCACATCAACTGCCTATTAGTTGCTCGAAGATGGGATATCCTCATGCATGCAGCAAGCATGGCATGGAAGTCTGCATTAGATAGTGGTTTTTTTATGGGCAAAGCAATGAGTGTGCATATCTATATTTTATACATCAAGACCCTAGTAGATCAAAGAAACCACCGGCCAAAGCCCCTGCCTTGGGCCTATAAATAGGGGGTCACGCATGAAGGTCAGAGCACAGAGTACCACGAGACAAGTACTAGTGTTTCCTAGACTCCTGGTCGCTCCACCGCCTACGACCGCTTCACAGGCCTTAATCCCTCGCCACTCCCCTTTTCGACCCAAATGGAGCCAAAGAAGTCCTCTCCTCAACACCAGCCACGCGCCATGGATCCCAAGAAGTCCTCTCACCATGGCGCCGGGGCCGCCGCCGCCGCCAACGACGCCAAGTCTCCGTTGAGCAGCTTGTTCTACCCGCAGGAACCCAGGGTACGTTTCTTGATGCTCCTCTCGTGTTCGATGTTATGCCCCTGTCCAGTAGCTCGTGAATTCCTACGCCTAGGGCGACATTTAAACACCTGGCATCAGGTCGTTTACGGAAACAAGAAATATACATCTTTGCCAAAAAAAAAATAATGACACAGTGATACATTAATACAATTGCACCTAAAAACCTGCCATGAAGCCGCTGTCTTTTCTTGCTTGGCCTGCTCGGCCGCGCCGAGAACAGCATATCGCATTGCCCCATTGCGCTAATATGCTTGCTCTGCTGAAGAAAGGGTCAGATAACAAAAATCTTTGGAATTATGGCATGCTGCTGGCTGCTGCTGCTTTGTTGTGTGTGCTCAAGAAAGAGAAAGGAGGCGCTCATGGTGGGGAGCTGGGGTGGGTGTGGGTCTGCAGGGAATTGAATTGGCCCCTCGCTGGGCGATGATTTAGAATATCGGATGAGCTACGCATGCAACAAACGAAAGGGAAGATCGATTGAGTAGGGAGCTGATGCTTCCAATCGCTAAACAGGGGATGAAAGCAGCAGCCAGAGCTTGCAAGTTGCGATCCAAACCAACATTTTTACATGGTAAATTGGCATTAATTTAAATCAACGCACCTTCAACTGCGACATGTTCCCTTTCCCTTTCTTTGCTGAGCTTGCCGTCGTCCACGTACCACACCATCTCCGTGACCTGCAGGAGGCGCGACCACCCGATCCTCCAGCTCCCTTCTCCCTGCGTGGCTGCTGGATCCCCTTCCTGCTTGCGTGACCTTTTGTCTACCACTGATGGTGACGCCCAACGAGGAGCAGGTTGCAACCGCGCGCATAGTTTGGGGGCTTGAACGTATCGCACACGGTTAAGGCGGGGGTGGAGGTGCTGTGGAGCGGCGGCGTGCGGTGGTGGGCCGCATGGCTGTGCGATGCGAGTCGAGTAAACAGCGTGAGATATGGCCGAGGGAGACAACAGAAAGCGTTGCAACTAAGCTTATCCTTTGGGCAGAGGTAGAACGGTCGTTTCACCTGGCAAAAGATGGTTGTATAATCACCAAATAGATCAGAAAAAACAAAAAAAAGAAAGCATCCTAGCATGTGTATATCAGTTTATAATGGCAATTTAGCAAAAACCCATCTGCGGGATGGTGATATTGAGACGTAATTTTCCCAATAAAAATTGATATGTAGTTGCCATTTGCCGGTCAATTCTTTATCGTTGGTATACATTAGTAAAATTCTTTCTTCTTGCCTTTTCCTTTCGTTATCAGGTAAATGGGAAAGATCAGGACTTGTACAATATTCTCTACAAAGGGCAAAGCGGCAGCACACAACCTGGTACGACACGTACTTGCAGAACTACTCGGTGACGTCTTATTTCTATTGTTGTGTACCCCTATATCCTATATCCTATTAGAAGGAAACTATTGCATTAAAAGAATTGAACATCATTTGTATCAAGAGAATAATTTCATTCCTAGATGAATATTGACAACCATGTGGGATATAGTTATTGGTTGCATTGATGATAGATGTAGGAGTTCAGTGTGTATAAGACTACATAGCCACATGGGTTTGTTGACTCCAAAGTACTCCATGACTTCAGGCTGTTTATTATCTGGGTAGTAGTTTGGTAGCAACGAGGTATGATGCAGCTACAAATTAATTGAAGAAAGATTAATTTGATTTCCAGATGGTAAGCCCCAATGGAATCCTTCCAAAAGTCATTCCACACACGCCAAGGATAGTAAAAAATCGCCACTACATGATTCTGTTGATACGTCTTGTTTTGGATCATCTGTGCACTATGGCGGTCGAGATTACTATGGCGGCTCTACAACCAAGCAAGGGACAGAATCATCCACTGATGTAAGAAATACTATATCCAAAAATAGAACTCTTTGTAATTTATTGTAGCTTTACCATTTTTTTTAATCCTTACAAATTGCCCTACATGGATTTGGATTATTTAATGTGTCTGCATGTGTGTGTTTTTCCAGTACAAGGTAGCCAAGAAGGATCCAGCTGCTGATTCTCATGGCGACTGGTGGCAAGGTATAATACTATAATACTTTTGAGACAGATCATTACTATCTATTAAAGCTTCTGGTGTTAACTTTGTTTTTCGTTTTTGGAGTATACAGGCTCATTTTACTACTAAGTGGATCTGGTGGCCTTTTCCTCGGAGAACAAGGTAAATTAGAGGATTATATTATCATTTAAGTTGTATGTTTGGTGCTCTTCTCTGTCTATGCATATGCTATCCAGTTTATATTTTTGTACCAGTCATATCCTTTTAAAATCCCATAATAACATCAACTGATAGTTCATAGATATCAATATTGACTTGTCCTGTTCATCACGTGTAATATTGGTTTTTTTACGTAGAAGGGAATATATAATCTCTCTCTTTCACTCTCTCCAAAAGTAAAAAGATATAATTCTAGCACGACCCAAGTTTCTCAAAGGTTTTTTATGAAAGTAAACTGAGATTCTATTGATATATGAAATGATAAGTGTCCTACAACTTTTGCCTAAAACAGGACGCATAATCAATTCCATTCCTCTGAGAAAATGCTATTTTATCAGTACACCCTAAGTGATCCAGTTCAATATGAATTAGTCTATCTTTTGTCTTCCTTTCATGTTTGTGGTATAGCCTATCAAAATAAAATAAAAATATTTATTTGCGCTTGTTTTTCCATCATCAAAAGTTTACCAGATAATTAATTTTCTACAAACCTAGCTGCCAGATAGATATGCAATGATGTAATTGTAGAGACATGATAAGGTCAGTGGGTGGAAAATGGCTAACTGTTTTGGGGCGAAAACTTTAGTTAACATCATGCTTTACATCATTTCTTATGGACGTAGGTCAATACTTAGTTACCTTGTTTTAAGTATTATTTTAGGCTGATAAATAGCAATATCATTTTCAGTATGGTTACATAGGCTAGCTCGTGTCATATAAATCACCTTAGACCTAGAATTCAAACAAGGAAAGCATGTTTGCCTGAGCACACTGATGTGATGTTTCATTAATATTGGAGCCGCAGTGAAACCTTAGACAATAGTGTAAATTAAATGATATCTCCACAATTTTGTTCGAGGTGAAGAAACTTATATATATCTTAGATCCGTTGAACTACACTACTTGGTTTCTGTTCCATTCCATACTTTTCTTCATAAGAATACATAAGAATGAGTATGTGGTAACTTCTATCCTTATAAGGTTTAGGATTATGAAAATAATTTATTAATTGTCTTTTTGTAACACATATAAATGTTTTTAGTCAATTTTTTGTTATAATTACAAAGATTTGGACTCATGACAAAATTGAAAGTAGACATAGGAGCCAAGCTTTTATATCTAAATAATTACCAGCCTGTCATGCTGTGTTTTTATGAATTTGTATTTACCTACTACATTCTACGGTTGGATGGAGTAAAATTAATAGTTGAGATAATTCATGAGGTCAGGCGTACATGGGTTTTATATTTCCCCAATATCATGTTACTAATACTTTTGTCAGATTGTCTCACCATTCTATTGGATTCTCTGTGGCAGGAACTAAAGGACGAGGCAATGACGTTCAATCTCCTTCACAGTTGGTAGTACAATCACTTACCTGTGGCATAGTGGGCCCGCTTTCGTCCAATGGTGGTGCCACTATTTAAAGCATCACCACACCTAGGCAAATGTAGTGTGTCTTCCATAATCGTTGCTTTAGTGTGATGTAATGAATGTGTAATGTAGTATGGGTTAGGTTGCATAAAAGGACCCATGTCCAATCTGCCACTAATATCGGCAGTTTGGTATCTGACTCCCTAGAGTTCAGTGTATGTACAATTGGATCGCCGCTCCAAAGCAAAAAAAAATATATAATGCTGGAGAAGTGGCGATCTCTTCACATTGTACACCTTTACCACCTGAAATTCGACATAAGTTGAAAACTTTTCTTGTCGCTATATTTTTATAGTATTATTGATGTAAGAAAAAAATACTTTATCCATAGCTCACACATTATTACAACCACATAATAATACACATAGCATGCAAGGTTTCCCCATCCATTCGAGGCCTGCCACATGCTCGCTTGGCACTTAGCCCCTGTTTCGCGTTGGTGGAAATCTGTTGGTCACGTCGGTCCAGTGCGTCGCGGAAGGGAAGCCCACGCACAGGCCTACACCTCATCCCTTTCCGCCTAAGAAATTGTCGCCACCTTTCTCAGCCTCTATTTGTCTCTACTTGCCACTAAATTGCCACCGCTTCTTCGATCTTGTGCCTTTCTGTTACCTTGCACTATGAATTCGTAACAAATATGCCACCGTCTCTAAGATTTGTCGTCATCTATTGTCATTATCTGTTGTTGAACTATGTGTCACCGCTACATCAAGTACCATATCTTTTTGCGTCGCGTTGCACTATGCATTAGTTCAACTTTAACAAGGAAATGAATACTTTATAACATATATATATATATATATATATATATATATATATATATATATATATATATAGGGAAAATCATTTCTACTCCCAGGTGTAGCTACACCCATGTCCAAAAAAACCATGATAGGGATGTGTACATACTCATTTATTATTTTGAGTATGTACACATACCTAAAATAAGATTTATCAAAGTGCTAACCATGAAAAAATTTGAGTGGAACTCATATTTTTTTACACCTTATGATATATTACATTTTCTGTATAGAAAAGGGAGTATGTCCACATACTTCATGAATAAAAAAAAATATGTCGACATACTACTTTTAAAAATCAAGTCTGTGTACATACTTTATTTAGAAATGTCAAGTATGAAAAAATACCTAGTAATTTGTGAGATACACATATGGGAGTAGCTACACCTGGGAGTAGGAAAACCTCGTCCTCTCTCTCTCTCTCTCTCTCTCTCTCTCTCTATATATATATATATATATATATATATATATATATATATATATATATCTTATATCCTAACATATATGTATATCTGTGGCACCGACACCTAGTATTCGATCCACACCGACATTTTGTACCCGAGCACAACACCCTTGACACTTATTGTCTGCTGGACATTGCCAATATCAAAAGTTTCCGTTGTCTTTTACCTTTTCTACACGATCATATCTACCTCTAAATGAGCACCCTTCTCATGGTTGGCATGTCACCAAACAGTTGCCACGGCACAGCCCCCTGCCATGTTCATATCTATAACCGACCAACCGCTTTTTATGCATGGACAACGTGCCACATTGCTCTCGTCTGTACATACTCTTAAGAATATTAAGCCATGCATCTAATAGATATGCCATAGCCTCTAACCTTATTCGGCCTCTATCTGTCTCCACTCGCCGCTGAATTGCCACCGTCTCTTCGGCCTGTGTGCCTTTTATGCCACCTTGCCCTGCACTTGTGACAGATGTGCCACCATCTCTTCGATCTTGTGGATTTTGTGTTACCTTGCACTATGCACTTGTAACAGATGACACCGTCTCTGACATTTGTCGTCATTTAGCGTCTTTATCTGCCGCTAAATTGCCACCACCGCATTGAATATCATAACTTTTATGCCGCGTTGCACTATGCACTTGTTTAGCTTTAATGAGGATAGGAACATTTTATAACATATATTTATCTCTTGTATAGTTGTATCCTAACATCTGTGTATATATGTGGCACCATTATCCCACCACTTGATCCACAGGGACATCATGAACCCAAGCACAACACCCTTGCCAGCTTATCGCTAATATCCCAAGTTTCCATTGTATTTTCCGTTGTTTTTGTGACAAAATCTACCTCTAAATGAGCACCCTTCTCACGGTTGGCATGCCACAAAACTATTGTCGTGGCACTGCCCCCCGTTGCCATGTTCATATCTACAACCGACCAACCACTTTTATACATGGACAACATGCCACATTGCTCCCATTTGTAAATACTCTTATGACATTAAGCCATGCACCTAACAGATATGCCATAGCATGTATCCTTTTTAGGTCTCTATTTGTCTCTACTTGCCGCTGAATTGCCAGTATCTCTTCAATCTTTGTGCCTTTTATGCCACCTTGCACCGCACTCGTAACAGATATATGCCACCGCCTCTGCAATCTTTGTCGATGCCTTTTATGTCCTTGCACTATGCACTTGTAGCAGATATGACATTGTACTTTTGTCGTTATATATTGTCTCTATCCACCATTGAATTGCCATTGTCAAATAGAAGCCTTTTACGCTACAATATTGCGATATGCCATAATTTAACTTTAACAAGTTATAAAGGCGAGAGGGATACTTTTATAATGTATATGTATCTTGATTGTTGCCATATCGAAACACCAATGCCTATTTAGATCGCCACGTGTTCACGTCACCTAGCACCACAAAACTTGAAGAGCGAGGTCTAATGTCAGAAAACATTTTATTACATACATGCATCTCTCTTGATTGTTATTCTAACATATCATTGCAACTAAAGTAATTTTGCATTTAGTCCCTTCAAACTTGTTTTTGGGCATCATGATATCCTTCCCTTGAAGTAAATTTTGCATCCCTACCATGTTATCACAAATAGAACTATAACATACCAAGTTACCAACTACCTAATTAGTTGTTGGAAGATGGGATATCATCATGCATGTCGCAGATATGGAAGTGTTCATTAAATAATGGTTTCCTTATGGGCAAAGTAATGGGTATGCATATCTACATTTTGTGCCAAGGCCCTTGTAGATCAACAAAACCACTGGACGAAGTCCCCATGCCGTGCCTTTAAATACGGGGTCACACATGGAGGCTAGAGCACAGAGTGCTACGCAATCAGTCTGAGTTTGAGTGTTCCCTATAGTCCCCATCTCTCTATCGCCGCCTACAGTCGCTTCATGTGTCCTAATCCCTTGTAGCTCCCCTTCCCGACCCCAAATGGAGCCCAAGAAGTCATCTCCTCAGCAACAGCCACGTGCCATGGAGCCCAAGAAGTCCTCTCACAGCGGCACCACGGCGGCCGCCGCCAACGACACCGAGTCTCAGTTGAGCAGCTTGTTCTACCTGCCAACGCAAGGGGTATGTTTCTTGATGTCCCTCTTCTCTTCAATGTTATGGCTCCATCTGAGGTCCGTGCTTGACATGGATTTTTTCTTACTTTATTATGTATGATAACACGTATGGCTTTCTTCGCATGCAGGCACGTTATTAGTCATATATAACATAATTTTCCATTTTTGTTAAGCTCACAAAAGTTTCTTGTGTTTTCAATCTGGATAGACCCCATTTTTATGAGGATGTGCTATTGTCAAAGAGTAGTGTTTTCCAAAATTGCAATTTTAGAGAATTATGAAGTGACTGCTGATATAGAGATGTAATTTCCTAGTAAAAGTCGATATATAGTTGTCATTTGCCAAGCATTTCTTTATCATTGGCATACATTAGTAAAATTGTTTCTTCTTGCCTTTTCCTTCTGTTTTCCAGGCAAATGGGAAAGATCAGGACTTGTACAACATTCTCTACAAAGGGCAAAGCAGCACCACACAACCTGGCATGATAGGTACTTGTAGAATTACTTAGTATCATCTTATTTCTGTTATCTTGTATCATATTAGGAGGAAACTATTGTGTTAATAAAAACTAAACAACCTTTGTATGAATAGAATAATTCCATTCCAAGATGACTATTGACAATCATGTAGGATATAATTACTATTTTCATTGATGATAGGTGTAGTAGTTCAGTGTGTAAAAGACTACATAGCAACATGGGTTTGTGGACACAGGAATACGTTTTACCTCTATAAGGTTCTAACTCTAGTCTCCATGACTTCCGATCATTTATTATCTAGATTAGTCATCTTACTTGGTTAGTTTTGTAGCACCAAGGTGTGATGCAACTACAAATTAATTAAAGAAAGATTAATTTGATCTCTAGATGGTAAGCCCCAATGGAATCCTTCCAAAAGTCATTCCACATACGCCAAGGATAGTAAACAGTCACCAGCACAAGATTCAGTTGATACTTCTTGTTTTGGATCATCTGTGCACTATGGTGGTCGAGATTACTATGGCGGCTCTATAACCAAGCAAGGGACAGAATCATCCACTGATGTAAGAAATACTATACATGAAAATAGAAGTATTTGTAATTTGTAGTAGTTACTTTATAGTTTTTAGATCATTATGAATTATTTGCATGACTTCGGCTTTAATGTGTGTGTATTTCCAGAACAAGGCAACCAAGAAGGATCCAGCTGCAGATTCTCATGGCGAGTGGTGGCAAGGTATAATATTATTATAATTTGAGGCAGATTATGAGTATCTACTCAAGCTTCTGGGTGTTAACTTTGATTTTTCTTTCTGGGATTCACAGGCTCATTTTACTACTAGGTGAATCTGGTGGCCCGTTCCTTGGAGAACAAGGTAAATGGGAGGATTTTGTTATTTTTTTTATATTATACGTTTGGTGCTTTGCTCAGCCTATTCATATGCTATCCAGTTCATATTTTTGTGCCCATTTTATCCTTTTCAAATCCCATAATAACATTGGTAGGTGATAGTCATAGATGGCAATGTTGACTTGTCCTATTTATCACATGTAATCTAGTTCTCTACGTAGAGAAGGGAATGTGATCTCTCTATCTTTTTTTCAAAAGTCAGAACATATAATTCTATCATGACGCAAGTTTCTCAAAGGTTTTCTATGAGAGCAAACTGAGTTTATACTGATATATGAAGTGGTCAGTGTCCAGACAACTTTTGCCTAAAACAGAATGCACAATCAATTCCACTCCTATGAGGATATGGTATTTTATTAGTACATCCTAAGTGATTCAATGTTCAATGATTCATCTATCTTACATGTCTCCCTTTCCTGTTTGTGGTACTAGCCTATCAAAATAAAACTTATTTATTTGTTTGTGCTTCTTTCACTATCATCGAAAGTTTGGTCAGATTGATGTACAATGATGTAATTGTGGACACATGATAAGGCTATTGTGTGGGGAAATGGCTAACTATTCTGGGTGAAAACTTAACATCAAACTTTACATCATTTGCACTACTATTTTAGGCTGATAACTAACTATAACATATCTTCAGTATGGTTGCATAGGCTAGCTTGTGTTATATATAAAACTAGAATGCAATCCAGGAAACCGTGATTGCCTCAGCATACTGATGTGATGTTTTTTTAATGTTGGAGCCTCAGGGAAACTGTAGATATTAGTGTAAATTAAATGATATATCCACAATTTAGTTCCATGTAAAGAAACTAAGATATATTTTAAATATGTTGAACTACACTCCTTGGCTTTTGTTCCATTCTACCATTTTCCTCTTAAGCATGCATATTACTTTATAAAAAAAACTTGATGTTTGTTTGGAATGAGTACGTGGTAACTTCTATCTTGATAAGTTTCAGGATTATGAAAATGAATTTATTAACTATCCTTTTGTAACATATAGAAATGATATTTTTAGTCAATCTTTTATTATAATTACAAAGATCTGGAGTCATGACAAAACTGAAAGTAGACATTGGGGCCAAGATTTTATATATCTAAATAATTCTTCGCATGTTCTGTGTACGAATATTTATTTACTTACTACATTCAATGGTTGGATAGGGTAGAATTAACAATTGAGATAATTCATGAGATCAGATATATCAGTATTATGTCATTGTCTCACCATTCTATTGGATCCTCTGGCAGAAACAAAAGGGGAAGGCAGTGAAGCTCAATCTTCTTGATTGTTGGTGGTATAATCAGTTACCTATGTATGACCAATAGTGGTGACACTATTTATTTGAATCACCACACCTGGGCAGATGTAGTATGTCTTTCATAATCGATGCTTTAGATATGCAATTTAATGAATGTATATCATAGTATGGGTTAGGTGGCATAAAAGGGTCCATTCCCAATCTGCCACTAATATCGGTGATTTGGTATTGACTCCCTAGGGTCAAATGTATTATGTATGTACAACTGGATTGTCGCTCCTAAGCAATAATAATGATGGAGAAGTGGTGATCGCTTCACATTGTACATCTTTACCACTTGAAATTCGACAAAAGTTGAAGACCGTTATTGTCACTACATTTTTACAGTATTATTGAGGTCGGACAAAAGCACTTTATTCCAAAGCTCAGGCATTATTACAGCCACATTATTCACGGGATCTGTGCAAAGTTACACTCGAAAGAGATCAGAGCATATTGGACACTCTGAGTTTGGAGACCTTCAGGTGCCATCGCTTCGCTCCTCATCATCACCCTCTCACGGCAGGGTATATGCTGCACAGTGAACAAAGCAGACAGTGAACAAAACGAATAAAGCCATCGATGTTGATGCAATGCGGTGATCTTTCAACGAAAACGTTGGGAGGGGGAGTCCTTACGGCCGCATTTGTAGCCGACGGGGCGGTTGGCGATGGCGCAGCGCTTGGGGATGGTCATGGCCACGGCGGGCTTGACGCCGGCCTGCCTCGCCGTGTTGGACAGCATGACGGCGCAGAGGGACTTGGGGTTGCGCCCGATGGCGCGCACCTGCGCGCAGCAGCTCGGCGGCACCTTGGCGCGCGGGTTCTGCGTGGCCGCCGCGCACGGCGCGAGCTTGAGCGCCACCTGGTCCACGGGCACCTTGCCGCACTCCCCCGCGCCGTGCACCGGCTCTAGCCCCGCGAGCCCGGCCACCAGGAGCATCGCGACCACGCAGAGGCACCTCGCCTGGAGCTCCATTTCTAGCTTTGTCTAGTGCAGCTCACACAGTCACACTCTCCTGCTGCTGCTGGCACTGCACTGAAAGATGAACTCCGACGAAGCGATGATCTTCTCGGCATCGCGGAGGTGGGTATATATACAGCCCCGGCGTCTCGAGCGTGAGCAGGAGCAATCATTGTTTGCTTGAGGTTTTGCGCGGCTCATGGTGTGAAACGGCGGAAGTGGACGCTGCACTAGGTGTCGTCTTTGCCCTGCATGCGCCGAGCTCTCCATTTCGTTAGCGTTACCTACTGCGTTCCACTATGGTGAGGCAGGCTTAACGACCATACAACTCTCCTTACAGTCTCTGAAAACCTGCCACGTAAATGGCCAATGATCGAAGATTCGGCTCCCTTTTCTGTTCACGATCATTACGGGCATGTCGGTGGCCTGACTTTAGAATTGGAGAGCAGGCCGGAGTTCTTGAAAACGCGAGAACCGAGTCACACTGCCTTTTCTTCGATCCTCAGGAGACCTGAATTACAGAGCTGTAATAAGTTGTAGCAGCAAAAGCTTCAGACTTAACTGGGGTTGCCACCGATGAGATTTGACACCCAGGCACAAACTTTGCCTGATGTTATGACTAGAGAACTGTAGAGCAAAGAGAGACACTGTAGAAAATAGTTGAATGGCTAAATTCTCATTGATCTCAAGGTTACATATATACAGTGGATTACATACAATGGTGCACTAATACTAGGCATTAGAGCATTGCTTCAATTCTTTGTATAACAGCAGCAATAAAGCTCCATAACAATGGCTGTTACCAAGACCTTAACCTTGGCTATTACCACCATAACAATGGTTGTTACCATGGTCTTGACTTTGGCTATTACCAAGTTATTAGGCTCCATGACTGCTGTGATAACCATGGCTGTTGCCATGGCCTTTGGTCTCCACCATGACTGCCCTCTTGATGAGATCAAATAAGGTCATGTCTTAACACTCCCCCTTTTGATCAAATCTATCTTGAGATCAACAAGTTCTTTTAATTCCTTTGAGAAAACCTGTGGGAAAAAATATGAATATATTGTCCGGTGATTACTCTATCATAAACCTGCAAGGTTTAAGGAGTAATCTATGCCTTGTTTATCTCTAGAGAAACCCTTGTGGGGAAAACATGAGATAAACGCATATGCTTGCATCAACCATTGTCTCATTAAAAACTTTATATGAGAAAACCTTATGGCAAAACTCATAAAAGAAAAAAGAGTGCAATGTGAAGCGTCTAATGAGGTACATCATTAAGAGAGTTTCCCCCTGAAGCTTGCAAGTCTCTAAGCTGTCTCATACCAATTCCCTTGACACATTTCTCGAATGAGGAAGTAGGTAGGGACTTAGTGAAGAGATCTGCTAGATTATCACAAGACTTTGTTTGTAAGATGTTTATTTCACCATTTTGCTGAAGCTGATGGGGATAAAACAACTTAGGAGCAATATGTTTGGTAACATTGCTCTTGATGTAACCCATTTGCATCTGTGCAATCCAAGCAGCATTATCTTCATAGATAATGGTAGGTGATTCTGATGAACCAATACCACATGATTGCTCAATGTGGTTTATCATTCTGCGCAGCCACACGCATTCACGTGTTGCCTCGTATAGTGCGATGATCTCAGAATGATTCGTGGAGGTAGCCACTAATGTCTGTTTAGACGACTTCCATGAAATGGAAGTACCTCCATGAAGGAATACAAAACCTGTCTGTGATCTGGCATTGTGAGGATCAGACAAATAGCCAGCATCAGTGTATCCAACCAAGCTAGGATCATGAATTTTCTTATAGAATAATCCAAGATCCTTTGTGCCATTCAAATACCTAAGTATTTACTTTCCTCCGGTCCAATGACGCTTAGTTGGGGCAGCACTATGTCTTGCTAATAGATTCACTGCGAATGCAATGTCAGGCCTTGTACTATTTGCAAGATACATGAGTGCTCCAATGAGACAGAGATAAGAACACTCGGATCCTAATATCTCTTCTCCATCCTCCCGTGGTCGGAAAATATCCTTTTCTACGTCGAGAGATCGAACAACCATGGGAGTCTTGATTGGATGTGCTTTGTCCATATTGAATTTCTCCAATATTTTCTGGACATAGACAGACTGGTGCACTAAAATTCCTGAGGCAAGGTGCTCGATTTGCAAACCCAAGCAAAATTTTGTTTTACCCAAATCCTTCATCTCAAACTCCGTCTTAAGATGATTTCGGGCTTTATTAATATCTTGTGTGTGGCCAATGATATTCAAATCATCTACGTACACTAATATAATGCAAAATCTTGTGGAAGATCTTTTGATGAAGACACACGGGCAATCATCACTGTTGGAGTAACCCTTCTGTAGAAGGTACTCACTCAGTCGGTTGTACCACATTCTACCCGACTGTTTAAGACCATAAAGTGATCTTTTTAGCTTTACACAATACATATTGTGATTTGCGCTTTTATTCGGTATAGAGATCCCATCGGGGACCTTCATATATATGTCCGAATCTAGTGACCCATATAAATATGCTGTCACGACATCCATCGACTGCATAGATAGACGATTTTGAGTTGCCAGTGATATTAAATATCGGAACGTAATTCCGCTCATGACTGGAGAATATGTTTCATTGAAACCAATGTCGGGTCTCTGCGTGAACCCTTGTGCTACAAGCCTCGCCTTATATCTCACCACCTCATTGTTCTCATTCCGCTTCCGGATGAAAACCCATTTGAAACCCACAGGAAAGGTTCTTAGAGGTGTAGGTATTACTGATGAGAATACCTCTCTTTTATTGAGGGAGGCTAACTCTGCTTCAATTGCTTCCTTCCATTTGTTCCAGTCTGAGCGCTGCTTGCACTCTACCATGGATTTTGGATCTGGATCATTTTGGATGGTTTCTGCAACTGATGAGGCAAAGTATATGTCGACAAATGTAGTCTTACGATCGTATGATTCTCCAGACTCAACATAGTTTACGGAAATTTCTCGTGCCCCCATTGACGTCTCGGTATTTCCCAATACGATATCGTCGGGGTGTTCAATGTCCCATCATCAGAAATTGAGTGCACTGTTGATGTGGGAAGTAGATCGGCTAAATCCACTTGGTGTCTCTCAACTTGAGGTTGAGTGTCATTTACTGCGTTCGAGGAATCTTTCCTCTGTTCGTCTTGCGCTTTTGAGGATTTTTTGTACTTCTTCCATTCTCTTTTGAGGAAAAGAGTTGAATAGTTTTGTTTGGTACCTCTATTCTTTCCGGAACATTCCTTGCAGGAATTTGTGACTTTGTCACACTTTTGCTCACAGTAAATGAGTCTGGCAAATTGTTTGCAGCAATTTGCAAATCAATAATCCTTTGAACTTGAAGTTCGGATTCTGTGGTACGAGGATCCTCCTGTTGGGTTGCTATGGCATCCCAGTTTATTTCCGGGCATTCAGTGTGATACTTGAATTCTCCCCCTAATGCCGGAAAATGCTCTTCGTTGAAGATGCAATTAGCGTACCGGGCTGTGAATAAGTCCCCTGTGTAGCGATCTTACCCGAGAAATAGGCCCACTTAAGTATATTTCACCTTCTGTTGGTGCTAATACACAAAAATGTTCCCAAATGCGGGTACGACCGTCGAGTCGAGCTCGACTAACTGCAACTGAAGATCGTCTGTTCATACGCCCACTCGAAGGTGAGTTCCAAAGATCACATCATTCCACAATTCAAATTATAACAAGTCTCAGAGTTATTACAACCAAATTGAAATGATAAATAAAGTAGTTCGAGTTCATGCAGCGGAAAGTAAACGAGATACTAGCGACGATCCGTAGTATCGTCACGATGAAGTCAACCGTGACGCTACTCCTCACGATCCTCGGGAGAGGTCGGCTCCCACTCGATGCTGTAACCAGGAGGAAGCTGGGAGGCCCAAGCCATAGAGGCAGCTACCTCCTGAGGGGACGGTCCTGAAAATTTAGCCACAAGCAAGGCTGAGTATACTGATTATACTCAACAAGACTTACCCGACTGGTGATCACTACATCACCGACTCCTAAAATGAGAGGTTGTTTGGCTAGTGGGGTTCTTTTGCCAAAAGCGACTAAGCTGATTTCTAGTTTATCCATTTTGATTTTAATTCCTTTACCCTATCCATTCTAGGTGAGCCTAGCTAGACAACCAAGTTTTGCAATACAATTATTCCATACAAAGATTTCATCCTTCCAAGTTCAATTCATAATATGTCATATATCGGTCAAGCAGTCTCATTAACCGCGAGAAGCGGACAGTTCGAACCGAATTTACTACCTGGCCAGGGAAAACCCACACACACGGAATGGTTGGAAATGCCAACACATCCCAATACTTTCTCCTCTCTCTGCGAGTGGCTCCCGAGTCCCAAAGCCTCAGGGTAAAGGTTTACCACTACTGGGACTCACGCAACTACCCTCATGTGCCCATGGAATAACGTTTCCAAGACAGAGAGCTGTCGGACCTGCTCGCATCAATCGGATACCGGGACTTACCGGTCCCATAGTCCGTGCATATGTGTGGTACGTTCAAAAGCTTGACACAAAAGTACCACATGTTTCCAATTAAACCATCGATAGACGGGTATCTACAATCATCCGTCCATCATCTCTAGTGTTTCTGATATGAGTAGACATACAACTCCTATATCTCGCGAGTGTCGGAAACACTCGACTTCTAACGGTCTTAAGCATAGCAACTATCGAACCTAACATACTAGTGTTCAATCAAAGGATCTATGATCATGCAATCTAAGGTTTCATTCAACTCCTCGAAACTTAAATGCACAAACATATAATCAAATAAATCGCGTAAGTAAAGTTAGGTTATGCTCCGGGGCTTGCCTTCTGGCTCGAAGCGGTATTCCTGCGCGGGGCTCGGATCCACGTGCACCACGTTCACCTCAGACTCCTGGGCAATCTCCTCGGCAGCGGGGACTAGCTCGTAGACTCCGTCGGCGAGACCCGAATCTACACGAGATGCATGAAATGTTTAAATATCGAGATTTATATAGTTAGGGTTTGCTTAAACCTTGGTTAATGAATTGGAAAGGATAAACATTAATTGTAAGTGAATATACCCTTTTCACTTGGAAACTTGGATTTGATTTATGAGATTTAGGGTTTTTCTTTATTCTTTTTCTTTTTCTTCTCTTTTCCACCATTTAAGTTATTTTTCTATTATTCAAAAGGTGAACTTAGGAATATTATTTTTAGGTTTCATTGGGCCCGAGGCTTGCTCATGCCAAGGCAGGAGCCTAGCCCAAAACTTGGCTCAAGGGGATTTTTCTATAATTTATTAAAAATGTTCTTATCTTTTTGCCTAAAAACAAACTAAATTCCTACAAAAATAACTATAAGGTTTCTGTCCACACCACTTGGCACAGTGACTTAGGTTATCAAGAGTGACCGCTCTGCAAGTTTACATGTGATATTGATTTATGGTTATTTTTGTGGAATTTCACCATGTTTAAACTACCAAAAATCATTTAGCCATTTTCCAGTGTCCAAAAATTACCATTTTCATTTTTCTAAGGTTTCTAATGTCTTGATTAAGTTTCTGTGTGAAGGAGGTGATTTTTCACTGAGTGAATTATTTTCTGTGATTTATTTGCCAAAACAGCAAGGTATAAGTTTGGAAATTCATAACTCTAAATCCACTGGGAATTTTTGTGCACCACTTGCGCATTAAGCTAATGACAAATCCACTAACAACATATCCCAAGATCAGCTCAAGTGCATGTGTAGATTTTGAACTATGATGAAAAGGGTTCAAATGGATTTGAATTTATATTTCAAAATCTAAAGCTCAACTGAGTGAGGTGCAAAAGAAGAAGTTGGACTTCTTGAATCACTGGTCACTACAAAACTTGTTTGGCATTTTTCTGATTTTTCTACGATTTTCTATGAATTTTTGAAGATTTCAGTGAATAGTGTTAAAAGGATAGAATCTATTTGCGTCGTGAACCCTAGGAGTTTTGAAAGTATTACAAAAAGGTCCCTACATCTTTCACTCGGCCCCATAGAAAAAGGTAGACGACACAGTTTGGTCCTCGAGTTCGCCGGCGTGCGTACGCCGGCCAAACGGCGGCGAGTCCGGGCCGGGGAAGTGGGGGAAAACGGAGAGGGGCTCATCGCGGTCCTTTTAAGCTAGAAGTCGACGGCGGGGATGGCCGGGAACGTGCTCGGTGACGACGGTGGCGGCTCGGCAACTCCGGCGAGCGGCGACCGGCGACGTCGGGGTCGGAGAAGGTCGGGGAAGGGGTCGATGAGCACCAGTGCGACACGGCGAAGCTGTTGGTGCCCTCGGTTCAGTCGGAGGAGGAGCGGAGCGAGCTGTCCACGAGCGCGGGCGGCGGCGGAAGGCTCGAGCTTCTCCGGCGAGCTGCGCCGGCGGCTGTGGTGGCGGAAACAAGTTGGGGTGTGATCGGGGAGTGGCAGTGGGTTATGGGGGAGCTATTGCGCGCCTTGGTTTGGCCGGAGGAGCAACGGAGAGGGCTGGCCACGAGAGCGAGCTCGGCGGCGGCTCTGCGAGCTCCGACGAGTGTTTTCCGACGCGGAGAGGGGGGGAACTGTTTGGGGGTTTAAGTAGGAGGTAGAGGGGAGGAAGAGGGTGCTCGGGCAGCACTGGATGGGGGCTGGGGCAGCTCGGTGAGCTGTCGCGGCGGCAGGCGGCGTGCGCGGCCGTTGGCGCCTTTTCCCGGCGTCAACGCGCGCGCAGGCGAGCGGCAGGCGGCAGGCGCGCGTGGGCGAGGAGAGGAGACAGGGCAGAGGGGAAAAGCGACACGCGTGGGCGCAAAAGTCGCGCGACGGACCGGTGGACAACGGCGGCGGCGCTATTGTCCGGCGGCTCGCGGCGGCGACGCGACGGCGAGGCTCGGGTCAGCGCTACAGTGCGCCATTGGCCACGCGACCTTGCCAGAAGCGTGCTCCGTGAGCGGGGACACGCAGCCGTGCTGTTGGCCGGCTCAGGCGAGGACGGCAGACGTTGGGACACTGCCGGCGGCGAGCTCGGGCACGCGTGAGCGCGGCGTGGGCAACCCGTGAGCGCGCCTCACCCGGTGCAAGTCAACTTGATTGGCATGGCTCAAACTCCAAAAATTTGAACATGACTCGGAAATCTTCCAACATGAAAGTTGTTTAGAATTTCATGAGACATGTCCCTGTACTGGAGATGATGAGAAAAAGATGAAAATTTGGCCGTGATTCAAAAGGGGGTAAAACCCTGTTTTGAACTGAATTTTTGAAATTCGAGGGGCTAGGTGGCAAAATTGGCCAAAGTGCCAATTGAGGCAAAGTTCAGAAATGTGAAGATGTACAACTTTGCTTTTTGGAGATTTTGATGTTCAGTGGTAAAATCTTGAGTTTTGGCTAAGATTTCATTTCAGCCTTGAATTTGAATTGAAAAATTCAAATTCCAAGATTAGGGTTTGAATTTTGAGATGCTTCCAAGCATTTTTAGGCTATGGTCTGAAAAGGGAAGTTTATTGGTTTGACTTATACTCCAACTTTCCCATTTGCACTTTTTCAAGTTTTTAGAAAGTTTTCAAAGTTTCTTTATTGCTCCATTTAAATGGTTTTTGGCTCAATTTGGATAACTTTTCCTCATTTTCCTTAATTCCACTTTTGAATTATGCTTAGCTTACTTAATCACCTTTTTAGTGTTACTTAATACCAGGGGTGTTACACCCTGTAAGGGGCTCTAGGTATTTAATGATTGACGGAGATAAATACCCCACATAGATCCCCAATTTCCTGTGAGCGCCCAGTGATGTACGCTTTGGTGGTGAGATCGGTACGTATACAACGCAACCGAATTTCCGCAGATGGGAAATACTTGGAGGATCACCACGAACCATTTGCAGCGGGGAAGTTGTATGGTATGTAGTTGGGCGCAATTTTATTAAGTCACCAGCATGTAAAACTGCGTGACCCCAACATGAGGTTGGTAGGTTACAACTTTGCAATAGTGGTCTGGCTATGAGCTTTATTCTCTTGATAAGAGATTTAGCCAAACCATTCTGGGTATGAACATATGGTATAGAATGTTGAACTTCAATTCCTAAAGCCATACAATAATCATTAAAGGCTTTGGAAGAAAATTCTACTGCATTGTCCATTCGAATCGACTTTATCTGGTGTTCAGGATGATTTTCTCGAAGTCTGATGACTTGTGCAATCAATTTTGCAAATGAATGATTCCGTGTCAACAATAGAGACACATGAGACCATCTTGTGGATGCGTCTATGAGAACCATGAAGTACCTGAATGGGCCAGATGAAGGTTGGATGGGACCACAAATGTCACCTTGAATGCGTTCAAGAAACTTTAGTGGTTCGGCCTGTATTTTGAGATGTGAGGGTCTCAAAATTAATTTCCCAGTTGCACATGAGGTGCACACAAAATCTGAGGATTGTGGGAATTTTCTATCACTCATACCATGTCCACTTGAATTATTCATGATTTTTCTCATCATCCCGATGCCGAGATGGCCAAGGCGTTCATGCCAAGTTTTGAATGCATCCACATTCTGAAAAATCACTTTATATGCAAAGTGGGGTACGGGTTTAATATATGTGTAGTACAATCCAGACGGGAGAGAAGGCACTCTTTCAAGTGTCTGTTTGCCATATCCAGTATCTTTGGTAAAGATGAGGAACTCCTCTTTGTTTTCTTCATGTGTTTCCACATGAATTCCATTTCTCCGGATATCTCTGTAACTTAGTAGGGTACGTGTTGAATCGGGATACAATAATACTTCCTCGATTTCAATCTGTGTACCCATTGGAAGTATGACAGTGGCCCTGCCAGAACCAACAATCATAGCATCGCGTCCCGCGATGGTCAAAACTTGTCCTTCTCTCTTTGTGAGAGTTTGGAAATATTTGACTTCCCTAAGTACAGTGTTAGTGGTACAACTATCCACTAGGCACAACTCTTCTTCCATTGGATTGACTCCCGTAGCAATCTATATAATGCAAAATTTAAAATTCATAAGAATAATTGCAGAATATAGAAAACACATACGAATTTATTCATATAGTAGTGCAATGTCATTACAGCGGATAAAAAAAATAGCAACATCATGTCTTATTACAAGTATCTCTTTTGCAAAAATTAAACTCTAATGGTATGGAGCCTACTTGAGGTCTCCAAAAATATCATTGGAAGCGTATTCCACGAGCATGTTGTCGATGTCCACAGAGTTGTCCTCTTCTCTTGGCGGAGTCTTTGTGTTGCTCGGTCCCTCTCCATGAGGGATGAGGTCCATAGCTTCAGTCTCCGGCACTTGAGATGTGAAGTGAGCTTCATACTTCTTAGTGCTCTGTGTGTGACCCATGGACTTCATGTATAGATCAACAAGATGTTTAGGGGTCTGGCATTTCTTAGAAATGTGATTGGTACAACCACATCTGAAGCAGGCAATTTTGTTGCCGCTGTCATTCTTTTGCTTAGAAATTCCTTTCCCCTTCTGTATGGTACCACGTTGCTTTTTGGCTCTCTTACGTTTGCCTTTGCCAGAAGAATTTCCCGTCTGCATGTTCCCATTGGGTCTATTGTTCCTCACATTTGCATGTACTTCAGGCAGTGGAACAGTACCCAAAGGGCGCTGGTTTGAATTCCACACTGTGAGCTCATGGCTCTTTTCTGCCTGTTTCAATGACTGAATTAGTGAAGAATAGACAGTGAAATTCTTCTCCCGGTATTGTTGAGTAATAAGCCTTTCTGCTGGGAGCATTGTAGACAAAGTATTTTCAATTTTCTCCGCTTCAGAAGGTTCTTTCTCAGAAAACCGGAGCTTAGAGCTAATCTTATGAACAGCATGGTTGAACTCGTCCACAGTTTTAAAATCCTGTAGACGTAGATGGTTCCACTCATGTGTTGCCTCAGGGAGGATTATAGCTCTATGCTGCTCATAGCGATTTTTTAGAGATGTCCATAATGCACGTGGATCCTCCTCATACATATACTCCATTTTCAAATCCGGATGGATATGATTCCTTATCACTTTCAAGGCGGAGTAATTTGACATTGCAGAGGGTGAAACAGTCCCAGCGGCTGTTTCATCGATGCATCTATACAGTCCAAGGGTCGACAGAGTCACTTTGCCATCCATCGCCCATGCAGGGAAATTGGAACCATCCAGAGCGAGGATATCAAACTCTTTGGTTGCCATCTCACCTACATTGATATTGCCAATAATTTTGAGAAATTATGGCCAATTTATGCAATTTTATGTGAACTCAAATAAAATGAACTCGAACAATAAACAAAATCGCATAAAAATTAATGAAAAAGTAGGACGATGAAAGTAAATTTGCAAGATACTTGTAAAATAAAGGACATGGAAATGCTAAAGTGCTGAAAATGACTATATATTTACAATGATGGAGAATTACAAGATCTGTAGCAGACATGCACTCTCACAAATTATTTGCATAAGGGAAATACATCAAAATTAAATTGCTGGAATTTAAATTTTGATGGAAATAACTTCTGAAAAATAAATAAGGATTTATTGGGCGGTGGGCCGAGACAATCTCGTTTTCGGCCCACCGCCGCATTCGGTCCAGGAGGCCCAGGCAGGGCTGTGCGGCGTGGCGCGGGCTAGCGGGCCAGCTAGGCCGGCCCAGCTGCCAGAGGCCACCGCGGCCTCAAAGGCTTGGCTCGGGTGGGAGGGGGTTAGGGTTTAACCCTATCCCTTCCCTCACCAGCCGCCGCCGCCGCCAGGGAGCACCTGGAAGCCGCCGCCGCCGCCAGACGTCGCCGACCACGTCGCCGTCCGTCGTTGCCCCCACACCCCCCTCCACACCTCCTAGACCCTTCTGCTGCCACGCTCACGCCTCCCCCTCACCGGAGGGTGGGGGGCGACGGGCCTCCAAGCCGCCGCTCATCTCGGTCGGGATGTGCCCGGTCTTGATGATGCGGCGGAGGCCAGGGCGCGCGTTGGCCGCCGCGGCTGCGGTCGGACGGCCAGGGAACCAAGGTGCTGGCGGAGTGGGTGGTGGAGCAAGAACCGTCTCCTCGACACCGGGCGATGCCGCCACCGCCGCGCGTGGAGCTGGTGGAGGCGCCTCGAAGCCAGGTGGCGCCGCCACTGCCGCGCCACTGGAGCTTCCCCCGGTACTCATGTAGAAGGGAGGAGCTCCGCGACGCGCAGCAATGGTTCCTCTGAGGAGGAACTCAGGTGGTGCCACTGCCGGTGCCGCTGCCGGTACCACCAGTGGTGATGCCGGCGGTGTTTCCGGCGTATACTCCGGCGAAGGCGAGCGACGTGGCGAGACATGCTCCTCTGAGGAAGAGTTGTCTTCACGCCGGGCATGGGTGGTCCAACCGTGGTGAGGGCAGTGTGCCATCACCTCGGGTGGAAGCTCCTGAGGGAGCTGCACTCTTGCCGTCCATCCATGGGACGGGCAATAGTGCGGAGCCTGCACCAGGATGCGTCCCGGTGCAGAGCAGAGGTCCGGCGAAGCCGGTGGTCCTTGGGGTGCTGCCATCATGCTCGAGTTGCTGCTAGCAGCTCTTGAAGCTCTGCGGGCAGCAGTGCTGGCGTCGTGGCGTCTTCCTCTGCGTCCAGCAAAGCTAGATGGAGGAGACCTGGGGGCATAAACCCGGCCACGTCGAGGACGGCGCACTGGAGCCCGAAGAATTTCAGCGAGTTGCTAGCGCAACAACCGACGCAGGTGGCGAGCACGGAGATTGCGGGGAAGGGAGGAACTTGCGTCGTAGCGAGCCATCTTACCCCGGTACTTTCTCCTTCCTTGCTTCTCTTGCGCTCAGTGGTAGAGCCGCTGATAACGTGTTATGACTAGAGAATTGTAGAGCAAAGAGAGACACTGTAGAAAATAGTTGAATGGCTAAATTCTCATTTATCTCAAGGTTACATGTATATAGTGGATTACATACAATGGTGCACTAATACTAGGCATTAGAGCATTGCTTCAATTCTTTGTATAACAACAGCAATAAAGCTCCATAACAATGGCTGATACCAAGACCTTAACCTTGGCTATTACCACCATAACAATGGTTGTTACCATGGTCTTAACTTTGGCTATTACCAAGTTATTAGGCTCCATGACTGCTGTGATAACCATGGCTGTTGCCATGGCATTTGGTCTCCACCATGACTGCCCTCTTGATGAGATCAAATAAGGTCATGTCTTAACACCTGAAACGCAGCACAGAATTCTGTTTGGAATGTAATCACCAATCAGAAATTGCTATGTTCCAGGCCAATTTGGTTTTCACATCAGCTGTCCTCAGCCATATCTTTGTTGATTTCAACAGTACAAAATCAACAAATTTAAATCAGATTGAAGCTCCTAGCTCGTACAGTGTATGTAACAACACCCGTCTATGCTACTAATAGAGTAGATCAGGCTGTCAGCAAACAGCCGCGCACACACCTTATCAGGAACAAATCAGAAATACAGTATGCCAGTAAAAACTTGGACACACACAAATGACACGTATACACAAAGACTAGTCTTCTTAGTGATCTCATGAGCTATCTGCCTAGATTTACAGCTCTGTAGTCGTAGAGACATCAATCGTCATACCGCTACTGATTATCATCCCCTTCACTTCTGTACCAATACGATCAGTCAAGGATTTCTTTGCACCGGTGGTGCTCCGGCTATGCTGAGACCGTCTGCCTGGAGTCAGTGACGTCCTCTCTTTCTTTGACGGGCTCGCCAATTGTGCCGGTGACAAACTAGGGGTGGCATATGCCGTCATGAATGGTGTGCCTGAGGCAGGCACTGGGAAGGATGGAACCGCAGCCTGGCTGCAAGCAATCTTGCAGTCTTCATCACCTGTTGCTGAGAAATGTTCAGCATGTCTGTTGAGCTCATCAATGTTCAGCAGATCGTCAATGCGGGTCATGATGTTTGAAGCCAAACTCTCAAGAACCCTTGAATAACTCTCCAGGATTGATTTACCCACATCCTGATAATTGTAGACCAACAAGAGTGGCATTAGTTACAGACTTAACAATGGTAAAATAAGGGGGGGAACAGATAGAGATAGAAACCTTGTTATACTGAATCTTGCTCATGTCCAAGCTTGTTTGCGTGAGTCCAGGAAACCTTTGCTTCAAGCATATTAGCAGGCCCTCTGCTCGTTCAGCGAGCAGCTCCATTTTCTCCGTGTCCACCATCATATCCTTCACCATGCCCCAAGATGATCTAGCACTGCTGCTACGGCCCAAACCGTTTACTGGTTTTGTAGCAGCCCTCCGGCGCCACACATAGACTGATGCCTCGACACGGTTCACAATTTCCAGGGCCTGGTACTCTGTGGACAGGTCTATGCAGTCAAGAAGGCACTCAGGGGAGAACTGATCAGATGTTATGTAGCGGTATATGATGTCCCCCAATGTTGCCCTTCCATTCTGAAATCCAAGATTAGTGCAGCATGTTCAGAATTGACCAAGGCAAGCAGTCACATAGCACATGACATGAGTTTTAATCAGGGAAGGTACCTTCGGTAGGGAGTCGAGGTATGATTCGGGGACCTCCATCTCGGCTAAAGTATTGCTGTTGATGGCCATGGCTGCCTTCAAGATTTGATTCGCACAATCACGTTTGTGCTGCAGCTGCTTCCTTGTTTTGTCGCGGAGGCCACCAGGAGGAACACGAGGCACCGGTAGCCACCATTTCTCATCACGGCGGTGGAAAGCTGACCTGAAGGAGGCAGAGCCATCGCAATCTGGTGCGGCAATACCTTGCTCAACATACCAGAATTCTGGGTCTCTGAAGCTTTCCAGGATTTCCTAGCAGAAGATCCTGATGTGAGATAAACATTTTTTTTTCAATCAACACATGTACCAAATTTGCAGTTCAGAAATGGAAAACTCACAAGGAGCATATGATCGAGCTTCCGGAGGGCTGGTAGATTGATGTATAAATCTGATCGTGGTCTACTTGTCATGATCTGAAATACATCATCAAGACGCAGTCAGTTATTTAGTGGCAAAGACATGCAATCTGCTTGTTGGTACACATGACTATAGGATGTACACTTCAGTGTGTAATGCATAAGCAATGAGAACATGCATTACAGCCCCTTTTTGTGACACTCATTGATAGCTTTCAGCTGGAAATTTACACGCAGCAAGCATAAACAAATAATCATTAATTATTTCCATCTTCTATGTGAAATCTCTCGCGATGATGAGCGTAACTAGCCTTAGTGCTTCAGCAATTTCTATGGCTAAAGTGTATACCTTTCAGCCAACCTTTTATCCCTTTTTTTTTGGGGGGGGCATGAGAAAGAAATCAATTTAGTACTTGGTACCAAATCCAGCTAAGGCATGTTTAATATATCATTTTCTAGTAGTTCATATGCATTAAGCCCCATTATAGACAGTTCTAGTACACTTAGCGCTTCTATCAAAACCCAGCCGTTGTACTTGCTCTTGAACAACCATGAGGTTAGTACACATTTTTCAGAAATATGAATCCCATTTTGAAACCACCAAATCTTCCCCAATTACCAACTTGTGATATAACGTGCATTCACCATTTCACCGTACAAGCAAGAAATGTGATCGGCTATATTTGTATTTCGAACGCATAAATTGAGCTTGCACTCTCCGTATCGGATCCGTACACTTAGATGACCCACAAAAAGAAAAAAAAAAGAAAAAAAAAACTCGTGAAGTCGTGATACTTCGCTGCAAATTTTAAGCTCTTTGTGCTCCGGCTAGAATGTGAAGGGTGGAGAATGGAGGATGCTGGTGGCGAGGTTACCTCGAGCCTAGTTCCGTCGGGGAATGACTGCCACGTGGGCACCAGCTCGACGATGTGGTCGCTGACGCAGAGCATCCAGTCCATCTCCCGCCGCCACATTGCCTTCTTCTCCGGCGGGAGCGGTTCCAGCCTCCAGAGCTGCCCGAAGGTGGTGGCTGCGAAGGAGACATCCGTTAATTAGGATCTTAACAAAAACCCACGCAACAATGGCGACATTGGAGATGGCGCGCGAGTTCTGACCGCAGAGGTTGGTGATGGCGTTGGAGATGGCGAGCGCCGTGCAGACGCCCTTGCCGCTCCCGGACATGTCCTCGCCGAGCAGCAGCTTGGCGAACCGCTCCTTCATCATCTCCATCTCTGCCATTTCGTCGAAAACACGAGGGGCGTCAGACAAACTGGCCGACGAGAAGAGAACCCCGAGACGCTGCATGCACAAAGAGCGCGGCAGCAAAATTGGTCACCTGACGGCGCTCTGCGCTTGATGTGCTTGTGCTGCTGCTTGGCCGCCACCTCGGAGTCGGAGGCGCAGCAGCCCGGCTTCCTCGGCGGCGCCGGCGCCGGCGGCCACTCGTCGGTGGACGCGGCGTCGGAGCTGGAGCTGCTCCCGTCGGCGGAGGAGTCCGTGAACGCCGCCTCGCTCCTGGCCTCCCTCCCCTCCCCCTCCCCCGCCGCGCTGCTCCCCATCCCACTACCGAGCTCGGGGTTGTCGCGGAGCAAGTATCAAGCACCCAACACGTGCCCCGTACGCGCGCGCGCGCCGGTGGCGTCGTCGTGCACCGCGCTGCGGCCGCTGCTGCAGTGCTGCGTTCCTCGGCCGGTCCCCCGAGCGCGCGACGAGGCGAGCGAGCGAGAGCGCGCGTGCGTGGGTGTGCGATTCGAGCAGCGCGCGGGGAGTGGAGCGGAGTGGCTTGTCCGGGGCTCCGGGCTCGTCTTGGCGTTTCGGTCTCGGGTCGCGGTGAGACGAGAGCAGAGCAGAGCAGGCGAGAGGACGGGGGCTTAAAAAAAGTGTGGGTGGTCGATGGGGGAAGAGTGACCGTTGGCTGGGGGTTTATACTTTTCAGCGGCGAGGCGACGAGATGGAATGGAAGAGGCGGGCGCCAGCGGCAGTAGCCGGCAACGGTTACTAGTGGGTTACCTTACCTTACCTCGGCGTGGGAATAATGGAGCGGCCAGATCGGCGTGAGGCGAGGCCGTGAGGCGCACGCTCCACACTCACGCAGACACGCAGGCAAGCAGCCAAGCAGGCAATGCTGGGGGTGTGAGAGCTCCAAATCTTTCCTTGGTGAGAGAGAACTCGAGGAGGAGTAATGGTGCGCACGAAAGAATCGGTGGCAGCCACGCAAAGGAGGCCATCAGCTCATGATGGAAAGAGAAAAAGGAGTGATGAGTACTCTTGCTTACAACTAATCCGTCCCTAACCGCCATAAATTTTGAGCGCAAGGTCGGTGTCACTCAGCTGAGCTCACTTCCACCGGAAGCGAAGAAACACACTCGCCACTGTTACCGCCATTAGTGGTAGGCCCTGATCCGATCCGGGCCACTCTGGATCGTATCCCAGCGCAGTCATGGTTCCGCCGGTACAAGCAGAGCAGCGTCGGCGGTGGATTAAACACAGCTGTGTTCAAAAAAAATACTTTTTCAACAAGTTTTTCTTATTCATCCCACTCACAGAACACGATTTCCAGTGCACTATTCATCTAGAAAAAGTATTTTTTACTTCCAATCTGAACACAGCCACAGGTATCCCCGTCTGTCTCAACGAAATGCTTCCAGCCAGCTGGCCAGTCGTAACAAACTCGCAGGTTTTACAGGTATTTTACTGGGATTATTTTGGTCTTTACCATGCACCGATCGTGATTCGAGGGAACAAGGTGTCAGAGATCGTCGGAATAAAAGGTCATTAAACAAGCGGCTTGACCTCTTGGGCTGTGACAGCCGAGTGTCAGGAGTGCCAGTCAGTCTGTCACCTCAGGGCGTCCGCAGCAATCTGTCGATTTGGGTGAGCGATTTGGAGGAGAGAGAAGTGCATCAGGCGTATGTGATGCGGGCGTGTGAGAGGAAGTAGCATTGGCGAGCGTGCGAGCTAGCGACGAACTCCTTGCTAGTGGCCACTGTGCGTGAACTGTTCATCCATTTAACAAATCAAATAGCTGGCAAATCGTCCGCCGCTGCGGACGCCCTATGTTAGGAAAGGTACAGGCAGGCCTGCGCCGCAGAGAACGTTCCGAGGTCCCCGCGGGCCAATAGCCGTTGGCGCAATGCGTGCGGCTGCCGCAGCCTGCCAACCGCCAAGAAGAAAACATCTGACATTGTTTACTTCAAAAGATCTTTTTAACTTTCATATTCATCCCTCTCAAAAACACGCTTCCTAAAAAGGTTTCTCTTCATTTTTCTTCAACTTTCCTATTAAAAAAAGTTCTTTTTCACTCCAATCCAACTAAACACAGCCAGAAAAGCTCCGCCCGGCGGCCCGCCGGGCCAAACCCCCAAAGGAAAAACTAGCCACGACTTGTCGCGGCGCGCCCTGTCCCCGGCAGCCGGCACGGGCTGGGGCTTTGCTCCGCACATCCGCGACGCAGAGCAGAGCACGTCGTGGCGTGGCGCTGGAAGCCATGCATATGGGGCATATTTGGTATGAGACCTGGCAAAGCTGCCTGGGCCAGGCAGCGCTCCCAGGCGTTCGATTTCGAGCGCCTGGGGCTGAGATCGCTGCCTGCCAGGCTCGATCCAAATGATGCCTGCTTCCTCGCTAAGGGCCGCCGTACGACGCGCGCGCCTGGCCGTCTCGGCCTGCTTCCTTGCACGGGCAGCAGGGCAGGTTTCTGGAATTCTGGACTCGGGCAAGGGACGCGCGGGCTCGGACAAGAATTTGGCTCGCCGGGTGTTCTGTTTGAGGGTGCGTTTAGATAAGGAATGATTCCTCGAAAATACACTGTTCACAAAAAAAAACACTGTAGATAAATAGTGTTCTGTGAGTAGAAAGGATGGGATGAATAGTGAAAAGTTAGATGAATAGTGTATTTTTGTGGGAACTAAACGGCCCCTGAATGTTTTGCGTGCTCGTTTCTGGCGCGACAGTTTCGACGACAGTTCCTGCGCTGCAAGATCGGCTGCAGCAAACTGCAAGCACACGACCACTGTTCTGACAGGATGAGATCTCTTGTTGCGGCTACATGCATACAGCTTCCGACAAGGTGAGATCTCTTTGTTAGTACTGCCCGTCCTAACTGAGATAAGCTAGCCTATCCGAGCCGGAGTTAAACTAAACTATACTAATTCAGGATATGAGCCGTAGTTAAACTGAACTAAACTAATTCAGGAAATGGGCTCCTATGGAATGAACCGGGGACCAGGTAAGAAAAAGCATGTGGGGAAGCGCATCTGATGCGCGTGTTTAGGTTTATCACCAGGGACTTGTCAGCATTATACCTCCTGTCCAGGATAGTAGTATCCGCGGCTGTCCAAGTGGCCGGTGGTGACCGACCACGCTCCACCCCCTAAAAAACTGGGAGCGTAGCTGGGAGTGATGAGAACATGAAGAGGTTCATGAGGATACGGGGAGCTAGACGATAGGGATGGTGTGATTCAGAACAGGTCTCAGACAGCAACCTTATGGACGTCACACGCCAGATGTGAAGCGGAGCTCAGGAACGACGAGGCACGCGTATGGACTGGATCACTTCACCGGCACCGGCCGCGGTGCAGGAACAGCGAATCCTGAAGCAACACCTCACATGCCGCGGACAACGAACTGGGAGCGAACAGCTCGCTGAAAGCAAAATGGCGAGACGGGATGTTTCTGCCTGCTATTCGCAAATGCCCTGCTAAGACTTCGCAGAATTGAACTTCAGCTTGGAAATATCCCATGCGTGAATGCCAACATCTGCAGAAAAACTTGAATTCAGGAAATTGTAGTATAGCTGACGATAGTGTGTTCGTAACTCCAAAAGTTCGTAACCTGAATCCCGATTCTGCAGTCCATCAAACTGCTCTGGCTGAATAGCTCAGCTCCTCAGCAGAAGTCACACTGCACACACGGCACCAGGACACCAATCGAACTACAGTATGAAACTTTACCTAAATAGTTTAGTTTTACAGTATTGTGAACACTTATCCGACAGCCGTGCTACTTGCCGAGACACGATAGCCCCCCGCCACACACCCCCCCCTACAACTAATCCCACCGCAAAAAGGGCCCGTTTCCGTGCTCAAAAGTTCCGAATCGCCGTTATGATGACGCCTCCTCAATCAATCAGTCCACTGATTCCCTCGTCGACGGCCGTAGTGTGCTCGGTGTCCCCATGCTTTCCCTCCGACCGTTGTTTAGTTTTGGAAGTTGTTTGCTATTCATTTCTATCAGAAAACACGCTTTTCAGAAAAGTTATCTAACTTTTTTCAACTTTACTATTCATCCCTCTCCCAAAATAGGTTTTCAAAAAAATTCTTTTTCTCCTTCTCAACTAACACACCTCCACCTTTCTATCACCAACAGAGCATATCTTCCTTGTCGCCGCACCTCTTCTCTGTACCGTGCTAAGAGCAAGACTAGTAGATACGGCAGCGAGCGAGCGACTCCAGCTCCACGTCACCCATGCTGCCGAGCCGTCGCTGAGTCCTAACGCTCATTTAATGCACTGCGAACCAAGCAGAGTACACCAGCGACGCAACAGATTAAAAAATAATTCACACGCCGGCTCTGAGCCAGCGACTGCCTTCTCTCTCCGCTTTTCTCTCTCTTTGCCATTAGTTTTCGCTGGCTGAGACTTGCCCACTATACCTGCTCTAATCTTTTCACTCTTAAGCAGGCGCAGTACCTGATCTGCCTAGACTGCCTTCCATTGGTTCCGCTTCTCCCCCTTGTTCAAGCAGGCGCAGTACCTGATCTGCCTAGACTGCCTTCCATTGGTTCCGCTTCTCCCCCTTGTTCTTGCTTGCCAAGTTGAACAGGGCCACGCCTTCATAGCAGGGTAGCAGCAAGCGATGAGGGACTGGGCACCGTCGCTCATCGCGACGGCGCTGTTCGCGCTGCTATGCCCGGGCGGCATCCTGCAGATGCCCGGGCGGCACCGGCCGGTCGACCTCATGAACATGAAGACCAGCTTCCCGTCCATGCTCGTCCACGCCCCCATCTACTTCCTGCTGCTCATGCTCTTCCTCATCATCCTGCAGCCACATCTCTACATCTGATGATGTGAGCGTGTTCTCTCTTTTTTTCCTCTTACAGATGCTTCTACGTTTAAATTTTCTTGCTCTACAGTTTTGGGGCTTAGGTTTTTTACTTGAATCAGAGGATGCTTGTATGTATGCTCTCTGTAGCTTTCTCCTTGAGTAATAAGATTTTCCTTGTTTCAAAAATGAAGGGCAATATCAGATGTTCTTGAAATGCCTTGTTTCAAAAATTGGAGTTGACGCATGCTCCTAAAAAATAGTAGTTTGTTTCAACAGAATTCTTTCTCGTGTCGATTTTTCATCGGCATGCAGCATGATGTGACATGCATGATGTCTGAAGATCTCTTACACAAGGGTACAGAAATTTGACAAGAACAATATGAATATCGCAGTGTGCAAAGTGCGTGCCCCTGTTAGTGCACCTCCAGAAATTCAGAAAACCTTAGGCAGAGAAACGAGCTATATATAGCTTGCAAAACTTCGTTCAGGCAGAGACGATAGCATAAATTTATGCCACACACATATTCATCATTGATTTGTTCATGTCCAGAGGCAACAAGTGGTTAGTGATAATGTTACAACACGATAAGGAATAATAACATCTGGAAGTGTAAGATTCAATACTGCATAGGATTACTCCATTGGGTTACCCCGGATATTATAATTGCAGGTTCGTATTCCTATTTACTTCAAAAAAAAAAAAGGTTCGTATTCCTGTTAAGGATGCTCGCTACTTTGACTTGACGACGGTCACAGGGCATGAAGCATTAGACAGCACATAGTTCGTCACACTTCCCAGCAGAATCCTGTAGAATGAAGGTCAGAATGGCAGACAAATTGCCCGGTCAGGGTAATAAAAATTAATAAAGGCTAGAAACGAAATAAGAAATTCCATCGTTTCGTCCGAACAAAACTGTCCGGGAATCCCATATTCCAAATTACAATCATCATGCAGGTAACTGTACTTTTACATAGTACACTGTCAACAAGCAAGGATCCTGTACGAAAGTATGATTGTGTTTTGTATCTGAATATCTGATGGAATTGCCTTTCCTGATGAATCAATCCCAAAGCGTGGAGCAGATAGTAAAGTAAAGGAATAGATTGTTCTTCCATGAAATAAAATCGCTGGTGCTATTGCTGCAATATACTGTACCTCTGGATCTGGCCGAGGCCACGGCTGCCCATGACGAGCGATTCAAGGTTGAGCTCCCCCACCGCATCGCACACCTTCTCCCTCGGGTCGCCCCAGTACATCTTTACTACCACGCACAGCTGATCGATCACAAAGCGTGGAAATGAATCATCACCGCTACAAGGCTTGAACGGCAAGACGTGAATCGAACATTAAGCGGCACCCACCTCCTTCTGCCGGGCCAGGGCGTTGAGCATGTCGTACACCTCGGGGTCCTCCGGCATGTCGTAGCGCTGCCTCACCGGCGGCTCCATGAGTTCCTCCAGCGGAATCAGCGCTGCCACCAATCAAACTATCAGGGTTACTACGATGAGAAACCGCCACTAAAGTAGCGAATAAACAGATTGGAAGCCATGGCAATCGATCGAGTCGCAGCGCGGCTTACGCGATCCGGTGTGGGACCAGAGGACGTTCTTGGCCTCCTCGCGGCCGTGGTGCCGGACGTGGAGGAGCACGAGCGTGTCGCCCTTGCGGACCAGGTTGTCGGCCGTCCACCGCAGCGCCTTCTTGCTGCTCGGCGAGAAGTCCATCGCCACGCCGATCCTCCGCTCCGCCATTGCGGTCTCGTCTGCTTTCGTTTAGTTATTTCTTAGGATTCGATCTCCCGTGACAAGATTGGGGAGGAGTGCCCGCATCCCGGCCGCGGCTCTGCACTTGCGCGAGACGACGAGGGGCGCGCCGTGGTGCGCGGGCTGCCTGTCACGAGAAACGCGCGGGTGGACGCGACGTGGCTGGCTTTCCGGCGCCGCCGCACAAGAGACGGGTTGCGAGCGAGTCAGTGGATCAGGCAACGAGAGCCTACCTGGAAATCCGGCCAGGATTGGGCCTTCTGCCCTTTAGTGCCCAACGAGAGGCTTACGCAGGCCCATGCCACGGTCCAACAGGCGGCTAGATCCATAACCGATCAGGAGGATTTCCGTCCTAGATAAAAGGTTGAGGTTTGCCCTTTAGTCCTCCACCGATCCAACCCTAATCCGCGCCCATAAAATCATCTCTGATCTAGTTGCACGTTCATTCCGCCGCTGCCCCTTCCGAGGAGGTACGATCTGTTAGCTTTTCCTGGCCTTACGTTTTCTTCTCTATTTTTAGATCGAATTCTTGATAGGAAAATATAATTTCTGTGATGAATTGAAGAGGATGCTGCCGGTTATTGTTAACACTGCAGGCGCAGCGCAGCGCTGCTGTTGCTGCGGCGCCCGACACCCTAGCGATTAACCTTCCCTTTTTTTCGTTTCATCAAGTATAGTACCCACCAATTGGCATACCTGTTTCGTTATTTTTTATCAAGTGGGAAATTAAACAAACTCACCATCTTTTTATTACTCTTTATTACGATATTGAGTATATTGTCCATTCCCATTGTAATGATAGTAAACCAGATTGTTCTTATGGTTAAGCTTATAATCTAGGTACGCAATGGGTGCGTTCTCTCAAAAAGTTTTAAGGGAAACGTCCAAAGCTCATTCTGCAAAAAAGAGAAAGAAGACCAAGGTATGGTAGGCTCATCAACCTATTTTCAAGTTCCGAGTCTGAAGAAAGAAATGTGCACAGTGTTTGGTTTATCCTAAGTAACTGTGTGGCAATACAAGTGACTGCTGGATGTCAATTCGTCTTGACATAATGACATGCTTGTGCCTTCCATGTTAATTGGCAGATGTAGCTTCCCTCACCATTTTATTGGCAGAGAGATAAGCATATACATATACCTGTTTAATTCGGAAGATACAGCAAATCGTATCAGATTTTTCTTTTTCAATGTAATATGAGTTCCTCATCTGCCGTATGTTCCTCGTCAGGTTCAACGACAGCGAACCGCAGCATTTAGGCCTGTCGACATTTCTCGGTACTATGGCTGGTCGTGGCCACATGTAGTTGGGCTTACAGCGGTTGAGGCCGAGAGGAGGATCACGGGAGATTGCCCAGGAGTCTACTGTGAGATCGTCCCCGAGAACAGCTTGCTGACCATGTGTTACCGCTCAGGTCGCGTTCGGGTTCTGGTGGATAGAGACGGCAGGGTTGCAAGCACACCCCGCGTTGGTTAGGCTCCTCAAAGCCCCCAGCTGTCAGCAGGAATAAAATGGAGAATTTCCCTTTGTTTTCTGATCTAGACGAGGACATGTGCTGCTTGCCACTACTGTTGTTTTGGTGCTAGGATCGATCATAAGAATTATACCATTGCTTCACGCAATGGGTGTTGGCAGTGTTGTCAATGGTTTTCATACACATCGATGCTCCCCCACTTTCTTTTGGATCGTAGCTCCGATTCACAATGTTTTGCTTAATCGAGTACCTAATCTCGAGTAAAAATCATAGGGAGATGCTTTGTCTCTGCAACCTGTTCGAGCGTTTTTCTCTTCACTCACACGAACCTCAGTTTTATCTCTCTAATCAATGTTTCTCAATGTGGCAGAGACAAAGCAATCATAGGCCTCAATCAGTTACGAACACTACTCGTGGGCCTTTTGCTATTCACATGCATGATGTTTTAAGCCCGGCCCGTCACAACGTAACTTTCTGCGGCCTGTTAATGCTCGCGCACACATCATGCACCAGCACTCGAACTAGCCAAGCATCTAGGAACTTTTGTTGAAAAAGAAAATCTAGGAATTGACAAGCGCAGTTGGAGAGTGATCCCATTCTTGTCCGCAGTCAGCTACGACGGTCGGTCACCGGACTTCACCATCTTCCAGTTTGAGCGGCTTCGGTGGCTCAAAGACCGTGTTACTTTTTACTTCCTATTCATCTTTCTCACAGAACACGTATTCTAAAATTTTTTTTTCTTTTTCTATTCATCCCCTTACATAACACGCATTCTAGAAAAAAAAAGTATTTTTTCTCCACCACAACCAAACACGACCCAAGTCTCCGGCCATCGTCAGGTCAGAGTCCCGGTGCTCTCTGGCTCGAGAGACCCGTAACGTTCCATCACCAGGCAGGTGATACGCGGTTTGGCGCGTGCACTATGCACGGCTGATTCCTGCAGCCTCAGCGTCGCTGTCCGGCGAACCCGGCGAATTATTTCCCCTCGTCTTCGCCGGGTGGTCGCCGGTTAGGTCGCCGGAAAGAACAACGCCGCACCAAACGCACCGTCGGAGCCACTCTAGACTAGCCGAAGCTCATTCGTCGCGACGGCTCAGAGTGACAGGAGGACACGCAAACTCGCGTCGTGTCTCGCCGAACAGAGGCAGGCCGGAGTGCGTCCAATAATTTTTGCTGTACGTCAGGCGTGAAGACTGAAGCTAATCGGGTGCTCTGCTCTGCTCTGCTCTCTTCAGGTTGATTTGGTGGGTTAGCGGATGATTGCGGGGCAAGTCGGGGCCGCATCAGTGGTTCCCGTGAGCTGCTCGTCCGGGCAAAGCTTTTCGTCCCCGGATGCCAAACGGCCAGTACACTAGAGGTACGGTCTCCACGGGTGCAACGGTAGGGAAGAGACGGCCCCTTGCCGGGCGTTGCACAGACTTGTCAGCGCGAATGATGGAGGTTTAGACTTGGGATTAAGACTTGGATTGCACTTCACATCACCTTCGAGAAAGAAAGGAGAGGGCTGTTTGTCTTTTTCAGAACTACCCGGGCAGTGTACTACGGCTGGCCAAATTCAGCAAAGCAACTTGATGCACTTGGTCCTGCAATTTTCTCACGACAAGCAATTCCGGACAGGTACTGCCTGGGAAGTGTGTAGACCGAGATGCCTGGTCCTGCAATTTTCTCACGACAAGTCCTCCAATTGTATTAGGTTAACGTATAAGTGGCCGTCAGGTCAGTGGTTGATCCCCGTTGATTCCATTTCAGTGACGTCGGGGTGTTGTGCTGGCTATCAGGCTATGGATTTTTCTTTTTAGTACTTGGCTATCAGGCTATGGATTGATTCAGTCTAGAAGAACGGCGTATGAGACCGTGCTCAACCTGTCATGACGCCGTGGTGCGGTGCTGGCTATCAGGCTATGTAGGAGAACAATCACTGATACGTCTCTTGCATCTCTTATACAGCCGTTATTATATAACACATGGATTTGAAAGTGAGAAAAATAATGACACCATCTTGACTTCTTCACTCGTTTGAAAAAACAAAAAACAGGAGCCAGATTCAACATGGTCACTGCTGGCCTTCTCGGCTTCTCCTTGCATTTGGGCAGGAGGGGAAAGACAGGAGCTTATCACCACGGTCCAAAGATACGGTGTTTTTCAGCATACTCTCCAACTTTCCCAAAAGCACAGCTCTCATCACAGTCAGCGCTGAGATATGCACGTTCGTCGAGGCCGCGGTCCCCGAGGACGTAGAGCTCCTGACCAGCGGCGCTCGCGATCGGCGACGGCGCTGATGAGACGAACGAATCTCTAGTCGTCTCGTTGAGAACACGGCCGGCG
Organism: Digitaria exilis; assembly: GCA_015342445.1. Classification (NCBI taxonomy): domain Eukaryota; kingdom Viridiplantae; phylum Streptophyta; class Magnoliopsida; order Poales; family Poaceae; genus Digitaria; species Digitaria exilis. The sequence continues at coordinate 2,374,873 of JACEFO010001719.1, forward strand.
GCGTGGGCGGCTAATACAATGGACGTCCCCGCGACGGCGAGGAGGAAGGCAGCCATGGCGATGGAGCGGGCCATTGATTCTTCGATCTGTCGCGTGAAGCCAGTGGCCTGAAGAAACCGCAGAATTGCAGCGTCCTGGAGGGTGCTTGCTTGCACGATTTGGGAATCCAGATTTTATAGGTCGGGGACTGGGAGGATCAATTGAATTGAAGTAGGGGAACGTATAGTTCAGTTAATGAGTGAATGAATACCACTGGTGGTGCAACGTTTCTGTTCTTTTTCTTATTTTATCGAGTTGTGCGGTTATTACCAGTGCCAAGACTTTTTTTTTTTTCCAAATTTCACCATCTAAATAGAGTGAGTCACAATAGTACAACAGATACGATGTTTTTCTCAAAGTACTTTTAGGTGGCCATTCGAAATCTGAAGTGCAAAAATCAGGCGTGTTTTACTGTCAGATACTTCACAGGACAGATTATCAGATAAGGGCACGCTCAGAGGTTCCATGAGAACCCACAGCCTCGTTGAGCAAGTCTACTAGTAGAAGACAGCGGCGCCTGCGACCCTGCCCGCTCCACCCCAAACGTAATCCAAGAGGAGTGGACTAACTGCAAGTCTTTATCCTGTCGTCTTGCCCCGGCAGGCTTGATTTTGTCTCCATAATCGGCACCACTAGGGTGACACTGACGCTCTTGATTTTTATTCCAAGGTTTTAGGTGATCACAGCCACCGCACGTAACCGCGACAGCGACGCGAATTACTGGCTCGACTTGATCCGGTCTACAAACTCGACTTCTGTTCCCATCTCAGATACAACCAAATATATACTAGGTCTTTAAAAACAGTATAAACATGCCAAGAGCACACGAACGCTGCAGCCTGCAGTGGCTGCAGTGCAGAACGGAGCAGTGAACTCTGAACAGTGATGCACGCACGTTGGCATGTTGCCCGTCGTGTAAAGTTGAGCAGCCGATGACTCTTTCTCCCCTTTTTTCCTACGAAAAAAAAGGTGGCTGGACCATCCGGTCCATGTCGGCCGACGCCTTTTGTCGTGGTGACGCGATCCGGCAAGATCAGCGAATCCCATGTCTCATGTCCACGGCCACGTCGGCAGGCCAATGGAAAGCCACCGAAAGCGAGCAAGCGGGGGCGGTCGCCTCGCCGCGGTCTCGCGAGAAAGAATCGCGAGCGCGAGCGTCGCGCCCGGCCGCCGGCGCCGCCGCACCCGCACGATCTTTTCGCGCGGCCGGCGTGCCCGGAGTCAACTTGCTGACCTCTACGGGACGCTGGTACGGTGTGCTGTTGTATTCGTTGCAGGTAAGCCGGTGGTGTCCCACTATGGATGCATGTTTGTGCTGCACGTACTAGATCATTGATCTTCGATAGATACTTGTCGAGTCTGGCTGGTAAGAGCACTAGCGAATTAGTAGGAGATATTTTCACGGCAATAGATCTAAACAATGATCAATCTGCACATAGTGGTTCCTGGTACGACAGACAAGCAAGGTTAGTTGTGGGGCTAATACAAAGCTGGAAGATACTCTGTCCGGATGGGATGAAGCAAGACTTCGAACTAAAGTTAAGCAAGATGAAACTTCTGGCGACCAGACCTGCAAGACTGGAGAATTAATTGACCCTCTCAAGATTGAGCTATATGAGTTCATTGCGAAGCATGGTGGGGAAAGGGAGGCTGATATCCCAGTCAAGCTACTTCCACTGCTCCAAGAGATGACGCCAACCTTGGTAGAGTTCTGTGCCTAGGTTCGTTTGATCAAAGTTAAGTCATCAATCGGTAGATGCCATGTCTTAGTGTGTGTTTAGATTGTAGGAAAAAACACTGTAGCATAAGAAAAACACTGTAGCATTCGCTGGGAAATGTGTTTTGTGAGGAAGGAATAGTGAAAAGTTAGAATAAATAGTAAAAAGTTGGAATGAATAGTGAATAGTTGGGAATCTGAACATGACCTAGTCTTTTCTTGTGGACAATGCTGATGTAAGCAATCTAGCTGCGCCTAGATTCTCCTCTCCGAATCCCTGCTGTGTTTTGCTGAGAAATACACATGCTGTAAACGATCTTGGTCTGCTTTTAAGTAAGACTGGGGCTTGGCCCTTTAACTCAAAAAAAAACAGATAAGCAAGGTTAGTTGGCGCAAATGATCAGTCATTGACTCGTGGGGTCTTGTGGAGGCAAAGGTGAATTATCTGTCATGTTTAGATAATTTTTTTTTAATTTACTATTCATCTCTCTTAAAAACATACTTATAAAAAAAGTTCCACTTCAATTTCTTTTAACTTTTCTATTATCCCTCCCATAGATCACTTCACAGAAAAAGTTATTTTCTACCCTCGCAAATTAAACACGCCAGACATCTTGATCGGATTTGTAGAAGCTTGTGGCCTTTGGCAGCACTGCGGAAAACAATGCACGGCGGGTTCAAAAGTCACAGTGAAATCTAGGGGGACGAAGAAATCACGGGGTGCAAGCGCTCGATGTCATACAGTTACTTACCTCCTTTTTAAAAAAACTAAGAAGTCGCACAGCAAGTCAGCTACTGTGGCATGTACATGACTTCTGGATAGGCGCTGACTACCTACACTGCCTTGCCAGTCTGCCTCTGCCATTCTGCCATGCCAAAAAAAGGCTTTGCAATTGCAATCACGCGGGGAAATGATATTTTTACCTTTTACAGTTCTATCGCTCCGCCAAGAAAAGATCTGAAGAAAAACAAAACAGAGAGAAAAGGCGACTCATCGTTAAATTCTTTGCTCCCATGCGAAGATTTAGGATTCAATTCAATCGGCCCTGGCCAGCGCCTCATTAGCACATATTATGCACAGCGATGCTATGCTAGCAAATGCAAGATGGACAGAGGCACTGCGTTTTCCGATCAAGCACTACGGCGACAGCGACGACACGACACGATACGCCGCGTTCTTAAATCCCACACGGGACGGGAGCATCAAATCCTACACGTGGTTCCAGTCACGCACCAAGGATGCTTTGCCTTTCACCCGTGGAAAAAGAAAAGCATCATGCTTGCGTCTGAAGAATCCAGTTTCATTCCTGGGCCCAAAAGGGTGTCGCCCGAGAAACAAAAACAAAAAATATCTTTTTTTTTCAAGAACGCAAAAATTATCTTGATTTTGGGCGTCACCACGCATAACACAAAGCAGTAAACATCCCTGACGAGAGGATTTGACGCGAGGCGATCATGTGAATACGTGCATCTGTACCGATTCAACACTGTGGTCTCCGTGGCCTACGTGGGGTAACGTACAGTTCACATAAAAGTATTTCTTCTACTAGTTTTTTCTATTCATCCCTCTCACAGAACATGCTTTCCAATGCATTATTCATCTAACAAAAGTGAACGCAGCCGCGTACAGCCGAACGGGGGACCATGTGCTTGCGTAGGCTGCAGGGGCAAGGCTTAGTTGTGTGCGGCCGGCCGGCCCTGCCAATTGTCACCACGCGCGACGCTAGTCGACACGCGCGCGACACTGGTCTCGCGGCAGAACCGCTCCGCAATTCAAAGGTTGACATGGATCTATGGCGCAGCTACCCAGAGCGGCCATGGCTGTGCGTCGTCGTCTGTTTGTGGCTGCCTGCTTGCGATGGCAACGTTGACCCAGAGAAACTGCACGATAATTTTTTTTTTTGAATGGGACTTGAGCCGCACGACGTGTTATAATTTAGTAGTTGACGCGATGGGAGCAGCTGCCCTCCCAATTTGTACTGCTACAGGATAACGCAAGTGACGGACGCGAGGAAAAAACACCGCGGTACTCTTGCCTAGCGAGGAAACGTTGCCGTGGCGGTGCGACGGAACACGACCGCGACCGTCCATGTGTTCGTGGCGCTGGCCGCCTGGCCGGCGTCGCGGGATTGAGGTCGATCAGGTTCAGCCGTTCGCCCGTTCATGTGTCTCCGGCGCGCGTCGGCCGAGTGGGCGCCGCGGCCGAGAGCCGAGACGACACCGCGCCGTGCGCCCGCGCCCGCGCACAGCGAGCGCCACGTTCCCAGTCAGTCGGTCACTAGGCCATCGCGGCGCGGCAAAGGATTCGCAGGACATGACAGCCATCGACTCGACGAGACGTGCCCTAGCCTGGGGCACGACAGGTCAGAGTGGAGCACTGGAGCGTCTTGCCGATCCAAAAGTTCTTTGACTTTACTATTTATCCCTCTCAGAAATCACGTTTTTAGAAAAGTTTCTCTTTTAACTTCTTTCAACTTTCCTATTCATTCTTCTCACGGAACACGTTTCCTTGAAAAAGTTCTTTTCCTCTCCTCCCAACTAAACACACCTTAGGTGAGGAAGTTGATGATAAACGTGTCTGTGAGAGAAGATATGATTTGATGTGACTGCACTAAATCCGGCCCGTGTCCTTTGGAGAGCGCGCGCGCGGGCAAACGTGCGGTGGTGCTCTATACCACGGCTACGCTAGTTGCTCAACATTGAAGAAACAGTGTGATCGTTGTCACTGGTCAAAACCACTCGACGAGAAGAGTAGAGTTGCCGAGCCGACTCGAACCCGCCTTCTGTCCCCGAGCCCGACGCGTGTCTATTGTGCAGCCCAGGTCTCGTCGCCTGGACCGGACGGCAGCCCAACCGTGAACAACAGAGGACAACATCCGCAGACACGGCTAGGAGCAGAGGGCAGACATGAGAGAGATCGCTGTCCAGGCCAGATGGCACATACGCGCGCACAGGGATGCGTGGCCGGCGGGGAGCGTCGCCCTCGCGCACCGGCAAGGCAATACATGGGGCGCGCCCGGGCGGCCTCCGGGTTGGCGCCGGCACGCTTCAAAATTTGAAGTCTGCGGGCCTGCGGCTGCCGCGTGGTGGTGCGCGTTGCTTTGTTCTGCCTCCTGCGGGCTGCTATTGCCATTACCATTTGCCAAATGGCGTCAGGTCGTCCTGCGGGTGGCCGAAAGTTGGCCAATAGCCGGAGTCAAAGGACTGCACTTTTGCCACATGAAGATATGCTGCCGTTTCTCTGGGATTCGTCTGCGATCTTAAATGAGTGCATTTCCGGTGCTGGCTTGGATGCAATGGAAGGGAACATGGCAAAAATTTATGGGATCGATATGTTTGAAGTACTGCTACCGCCATTTGTAGACGATTTTTTTTTTCCAAGGAAATTTCGGCGGCAATAAATAAGTGCATTTCTGGTGTTAGCAAAAATTAATTAATCGAATCCAGCACCAAAATGTAAGACAATCTAGCCGAGATTTTACGATTACTCCTGCTCGGGATCATCACAAAGGAAAAAAAAAACATCGGTCTGGCATTTCTGGTTTTGGGTAGGCTTTTCTTGTGCATCGTACGTACCGCCAAATTTCCACGGTTTTGGCGGGAAACTGATCTTTCCGTGGCAGTGGAACCATGGCGGGAAATCTGTCCTTGGTACGAAGAAGGGTGCAACAGGAAACAGAGCTGCTGCAGCAATGTGTCAATCAGAAGCACGGCAGTCAAACTACTCGCGCCATCACCCATCACTTTTTACTGTGTGCTCATCACCTGACGCACATTGGCCATTGACAGGCCGGCCAGAACGAACAGCAGCGGGTCATGTCGCACGCAGAGCAAAGATGTGCGCGCGTCTTCGGCCCTGTTTAGATGAGTTGGTGAAAGTTGGCGAAATGTCACATCCATCCTTTTGACACTAATTAGGAGTACTAAATATAGACTAATTATAAAACTAATTACACAGATGGACTCTACATCGTAAGACGAATCTATTAAGCCTAATATGTGCCGTCATTAGTGCATTTTTAATGATGGGTTACTGTAGCACGACAGTGTCTAATGACGAATTAATTAGGCTTAATAGATTCGTCTCACGATGTGGAGTCCATCTATGTAATTAGTTTATTTTTATACCTATGTTTAATACTCCTAATTAGTGTCCAAACATTCGATGTGACAAGTTGGCAAAATAAGTTGGCGAAAGTTGGCGATCTAAACAAGGCCCTTTTGCCGAACTGCCATGCCCGGGGTAAGGGGAGCCTGCACGCCAGCTTGGTGGCAAACGCCATAAAAGTACCACACGCGCCAGTGCACCACCATCCATGAGCCATGGCCATTCTTTTACAAGCACGAGGCTCCCCGTGGCGCGGGAACGGCACGGTCCGCCAAACACAACATGGTCCGAGGTGCCGCGCTTGGACGTCCCGGGAACAATGGCCGTGCGCGTCAAAAAGGCGCGCCCCCCCTGCCCGCCTCGCACGGATCAAACAAAAACAAAGGGTATCCAAAGCCCACGGGACTCTGCTGCGTCCTTCGATAAGCAAGGCTACGTCCCATAATCACAAATAAAACACAGCGTAAGCCTGAAGAGACCGAACGCCGTTGGTTGGCGAGCCTCAGATCGCTGTCGTGTTCGTGTTGACCTGTCCAGTATGCGTCTTTTGCTGACCTTGCACTGCTACGGATTCGTCGCGGCCTGAGATCATGGTTTCCGGCCGGCCCTCGGAGCGAAAGTTTTGGGGCGCACGTCGGCCACGTTTGAGCCTGGCCACCGCGCGCTGGGCGCTCCCGCTAACCCGGAGCACGATCACGGGGAAAGTACGTACGTGGGGGGTGCCCGGCCTTGTCGGCGTCTCGCTTTCACGTTTATTTCTCCCCGGATTGCAGGTGCCTCACGCTATTTCTGTCCGGCCGATGATTGGAGTGGGAGGCCGAGGTGGGAAACGCATGGCGATACACAGATGAACGAGAGCGCGCGCGGTAAAGTAGCGTGTGGCGGCCGCGAGGCCGGCGCGCCGCGGCTTCTTCGGCAACGGCGGTTGCGCGCGGCATCGACGCGAGGAAACCGAGTGGCGAGATTCACTGGAATCCAACTATTTTTAGAACCATGGAAACTTTTTTTTTTGTGTGCAGTGGACCATGGAAACTTGGAAACGTTTACGCAAATACAGTGATGGATTGGTCTCGATCAGAGATCAACAGCGCAGCTCGAATCTGCACTTTTTTTTTTGAGGTACTGGAATAGTCGAAGGTGCACTGGTGATGCTGCCAAAAGCCAAATTCTTGAACCAATGCATTGGCCAATAGCATCACTGCTGGTCATTATGCCTACCCCAACAAGGCAACAACCCACTCAAACACGTAAACTAAGTTGTACAAAATCTAGTTGTCGGCTACCTACAACAGGGGTACCCCAATCTAGGCCCAAAACTACTTGGCATCAAGGCCCGCAACGACATTGACCTGGCTCAACAGCCCAGCAAAGGCCCGCCATCGCTACGAGTCCTCGGGACCCATCCAGCTCGAGGTAAACGACCACCCTCGAGCGGGTGGTTTCCGTCTCGATCGAGGCTCGGCGGCCTCGACCCTCACCCTCGAGCGGGCGGTTTCCGTCTCGTTCGAGGGTTGGCGAGCTCGAGCTTGCCATCCAAGCTCGAGCCGGCCTCGCCGGGAACGACGCCCAACGCACTACGATCCATCAGAGTCATCATGACGCGGTAAAAAAGCAGGGATCATTGCCCCACGCCATCACCTACTCTCCGGAGAAGACATCGGTCAAATCCACTCGCAACAGTGGACTCTGAGTGCCATACTGCGCGCCAGACCTAACCCTGCAAGCAGCACTGTGCCAACCACTCCTTTGACTTTACCCCCCTACGGACGCACAGCCACCCTCGAAGGCAGCCTCGAAGGAGACCATGGAACGCCGTACGCAAGACACCACCCTCGACGCCGTGAACTGTCACGAGAAGGAAGGACGATACGTCAGCCCCTGCCATATCGTCAGCAGAGTTGGAAGGCGCGATTCCCGCTCACACAGTGCGCGGCATGGACGAACAGTGCACGCAACGACAAACACATGTACTCGCACCCCGCCCCCTTGGTCTATAAAAGGGGGAGGGAAGCCCATGCAAAGGGCAAGCAACAAGACACGCAGAGAACACAAGTCTCAAACACACACAGACCATAACCAGGGACCTAGGAGCTCATCTCCTTCTCCCACCTTGCTTGTAAACCCCTACCACGAGCAACACGCAACCCGGTGCATCGCACCACTGCTGGACGTACGGCCCCGTGGCCGGAACCAGGATAAAACCCCGTCTCCCACTCTCGCCATCGGGAAAGCGAGTGGTTAGCACCGCAATCACTCGTCGGTGCCGGTGCGACCAAATCAGGCACCGACAGTTGGCGCGCCAGGTAGGGGACCAGCGCTGCGCAACTCTCGTTCCCGATGGCAAACTTCGGCGAAGGACGGCCTCCGCTGGGCAAGAGCGATCTGCTCCCAGCGGGCCGGGAGATCTGGTTCGGAAGCTTGCGATTCCATGCGTGTGGCTATGATTATCGCATGCCCATCCTCCAGCAGGATCCAAGCGACCGACCGGAGCCTCTTCATCAGCAACCGGCGGTACCGTGACGACGGAGTCGTCCCGGACGTCGTGCACGACGAGCGCGTGCCGCAAGGCGCGCCGCCAACGCCGGCGTCCCCCCTCCCGCAAGGGAAGGGGACGTCCTGCGGTCAGGGCCACAGGAGAGGGCCATTCCCTTCCTCCCAGGACCCATGACTCCGCCACGCGCTACGACGGCGCAATCCTATCCCTACGGGCTACGCAACTCCGCGGATGCGTACGCCTCTTCCATCCGCACTACCATGAGTGCGTATGGCGACCAGCCTGGATACCACCCAGTCTCCGAGCAAGACTTTGCCGATCCGTTGCCCGGCGATTCCCGCACGGAGTCCGATGATGGACACGCATTTATGCGTGGACACCCTGGTTGGGACTACTCGGGTCTCCGCGACCCAGAGGCCTTTATTGCCTTTCAAACAGCGGCGGATTACTGCTTCGGGTATTCCGATGATGAGTATGACCCAACCAAGGAGTGTTTCGTCATCAACAACGGACAACTCAGCGAGGGGTCCGACGACGACGGCGGGGGTGACAACCAGGGGGACAACGATGGCATGGATCCGATAGGCGCGCAGCCATCGGACCCATCAGATCACTCTCCTTCCGAGGACGAGCGGGATCCGCGCCACCGACCGCGAACTAGTGGTGACGTTTCACCACCGGCGCGCTCCGACCACGAGCCGGCCAAACAAGGCAACGAGCACGGCACGGATGCCCGATACGCAGGACGAATGGCTCAGGCTCGCATCCTTGTTGAGGGCAAAGATGACGAGCTTGCACCCAGGACGAGCCAGAAGCTCATCTCGGCGGCAGCACTGCTCCGAGCCATGCCGGAGGCAGCCACCCCCGAAGGGCGCAAACTGCACCTCGAGGCTCAGAAGCTGGTTGAGCATGCCGCCCGACAGCATGCCGAAAGCTCGGCGTCCCGCCTTCGACGCTCCTCAGCCTCGAAGGGCGAACGAGGAGGGGAATCCTCGGTACGCTCACCCCGACCCAACGGTAGGGCGCGAGCGCAATCCCGGGGCAACTCCCCCCGTGACGCGGCGCGACGCCACGTCAGCGAACCACGTGCGCTCGAAACACGAACGTTTCCAGCAAGGGAACCCGCGAGGTCACGCCTCCGGGACATCCGTGGCACGGACGATGATGGCGACGCTCGCAATACCCTGAACGAAATCAGGCGGCGAGAAGGAGCCTGGACCCACCAGCGCGGGCGCAACGACGTAGGGCGGAACCGGGATGCGTCCCTAGAGCCAGCGGGCACGCGGGTGTTCAGCTACAACATCCGCACTGCCCCGATTCCCCCCCGTTTCCGACAACCTACCACCATCACCAAGTACTCTGGGGAAACGGACCCCAGGGTATGGCTCAATGACTACCGCCTAGCGTGCCAGCTCGGCGGCGCCACAGACGACGCCATGATCATCCGCAATCTGCCACTCCACCTGGCAGATTCCGCGCGGATATGGCTCGAGCACCTGCCCCCGAACCGGATCCGCGACTGGGACGACCTGGTCGAGACCTTCGTGGGAAACTTCCAGGGCACCTACGTGCGCCCCGGAAACACGTGGGACCTTCGGGGGTGCAGGCAAAAATCTAGCGAGTCGTTGAGGGATTTCATCCGGCGCTTCTCCAAGCGCTGCACCGAGCTCCCCAACATCTCCGACCACCAAATCATCCACTCTTTCCTCGAAAGCACCACCTGCTATAGCTTGGTGTGCAAGTTGGGGAGGAGCCCACCCCACGACGCGAACCGGCTATTCGAGATAGCCTCGAAGTACGCATCGGGGGAGGAGGCGGCCAACGCCATCTTCAACGACAAAAAGGGGAAGCGCCCTGAGGAAGCGTCCGTGGAGGACGACAAGGCGAAAGGCCCCTCGAAGATGCGAAAGCACGGCAAGAAGGGGAAGAAGCCCCGGGCCCCCCGTGGGACGGGCGACGTCGAGGACGAGGCCCTCGCGGTCGACCCTAACCACAAGGGACCTCGAGGTCCCCCGCGTGGTGGGGGCGTTTTCGACGACCTCCTCAAGAAGCCGTGCCCTTACCACAAGACCGCAGTCGCTCACACCCTCGAGCAGTGTGAGATGCTGCGGAAGTTCTACAACCGCATCCCTCGAAAGGATGGCGGTCCGCCCAAGGATGGTGGCGCCAAGGATGACGACGGATACCCCGAGGTGGAACACGTGTTCTTCATCACGGGAGGTCCCGCGGCCAACCTGAAGCCTCGACAACGGAGGAGGGAACGCCGAGAGGTCATGCTGGTCCGCCCAGCGACCCCCTCGTACCTCGACTGGTCATCGGAGACCATCTCGTTCGGTCGCGAAGACCATCCCGACCATATCCCGAACCCCGGGCAGTATCCTCTCGTCGTCGACCCCGTCATCGGCAACACGCGCTTCTCCAAGGTGCTCATGGATGGCGGCAGCAGCCTCAACATCCTGTACGCTCCAACTTTGGAGCTTATGGGGATCAGCACCAACGAGCTGCGGCCCAACAAGTCCTCCTTCCATGGGGTCGCGCCCGGAAAGCGCGTCCAAACCCTCGGGCAGATCGACCTGCCTGTCTGTTTTGGAACCCCGGCAAACTTCCGCAAGGAAGTACTCACCTTCGAGGTAGTGGGCTTCAAGGGAGCCTACCACGCCATCTTGGGAAGGCCGTGCTGCGCCAAGTTCATGGCCATCCCCAACTACACCTACCTCAAGATGAAGATGCCAGGGCCTCACGGAGTCATCACGGTCGGCCCGACGATCGAGCACGCCTACGTGTGCGACATCGAGAGCATCGAGCTCACAGAGGCTCTCACCCTCGATGAGACCCTCGTGGCGGATCTCGAAGCAATCGTCAACACGCTCCCTGATGCCAACGAACGGCAGCAGGGGAGCTTCGCGCCCGCTGAGGACACCAAGACTGTTCCCCTCGACCCCGACAGCCCCGACGGCAGGGTGTTGAGGATCAGCTCTTCCCTCAGCGACAAATAGGAAGTAGTGCTCGTCGACTGCCTCCGCGCTCACGCAGATATCTTCGCGTGGAGCCCCTCGGACATGCCAGGCATCCCGAGGGAGGTCGCCGAGCACTCTCTTGATATCCGCCCCCACTCCAAGCCGGTCAAGCAACGTCTCCGCCGTTTCGACGAAGTGAAACGGCGGGCGATCGGTGAGGAGGTACGCAAGCTGTTGGAGGCCGGATTCATCAAGGAAGTGTTTTACCCCGAGTGGTTAGCAAATCCTGTGCTAGTAAAAAAGAAAAGTGGGAAGTGGAGAATGTGTGTAGACTACACCAGCTTGAATAAAGCGTGCCCAAAAGTCCCATTTCCTTTACCACGTATAGACCAAATTGTGGATTCCACGACGGGATGCGAACTTTTATGTTTCCTTGATGCGTATTCCGGTTACCATCAGATCAAGATGAAGGAATCCGACCAGCTCGCGACTTCCTTTATCACCCCTTTCGGCATGTACTGCTACGTTACGATGCCCTTCGGCCTTCGAAACGCCGGGGCCACGTATCAACGCTGTATGCTCCACGTTTTCGGGGATCATATAGGTCGTATCGTAGAAGCATATGTCGACGACATTGTCGTAAAAACCAGGAAGGCGGACGACCTGGTACGCGACCTCGAGGTCGCGTTTAGCTGCCTCAGGGCGCACGGGGTAAGACTCAACCCCGAGAAGTGCGTTTTCGGTGTGCCTCGAGGCATGCTCCTGTGTTTCATCGTCTCCGAACGAGGCATCGAGCCCAACCCCGAAAAAGTCACGGCCATCCAACAGATGGAACCGATCCGTGACCTGAAGGGCGTACAGAGGGTGATGGGATGCCTAGCGTCCTTGAGCCGCTTCATCTCTCGTCTCGGAGAGAAGGGGTTGCCCCTGTATCGACTTTTGAGGAAGTCAGAGCACTTCACCTGGACCGCGGAGGCTCAGGAAGCTCTCGACCGACTCAAAACAGCGTTAACGAACACCCCGATCCTTACCTCACCGAAAGAGGGCGAACCTCTCCTCCTCTACGTCGCAGCAACTTCTCAAGTCGTCAGCGCGGTCATAGTAGTGGAAAGGACCAAGGAAGGACATTCTCTACCGGTCCAGCGACCGGTGTACTACATCAGCGAGGTCCTGTCTGAGACCAAGACGAGGTATCCCCACATCCAGAAGCTGATCTACGCCATCGTGTTGGCTCGACGCAAGCTGCGCCACTATTTCGAGGCTCACCCGGTGACCGTCGTGTCGTCCTTTCCGCTGGGCGAAATCATTCAGAACCGCGAGGTCTCTGGGCGAATCTCGAAATGGTCGACGGAGCTGATGGGGGAGACCCTCGCTTACGCACCGAGGAAAGCCATCAAGTCCCAGACTTTGGCTGACTTCGTGGCCGAGTGGACCGACACCCAGCTCCCTCCCTCGAAGTCCAGCCTCGACTGCTGGGAAATGTACTTCGATGGGTCGGTGATGAAGACCGGCGCCGGCGCTGGCCTACTCTTCATCTCACCCCGCGGGGAGCACGTTCGATACGTTGTGCGGCTCAACTTCCCTGCGTCCAACAACATGGCGGAATATGAAGCGCTTCTTGCTGGCTTGAAAATCGCACTCGAGCTCGGCATTAAGCGCCTCGACATTCGCGGCGACTCGCAACTGGTCGTCGATCAAGTGATGAAGGAATCGAGCTGCCACGACGAAAAAATGGCGCCGTACTGCCAGGCGGTACGTAAGCTCGAAGACAAGTTTGACGGCCTCGAGCTCCACCACATCGCACGAAGGTACAACGAGGAAGCCGATGAATTGGCGAAGATCGCGTCGGGGCGAGCCACCGTTCCCCCGAACGTCTTCGCCAAGGACATCGACGTACCCTCGATTACCCTCACCGCCTCGACCCAAGCCTCGACCGTACCCGACGCTCAAACGTCCGCCCTCGACCCCACGAGCGCGGAGCTCTTGGCGGACGAGGACGAGCCTATGGGATACGAAGTCTGCTCGGGAGATGAGGACGAGGCGGAGGCAATGGAAATTGACGAGGTTTCGGCACCTCGAGATTGGCGGAGCCCGTACCTTGATTGGCTCGACGGAGGCGTCTTGCCTAGCGATCGAACGGAGGCAAGGCGCGTAGCGAGGAAAGCTAAGCGGTTCCTTATCATCGAGGGGGAGCTGTACCGACGGGGAGCCTCGGGGGTCCTGCAACGCTGCATCCCGATACCCGAAGGAAAAGAGCTTATCCTTGACATTCACGCGGGCGTGTGCGGGCATCACGCCGCTCCACGAACGCTCGTGGGTAACGCCTTTCGACAAGGCTTCTACTGGCCCACTGCCGTGGCGGACGCCACGGAGGTGGTACGGACCTGCGAAGGGTGCCAGTTCTACGCGCGCAAGACGCACCTACCCGCTCAGGCGTTGCAAACCATCCCCATTACGTGGCCTTTTGCCGTATGGGGCCTCGACCTTGTCGGGCCAATGGCGAAGGCACCCGGGGGCTTCACACACCTGCTGGTGGCCATCGACAAATTCTCCAAATGGATCGAGGCTCGACCCATCAGCAGGATCAAGTCTGAGCAGGCGGTGCTCTTCTTCACCGATATAATCCATCGGTTCGGGGTTCCCAACTCCATCATCACCGACAATGGTACGCAATTCACAGGAAAGAAGTTCTTAAAGTTCTGCAACGATTTCCACATCCGAGTGGATTGTTCAGCAGTGGCTCACCCACAGACGAATGGCCAAGTAGAACGTGCCAATGGCATGATTCTACAAGGCCTAAAGCCCAGAATTCACAACAAACTGAAGAAGTTTGGACACAAGTGGGTGCAAGAGCTACCATCGGTGATTTGGAGTCTGAGAACGACCCCAAGCAGAGCAACAAGGTTCTCCCCATACTTCCTCGTCTTTGGGGCAGAGGCCATCCTCCCTACGGATCTGGAATATGGGTCCCCTAGGCTCCGAGCGTACCAAGAGCAGCGAAATTGCCAGGCTCGAGAGGACTCGCTCGACCAGGTCGACGAGGCCCGAGATGTGGCTTTACTCCACTCGGCAAGGTACCAGCAGAGCCTGCGTCGACAACAGGCTCGAAGGATCCGACACCGAGATCTCTGCAAAGGAGACCTCGTGTTGAGGCTTCGACAGGACAACCGAGGGCGGCACAAGCTCTCACCCCCGTGGGAGGGGCCATACATCGTCGCCGAAGTTCTCAAGCCCGGAACGTACAAGCTAGTTGACGAGGACAGGCACGTCCTCACGAACGCCTGGAACATCCAACAGCTACGTCGTTTCTATCCCTAGAGTGGCCCCGCGGCCCTCGAAATCTTTGTACATACTTTAATTTTGTGCAAGTTCTTTTGAATTAAGTGTCGATGCTTTTACCCCCACAGTTTGGAAGAAAATAAAACGAACTTTTATTCTTTTCAAGCTTCGAGGGAGGTTTGGCTCTACCCTCGGTAGAGCCATCCCTCCCTCGGGGGCTACATGGGGGCTAACCCTCGAAAAAATCGTCGCTTTTCAAAAGAAAAATTCTTTGCGAAACCTCGAAAGAGACACGCTAGGCGTGAAACGGACAAGGGCAGGGTCGCCTGAGCCGAGTGTTCGCTTACGCCTCGAGGCTACGGCAACACCTCACTTCCCTCCGCCCAAGTCATTCACGTACGAACGATCCTAGCAACGCTCTCCCCTCGAGGCACAAGCATCGGACTAATGCATGTCGCGAAGGCACCGCATAAAAATAACATCACGTTTTAAGCAAAATAAACGACGTTCAGTAAGATAGGAGCAAATCAGTCTTACAAAAAAGGAGTTCGAAATCCTAATCTACTTCTTTACAATCGGGCTTGATGGCCCGAGATTTTCAGGGATCGCCCCCGCCGCCAAGGTCGTCCCAGCCGCCGCCGTCCTCGCCAGGAAAGAGGGCGCCCTCGAAGTAGCCGGCAAGCACTCGCGCCGTCCCGTCAGCAGCAGCATCGGCCTCGTCCATCGCCGCCACCGCCTCCTCGTCGTTGAGGTTGTCGGCGACAACGTACCCAGCGGCGAGCCTCGAGAGGTCCGCTTGGTAGTGGGTCGTAACCACTCCAAGCGCCTTCCGAACTCCGAGCAGAAGGGCTTCCTTCACGCGCGAAGTGAAGTGGCCCCCAAGCGCTCGAACGCGGCTCGCGAGGGTGCTCCCAGACTGCAGGCCGGGACCAGCAATCTCGTTGCAGGCGGCCGAGGCTGCCTGCACCAGCTCATCGAGCTCACGATGGGTCTCCGTCTGCGCCACCAGCACGGCCTCCTTCGACTCGGTCTCGGCCTGAAGCGCCTGCTTCAATGCTGCACCAACAAGAGTTAGCCAAAAAGCAACAAAACGAAAGGGTCAGAGCTCGAGCCAAATCAGCTTACCCTCGACCTGTCCCTGAGCAGCCTCGAGGGCCCTCTCCGCCTCCTGGGCCCGCTGCTCCACCTCTCGCGCCTGCCGCTCCGCCGTGGCCCGAGCAGTCTGCTCCTGCTCAAGCCGGTCTCGAGCCTCGACCGTGAGACGCCGCTCCTCCTCGACCGCCAGCTCCGCCGCGCGACGCGCAGCCCGCTCGTTCTCCAGCCAGTCATTGCGGTTCGCGAGCTGCTCGCGGAGGGCGCTGGCCGAGCCTTCGAGGCAAGCGATGACCTCGCCCTTCTCCCGACCCTGGGCAAGGGCCTGGTCCCGAGCGCCTCGAAGGTCGTCCAGCTGGCGGTCTCGAGCCTCGAGCGCCCCGGACAAGCGACGGAGCTCCAGCGATAACTCCGCAATCTGGTCGTTCTTCGCGAACGCCTGTTTGCGGAGTTCCTACGAAAAGAAAAAGAGATAAGCCTTATTTGAAAAAATAAGGCATGGCAAAAACATCACTTACACCGAGACGTACCTGGTGGACCTTGCCGGCATCGTCGTGAAGACGGAGGGTGTCCTGCAGCGCCCTGCGAACGTCCAAGCCGTGTGACGACTGGACCTCCCACAGAGTCTCCTCTGCCACGGCTTCGTCGACGAACCGCTGGGGAAGCACGCTGCGGGCTTGCCACATCTCCGCGCTTCCACGGGCGTGCGCCTCGTAGGACCAAGCCGCCGCTGGCCCTGGCTGAACCATGATGAGAGTCGACGGCGCGGCCCCGCCACTCTCGCGCCCCTGCGTCACGGGGGCTCCAACCCCCAGAGCCTCTGCCAGCTCCGTCAAGTGGGGGAATCCGCCACCGTGGGTCCGCCTCTCTCCCCCCTCATGCGGAGGGACCACCGCGGCGTCCGCCTCCGCGGGCGCCGCAGACGGCTCCTCGACGCGAAGAGCCTCCCCAGGCGCGGGGTTGGCTTCCTCGGGCCGAGCTGCCTCGACGTGGGGCTCGATCGCGCCCTCGAGGAGCTGAGGCGGCTTTGGCCCCTCGAGGACCGGAGGCGCCTCCTCGCGCGGCCACTGCCCGGCCTGCAGCTCCGCCTGAGTGTCGAAAAACGTAACGAAGTCCCGCACGACTTCGTTCGTCGGGCCCAGGAGCGGCGAGGACGGGTGCGGCGACGAGCTAGGCCCGATCTTGAGGGCCTTGGTTGGCACAAGGGAAGGCGTGCTCCGCCCCCCAGATCGACTGCGACACGAAAAGAGCTCGGTTAGAGACAAAAACGAAACATCAACGACAAGCAAGCAACAAAGAAAACTTACCGCACGAAGGGGAGTTTCCGTTTTGGCCTCAAGGCCGGAACGGGAGCTGCCCCCGGGACCTCGCCTCCTGTGGCCGCGACGGTTTCCCCTTGAGGAGCCGTCCTCGAGGCCTCGTCTCCCGCGGAGACGACGGTTTCCCCTTGGGGGGTTACCCTCGAGGCCTCCTCGCCCCTCGTAGAGTCGACGGGCTCTACTTGGGGGACTTCCGCTTCCGCCCCACGGGCCGGGGCCTCCTCGACGGCGCTCGGCCGCTCGGGCGCCTCGCCTCCACCCCGAGGTTCCTCGAGGGCAGCCGGTGCTGCCCCCGATGGACCCTCAAATGAAGGCCCCGCAGTCGACGGAGGGGCCTCGCCTTGGCCCTGGGTTCCCTCGGGAACAGCCGCGGCCGCCCCCGACGGACGCTCGACGGAGGGCACCGCAGTCGATGGCGGTGTCCCAAGGTCGATGACCTCCTCGTCACCACCCCCAGACATCGCAGCGGGGGCGGGCCCACCGATGCGAAGCTCGAACGGAGACGGGCTCCTCGCCCCGCCATCTCCATCAGATCCCTCGGGATCCGTGGAGGATTCTGGCGCAGGGAGCGGTGAGAGCCCCCGCCTCGCCCGCTCGCGGTTCTCCGCCTCGAGCTTCTTCCGCTTCCGCTCCTTCCGCTGCGACCGGGCCTCCCTCCGAGCCTTGGCCTCCTTCGCCTTCTCGGCGAGGGCGCGGTTGACAGCCTTGTCCTCAGGGACAGGGGGTTTGGAGTAATTGCCGCGCGAGACGCCCTACAAGGCACCATTCGAAGGGTCAGAAACACAAAAACAAAACCAAAAAAGCAAAAGCAAAAATCAAGGGTCACTCACGAAGCTCACGTAGCCGTCCTCAGGCCGCATCG
Source organism: Digitaria exilis (assembly GCA_015342445.1). Taxonomy (NCBI): domain Eukaryota; kingdom Viridiplantae; phylum Streptophyta; class Magnoliopsida; order Poales; family Poaceae; genus Digitaria; species Digitaria exilis. Next base: position 2,392,740 of record JACEFO010001719.1, read on the forward strand.
GCACCGTCCACGGGTCGTCGGGCAACTTGTCGACGGCCCGCCGCGCCCGCTGCACGGCGGTGGCGGCGGGCAACGGCTCCGCCGCCATCACCGTGCCGGTGAGGTCGGCGCTGGGGGTCATCTCGTACAGCGAGAGCCTCCGCCGCATAAGGGGAAGCACGCGCCGCCGGTGGAAGTTGGCGATGACTCCGCCAGCGGTGAGGCCGAGCCTCGAAAGCCGCTGGAGCGCCTCGACCAGCGGGTCGAGCTTCTTCTTCCGCGACGGCGGCGACACTCCGAAGTGCCAGTCGGCCTGCTTCTCCGTCAGTAGCAGGCCGGTGTAGGGCGGCAGATGTTCTCCGTCGTTGCGGAGATAGAACCATCCCTTATCCCAGTCCTGGTTGTTGGAGACCATGGAGCTCGGGATATAGAGGTCTTTGCGCCCCTTCCGAACTTGGAGCACCAGGCCGCCGGCGCGAGCAGGGCGACGAACCCCCTTGGAGACGTACTCCAAGAAAAGCTCGCCGACGAAGAGGTGGCACCAAAGGTCCCAATGGGCCTCGATGCCGAGATATCCCTCGCAGACGGCGACGAAGACTGCCGCCTGCGAGATCGCGTTCGGTGAGAAGTTGTGCAGCTCCACCTTGTAGTGGAAGCACAACGCTCGCATGAACCTCCCCACCGGAACTCCAAAGCCCCGCTCATGGAAACGAGCGAAGCTGACGACGTAGCCCCTCGGCGGATCAGGCTCCGCAGCGGCCCCCGGCGAGATCCAGACGGGCGGCTCGCCGTCGACGTTGGGCGGCAGCACCCCGACCTCCACCAAGCTGTCCAAGCAGTTCTTGGTGGCGTTGGATGGCTTCCATGGCGCAGGACCAACGTACTGGGCCATGGCAGCGAGGAGGGCTCGGACGAAGGAAGAAGACGAAGGCTAGGGCAAAGGGAGCTGAGGGCAAAGGCAAATGCTAAGGGAAGCGTACCCTTGGCTGGGGCACTGCCGTGCTACTTATACTCCTCCCGCGGAGCTAGGCACGGCAGGATGCCGGCCTTGACACGACAGCCCGTAGGCTGACAGCCAGGCCTGCCCCGGGAGACGTAACGGCACGCGCCGCGTCAACCGCGCAATCGAGTAACTGCACCGTAAATTTCGAGGAGTCCGGCGCAGCAGACGTGCGGTCGTGTCAAACCACGCCCGCACGCCTCGCCTGAGAAAGCGCGCCCACGACCCCACGATCGCACGAAACCGCGAAGTCTTCGCTACGGGTCATCATGACTCGCGCAGAACGAGGGCGCATTCAAAACGCGAACCCTCGAAGAAGGAACCTCAAAGCCCGAAAGCTCGAGGGCACCCATACGAGGGAAAGAGGTCTCGAAAGCCTCGATACCCCGCGCGGAGCGGGACCATGGAATAACGCTCGATGGCTTCTTCCTCGAATTGAAGAAGCCATCGTGCTACTGATCAGGGGTTCGAACCTTGGGCCTACGAAGGGTTTCGACAAGGGCCTCAGATCAACCGAGTCAGGGATAATCGACGGTACCCTCGAAGCTCGGACGCTCGAGGAAACCAACCGATTATGTTCGAGGCCAGGCAGAGTGCCTAGACCGAGGGACCCCTCGAGGGGGAGCATCGAGCCCTCGACCTCTATCGAATGAGGTCGAGTCCCGTCTAGCATACTTTTGCGAAAGGCTTCTATGGGCGTGTCCTATGACCACGAGCCTACCCTTATCGAACGGGGCATGGACGTCCACTCGAACCACCCGCTACCAGCTCAACCAGGCATCCGTGGCTCGATCCCACCGAGGGAAGCACGGGTCGCCTCCTCCTCAGCACCCTCGAACAGGGAGCGCGAGGCACGAAGAAAGCTCGAAATCCCCCCTACCTCAGGCGCGGTGGACGAACCCACACCTGAGGAAGCAGTAAATGCTCTGCTCATCAGGTTGAGACCTTGGGAGAGTGTCAACCACCCTACCAAGGCCTCGGGGGCTACACCCGCGGGTGCGCTAGCGCGCCCCCACGGATTCTCGGAACCCACGAAGAGATAAAGGCCTCGAAAGCCTCGACGAACTCCAGCCTTCGCAGGATGAAAACCTCATTCCTGCGAAGGCTCGGGGGCTACTGTCGGGTACCTACAACAGGGGTACCCCAATCTAGGCCCAAAACTACTTGGCATCAAGGCCCGCAACGACATTGACCTGGCTCAACAGCCCAGCAAAGGCCCGCCATCGCTACGAGTCCTCGGGACCCATCCAGCTCGAGGTAAACGACCACCCTCGAGCGGGTGGTTTCCGTCTCGATCGAGGCTCGGCGGCCTCGACCCTCACCCTCGAGCGGGCGGTTTCCGTCTCGTTCGAGGGTTGGCGAGCTCGAGCTTGCCATCCAAGCTCGAGCCGGCCTCGCCGGGAACGACGCCCAACGCACTACGATCCATCAGAGTCATCATGACGCGGTCAAAAAGCAGGGATCATTGCCCCACGCCATCACCTACTCTCCGGAGAAGACATCGGTCAAATCCACTCGCAACAGTGGACTCTGAGCGCCATACTGCGCGCCAGACCTAACCCTGCAAGCAGCACTGTGCCAACCACTCCTTTGACTTTACCCCCCTACGGACGCACAGCCACCCTCGAAGGCAGCCTCGAAGGAGACCATGGAACGCCGTACGCAAGACACCACCCTCGACGCCGTGAACTGTCACGAGAAGGAAGGACGATACGTCAGCCCCTGCCATGTCGTCAGCAGAGTTGGAAGGCGCGATTCCCGCTCACACAGTGCGCGGCATGGACGAACAGTGCACGCAACGACAAACACATGTACTCGCACCCCGCCCCTTGGTCTATAAAAGGGGGAGGGAAGCCCATGCAAAGGGCAAGCAACAAGACACGCAGAGAACACAAGTCTCAAACACACACAGACCATAACCAGGGACCTAGGAGCTCATCTCCTTCTCCCACCTTGCTTGTAAACCCCTACCACGAGCAACACGCAACCCGGTGCATCGCACCACTGCTGGACGTATGGCCCCGTGGCCGGAACCAGGATAAAACCCCGTCTCCCACTCTCGCCATCGGGAAAGCGAGTGGTTAGCACCGCAATCACTCGTCGGTGCCGGTGCGACCAAATCAGGCACCGACACTAGTCTTCATTATTTTCCGTATGTATTGAAACAATGTATTATTGACACTCTAAAAAAGAAATATTGAAATGTTATGAATTATCAATGACCAGAGCTAGTTTTGTTGATTGTGATAATAAGTTTTACTACCACTTAAATTAAGATTATAGTTGATCATTTGGTAATGCAAGGGGTGAGTACTACTAACCCTAAAGTGGCGGCTGTTGGACAAAGTTTGCCTGCAATACATTTGTTGGTCCACACATGAGTGGAGCAATAATTTTGCAATATATTAATTGTTGCCAAATTATTTCATAATCGATCTAGGACCCCAACATGATCAATCATGCGGTGTTTCTTGGTTTGAGGTATATGCCACACCACTTCCTTACATAGAAAGGATACACGACGCAGATATTAGTTTTCATAATTTCTAACCACATACCAAGCTCTATATTTTGGTATTTCTAAAAAAATATATAGAATTAATAATTATGGCTTACTTATAGGTAGTTCCTGAAGTGCTCCACGTTGTGCTGTTTTCATGTAAAACATCATCATCAACAGGTAATGGTTTGTTGAATTCTAACATAAGCGGTTACTACTCCTAACCCTAAGGTAGTGATCCCTCACCCTCGTAGAGGTGTGTCATTATGATTTGCAAGTTGGGTTTAAATTTGATTTTTAGGGGTCAAATGTTAATGTATCAATTAGTATATCACATCTTTACTAACGTGTAGTGGTTTCACGACTAGTTATTCAGTTTGATTTTTGCACTACACATGACATAAAATCATATTATATGGAAATACTATTAATGGTGTTTGATAATTACAAAGTCTGGTTGTTGCATTATTTAAGCGGTTACTGCTACCACCGGCAAAGTCTTTATTTGTTCTTTCGCATTTAAAGCACAAAAGGTGGCTTCATGATACATTAACATATTGTTTCTACACTAAATGCGCACGGTAAAGTGCTCCATATAGTGCCATTTTTCATGTAAAGTGTCATCAACAGGTAACGGTTTGTCGAATCCTAACATAAGCGGTTAGTACTCCTGTCATTATGATTGGCATGTTCAGTTTAAATGGGATTTTAGGGGTCAAATGTTAATAGATCAATTAGTATATCACATCTTTAAAGTACGGTTGTTGCATGACTCAAGCGGATACTACTACCACTGGCAAAACTTCATTGGGGCTATACCCTTAGGTTTGATTGAACATGAGTTCTAGATGATCATGTGTCTCTAGGGCAATTAGTAATTAGTATACGATACCTTAATAGTCATAGGTAGTTTGTCACTAGCTGAAATGAAGGGTTGCCAGTGCTAGTTCTAAGTTGATGTTCTCAAGCACATGTCACTTATGACATGGAAATTTGATTGAATTGTAATATCTTTTAGCATGCCAATTTGCACTGGAATTAGGGATGAAAGCGAGAACAGAAAAAACCCAACATCGACCGTTATCAATTATATAGCCATATCTCGCCATATTAAGTTTTATACTGTATTTTAATACCGATTTTGGTTGTTTTCTTCTCTAACTAGAATTATATGATATCTTAATAGATGTATTTGTTAAGCAATTGTATGGTATCTAGGAGACATATTTGCGGTGCTTCGAGATGGTCTAGTTACGTAGCTCAACACTTGATGACGCACACACCCCTTTACTACGAAATATCCTTGTCGAATCGTTATATATCGTGTGTATTCCCGCTACTTGCAATGATCTAACTATCACCGAGACGATGTTTTGCGCATAACGGGGCCAAATTGGCCATTTTAGTCCCTTCTATACCTATTTTTATGCTACCCAATTTGGTTAACAAAGCGAGGTTGCGAGGTCCTCCCTGTCACACGAATCCAAACAATTAACCCGTGCCCCTTTGGTGCGAACACGAGCTTTCCTCGGTCAACATATGGTGCTGTCAACATTAGTTGAACTGCTATCCGCGAATGGATGGAGCTGTTGGCGAGGGTGGACACCATACGAAACCAATGCCAAATCCACAAATAGGAGAGGAGCAGGGCTGGAATTCCTTCCCTGTTCCTCGTTTCTGGTTTTAGCCTTGGGTTGGGCCATCACGCACGCGAGTTTTTAGACGGCCGGCGCGAGACGCACGAAAACGCGGCCCCGCCGCTAATCCCATCTCGCGATAAGCCCCGTTTCTCTCCCCTCGCCCACGCTTTATAAACCACCCGCACATCCGGTGCGGCAGAAGTAGTTTGACCTCCACACCACACCCCACCTCTCCGTCCCGTCCTCCACATCCACAGCCGCTCCTTCGCTCGCCGCCCCTTCGACATTCTCGCTCGCCTCCTCCTCCAACCTCTTCCCCGTCGGTCTTTGGCTGGGGAAGATAACAAAAATACTCCGGGCATCGCCGTCAGGGTCGGGTCCCCCCCAACCTTCTCGTCTCACACAAAGCGGAAGGGGAGGAGTTTTAGGGAGGGTGGGAGGGGGAGCCATCACCGTGTCCGTGCTGGCCATTATTATTTCTTCCTGCAGCGGCAATTTCTGGCCACCGGCGGGGCTATATTATTCGGGTGCGTGGCCGTCCCGTCCAAGCGTGTCGTGGGGTGTTTTCGTTGGCGGAATGGCGGAGGTCTCCCCGCTCGCTGGCGGCGCCGGGTTCTGGCTCCCGGATGAGTTCCTCGACGACGACTTCTTCTCCGAGGAGGAGAAGGCCGCGGTGGCAGCCAGGAGCGAGAGCGACGAGGAGGAAGGGCTCGACGGGCTCGAGCGCCGCGTGGCAGGGCTCCTCCTCGTCGGCGGCGGCGGCAAGGGGGACGATGGTTCCTCCCCTGCGAAGGTTGGCTACCCTTCCATTAGAAGGGTTTTCTCCTTTTTGGGTTTCGAATTTCGCGGAGCTCTGATTGTTTTGTTTTGTTTCCCTTTGTTGCGTGGCAGGCGGAAGTGATGGCCGGCTCGCCTCAGTCGATCCTGTGCGGCCTCGCGGCCTCTGGTGAGGAGAGCCCCAACGGCGCGGCGTCGCAGGTCAGCTCGCCGCCGTCGTCACCGCTGGAGCAGCAGCCGGCTGATCCCTGGGACGTCCTCCACGAGGCGGCCGGGCAGGTGGCCCGCCTGCGCAGCGAAAGTATCCCTGTGCCAAAGAACGCGGCTGCCCACCGTGGCCACGCCGTCGTCCCGGCGGCGAAGCAGTCTTCTGCGCCGGCCATGGCTCCTAAGGCCGCCGGTGCAGACAACTTCAAGCCGAACAACTTGCTGGAACCGCGCAGGAAAGTTGCTCAGGTGAGTTCCTCCGCCATAGATTACGGCAACGAGCAAGCTTTTCCTCTTTGTTTTTCTGCGGATTGGTTTCTCATGACGTTTTTTTAATCTACTGGTGTGATTTCTTGCCCTGCAGTTTAATGCCCTGAAGCAACAGCAGATTCTCAAGTATCAACGGCAGCAGGAGCTCGCCGTCGCTACGGCGGCGGCGTGGGGCGCGCGCGTGTGTGGGCCTAAACGAACCACCGGCTATGGTGCCGCGCCGCATGCCCTCAATCCGGCCGCATGGCCCCCGCTCCAGAACCAGAAGGCGCAACAGCCGGCGGCGTCCGCGGCCGGCATGCGCGCCCTCTTCCTCACCCCTCCAGGCGCCAAGCGCGAATGCACCGGCACCGGCGTGTTCATCCCTTGCCAGGCTGGCGCACCCACGGAGCCCAAGAAGAAGCCAGGTAAGCGCACCGCGTCCAGAACTTGTTTGTTTCCCCCACTGTACTGTACTCTTTATGATATTTTTTTGGTTGATTTCTCCTCCTGGTTGGCATTTGGCAACAGCCTGCTCCACCGTTCTTCTCCCGGCGCGCGTCGTGCAGGCGCTCAACCTCAACGTCGAGGACCTCGGGGCCCGTCCCGTCTACCCTGGCGGTTTCGCTCTTGATCATGGTAATTAATTAGTACTACTATGTACAGTAATTAATGTGTCTTAGCTGGACTGTTTTGAATGGCAGTGATTAACAACAGTTTCTTGCTTTCAATCTTTGCTTCGTCAGATGCACTGGTGAGCCGGAGCAACGCCCTGCTGGCAAGCCGTTCGTCCGAGCTCGCCGCTGGCGCCGTCGCTCGCGAGGTGAATCTCCCGCAGGAATGGACGTATTGAAGCCAAGATGATGGCCCCAGATTGGCGGGATCATTTTTAAGGCAAATCAAAATTAC